>JAWHQI010000572.1:0-625720 GCA_033032865.1 Dactylorhiza incarnata | reverse complement strand
ACTAACGTCGAGTGGTACCTCTACCCTAGCGGTAGCAATAGAGTTTGTATCTCACTTGCTTTTGGCACTACTGTCTTGCAAAAGTATAAAGCATGTCTAAGTGAAAAATTTGTAAAATATATTCAACATATGTATGAAATTGCACTCAAGCACAAAAGTTTTTAAAACCCTTATTCACCCACCCTAAGGGCGCTTATAGATCCAATAGTCTCAAATAAGCATCGATAGGTTGAGTCGTGTAAAGGTGCAGATTGGGAATCAAAATTTGACTTGGAAGCATCATTATTACAACTTGCTGAATTTGATGTAATCTTTGGCATGGACTTGCTCTCGAAGCAGCGAGTATGCATAGATTGCAATCTGAAGGAGATTACTCTAGGAAAGAACACCAGATACAAGACCTCATTCGCAGGTATGTGAGGAGCGAGCAAGACACTGATGTCTGCTCTTCAAGTGGTTAAGGTGGTGAGGAAAGGCGCAGAGTTGTTCTTAACTTTGTTGGAGGCTTTGGAGCCTAAACCCAGTTTAAGTGATGTCCTGGTAGTAGCAGAGTGTGCTGATGTGTTTCCAAACAAACTCCTTGTGGCTCTGCCTCAGCGAGAGATTGATTTATGTATTGAGTTGGTGCCAGGTGCCAAACCTATGTCACGCTCACCATTCCTTTTAGCGCCAAAGGAATAGGCAGAACTAAAAGTTTAGTTGCAAGAACTGCTAGAGTAAGGCTATGTACGTCCAAGTTCATCCCTTTGGAGTGCACCAGTCCTCTTTGTGAAAAAGAAGGACAAGAGCTTGCGACTATGCATTGACTATCGAGAACTGAATAAGCTGACAGAGAAGAACTGTTATCTAATTCCGAGAATTGATGACTTGTTCGACCAACTAGTTGGGTCGATGGTGTATTCTAAACTAGACTTAAGGTTTGGTTATTATCAGTTGAGGATAAGAGAATGCAATATTCAAAAAATGATGTTCAGTACCCATTTCAGGCACTATGAGTTCACGGTCATGCCGTTCGGTCTCTCCAATGCACCGTCAGTATTCATGTACTTGATGAAAAGAATGGTCCAAAGTACTTGGACAAGTTTGTAATCATCTTCATCTATGACATAATGGTACACTCTCAGTTCGAAGAGCATGCGGAGAATCTGCGCGAGGTTTTGAGCACCTTGAGGAGGAGTCAGCAATATGCCAAGTTTTCTAAGTGCGAGGTTTTGGCTAGTATCAGTGGCATTCCTTGGTCATGTTGTTAGTGGTGAGAGAATCGCAGTCGATCCGTCGAAGATAGTGGCAATCCGAGAGTGGCCTATGCTGAAAATGTGGCAGAAGTCCAAAGTTTCTTAGCACTTGTTTGCTACTATAGGTGCTTTATGGAGAACTTTTTGAGGATTGTACTTCCTCTCACTAAGTTGACAAGGAAAGATCAAAAGTTCATTTGGATGCCTGAGTGCGCATGAGCTTTTGAAGTGCTAAAGAGACGTATAACCATAACGCCCATCTTATGCTCGCCAAGTGGTATAACAAGCTACAAGATGTATAGCGATGCCTCAGGGAGCGGCTTGGGTAGCGTCTTGGTGCAATTCAGAAATATGATCGCTTATGGCTTCCTTTAGTTGAAGGTACATGAGAGGAACTACCCGGTCCATGACGTAGAGTTAGCGGCCATGGTATTCACTTTTAAACTATGGCGCATTATATTTATGGCGTAAAGATTGACATCTTTGCGAACCACAAGAGCCTAAAGTACCTGTTAAATCAGAAGGAGTTGAATATGCAATAGTGAAGGTGGATGGAGTTCCTTGGGGACTATACCTTTGATATTCGTTACACACCCTGGAAGTGAAACGTTGTTGCCGATGCGTTGAGTCGGCGGGCTTCTGCGCAAGCAAATTGGATTTTGATGCATGATGAGCATCTGATCCGTGATCTAGAGTCCTTAGAGATCTCAGGTGTCGATAAGAGAGCGTCTACTTTAGCATGCTTAAACTAGACGGAGTTTCATTATGACCTTGTCGACCGAGTTCGACAAGCTTTGGAGCTAGATGAAAGCATGAAGCGCAATAAAGCGGAGACTGTGATGGTTCTAATGCTGAATTCTCCTTCGATGATGGTCTTTTATGGAAGAATGACATACTGTGCATCCCAAAGGTTGCCAAATTATGGAAAGAATTGATGTACGAGGCTCACTTTACCAAGTACTCGATCTACCCGGGGAGCACAAAGATGTACATGGATATGAAGAAACTCTTTTGGTGGCCGGGTATAAAGAAAGACATTGCTCTCTACGTGGCCAAGTGTCATACTTGCTCATTGGTGAAGGCTGAATGTCAAAGACCTGGTGGGTTTGTAAAGTCTTTGTCGATTCCTGAATGGAAGTTCAACGATATTTCAATGGATTTCGTGCACGGATTGTCGAGATCGCAGCATGGAAATGATGCCATTGGGTGATCGTTGGATCGTTGACGAAAGTATCGCACTTCATTCCGAACGGAAGGATAATACTTGAAAAGCTAGCCAAGCTATATGTTGACAATATTGTACGATTGCACGGAGTTCCCCGTAGCATCGTAAGTGATCGAGATGGGCGTTTCACATCAAATAACTGGAAGCTGATTCACCAACTATTGGGTACAAGCTAAACCTTAGCACAGCCTTCCACCCGCAAATGGATGGGCAGACCGAGGGTACCAATAGGACAATTGAAGACATGCTCCGGATGTGCGCCTTAGATTTTGGAAAGAGATGGGTGGACCACCTCTATATGATCAAATTTGCCTACAACAAAAGCTACCAAACAAGTATTAAAATGGCACCCCTTTGAGGCCCTTTTAGGTAGAAAGTGTCGTACATCTTTGAATTGGACGGAAATGGGCGACATGAAGTTTTTGAAGCGCAAGGACGTGGATGAAGCTAATACATCCATCCGGGCAATACGTGAGCGGTTGCTAATTGCCCAGGATAGGCATGCAAAGTACTATAATGCAAATCAACGGAACATAGAGTTTGTCGTTGGCGACTTGGTTTACTTGAAAATCAAACCGTTCAAGGGAGTATCAAGGATCTGATGCTTAAAAAATCTAAGTCCAAGGTACGTAGGACCATTTGAGATCTTGGAGCGCATCGGTGAAGCTGCCTACCTGCTTGCTCTATCTATGGATCTAAGCGGTCTGCGTGATATATTTCACATTTCAGTGTTGAGAAAGGCTGTGAAAGAGCCTACAGATATTGTTTGCGGTTGACAAAGTGCCGTTAGATGGTGGTCTAGAGATGAAAGTCAAGCCCATTTGCATCGAAGACAATAAAGTGAGGCATTTGCGGAACAAATAAATTCAGATGGTAAAGGTCCATTGGGACAATTGCGGGAGAGAGGAACTCTCTTGGAAAGAGAGTCAATCATGCTTGCGGAGTACCCCGAGCAATTTCTCTCAGGTATAAATAATTTTGTACTTTACAATTTTTGTAATTTCGGGATGAAATTCTTTTAAGGGAGGTGGAGTTGTAACACCCCAATTTTCACACTGCCGTGAAGGCAAGATTTATGTAGCTGGAAGCTAATGCCCAGGGGTAGGTACTACCATATGCAGGTAGTTGTATCATCGGGAAAAATGCTAGCGCGGCGCGGGTAGCGCTACTGTCGGGCGATAGCTGACAGAACATATCCGTGAAATAGCGATCATGGCAGTCAAATGTCTAAGGCTTTTGATCCAATGGCTGAGAGATGTTCCAGAAAGTATTAGGGCTTGCCAGAGGAAGTTTATCCTCATTCTTACAAGTCCTTTCTCTCTCCATGCTTGAGAAAGAGGAGAGCCAAAGAGGAAGAAGAAGACTCTTTTCTCCATTGACGGATATCTGAAGCTCTGAATCGCGAGTCGATTCGAGATCAACAGAGAGCAGCCCGGTGTTGTTCTTTCCATCTGACTGAAATCTCGGATCCATGGCGCCAAAGAGACTGGAAAGGGTAACAATCCTTACTCCCAGTCTTAGGACATGTTTTGATCCTTTCATCCATTTTCTATGTTTGTATAAGGTTGTCTCTTTCACTAATTAGTGAAGTGTAGGACTCCCTTTAGTTCTTTAGAACTTCAGGTCGAATGTGTCCATCCCGGACATATATCGCATGTAGAAATCTGGTAGTCGTACGGATTTTAGGCATTTATTGTGAAGCCTACTCGTGGCCGTTAGCCCGAATCGGTGATGCTTGATTGTGACGTGCATTTAGGTTAAGACTAGAATGCGTGTCGGAGAATGACTCCGTTAAATATGTCATTTAGAATGCATGACTTGAGTTTTAGGTGTCTTTTGGAGAGCCTAACGGAAGCCCTTGCTTGGGTTGTGGTTAAACACAAAACTTCGCCACGAGTTTGAAGTGGAGTGGTCTTGTACCTCCTTCGTTTGTTATATTTGCAAAGCCTATGTCCTCTTGTAAGGACTAAGTGCATATTTTATCTTTTGATTAGCACTTGTATGCATTAAACCCTTACAGGCCGAGGCAAAACTGTACCCGCATCGTGCTAGTGGATCACGATGACTAGATAACGGGCAAAGCTGAACCGAACCCGTTTCCATGCATTTTGGTGAGAGGTCTTAACCTCTTGTACGCCGCCGATCATGGGAGAGGCCGTGGAAGGTGTTTACCTAGACCGGCAAAAAGCTCTTTTCCCACCTAAGGTAGGGTGGTGTTGGTACTTGTGAAGGAGTACTTTGGAGACATGCCTTGCGTGCATGAAATGAGTGGTTATGAGTACCCACATTTGTATTATTATGAATTGACGTTATGTTAGCCTCATGAAGTTGCTTAGGCGGTTGTGGAGATCCTCCAGGTGAACCCAACTAACATCATGTACATACCTAGGTTCCCTTTTCTTTGATGCTCAACCTAGAAGATTGATTGTGCTCAAAATCTCACCTTGTGTAGAGTAGATGCGCTTTCTTTATATTAATACATATTGCAAGTACGACTTGCTTGCAGGTAAGCGGTGCTCCGTCCCTGAGCCAGCTAGAATGACCGAGGGGTGGGATCGTTACGCGGTTTGTGGTCAGCTCATTACTGACCCTCATTTACCTCTTATTTGTGGATGGTGTAACGCCCCTAAATTTCTAGGAATTATTTTCAATCCTTCTTTGACGTCATTTTTGACGTAAGGGCGTTATGTTAGTGCGAAGTTAGCAGTGCGCCGTCGTTTGCGCGTTTCTGTGTTCTTTCGGTCCAGTCGACCAAATTTTTGAGTGTGTCAGAATTATGAAATTTTGCGTTAGGAAATTAAGTTAATTATTTTTAGAAAGGCTCGTCGAAGTTTCATTGCGATCTGAGCGTTTTTTAAAGCCCCGATGATTTTCTAAAGATTTATACAATTATCGTTCGCTGCAAACTTCAGAAATTTATATCTTGAGTTTGGCTCATCGGAATTTGATTTCGACTTCTTCGTTGGATTTGTAGCGCCGACGTTTTGTCTTCGGTGCGATTTTCGTTGGAATCGGCGACCATTGGTTTGGCCATTCTTTTCTCTTCTTCTTCTTCTTCTATTATTATTATTACTATGAATTCCTTATGTCATCCACTATCTCTTTATATATATATAATTATCCTTCTCCACTATCTATCTATCTATATATTATTATTACTATTCCTCTTCTTCATTTTCTTCTTCCTCCCTGGTTTATCAAGCCAGAAGTAGAGAGAGAGAGAGAGAGAGAGAGAGAGAGAGAAGAGAGACGGAGAGAGAGAGACGAGAGAGAGAGAGAGAGAGAGAGAGAGAGAGAGAGAGAGAGAGAGAGGGTTTTTTCTTCTTTCTGTCGGCCGTCGAGGGAGCTCGAGAGCTCGGATTCATCGCCGGAGCGTAGTTTTGGAAGCTCTCGCCGAGATCAATGTGCGTGCGGTAAGTTTTTCATGTTTCGTCGAGTTCTGTCGTCGAGCTTAACCCTAATGGTTGCAGTTCTTTTTTTTCATGTCTTGCTTCTTCCCTTGCCGAGGAGTGCTAATTGGTGAGTCGGCTCGCCAGTTCAAGGAAAGTTGCAGTATTTATTTTCGTGTTTCTTTTCCTTTATTGCTAGTAGCTTGGATTGTTTCTATGTTGCCGTGGGTAAATTCTTTGATTTTGGTATGAGTAATTAGATGTGTTTTACTCTTTGTTCTATGGGGTGAGTAAATTTTGGTTAGATGTAAGAGGTTTTTAGTGGGTGGCCTGCAAATATCAGTTTTCCTTCTTTGTTGCTTGTGCGATTTTCCTAGTCATGGTGATTTTATTTCCCTGCTGCCATTAACCCTTAGTTTGCTGAATCTGGATGGTTTGATTTCAGGTTTATGTTTCCTGTCATTATTTTTCTTACTTAGCTGTTTTTCCTGGATTTTCTGTTTGAAGTCCCGTCCCGTCGATCGGCACCCCTTCCCGTCGATCGACGGGAGAGGGAAGAGAGGTCTTGTTTATCGAGTTTTCTAAGTAAGAATCGACGGGACACTCGTCGATCGAGCTCCCGTCCCGTCGATCGGGCCCTCTTCCAGCCAATGGTTTTTTTTTTATAAGTTAACCTTCCAGTCGATTATAAGTTAATCTTTCCATCGTCTTGAGTAAAGCCCTTTCCATCGATTATAAGTTAGCTTTCCCATCGACTTGACTATAAGCTTTCCCGTCGATTGAGTAAGCTTTCCCGTCGATTGAGTAAGCTTCCCGTCGATTTTGAGTTAGCCTTTCCCGTCGATTTTGAGTTAGTCTTCCCGTCAACTTGATTATAAGTCCTTTCCCGTCGATTATGAGATAAATCTTCCCATCGATTGAGTCAAGTCTTCCCGTCGATTTTGAAGACCTTTTCCCGTCGATTTTGGGTAGCCTTTTCCCGTCGACTTCATGTAAGTCTTCCCGTCGATTTTGAAGACTCTTCCCGTCGATTTTAATAAAGCTTTCCAGTCGACTTTTGCTTAAGCTTTTCCGTCGACTTTCCTTAAGTCTTTCCCGTAGACTTTGATAAATCTTTCCCCGTAGACTTTATCGTGTATTTTGAATTGTTTCACCAATGTTGTTAGGCACCTTTTTGCCGTGTGGGCCCGAGTATCTTAAATTATGTTGTTGAGCATTTTAAGCTCATTTGTTGAGTCTTTTGGCGAAGTCATGTCTTGTTATGTCCCGCGATGTTAAGTGTCCATTCTTCGTGTTATTTCGTCATGTATATTGGGAAATACTCATTAAATATTCTGGGATAGTTTTGGTAAGTATTTCTTGAATATTTTGATATATGTTTTCTAATGCTCCGAGTGTTTTCTAATAAACCGTTGAGAATTATTCCGGTGTTTGGCTTTCGTGTTAAGCTTAACTTTGTCTTGTTTCGACACCAAGCCTTGCATGGTGTCGGCTTGCTGAAATCTTCAACCTGTTATTAAGTTGAATGTTGATCTAATGATTAATCATTGAATCTTGTGCTTACTGATGCCCTCGTCATGAGTTGTGGTTAAACCATCTGTAATCCTATTTTCCTGCCTGGCACTATTTTGTTTGGCCTATTGGATGTGAAGATCGATGTTTGCTCTATTAAATATTGAGAGCCAGGTATGCTTTGCTGGAGTCTGTTGGATGTGTGAGCTAAGAGTCACCGTCACAGTGCCTCTGTTTGGGTTATTTTGGGGCTAAGGTTGGCAGTGGATAAAGGGCCACCACCTCAGTGCCCATTTGTGGATTATACACCCATGGTTTGGGTTATTTTGGGGCTAAGGTTGGTAGTGTATAAAGGACCACCACCTCAGTGCCCGTTTGTGGATTATGCACCCCTGGTTTGGGTTATTTTGGGGCTAAGGTTGGCAGTGGATAAAGGACCACCACCTCAGTGCCCGTTTATGGATTATACACCCCTGGTTTGGGGTTATTTTGGGGCTAAGGTTAGCAGTGGATAAAGGACCACCACCTCAGTGCCTTCTGGTGGCTTTCTTCCTTCCCTCCTTGGTGAGAGGTTGCCTTCTGGTGGTTGTAGTGGTTTGCTTGCCTATGGGTTGTTGGCACCCATAGTGGTCTCTTGATGTATTCTACTTTCTTACTATTACGCTATTACTTCTTATTGTGGATGAAGTATTGCTCTCTGGGAAGTTTTTATGTTAGGATGCATGAGTTACTTTATTTATATAAAATGTCATTCTTGCATAGCATAATTTTAAGTAAATGTCACCTACTTTTAAGATCGTAGAAATCCTTTCCTTACATATACTAAATTTAGAGATGTGCATATCATTGTTGGAATGTTTGATCTTCTTGCTCATGAAGGGTATTATGAACCTATTTTCCACTGCATATGTATAGTTTTCTATTTGTGGACTAGTTGATCCACTAGACCGAGGGGCACGGTCCTAAGCTAAAAAATGTAAATTTTCTATTTAACTCAATCATATTCATGTCTTTATAAATTATTCGTAAGGAGTTGTTACTTGAGTGTCTGTAGTTGTCCCCTGCAGGACGTGGCATCATAACGCGTGTTTTCCCCTTGCTCTAATAATATTTATTAAATTCATGGGAAAATGCGGGTTGTGACAGATGGTGCGGGTGCTGGTGAGCCGAGTGGGAAGTAGCGTGCTGAATCCATTTGCTAAGTTGGCCCTTGAAGGTCAGCCTTTGTTTTACTATTTTCCCTGAATTGTCGGCTGCGTGCTGATGTATGTTGTTAAGTTAATTACATCGTTGAATGAAAGACTTAAAGGCCATAACTTTATTATGACATTCCTGAGTAGGTGGACATCTTATTTAACTATTGTAATGAAAGCTTCCGCTTACTCTTTGTTTATACTCACATGTAGTTCTTTTCTATTTATCATCTTATTAATGTCTAGATAGTGTGTTCAATATGGCATGGGGTCCCGGCTGGATCTATTATTATATTGTTTGTACTGGCAGGGTATTACAGTTTGGTATTGGACTTTAGGAGTCGATCCGTAGTTAGCAAATTTGAGGCTGAATTCCTTTTAAGGGGTGGAGTGCACGTGATGTGAGTTACCTAAAACGATAAAAACTAATAAGAATGTCCACTTAAGAATGAAAAACTTGCTTGTTGGCGGAACCTGGACGTTCCATGATAGTTTGTTGCTATGTTTTCAGTCACTAAATTATGTGTTACACGATTATATGTGACTAGGAGTGGTGCGGGGTAGTCTGAACCCCGTAACACTGTCAAAAGTAGTGCGTCCGCTGAGGTGCCAGTGACCACTCCTTCTGCTGAAATGATTAGATTAGTCACTGAAGCGGTCTTCGTGATGATTAGTACTCAGCCAGGATGGCTTGCACAACCTATTACTCCTACTCCGGATGCAGCCCTAGTGCCAGTTGCTGTAGTGGAACCTGCAATGGAGCCTAGGGTGGATCATAGTGTCGAGCCTATAGTTGTGGGATGAGCTAGTGACCAACAACTGACATACTTTCTGAGTTTCCATCCTCCAACCTTCTCAGGGACCAATCCTTAATAGAGGCAGAAGATTGGCTGTCAAGAATAAAGAGGACTCTAAACTCGACAGCGACCGAGGAAGCGATGATGGTCACCTTAGCCACTTTACTTCTGAATGGAGAGGCTGCATTAGTGGGAAGAGCTAGAAGTGCACAAGTTTGCTGGTAGAGAGATTATTGATGTCTCGATGGCAGAATTTTCAGAACTATTCCTCCAGAGGTTTATCCCCTCTGCCTAGTGCATTGCGTTGCAAAACAAGTTTCTGTGTTTAACTTAGGGTTATCGCTCAGTAGATGACTACATGCATGAGTTCACCAGACTGGGTCGCTATGCGAGATCTTTGGTGGAAGTTGAGGAGACAAAGATGAATAAGTTCTACGAAGGACTTCAGGATGAGTTGAGGCTGCTTCTAGCAGTCCCAATAACTTTTGGCTTTCATGTTCTGGTACAAACTGTCAGATATCTAGAAATGGATATGCAGAGGGTACAATAAGTGAAAGGCCTCAATGCTTTACCACCCTATCCCCAAGGAATCGATGTCGTGCAGCCTGTCGAGCATGGTCTCAGTCGACTTGATCACCAGGAGCCTTTGGGTCGCTTCAATCTCGTCGGACGTGAACTGTAGCACCTTCTTGAGCTTGGAGGTAGACTCGCCATGCTCTGCTGCTGGCATCTCTACAGGGACCTGGGAAAGCTTCGCCTTGAGGTCCTCCACCTCCATCTCAAGCTCGCTGACTCGAGTCGCCATCTAGGTCGCCTCAGCATCCGGCATTGAATTCGCATAAGAATGAAGGGAAAAAGGAAGGAAAATCAGAATGCAACTCGAGTAATACTTACACCCCCTGTTCGGGTCTTTCGCGAGGAGCCTCTCGATGAGTCCAAACCGCGCCTCCAGATCCCCAACGCATTCGTCCGTGAGCTCTCCGACATCTTCATCTTTGTAGAACTTAATTGCTGAAGGAGAGGTTGCGGCGCGGCACCATATGAGAATGCTCGATGGCACGCATTCGGGCCCGCGAGCTCTCATAGGAGAGATCCTGCAATGTCGCCTTCTCAAAGGCGACCGCTTCCTGCCTCCCGTAAAGCCCATAAGAAAGGTCATAGGCGTCCTCGCCGGCCTGGCCGCTCTCGGCCGCCTCCTCCCAAACATGCAAGGGGCCACACACGCTATCCTGGGACCTCTACCCCAAGCCGAAGTTGGGGTGCACGTCCCGCATCTCCATCTCGCTCGTCGCTATGTTTTCCCTGACTGGGTACTCCAGGCAGCTCACCATGGAGGTTTTCCTCTTCTTGGCCATGGTTTTATTTAGGTTCTTTCGTGATCCGACAGGGGACGGGGGGGGGGGGGGGGGGGGGGGGGGGGGGGGGGGGGGTTGAGATCCACCGCGGCCCTCTTCCACTTGCTGCTGCTAGACTTGGGCTTGCCCGGGTCACTGGCGCAAGCTTCCACAGCTGCCCTCACAAGCTCAAGCGAGGAGGCCAGCTTCGCACCACCCGCATAAGGCGGGTTCTCGGGAATTAGGCGCTCCCCTGTAACACAAGTGAAAACATGAGTTAGTAAAGGGGGCGAGCTAAAAAGATAATCTGGGTCATGCGAGTAGAAGCATACCTTCCCTCTATGGCACCGAGGGGAGCGAATCGAGGTGTCATCGCAAATAGGCGACCTCGAAGTTCTTCCCAGTGAAAAACTTGTACAACTCTGCCGCTTCGCCATCCACGCAATGAGTGTGATTGACAGATTCACCCTTCTATACAGGCGCATACATGATATTGCCGAAGTCCCCCTTGATAAAGAGGAATCTATCATTTTGGTGGTGGACAATGTTGAGGGTCTCGCAGACCTTGGGTTCTTCTCCTTATCCCCTTCTCTTCATAGTGTTCCTCTTTAATCTGGATTTTCTCTCATTTCTGTATTGAATCAGTCATGCATTCTTTTGTTCGAAATCTTTTACTCATAATGGCACATCTATCAGGAGAATCTGAGGATACACGCCCTTGGCACACGGTCGTGTGTCCCGATCGTGTGCCTCAAAGATTGCATTGTTTCACTCCTATAAGTGTGTGGATGCCATATCCGGCATAAAATGACACACGCACGGCACACACAGACAGGTGTCTCGGACCGTGTGCAATCAAAAATTGCACCTTTTCGCCCCAAACTACCAGCCATGTACAACCCTCATATTTTCTGAGTCGGTGTGACCCGACGCGGATGAGGTCGTGGTAGAAGGGGTGACCGTGGCGAAGCGGACCAAACCATCAGAGATCGTCAAGGAACAAAAAAAGAAAGCCTGGGGGGCAAGCTCTCTTGGGCGAATGGACCTTCGGTCCACTCGACCAAGGCCTCAGGCGAGTGGAGCATCGGTCCACTCGCCTGGGCAAGGGGGCAAGTGGACCATAGGTCCACTCGCCCGGGCAAGGGGGAGAGTGGACCGAAGGTCCACTCGCACAGGCCTAGAGATGAGTGGACCATCGGTCCATTCGCCCAGGCGAGGGGGGCGAGTGGACTCAAGGTCCACTCGCCCCCAGGCCAGCAGGCGAGTGGACCTACGGTCCACTCGCCCGGGCAGCTGGGCGAGTGGCCCTATGGTCCACTCGCCTAACATAGATGGTGGACCCTGATCCACCCATCTGACCCCCGACGAGGAGGGGAGTGGACATCTCGAGCTCCACTCGCCCCTCTTATTTTTCGGTCGTTCGGCTTGGTTGTTGGGCTGCAGATAGTGGATTTTTGGCTATCCGCAACCCAATTTTTGGGAAGTCTATAAATAGACCCCCCCCATGGGCACCTTGGGAAGGGTTGTTGATACCCCCTCCCTCGCATGTGCGTTGTGAGCAAGCACTAACCCTCCCCCTGTCATTGAAGGTGGACGGTAAGGTGATCCTTAGTGCCCTCCAAGGTGCCCAGGCTCAGCATTGGCTTGGGAGGGGAAGTTCCTTGTGAGCTTTCGGCAATGTGGTGGGACCTCCACGCTACAGCTTAAGGGGTTCGTTTGCATACTTAGAAGTTTTCCAAGGGTTAGGCTCTTCGGTTCTTAGTGACTGGTCAAGGGTCTAGCTCAGGTCAAGTAAGGGTTAGCTGCATCTCCCTTTCAAACGTCGAGACCAGTTCTCTGGTTTCAACATTATGGTACGGTGAGCGTGGAAGCAGCTAGTTCGGAAAGCCCTGAGCCAGTCTCATGGCTAGAAGCGATGAGCTGGGGGACTCGCCCCTACCAGTGAGTACGTGAAGAAAGGTGATTTTGACGAGTTCAAGAAGTCGATCCTAGAGCTCTTGCGGGTCGCACTCCCCCCTCACGGTGAGTGCTCAACACCACCCGCACCCGCGCTTTCCTCGCCCTCTCCAATGGAGGCGGAACAAGCACATCGACAAGGGATGGAGCCAGTCACAGGGGAGGTCTCGGGTCTCCAGGCAAGAGTGCTTTTCAATAACTCTCCCGGGACCGGTTACCCCAGTAGGGAGGCAGAGAGAATGCCTTTGACTCGCCAGGGAGGATGGGAAAGTCCCTTCTGCGAGCTGATCATCTCAGCTCCCGTTCCAGATAGGTTCAGTGAGCCTGACATATCTTACTAAGCAGGGAAGGACGACCCTGTTCAGCATCTCCAGTGGTTCGAAGACATGGCCTCGATCAGGAAAATGTCGGATGCCTTTAAATACAGACTCTTCGCGGTCACGTTCAGGGGGAAGGCGAGAGACTGGTTCCACCAACTCCCAGCGGGAACCATCTACGGCTTCGAGGACCTGCGTCGAAGTTTCTTGCTAAGGTTCTCCACTTCAAAGAAGAGGAGGAAGGGGGCGGAGGCCCTGTTCTTGGTTCGGCAAAGGCCAGGGGAGACATTGGGGAGTTACGTGGATAGATTCCAGGAGGAAGTCCTCCTTGTCATTGAGGTGCCCGGGCATACCCTGCAGCTGGCTTTCACCCTCGGCTTATAGCAGGGGCTGTTCAGGATGAGCTTGACTAGGGACCCACCCCTGTCTTTCGAAGAGCTGATGGAGCGCGCTACTTGAGAAATTGAGTGTGATGCCACAAACCAGGAGTTCATGGCAAGGTTGGCCAAGGGTGAGAAAGAGGAGAAGGAGGAGAAGAAAGAGCAAGGAGGGAAGAAGAAGGAGGAAGCGAGAAGTCAGGGGGACTAGGGACCCCCCGTTGGGCAGGAGCAAGGCTGGGGGTTTCAACTACCAGTCGCTCGACCAACCTGGAGGCCGCCAGGAGGACTCCCTCAAGGCCCAGGAAGAGGCCATTTCCAAGGGAGAGGAAACTTTCAAGAAGAACAGGGACGATTCAACCCAGCAGGGTGGCAGCCGGACCCAAGGCCATTGCAACCCCAACCCCTGCAGGCCATGGCGATTGGCCGAAAAAGAGGAAATAAGAAGAGGGGTCGCGCAGGGAAGGAAGCAAGAATGATGGCATTGCCGTACTGTGACTTCCATCAGCAGGAGGGCCACACGACAGCCACATGCCCAGAGTTTCTGGAGGTAAGGGAAGGAGGAAGAACCCCAATAGAGGGGAGACAACTCCACCTGGAAGGACCAGGAGGAAGCTGAGGAGATGGAGGAAGTGATGAAGGAGACGACCAAGGTGCATGTGGTCGAGTAAGCGCAAGGAAACGCATTGTAATGGTATGTAACCTATTTATAATATATCGAAAGTTGTTAAAGATAACATTTTGGTCGAGTCCTCGACTGGAGACCACTCCCCCGGGCTTGTTGATGTCGGTCACTACGAGGCTCATCGGGTAGATTCATTTTAGGTCGAGTCCTTGACTGGAGATCACTCGCCTGGGCTTGATGATGCCAGTCGCTGGGAGGCTCGTCGGTTAAATTCGTTTTAGGTCAAGTCCTCGACTAGAGACCACTCGCCTGGGCTTGATGATGCCGGTCGCTGGGAGGCTCGTCGGGTAAATTCATTTTAGGTTGAGTCCTCGACTGGAGACCACTCGCCTGGGCATGTTGATGCCGGTCGCTGGGAGGCTCAACAGGTAGATTCGTTTTAGGTCGAGTCCTCGACTGGAGACCACTCGCCCGGGCTTGTTGATGCGGGTCACTGGGAGGCTCATCGGGTAGATTCATTTTAGGTCGAGTCCTCGACTGGAGACCACTCGCCCGAGCTTGTTGATGCTGGTCGCTGGGAGGCTCGTCGGGTAGATTCGTTTTCGGTCGAGTCCTCGACTGGAGACCACTCGCCCGGGCTTGTTGATGTCGATCGCTTGGAGGCTCGTCAGGTAGATTCATTTTAGGTCGAGTCCTCAACTGAAGACCACTCGCCCGGGCTTGTTGATGTCGGTCGCTGGGAGGCTCGTCCGGTAGATTCATTTTAGGTCGAGTCCTCGACTGTAGACCACTCGCCCGGGCTTGTTGATGCCGGTAGCTGGGAGGCTCGTCGGGTAGATTTGTTTTAGGTCGAGTCCTCGACTGGACACCACTCGCCCGGGTTTGTTGATGCCGGTCACTGGGAGGCTCGTCGGGTAGACTCATTTTACGCCGAGTCCTCGACTAGAGACCACTCGCCCAGGCTTGTTGAAGCCGGTCGCTGGGAGTCTCGTCGGGTAGATTCGCTTGGGTTAGTAAGGCTCCAAGAAGTGAAGTCGGTCTTGGAAAGATGGCTGAGTTCCTCTTCCTCCAGGTGAAGGTAAGCACCTAGGACGCGGACTGGTTCTCTGCCCCCAGTTGCTTTTGTGAGATGGTTGAGTTCCTCCACCTCCAGGTGAGCTTGGCTCCCTATTAGGTGTGGAGTTTCCTCCCCCTCCAGGTGAGCTTGGCTCCCTGTTAGGTGTGGAGTTTCCTCCACCTCCAGGTGAGCTCGGCTCCCTGTTAGGTGTTGAGTTCCTCCACCTCCAGGTGAGCTCGGCTCCCTATTAGGTGTTGATTTTCTCCACCTCCAGGTGAGCTCGGTTCCTTGTTAGATGGTTGAGTTCCTCCACCTCTATGTGAGCTTGGCTCCCTGTTAGGTGTGGAGTTTCCTCCCCCTCTAGGTGAGCTTGGCTCCCTGTTAGGTGTGGAGTTTTCTCCACCTCCAGGTGAGCTCGGCTCCCTGTTAGGTGTTGAGTTCCTCCACCTCCAGGTTAGCTCGGCTCCCTGTTAGGTGTTGAGTTCCTCCATCTCTAGGTGAGCTCGGCTCCCTGTTAGATGGTTGAGTTCCTCCACCTCCAGGTGAGCTTGGCTCCCTATTAGGTGTGGAGTTTCCTCCCCCTCCAGGTGAGCTTGGCTCCCTGTTAGGTGCGGAGTTTCCTCCACCTCCAGGTGAGCTCGGCTCCATGTTAGGTGTTGAGTTCATCCACCTCCAGGTGAGCTCGGCTCCCTGTTAGGTGTTGAGTTCCTCCACCTCCAATTGAGCTCGGCTCCCTGTTAGGTTTTGAGTTCCTCCACCTCCAGGTGAGCTCGGCTCCATGTTAAGTGTTGAGTTCCTCCACTTCCAGGTGAGCTCGGCTCCCTGGTAGGTGTGGAGTTTCCGCCTTCCACCTCAGGTCGAGCTCGGCTCGACTAGAGGTGTTGAGTTTTTCTCCACCTCAGGTCAAATTCAATTTGACCTAAGGTGTTGAGCTTTCTCCACCTCCAGTTGAGCTCGGCTCATAGGAGGGTTGTTAAGTGGAGAAAGGTTCGCGTTCCGCCTCAAGTCTGGTTCAGTTGAAAAACTCGGCAGGAGTATCCCGTTGGCAGGACCTTTCGTGAATTCCCCCCATAAGGTCCCACCTACTCGTCAAATAGGTGGGTTGGACTTTCTTTCCGAGCTTAAGGCAAGCTCAAAAATAGCGGGGATTGTGTACAACCCTCATATTTTCTGAGTCGGTGTGACTCGATGCGGATGAGGTCGTGGTAGAAGGGGTGACCGTGGCGAAGCGGACCAAACCATCGGAGATCGTCAAGGACCGAAAAAAGAAAGCCTGGGGGGCAAGCTCTCTTGGGCGAATGGACCTTCGGTCCACTCGTCCAAGGCCCCGGGCGAGTGGACCATCGATCCACTCGCCCGGGCCTGGAGGCGAGTGGACCATCGGTCCACTCGCCCAGGCGAGTGGGGGAGTGGACTCAAGGTCCACTCGCCCCCAGGACAGCAGGCGAGTGGACCTATGGTCCACTCGATCCGGGCGAGTTGACCCTAGGTCCACTCGCCCGGGCAGCTGGGTGAGTGGCCCTATGGTCCACTCGCCCAACATAGATGGTGGACCCTGATCCACTCATCTGATCCTCGGCGAGTAGGGGAGTGGAGATCTCGAGCTCCACTCGCCCCCCACTTATTTTTTGGTCGTTCGGGTTGGTTGTTGGGCTGCGGATAGTGGATTTTTGTCTATTCGCAGCCCAATTTTTGGGAAGTCTATAAATAGACCCCCATGGGCACCTTGGGAAGGGTTGTTGATACCCCCTCCCTCGCATGTGCATTGTGAGCAAGCACTACCCCTCCCCTCCCCCTGTCATTGAAGGTGGACGGTGAGGTGATCCTTAGTGCCCTCCAAGGTGCCCAGGCTCAGCATTGGCTTGGGAGGGGAAGTTCCTTGTGAGCTTCCGGGTATATGGTGGGACCTCCACGGTGCAGCTTAAGGGGTTTGTTTGTGTACTTAGAAGTTTTCCAATGGTTAGGCTCTTCGGTTCTTAGTGACTGGTCAAGGGTCTAGCTCAGGTCAAGTAAGGGTTACCTGCATCTCCCTTTCGAACGTCGAGACCAGTTCTCTGGTTTCAACAAGCCACATGTTTGGACAAGGATCAAACCGTCTCTTATCTGAAAATGATGTTTATCCCTTTGTTCTTCTTATCCAAATATGCCCAAATTGCCCTATTTTGATTTAAATTGTGTACCCTTGCCCTACACATTTAAACAATTGTTAAAAATACCAAATATCATATAATAATCGCATATTTATATCATATTAAAAGAAGTAAACTATGATGAAGCTTAGAATTATCATATATAATTTGGCTTCATTAAATACCTCCATACTTATCCTTTGTCATTCCAGGGAAAAACATTCTATGTAAAAGAATTCATTTGTTTTAATAGAATACTAACAAAGTGTCTCACGACTCCCCCCTCTACATTCTAGATGGAACTAGCCTAATACACACAACATTATAACATGGAATTTATATATAAATGTTAAGTTGTCTCGCAAATGAAATGAGGAATAATGTAATCACCATCTTTTGTATTCTTAACTTATATGTAGTTAACTCTTCATGTCTAACTTTAACGAGGGTTATATGAGTCAATCTAACTACAATATCCTTACTTATAGTACTGCTCCTTACAAAGTCATTCAAAAATTAAAAAAAATTAAAAGTGAAGGTAGGGATAAGAATCATTGGGTCTTTTTGTTGGGTTGTAACATGGTTTATGTAATAAAAGGATAACAATGTAAAGGTACAAACTTTATCACTACTAAACCAAGTTGAGCATTGTTCTTAAGAAAGGATAACATTGCCCACTCTCTCTCTCTATCTCTCTCTCTCTCTCTCTATCTCTCTCTCTCTCTCTCTCTCTCTCTCTCTCTCTCTCTCTTTATATATATACCCCCACACTTATTTTTGTAGGTGGAGTGAACTTTTTTTCTTTATTTTCAACTCCTCATTTTCACACATTTTTAGAAAGATACATATATATGCATATATATATTTTGGATTTTATATCTTTCAATTTTCTTTCATTATCCCAGGCAAGCCACCTTGCAAAAAACCTGAAATATCAGCGGGCAGTACTTCGACTGTCCAAGAGGTCTGTGGAGTTCGCCTTTACCTCTTCAGGGAGCAAGGTGCGCTGAAAGATGAGTTCACAAGCATTGATTAGATGAGTCTCTTTAAAGAATATGCGGATGCTGAAGTTCTTGATTCAGAGGATGAGGTCTTCGGGCAGGGTGCGGACACCATCGAGGAGGTCACTGATCCTAAGGCAGAGGAAAAGGACACGATTATGGATTCTATCAAGTGGAAACAGTCATTCTTCAAGGTCTCATAGGAAGAAAACCAAGTCTGCCAAAGGAAAAAATATAGCGGCGGAGTCGGAGTTTGAGGAGGAATAATTGTATTTCTATTTTTTGAGTGACTGCGCGAATATCTTTTGTAACTGCAGCCTCTTCGCTTTGTATGTCTTGAAAAATTAATGATAATATTTTACTTTAACTGTGACCTCTCCCTGCGTTCCTGCGAATATGTATATATTCCATATGTAATTATGCTTAATTATTTATTGCGCACCTTTACTGAATGAGTTGTGCGAACACCAAAGTTGGGAATCCTTCCTTGTATCAATTGTCGATACATTTCTCATCTGAGTAACGTATATGCACAATTATTAGATAGTATCCATGAATTACTAGCATGAAGATATCCAATTGGGATGATAACATTGATAAGCTCCTTTGAAATAGAATGACTGTCAAGTGATAACTTCCATCGGTGATGGCGCAATCCCATTGATAATGTTGAGGCAATATCAGCATTTGAGGACCAGAGAGCCATGTTGCAGTGATAACCTAGTTCAGATACATTATATATGTTCGCCCATCATGATTAAGAGAATAATGATAGTATGAGACTTCTCGACACCCAATAAGACGGATAGTCTATGCGCCCTGTACAACCCCGATATTCGCCGGATAAAGAAATCAAGCGAGACGGGAGTGGCGAGATCCAGACCTCGCTGAGATTAACCCCCAGCCGACGAGACCTCAGCAGACCACCAAAATGGGCTAGCGCGGTCCTCGCAAGGCAACCCTCCAAAGGGGATGCCGCTGGCGGTATTCGCGAGAGGACTCGCGAGAGCTCCTTCAGCGGGGTTCTCGCAACGCTACCCCCTAGAGGAGGGGTCACGGACAGGATCCGCGAGAAGGCAGGCGAGAGCTCCGATCGTAATGTTCTCGCAATCCCTTATCTATGAATCAGTAGGGTCAATTTACCATTTTACCCTCGGTGGTCTGCCCTTAGCCTCCTCAAACAGCGGAGCTTGGCTGTTAGCAGACCCACCTGGGGTACAGTTAGCCATTTTGGGGTGCGGATAGCCATTTTGGCGAGCGCCGACCCAGAGGCTCGCGAGCCCCGCTCGCGAGGGAAGTCAGCTTGGCCGGGTCGCTATGAGCGAACCCGACCAGTTGAGGAGGAAGCTCGCTAGGCGAGCCCGGGATCTCGGGGTACAGTTAGCCACCTTGGGGTGCAGTTAGCCATTTCTGGGGTACAGTTAGCCATTTCGGCGAGCTCGACCCGTCAAGGAATGGTTCAGCAGGCGAGACGGGAAGAGAGGCGAGCCAGCTCGCCGAAGGAGCTCGCTAGGTGGCCTTGGCGAACCTCATGTTCGCTGAACAGGTCGAGGGTCCCGGATTCGCTGGTAATTGGGATGGTCTTTTACCAAGAACCCCCTGGTGGTCTGCGGTTAGCCCCTCCGAACAGCGGAGTTTGGCTGTTAGCAGACCAATTTGGGGTGCGGATAGTGAGAATGGACAGCGGGATTTGGTTATTGACAGACCACAAAACTAAAATCTATAAATAGACCTCAAAGGGCACCTTGGAAGAGGACCGGTTCATTATTTTTGAGCTCTTCTCTTCCTAGGTCGCTTTGGTTTGAGCCCTCTAGCTCTCCAAGGTGCCCGAGTCTTAGCTTTGGCTTGGGAGGGGAAGCGCTCAACGATCTTCCGGGTTAGTGGAGGGACCTCCTCGCTGAGACTAGGGTCTTCGTTCTTGGCTCGAGTCATCAACCTTACCTCTCCCGAGGGACCGGTAAGGGCTAGCTACCCCTCATTTCGGTGAGGGCCCCGAGCTCCACTCGAGACCGAGAAATCGGTTTCAACATTTTGGTGCGGTGAGCGTGGAGCGCGGCTGGTTCAAGAAAGTCCCAGAGAAGAGTTATGGCTGGAGATGAAGAGCAGGGCGAGGAGTTCGGCGAGACCCCTCAGGAGGCCATGGCTAGGATGTTCGCGGACTTCAGGAAGGAGGTGCTCGACACTTTGGGGTTCACGGTCACGGCTCTGCGGAGCGAATTCGCGACCCCGGCACCTCAGGCGACCACTCCCCCAACAACAGTCGGCGAGAAGGCACCAGGAGGAAGGGCTGGAAAAGAAGTTGCCATTGAACCAGGACATGACAGGGAAGGGCGAGTGTTGTTCGCCAGTCCGGCGAGCCCGGTGTTAGCGAGCTCCGCGCCGGCGAATTCGGTGCCGGCGAGCTCTGCCCCAGCGAGCACGACACAGGCGAGCGCACGCCAGGAAAACGCGACGACAGCCGGGGTGGTTCAGGCGAGCGTCGCCCTCGCGAGTGCGATCCCGAGCTTGGCGAGCGAGCTGGGTCCGCGAGCCGAGCGAGAGAAGATGGTAGGAGGGGGAAGCCCCTTCTGCGAGTTAGTGTTGTCTGCGCCCGTTCCGGCGGGATTCGGAGAATGGGATAGAGTGTACTACAATGGCAGAGATGACCCAGTTCAGCATCTGCAGGCTTTCGAGGACTCGGTCTCCATTAGGCCGATGTCCGATGCCTTCAAGTGTCGGCTCTTCGCCGTCACTCTCAAGGAGAAGGCCAGGGACTGGTTTCATTCGCTTCCGGCAGGCTCTATCTACGCGTTCGAGGACCTGCGCCGAAGTTTTCTGTTAAGGTTTTCGACTTCAAAGAGGAGGAAGAAGGACGCTGACTCTCTCTTCGCGGTGAAGCAGGAGTCCCGGGAGACGTTGGCTCAGTATGCGGATCGGTTCCAAGAGGAAGTGCAGCTCACTCAGGAGGTGCCTGGGTTTGCACTTCAACTCGCCTTCACGGTCGGGTTGAAGGAAAGTTTCTTCAAGATGGCGTTGAAGAGGAAGGCCCCCGTCTCCTATGAGGAGTTGATGGAGAGGGTGGCGGAGGAAGTAGCGAGCGAAGAAGCTAACCCCGAGCTCACCAAGAGGCTTGCAAAGCTCAGTGAGCCGGAGTTGAGGCAGCAAGAGGTCAGAAGAAGGGAAGAGCCCCGGGCCCCGGAAGGGGGATGGAGGCCGCAAGGTGGAGGAATGCAGGGGCAGGGAAGGGGTTACGGCCCAGGAAGGGGTAACCGTTTCGAGGGTCAGTGGAGGCCCCCCCAGTTGGGGTGGAGGCAAGGCCCGATGCAGCTACCTCCCCCACCTCAACAGGCCATGGCGATTGGCCGGGGGAGAGGAAGAGGGAGGGGAGGAGAAGCGGAAACGGCGGCCGCTAGGAGAAGGAGAAATAGGGTGGCGGAGGCCGAGGCCAGGGAAACGGCGGTGCCCTACTGCATCTTCCACGATGTGGAAGGCCACTCCACAGACACCTGTCCGGAGTTCCTGGAGGTGAAGAGGGGTCGAGCACCCGCGCCGCCACCGCAGCAGCCATTAAGAATCGTGGAGGTGGAACCTCGGGAGGAGGAGGAGGAAAGATGTGAGGATAGAGCAGATCTGGGGAATAGAGGAGGGATCGGAGTGATCCATGGGGGGGTAGGGGTGGAGGCAACCCGTAAGGCTAGTCTCCATACCATCTACCGCCGGAGCGTAGCGTCAACATCCACCGCTCCACCCCCGACCGAAAAAATTATTTTCACCCAAAAGGACATGCCGAGCTACGAAGACCCGTTCTGCGACGCGCTGGTCATCCAGACGGCGATCGAGAACTTCACCGTCTCCCGAATCCTAGTGGACAATGGGAGTTCGGTCAATGTCATCTTCAAGAAAGCATTCGACAAAATGGAGGTGGAGCCCAGAAGGGTGTTGGCCTCGGATGGCCCTCTGTTCGGATTTTCGGGGGAGAGGAAGGAAGTAGAAGGAGGGGTGGGGCTCCATGTGACCCTGGGTGGGCAGTCTCGGAACTGTCGCTTCGTCATAGTGGACGCCCCGAGCAGTTACAGCGCCATCTTCGGACGGCCACTCATCAGCGCATTCCGTTGCGTCCCTTCCACTTTCCATCAGTGCCTCAAGTTCAACGACGGAGGGGTCCAGGTGCGGGTCAGGGGGGATCCCAAGGTGGCAAGACAGTGCTACGTGACGGGTGTCAACACCATCTCCTGGATGGGAGAGGCCGAGGAGTGGAACAAGGTGATGGAAGAGGTAGCCGAAGTCGGAGGTCTGGAGGCGGCTGAAGAGAAGAAGGGAGGTGAAGTTCATGCCCAAGAAGGGGTGGCTGAGATACCCCGGGCGAAGAGAAAGGAAGAAGAGGAGAAGGCCCAGGAGGAAAGGGCGGAAGGGCTGACGATGATAGAGAAGGAGGCCGAGGAAGAGACTCAAGCTCCCGCTTGTGCCGGGGAAGAGAAGGCTTGGGGGGAGCAGTCCCGGTTGGAGGCCGTGGACGAGGTCGTGGAGCTCGAGGTCGTCACCCGGCTGGGGGTGGTGGAAAAAGTCCGGGTCAGCGGAGGACTCAGCCCAGGAGATCAGGCGGAGATTCTAGCCTGCGTGCAACAGAACGTGGACGTCTTCGCTTGGAGCGCCGCCGAAATGCCCGGGATCGATGCAGATGTGGCGTGCCATCGCCTCAACCTCGACCCCGGTGCCCGTCCCATCCGCCAGAAGAGGAGAGCCGTCGCAGACAAGCTAGAAGGGCCCATCCGCGAGGAGGTGGGCAAACTCCTGCAGGCCGGATTTGTATCGGAGATCCAGTATCCAGGCTGGGTCTCCAACGTCGTTATGGTAAAGAAGGGCGGAGGTAAGTGGCGTATGTGTATCGATTTTTCACTTCTTAATAAAGCATGCCCGAAAGATTGCTACCCCTTGCCTAGAATCGACGCGCTGGTTGACTCAGCCGTCGGTTTTACTGTAATGTCCTTCTTAGATGCTTTTTCAGGTTACCATCAAATCCGCATGCATCCCCCGGACATTAAGGACGTTTCCTTCATCACGGGGGATGGATGTTATTGCTATAAGATGATGCCCTTCGGGCTCAAGAACGCCGGGGCAACATACCAAAGGATGATGGATAGGGTCTTCCGCGAACAGAAAGGAAGAAATTTAGAGGTCTATGTCGACGACCTCATGGTTAAGAGCCGAGACCTCGGGACCCACCTCCGAGACCTCGAAGAGACATTCGGGACCCTGCGGCGGTACAAGATGAAGCTCAATCCCTTGAAGTGTGTCTTCGGGGCAAGCCGAGGGAAGTTCCTGGGCCATTTGCTCACCCCCACGGGAGTGGAGCCCAATCCGGACAAAGTTAAAGCGGTGATGGAGTTAGAGTCGCCGAAGAACCCGAAGGAGGTCCAGAGCCTCACAGGGAAATTGGCTGGGCTCAGTAGATTCCTCTCCAAGGCGGGAGAGAAATGTGCACCTTTTTTCAAAGTACTGCGGGGAAACAAGAAGTTCGAATGGACCCCGGAGTGCGAGAGGGCTTTCCAAGCCCTGAAAGAGCAGCTCACTGAAACCCCTCTACTCCAGGGACCGAGACCGGGAGAGGACCTATCTCTATACCTAGGGGTAGGATCCGAGGCAGTAAGTTCCGTGCTAATCCGAGAGGAGGGGAAGAAACAGTTCCCGATCTACTATGTTAGTCGAGTGCTGAAGAAGGCGGAACTCCGATACCAAATCCTAGAAAAGTTAGCCTTCGCCTTGGTGGTATCGGCCCGGAGGCTCCGGCCTTACTTTCAAGCCCATTCAATTAAAGTGGTGACCGACCATCCGCTCCGCAAAATCATGGAAGGGGTGGAACACTCAGGAAGGTTGGCAAAGTGGTCCGTGGAATTAAGCGAGTTCAATATCACCTTCGTACCCAGGACATCCATCAGGGCTCAAGCAGTGGCAGACTTCATGGCCGACTACGCGGCCGAAGTGGAGGAGCACGAGCCACCTTCCCCGGAAGCATGGAAGATGTTGGTGGACGGAGCGTCGGGAAAACACTCCTTCGGGGGGGGGGAATAGTCCTAGTGAGTCCTCAGGGGACTCGGATTGAGCAAGCATTGAACATCCATTTTCCAATTACCAACAACCAGGCGGAGTACGAAGCAGTGATAGCGGGCCTTCGATTGGCCCAAGAACTGGGTGTGCAGGACGTGGAGGTCTCCACGGATTCCATGGTGGTAGCGTGCCAGATCAAAGGAGAGTTCGAGGCAAAGGACCCAACCCTCGTGCTATACCTGGAAAAGGTTAAGGGGGTCATCGGACAGTTCCGCACCTTCTCGATTAAACATGTGCCGAGGGAGGAGAGCACCCAGGCGGACCTCCTAGCCAAGTTCGGTCCTCGGGCAGGGGGGACTACCTCGGAACTCTTCCGGCCCTCCATCGAAGAGGGAGAGTCGATGGAAGTGGATCAGCAGGCCTCATGGATGGATCCATTCATCACCTTCCTATCCTCCGGACAGTTCCCAGGAAAGGAAGTGGACAAGAGGCGCTTCAGGTATAAATCTGCATATTACTCTTTGCATGCAGGGGGGCTATATAGAAAAACTCTCTCGGGACTCCTGGCTCGCTGTGTCTCCGAGGAGGAGGTCCCGAGGGTGCTGGAAGAAATCCACTCCGGGGAATGCGGCAGTCACTCCGGGAGTCGGACCCTGGAAGGGAGGGTGTTGAGACAAGGCTATTTCTGGCCCACTCTCAGCAAGGATGCAGCAGAGTTCACAAGAAAGTGTCAGAAGTGCCAACTCTACGCTCCGCTCCAACTCCTCCCCGCTCAGAGACTCCGGACCATCACGGCTCCCTGGCCTTTCGCCATATGGGGGTTAGACCTGGTCGGCCCCTTTCCCCAAGCCAGCGGTCAGAGGAAGTTCCTGCTAGTCATGATTGACTACTTCTCCAAGTGGGTAGAGGTGAAGGCGCTAGCTAAGGTAACCTCTCAGGTTGTAAGGAATTTTGTGTGGGGGGAAATAATCTGCAGGCACGGGCTCCCACTAGCCATAGTAACGGACAATGGGCCACAGTTTGCAAGTGAAGAATTTGTTAGCTTTTGCACCCAGCTCGGCATTGACCTCAGGTTCGCTTCGGTCCACCACCCGAGGAGCAATGGGCAAGTGGAGGCCGCGAACAAGATAATCGTCAACCTACTCAAAAAGAAAGTGGAAAACCTACGAGGAAGTTGGGTAGAACAACTACCCTCCGTCCTCTGGGCCATGAGGACTACTCCGAATACCGCCACCGGGGAGACTCCATTCAAGCTCTCTCACGGGTCCGAGGCCGTCCTCCCCATAGAGTTTGAGGTGAAGACCCCCCGGGTGACCGCTGCGAGCGAAGGGGATGAAGAGTGGCTAGAGGGCAATAATGCAGAACAGAGGCTGTCCTTGGACCTGGTGGAAGAACTCCGGGACTTGGCCACCATCAGGCAGGAAGAGGTCAAGCGGCGGATGGCCCGATATTTTGACAAACATATCCGGATCAAGCACTTCCAGAAAGGGGACCTAGTCCTGAAAAAGGTCGATGCGGCCGGAAGAGGGGCCGCAGTGGGTAAGCTTAACCCAAACTGGGAAGGCCCGTATATTATAAGCGAAGTGCTCAAGTCGGGGGGGTATCACCTCCAGGATGTGGAAGGGATGTCCCTTGACCGAGCTCGAAGTGGGGATGATTTGAAACGATTCTACCCTTAAAAACTTTATTATGTCATTCAATCATTATCTTACTTTCGTTCGTTGTGTTTCTGACTGCTGCTGTGGCAAGGTTGGATACTTTGGTGCTGGAATGCCCCAGATCGATTCCGCTCCCGGGCTCTCATCTAGACGGGGGGTTCTGGTTGATCTCTGGAGAGGCTGGCAAGGTTGGATACTTTTGTGCTGGAATGCCCCAGATCGATTCCGCTCCCGGGCTCTCATCTAGACGGGGGGTTCTGGTTGATCTCTGGAGAGGCTGGCAAGGTTGGATATGTTGGTGCTGGAATGCCCCAGATCGATTCCGCTCCCGGGCTCTCATCTAGACGGGGGGTTCTGGTTGATCTCTGGAGAGGCTGGCAAGGTTGGATACTTTGGTGCTGGAATGCCCCAGATCGATTCCGCTCCCGGGCTCTCATCTAGACGGGGGGTTCTGGTTGATCTCTGGAGAGGCTGGCAAGGTTGGATATGTTGGTGCTGGAATGCCCCAGATCGATTCCGCTCCCGGGCTCTCATCTAGACGGGGGGTTCTGGTTGATCTCTGGAGAGGCTGGCAAGGTTGGATACTTTGGTGCTGGAATGCCCCAGATCGATTCCGCTCCCGGGCTCTCATCTAGACGGGGGGTTCTGGTTGATCTCTGGAGAGGCTGGCAAGGTTGGATACTTTGGTGCTGGAATGCCCCAGATCGATCCCGCTCCCGGGCTCTCATCTAGACGGGGGGTTCCGGGCGGTTTCGGGAGAAATGGTAGGCTGACGTCTTTTGTCGGCAAACCGTCTCGCTCGTCAGACATGCTCGCTCGGCCAAGAAAGGTCGCGTATAATACTACGCAAGTAGCGAGGATCAATCTCATATGATCCCAAACATCTAGTCCTCGGCAGAAAGGTCGCCTGCACTAGGTAAGAGGCGAGTTCTCGCCAAGAGAAAAAATACCCTACGAGACAGATACCCAAAAGCGCAACAAGCCTAAGGCAAACGGCGAGAGATCCAAGCAGCCGGAGCGTCCTGAGCGCACCTACCCAATAACGTGCGGCGCGAGAATGACCTCCGCGAAAGCGAAGGATGAGATAAACAATAGCGGGACATTCAACACATGAAAATAACAATACAAAAAAAAGAGGGGGCGAGACAAGATGAGCAAAGCAAAAATTTATAGTCAACACTTTAGTTCGGTTACAACTTTTTGGCAACCTCGCCAATCAAAAATTACAACACAAAATGAGAAAGTCGGCGAGCCTCAGGAATCGCCTGCGGATCCTTCTTCATCATCGCTGTCCTTCACTGGCGGGAGGGGGAGGAAGAGCTCTGGAACGATGTCTTCCAGGGTCATGTCAGCTGCGTCGTCCGCCAAGAGGCCAATCGCCTTCGCCACCGAGAAAATGTAGCGAGCCGACTCTATCGACCCCACGCGGACTTCTTCGTCTCGCGCTCGCCGGTCTTCCTTTACACGACGAGGCGAGGGGGGGACAACGGCACGGGTAAGGTCGCTGTTCAAAGCCTTCAACCCGGCCACCTCGCTCTCCAGATCCTTGATGCGAGCGTTGGCCCTCCTGACGTCCTCGACATCCTGCTAGCAGGTCCGGTTAGAGAGATGAAGGGGCTAAGAGAAAAAGGAAGTTGGAGGTATAGATAACTCACCACCCCACCCTCCGCGGCGAGGAGCTTCTCCTTCAGCTGCGTGTTCTCGGCAAGGATTCCCTGGTAGGCCCTCGCGAGCTCCACGTTCTGAAGCTCAAGCTGTAGACAGCGCCTCCCAGTCATGTGGGCGAGCTCAGCAGAGCGCAGTTGGGACCTCGCGCTCTCATAGGCGAGAGTCCTCGCAGTCTCATCCTTGTAGGATCCCGCGTCTTCGCGACCGTAGAGTGCGAATGAGAAATCGAAGGCGTGGCCACTGACGGTCTCCTTCTCCACCCAGGAGGGGAGGATAGAAGAAATGTCCACCCGGTTGGTCTCTGGTTTCCAAGTCACAAGGGGCTCGCCAATCTCGTCTCGACGCCTCTGGCCGAGCCCGAAATTGTAATGATTCACCGGGATAGGGAGGACCGAGGTCCTGGTCGCCTCCTGGCCAGGCTCTTCGTCCTCGCCCACCGAGAGACCAGTAAGGTCAAACTCATCAAAGGCAGCCTCGCGAGGCTCCTTACCTTTCGGTGCAGCAAGCGAGGCTGCGCTTTTCTTACTCCTCTTTTTTGGCGGAGACTTTGGGGGCGCGCCGTGACCACCGGAAGCTCCCTGCCTCTTGCGAGAGGGGTGCTCGGCCGGGGTGGCTTCGCCTCGGCAAGCTTCGGCCCCCATGGTAGCGAGGGACATGAGAGCATCAGGTTTCCGGTTGCTCGCGTAAGGGGGACGGAGGGGGAGATCTCGCTCGCCTATAAACAGGTGCGTTAATATGACAAACTTGCGAATTGAGGCGGACGTATTAGGCAAAAATCTATACCTTCCCCGGCGAGAACCGGGAGCAACGTGTCCAGGTTTTGGCGGAGGTAGGCGACTTCGAAGTTCTTCTTGCTTAGGAATTGATGGAGGAGGGCTTCATGCCCGCCCAGGGCGGTGGGCCGATAGGTGGTCTCGCCATGTTGGACCGGCGAAAAGGGAACGTTGCCGAAGTTCCCCCTGACGATGACGAACTTTTGGGCCCAGAAGTGGGCCTTGTTGACGGTCTCAACCACTTTCGGGCCCGTACCCACGAAATACGTGGTCCCATCCTTGTAGGCGCGGAAGGAGAACGCCTTTCTGAAGACGGGAAGGCTGAACTCTATTCGCTCTTCGCGGAGGTAGCAAGCGAAGGCAGTAATCACCGCCATGGCGTTGGGTGTGAGCTGACCAGGAACTACGCCGTAGTGCTTGAGCACCTAAGGATAGAGAGCGAGATTAATTCACGCGGCGAGCGAGACTAGAGTGTCAAAATGAGTAAGAGGTAAGCGAGAGCGAGGATTACCTGGCGAACCTCCGGCCACAATGGAAGGCGCAAACCAACCGCAAAGTGGGCGATGGGGATGGCCAACTCGTCGACCAACGGATCGTTGATCGTGTCATCCTCGCTGGGGCGGCGCGCCTCGAATGGGGGGGTGACGTAATCAGCGACCGCGCTGAAATACTCCTCGTCTGTTAGGTTGCAGTTAAAGAATCCGTGCTCGGCGAAGGCCTTCGCAATCCTTCGCCGTCCCTCCGATTCCGCATCACCACCCATCTTGCGAACCTGCGAGAAGCGAAAAAAGGCGAGAACGAGAAATAGCGAGAGCTCTGCAAAAGGAGAAGAAGAGGATCAAGAATAAATGCGGTGGTTGGCTCGATAAACACCGCTTATTTATAGCAAAAGCAAAAAGGCGGGAAGAAGTCCAAGCGCCGGCGAGCACGCATATCAACAAAAAACATCGGGTCATGTCCGCAAGGGATAAATACCTGCAGGGTTAGCGTAATCAACACTTTCAAGACGTATTTTTGGCAAAAATAGAGGGTTCGCGCGAGCAATGTAATGTGAAATAAAGCAGACTAGCCAGCAGCCGAGCGAGAAGTCATAAAGAACAGATACAACTTATTGTCAATAGAAATAAAGCCAATATATATAAATGGCAATTACGCAAGTCACCCACAGTAGCGAGATTTTCTAACAACAAGCGACATCCATTGCAATTAAATCCATGACATAACAACTAGCGGGAATCGTGGGGGAGCCATTTCCACCGACCACCACCCCGCGACCCTGACCTCGGCGGAGCCCTAGAGTTATAATATTCCTCCGCCAAACGACCCTCCCGATCCGTGAGAAAGGCGTAGTCCCTCATCCTCGCTATGTGTACCTCCGGCGTCGAGGCGATCTCATCCTGATCACGGTGTCTCGCTTGACGAAGCCTCGCACATTCCTCCATCAGGACCGCATGTCTATCCTCGGCAGCTTCCCTGTCCCGTCTTGCCTGCATGTTGAGATCCATCAACATTCGCCCGTGCTTTCGCAAAAGCTCCGCGGCCCGCCGTTTCATCATCTCAGGATCTCGCGGATCCCCTAAGAAATCTTCCACCTGATCAGGGAGGGGGGACATTTCGTCGTCGCCCAGTTCAGAATCGGTGTGCGGGTTCTCGGCAGAATCTGCGAGATCTCCAAAGGTCAGGTAATGAGCGAAAGATCACGTAAACTGTCGGCGAGGTCATAACACTTACCTAGAGGGGGGCGAGAACCCGAAGGACGGCCCTGAAACACGTTTCCATAATGGGGGTAGAGGGATTTGCCCAGTCCGGCAGGATAAGCTGTACTGTTGGTCGGGGGAATCTTTGGCGGTGCGGGGCCACCCGTCTCCTCGCTCGTGAGGAGCTGGAACCCGGGCTTCTCTACGATTTTATCTGGAGGCGGCGGAGATGGAGGTCGCGACGACGGGCGGATCGGGGACTTCAGAGGCGGGACTGTAAGAAAATAGTAACAGAGATCATATGTTTAGACATAAATATTACAGCATGCGAGATCCAGATCGTACCAGTGGTGTCTTTTCCTGCGAGATTCATGTCCACCTGCGGGCTTTTCCGAGACCCCTCAGCACGTTCCTCACAAATCTCGCTCGGCAAAGTATCCTGCGAGTGAAAATGAATGAAGAGCAATTTATAGACGTGAATTCGAACAACTCATACCTTCTCGGGGCGGCGATCATCCGGGGAGGAGTCCAGCGTCACGGAGTCGTCTCCAGAGAGGCGAACCGCCTTCGCCTTCTTGGTTTTTGGCGACTGGGCGGGAGGCTGCCGGTTCATCCAGGCGGGTACCCTGGTCGTGGGAGGTAGCCCGCCGGCTCTCATCGCCCTCAGGCGAGCCTCTGCCTCTTCGGAAATCGGCATCTCCCGGCAGCTAGAACGGGAAAGGAGGGAAAAGAAGCGACGTGCACCCATGGGGGTTCGGGATGATATTTATAGCCTGCATGGTGGGACCCACAAAAGATTCCTGACAGGTCATCCAGGAGCGGTCGAATATCAGAGGTTGGACGATTCTTCGCGAAGACATTAGTCCTCGCGAAGAGCGGGGATTGTGTACAACCCCGATATTCGCCGGATAAAGAAATCAAGCGAGACGGGAGTGGCGAGATCCAGACCTCGCTGAGATTAACCCCCAGCCGACGAGACCTCAGCAGACCACCAAAATGGGCTAGCGCGGTCCTCGCAAGGCAACCCTCCAAAGGGGATGCCGCTGGCGGTATTCGCGAGAGGACTCGCGAGAGCTCCTTCAGCGGGGTTCTCGCAACGCTACCCCCTAGAGGAGGGGTCACGGACAGGATCCGCGAGAAGGCAGGCGAGAGCTCCGATCGTAATGTTCTCGCAATCCCTTATCTATGAATCAGTAGGGTCAATTTACCATTTTACCCTCGGTGGTCTGCCCTTAGCCTCCTCAAACAGCGGAGCTTGGCTGTTAGCAGACCCACCTGGGGTACAGTTAGCCATTTTGGGGTGCGGATAGCCATTTTGGCGAGCGCCGACCCAGAGGCTCGCGAGCCCCGCTCGCGAGGGAAGTCAGCTTGGCCGGGTCGCTATGAGCGAACCCGACCAGTTGAGGAGGAAGCTCGCTAGGCGAGCCCGGGATCTCGGGGTACAGTTAGCCACCTTGGGGTGCAGTTAGCCATTTCTGGGGTACAGTTAGCCATTTCGGCGAGCTCGACCCGTCAAGGAATGGTTCAGCAGGCGAGACGGGAAGAGAGGCGAGCCAGCTCGCCGAAGGAGCTCGCTAGGTGGCCTTGGCGAACCTCATGTTCGCTGAACAGGTCGAGGGTCCCGGATTCGCTGGTAATTGGGATGGTCTTTTACCAAGAACCCCCTGGTGGTCTGCGGTTAGCCCCTCCGAACAGCGGAGTTTGGCTGTTAGCAGACCAATTTGGGGTGCGGATAGTGAGAATGGACAGCGGGATTTGGTTATTGACAGACCACAAAACTAAAATCTATAAATAGACCTCAAAGGGCACCTTGGAAGAGGACCGGTTCATTATTTTTGAGCTCTTCTCTTCCTAGGTCGCTTTGGTTTGAGCCCTCTAGCTCTCCAAGGTGCCCGAGTCTTAGCTTTGGCTTGGGAGGGGAAGCGCTCAACGATCTTCCGGGTTAGTGGAGGGACCTCCTCGCTGAGACTAGGGTCTTCGTTCTTGGCTCGAGTCATCAACCTTACCTCTCCCGAGGGACCGGTAAGGGCTAGCTGCCCCTCATTTCGGTGAGGGCCCCGAGCTCCACTCGAGACCGAGAAATCGGTTTCAACACGCCCACTATAGGCATAATCACACATTATACTTTTCAATAGTTTCGAATACCAGAAGAAAACCGAGAATAACCGAGAACCAGGGCAATCATTGTAGGAGCGGTTTCTAAATATCCTAGGGCATGCATTAGATAGTTTGTGATTGCCTGAACAACGTGTGTTCTCTACCTGAGTGTCCACATCATACATAAGAACTAATGTCGTGTTTATTGTGAATTCATGGACTTTAGAAGATACAATATCGTGTGTGAATACCATGCGCGTGTCCATAATAAGTACAATTTTGCCTTATGTGGATTTTATGAATACCAGAGAGAGTTCAAGTTGGGTGTGGTCACCTCATTAGTAACTGCCCCTTGTATGGGATTATACATAGAGATGAAAACTAGAGTATCCAACTATATGGTCGATACCCTGCTGATGGTTTGGCTGATTTGACATACTAATTTAGGAACCAGGGGTTGTTTGTGCCAATAGGCTACATAAGAGGCCAGTGGAGCTTTCCTCCGCCAAAATTATCCAGTGGGGTTATGGGTGTCCGAAGACAGAGCGCTCCTCCAAACTGACATTCCAAGGGGATCGTAGCATCCATTACTTGACCTAGGTGCTACCTCCATAGGTTACGATTGACCAATTAGGCATAAGGCACCCTATGAGATTTTCTACCATTAAAGTCGTCTAGTGGGGTTATGGGTGTCCGGAGACAAAGTACTCCTCTGAATGGACATTTAGGGGGTATAAGAGATGCGAGCTTGGGTCTTTCCTCAAACAGGCACCAAAATGATGGAGACACCTCTGTTGATGTGCAACCGGCTGTAAATATTCGCTCAAATCTGCACGGCCTACCACATATGCCAGTCGTGAGATTCTCCAACAAGGGAAATTATAGTGGAATTATGGTAGTGATAAGAGGAGACAGCGTGTGCCGGGAGAGAGTGTCAGAGTCTTAAAAACCATTGGAATCCATTAAATTCGTAGATCGCAAATTGAGGGGGTTCATGTAAGTTCTGTTGACTGTAGGAATATGTGAGTATATGGGATAGTCTAATCTTCACCTAAAGGGGGCTGAATAGGTGATGTCATCTTTTTATATTTTTAGTGCGGAATAATGAAAGTAAAAACTACACACGCACATTCACAAAAAATTCACAGCACAAACACAGCAAGCTATAATGGTTCCCCGAGTTGGGTAGTCAACATTCCCCCTTCTCCTATCTAGCAGTGTGGTAGTCTCGACCACTTCCTCCAAAATGCAAATCCGCAGATCCTACAACTCGGAGACAACAAATCCTACCTCAGAGGTACTGGCTGACCTCCTACCTCAAATCCCAAGGATCCTACGACTCAGAAGCATTGGCTGGATTCCTACCTTAAGTCATGCAATACCCTACAACTGAGAAGCTAAAGCTAGCCTCCTACCTCAGGTCGCACCAGACCATACAACTCAGATTCAACAAGTTGAATCCTATAGCTCAGATCTCAGAGAGATCCAATAGTTATATAAGTTTTGTGATACAAAACCTTTCTATAGACTCAGAAAAATAAGACTTGGTAAATCTGGAATCTTCTTGAAGCTTGATGTGGATTAGCTTCAACCTTGATCTTCTTGTAGAGGACTTGAAAGAATCTGTTTCAGTAAGAAAGTTTCCTCTGCATTTCCGAAGATCCATCTTCCTCTTCCTGCCGATAGATGATTTGGCTTTTAGTAAATCAACAAGATGAGTCGAACTCTTACTTCTGTAGAAGAAAATATTTGTTTCAAGGAATGTCTTCTCTGTTCTTGAGCTTCCTGATGAGTACACCTCGTTTCAAAGACTGTGGAAGCGAGCTCTTCCTTCTGATATTATGATTGATAAATTTATTATTAGGGCTTGCTGATTTTTGCCTCATCCCTTTTATAGGGTCACTTGATAACGATAGAATCCTCGGGCTGTCTTTATGTCAGAGATCTTTTGCCTTCTTGGACAAATCTGATTGGTTCAATCTGCGACGGCATTAAATGAGTTAATGCCTTTTTTGCACTTTAATATGAATTCTTGCCTTTCTCGCAATTTGACTAGAAGTCTGGTCGAATTTGCTTGGTGTCTAGTTGAATACTTACTTGTTGTCTTCAAGATGATATTAGCATAGTCTAGTCAAATGTTTGTTTGTTGTCTTCAAGACAACATTTGACTTTACTCTCTTCTAGTCGAATGTTGGTCTGTTGTCTTCAAGATGACATTTGACTTCACTGTCTTCTATTCGAATGACTGAGCTTGTCAAGTTGAATTCTATGTTCAACACGATAACTATATTCTATAGTTCTGCAATGTCGTGTTCACTCCTCGACAACATTTCACTTATCCTTGACGATAATTGATATCATCTTGAAGATAAAGACTTAGCTTATTCTCAGCTCAATATACAGGTGAAATATCATTTAGGTTCCTCGATGACATTTCACTTGTCCTTGACGACAAATGACTTCACCTCGACAATAAAGGACTTAGTCAAATTCTTTCTTTATGAAAAGCTTCCAAGCATCTGTTGATCATCTCCAAGATGATATCAGAATAGATAGACCTTGTGAAGATGATATCATCTTGGATAGTGTATTACCATGATGATATTTGAAGCTTAGGCTGCTTCTTCTAATCAAGTCGATATTTGCATAGCTAGTCCTTGTCAAGACGATATCGTCTTGGATAGTGTAGTACCAAGACGATATTTGCTAAGTCAATCTTCTGGTCGAATCTAGACTTAGCAAAACTTCTTTAGTTAAAACCTTCTGCGCGAATCGTCTTGATGACTCTTGTAGTCTACAAGAAGATATCTCCTTGAAGCTTAAGGTCTTCAAGCCGATATTGATACCTTCACAAGAAGATATTTGGACTTTTCCAAGATGATATGACTTAGTCATTTGCTGATCATCCTGAATCCAGTTCCTTTGATCTTTGCACCTTCCTATCCCTTTCTTCCTGATGTTTATGAGTGAGTGATAAGTCTAATATAGTCTAGATCATAGGTCGACATGGTGTTTTGCACAATGAAGGATTACATTGCCAAAACTATGTCTGATGACACTAAGTCTAGCCGTAAGTTAGACTTGCACTTTCTAATACATGAAAACACTATTCTAAACACATGCTTCAAACACAAAGTGTGTTTATCCTTGAGTAAGCAAGATTCAATATCTATCTGCCACTTAGCGATGCTTTGAGAGATCTTATACTGCAGAAAAGTGTTAGCATCGCAATCATACAAATATGGATCACTGCCTCAAGATAATAATAAAAAAACAAAAACATAGGAAGGATATTGTAACCTAAAAGTAGTATCTCTTCAGGTCATCCCCGCTCCAGGTGTTGGAGATTTTCTCAACATCGTGGGATTGTAAATGGTAGGCATCATTTTTGAGCACCTCCTTGACCATAAAAGGGCCTTCCCAGTTCGGGTTGATCTATCCTACTGAAGCCATTCTGCCTGCCACATCCACCTATTTCATGATGAGATCTCCCACGACGAACTACTTCACCCTGATATTCTTATCAAAATGTTTCTCCATCCTTCTTTTGATTTTGCTTGTTTGAAGATGACTCAATCCCTTTGTTCCTCGATAAGATCGAGGTTGCATTTCTTTAGCATTGTCTTCCATCCAACTCTCATCACCCTACTTGGAGAGGAGAACCCTTGGGCTCATGATGTCAAACTCTACTGGGATGAGGGCCTTAGATCCATGTGATATCTTAAAAGGTGTTTCTCTGGTAATGAAGGATGGCGTGGTTCTCAACATCCACAACACTGAAGCTAACTATTCTGCCCAATTTTCTCATGTGTTTTTCGCTTTCTTCTTTATTAAGTTAAGGATCTTCATGTTGACCGCTTCCACTTGTGCATTGCTTTATGGTTGATGGACTAATGTGAAGTGGAGTTCAATGCCTACCTGTTCACAAAAATTTATCAAATTTGCATTGGCAAATTGAGGGCCATTATCACTAATAATGTCCATGGAGATTTCGTGCCGACACACACCATCTCCCCCTATATAAAATTCTTAATGACTTGGGTCATGGTTTTGGCTAGGTCCTTAACCTCTATCCACTTGCTTATGTAATCTATCATCACTAGGATGAAGTGTCGTTGTCCACTTGCCATAGGAAAAGGACCAACCAAATCAATTCCCCACCCACAAACAACCAAGGGGTGGAAATGGATTACCATTGTTGGGCAGGCTAGAGCTATAGTGGTGCAAACTTCTGGCACTTGTAACACTTCTTTGGTAACTTGACACAATATTTCCTTTTTTCAAGCATCTTGTGTATGATCCCTCCCCCACACCGGAGAGTTCCCAGATCTTATGCCCAGAACCACCGCCTTACGGTGACACCAACACCTGGGTTAGTCGTCCCCGCAAGATGCTGATCTTGCAAGCAAGAACGATCAACTAGGCCAATAAGATATAAGAAGTAAACTATAAAAAGCAAGTCCACAATCGCATATATATATATATATCAATAGGAATACATGTCCAAAAATGAGTATAAATAAGCTGAAAGAGTGTAAGGGCTTATGTCTGGTACATGTCCCAAAATAAAGCAAAAACACACTCTCACACTCTACATCTATGAGGAAGCTAACAAAACTCTCATCAACTTGTTGTCAGGTGGTAGTAGTAGTGTGCGTATAATGCTCCTCAGGTCTTGCAATCATGTCCTGCTGGTTGTACTGCTGCTCCAGCTCCTCGGACCCCTGGTGTTACGACCACATCCGACCATTAGTCAAAAAGACTAAGCAAGTTTTGTCCTCGCCTCCCCTCGCAACTCCTAAACATCGAGCGGGATGACGAAAGAGGAGGACAACAAAGAAATATACAAAGCACGTGACATGGAACGAACTAGCAAGCATGTACATATGTAATCTACTATAGAATAAGAGCTATACTAGCAGTTCTATATATCTCAAGCAGTGTAAGAGAAATAGGTAAGAGGAGCTATAAAAGTAACCTTAACTTATATGAATGCTCATACAAACTTATAAGTTAAGCGATCTGGCACTAAAGTAAACTCATCATATAAAAGAACTCATGCTAATTTATACGATGAGGTCTTGTTTATGAAATGATGATATGCAATGCTATGCAATGCAATGATGCAACTCACACACGTGACTCTGTACGCACATACCTTTTGTAAATTCCCTCTGTTCGAGTGTGTCAACTCAGGTACCCCATTGAGGCAAATAGGGGCAGTGGATCGGGCATGTCCACTTCTAGGCACCTTTCAATACCTCTCAGCCTAGACCTTATGTACGTCCCTAAGAACACACAGGGTATCCGCGTACTATCTGATAAGCAACACCTATATCCCGCTTTTTGAGTCTCCGCTCAGGTACACCCAGTTGAGGCAAACAGGGGCAGTAGATTGGGTCCTCCACTCCTAGGCTAGTATGACACCTCCCAGCATAGACCTTAGGTATGCCCCTAAGAACACGCAGGGTATCCGCATACTAACTTGTAAGTAACACCTCTTAATTGTATCTCCCTTCTTAGATAGTCAGACTATCCAACCCTTCTAAGATAACACCGAGTCTAGCACTCGCTGGACAAACCCGTCCTAATATCATAATTTACTGAGCCTCCAGCTCGCAGGACTAAAAAGTCCTTAAACCACCCAGTCCCATATTTGGGCGAGGTTTACTTTATCAAGTTCCCTACTTAAACTACTCTTGTCTATTATTTAGTTGTACTTAGAAATTTAGGGTGAATCTTGGACTTCCCGAGAGCTACCCGGCGAAGGGCTCGAAGTCGTACTAGGGAATACAATGGGCTGAAGCCCAAATCCCCCTTTCCAGGATATTTACTCTTATTAGTGGCTATACATTCTTACATACCCATTTCCTCTCTAGTTGCTCTAACTTCATAAGGTGGTTTACAATTACCGGGATAGGGAAGTGATGATGTTTAATTGAACATCAATCCTTACCATTTCTTAGTAACTAACTACGCCTTCACGTCATCACTCAATCCCTAATTAATGGTTCCATATTCCGATGTTTAATCATAACCTTTAGTTGCTGGTGGATCACTTCTCATATCTCCTAACATATCATTATCAAAATCCCATATTGATAATTTTACTAAACACACTCCAATCCAACCACTAAAGGTTAACACTAGTTGGTTAGTCTACTAATCAATCCATGATGTACACAATGTTCTAGGGATTAATAATTATGTGTGTAGAGATCAAATGGGGTCTAATTCAAATATTCACTTTTGCTATCCGCAGACCAAATTGTCCTCAAGTATGATACATGACCTAAAAGGGAGCTACGTGATCTTCCTCACTAATATATATTCAAATAAAGTTCCAAAGGTTGTACAAATGATAAGTTACTATTTTCCATCCTCTTTACTTGATTATGATTATGTTTGGGCCTTATATTCAATTCCTTTGTATTTAGGGGATCCATCAATTTGTACATGAAGTGTCAATTAGCGTGGCCCAAAAGTTCTAATAAACTTTGCTGAGTTTAGTTATGATCCAAAATAATGTTTAGCAAAGGTTCATAATTTTCTCCCTAATTAAATTCCAGAAATTAATTAAATGTCCATGGGTACTATTTATAACAATGCGAAGGATCTACTATAAATATCCATCCAAATGTTGTAACTAAATGCCATAGAAATAGAATAATATATGCATGAATTCGAGGCCCTTAGGGGCAGATTCATGAAACATGTAAAACATGAAAAAGGTAGCCCTTGGGGTCTACTGTAATATGGAATTAAAAACAACCCATTCGGTGCCTTACATCTCCCAATAGGACAGTTTTAGTGGGGCTGGTCCCTAAGAGGGGATAGTCCATATTATTTGAATATCTTTTAAATGGTTGAAGGTATGTGGTTGAAATTTTGGACATGCATGCATGTACCCTAGATCACCTCCTATCCAAAAATGAGAATTTTTGGACTAGATTTTTCTATAGTTTTAGAAAATATTTGATAATCCATGCATATGTTGATTTTTGAGTTTTATGAACTCAAAATCCATCAAATCTTCTCTGGAAGATCAATTTGGACAATAAAAGTCCCTAGCAAAATTTTTGGACCATTTGGACTTATGCATGTGAGTATTTTCAACATGCAAATATAACCTATTATGGGAAATAGTATTTTTATAACTCAGAGAATATTTTGAGAATATCTCTCAAACCATTGGGTGAATAGGGCTAAAATATTAACCATAGGAATAACATGCCAAAAATGATAATTAAATGGGAAATACATCCTCTGTCCAAAAATGATAATTTTTGGAAAGCATCTTCCCATAGTATTTACAATAATTTGATAAATCATGTATTTGTAGTATACATGGCTAGACAACACCAAGTGACCAATTGGCTTTGTGCAGGTGAAGGATTTCCACATGCAAGATCCATGTAGGATTGGAAATGGTGTGTTAGTATCACAAAATTCATATTGGTGAATTTAGCCTAAATAACTTACTGCATGTGAGTGAAATTGTGGCCATGCATGTATTATGATGAAATACATTTCCTCTGGAAGGATTGTGATTTTTGGAATAGATTCCCTATGCGTTTTAATTAAAATATAATTTTGTCACATTGAGCACTATTGATAAATTTGGGGTCAAATCTCCCTGTAATATTATGAAACTCTGGGATTCACTTTAGAGGGTGTAATTGCATAATGGAAAATTTAATTAGAATTTTTAGTGTCCATGGGTACTATTTACCCCTAATTACTTTACCCCCACCTCTTTATGTGCAAAGGAATTTTGAGTGGCATGAAACTGAGTAGTTAGACTTTTGAGATCATTATTAGTCCTTGGGAATTTTATTATATTTAATTGATGAGTATTTACTATGGTTGCTTCAAAAAGTGGAAGTTTAATGTCTTCCTTATTTAATTGTTAATACTGGTCAAATTGATATGTAAAATTATGAAACTGGGTAAATAGACTTTTGAGATTATTAGTAGCCTTTGGGAATTTTATTATATTTAATTGATGAGAATTTACAATGGTTCCTTCACAAAGTGGAATTTGATTGTCTTCTTAAAATTATTAATATTGCCAGTTAATTGAAATAGAAAGTCATGATATTTTGTCAATAGGCATGTTTAGTACCCTATTAATTTTGTTATAATTATTCTCTGATGATTTACAGTGGTTCCTTCGCAAAGTGGAATTTTATTGTTTACCTAGAGTAATTATTTATGCTGGTTAAATGGAATTGGAAAATTATGAAACTTGGTCAGTAGATTGCTCCCGCCTGGAGCCTTTTCGAGCTCATTTTCCCGGTGACTGAGCCACCTCCCCGGCCGGCCACCGCCTCCACCACCTCCATTGAGGTGGTGGCTATCGGTGGACGGTGGTTTGGCCGCCAGAGGTAGTGGTTGTTGGACATGTGTGTCACATCCCTTTGTTTGAGAATAACAAATCCCATATTGTATTTGATATTGCTTGAAGTGTGTTTATAGTGTGCAGGAACTATATGTGCAATACTCCACAGGTAGAAGGCAGCATGGAATCAAACTTTCTGAATGGAGCACTACCGCCAGCGCTAGAGGTTAACGCAGGCGCTAGCGCTACCGCCAGCGCTAGCGCTAACGCCAGGCGCTAGCTCAAGATCATCTCAACGGTTTTGTCTCAGCGGTTCCTTAACGCTACCGCCAGCGCTAGCGATACCGCAGGCGCTAGCTCAAGATCGTGCACAACACCACGCCGCCGATGGTTTCGCAACCGCTCCACACGAACGCTACCGCGGGCGCTATCAGCTACCGCAGGCGCTAGCTCCAAGATTTATAAAACGATGTGTTCTCTCTCATTTTGGGTTAGAACTTCCAGAGACATTACTTGTGCCCAAACTCTCGTGCTGCTACTCTGCCGAAACATCATCTCCCACTCAAAGCCAAAGAAGAAAATATGGAGAAGGAAGCCATCACGCTGCATCCGAAGAACGATCGCTTCGACCTTGCTCGTGCTTCAGCGATCCTTCATCCTCAACTCCAGAAATCTCAAGAGGGATTTTGCTTGTTATTTACTTCACTTCTTTATTTGTATCTTGTAGTGAAATCACCTTGTTTTTGGCGACTAGGTCCTTGCACGGCTTAGGGGGAATTCGCCTCGTGAGTTGGCGACTAGGTCTTGGGGATTAGATCTAGGGGTGCTCGAGGACATATCCGAGTTTGGGTTGGCTAGAGCGGCTTGAGGCTTTATCCGGGGAAGGATAGGCTAAAGCCAACCAGTTTGCGGGGATACAAGTTGGTATAGAAAAGGAAAAGAAATTCACTTCTGTACGCCTCCGATTTCTAGCGATATTGAAATCAAATTTTGTAAACGCCTTTTTTTATATAATGCAATCATGATTATATTTGTGTTTATTTGATTTCTCTCAATTGGCGTAAAATTTCATTATTGCAAAATTGTTATTACTAAATTGTCATCTTATTTCCTATTAATAAAAAACAACTTAGTAATTATCTTAAAAATTATAAAAAGAATTTTATTCCCTTATTCACCCCCCCTCTAAGGGCAGCGTAAGATCCAACAAGTGGTATCAAAGGGCAGGTTATTCCAAACAGTTTAAAAACCAGGAATAATGGCGTCTTATGATCTCGCTTTTTCCGAGGGTCAGGGAATTAGTAGACCTCCACTATTTACTGGGTCAGATTATAATTATTGGAAAAATAGGATGCGTTGTTTTCTAATGACCCTAGATATTGAGGTTTGGAACATGGTAGAAGAAGAATACACTCCTCCTACATTTGTAGTTGGAGAGGTTATGTTAGAAAAACCCAAAGATAAATGGGATGATCGGGATAAACTCAAATGTAAAAATAACGCAAAAGCCATGAATAATCTATTTTGTGCGTTAGATAGAAATGAATTTAATAGAATTTCTGCATGTACTACTGCTTATGAAATTAGGAATCATTTGGAAGTTACTCATGAAGGTACATCGCAGTTTAAAGATTCCAAGCTTTTTCAACTGGAGTCGGAATATGAAAAATTCCAAATTGATGAAAGCGAAGATGTTGATGGTATGTACACGCGCTTCACCAAGATCGTCAATGCCGCAAAAGCTCTTGGAAAGACTTTCTCAAATGGCGACTTGGTCCGTAAGATCTTTCATTCTCTTCCTCCAAAATTCAACCCGAAGGTGACGGCTATTTCGTAGTCGCACAACTTAAGGACGCTCCAAGTTGAGAGCCTCATTGGGAATCTCAAAACCCATGAGGTAGTACTCAAAATCCAACATGATGAATACAACAAGGAGCGAAAGAAGAAGGCGTTGGCATTGAAATCAAAGAAGGAGTGCCAAGAGGATGAGGATGAAGATGAAGAAAGTCTTTTGGTGAAGAACTTCCGAAAGTTCATGCGAAATCCGGAAAGGCGAAACACTTTCCGGAAAATTGTCCAAAAAGGTGAAAGATGGAAAGGGTCATCTTCAAAGAAGGAAAAAGAGAGCGACAATGAAGAAGAGAGACCTCCACTAGAATGCTATCATTGTAGGAAGACGTGGTACATAAGGAGCCAATGCCCAAAATTCTTGAAGGAGAAAAAGGAGAAACAACACAAAGGGAAAGAAAAGAGGAAGGTGGTAAAGGCAAAGACATGGGATGACTCCTCTTCCTCCTCCTCCGAAGAATCAAGCGGGTCTTCATCAAGCAAAGATGAGGAAGCAAACATGTGCCTCATGGGACGTGGAAACGACGGCGAGGACACCAGTGTTCCTAGTGACACTGAGGTAACTCCACCCACTTATGATGAATTGTTTAATGAATTTCTTGAAACTTGCAAAGCTTTTGATAAAAATATGAAAGATAGTATTTTATTAAATCGTGAAAATGAATCTCTTATTAAAGAAAATCAAAAGCTTTCCAAAAAAGTAATTGGTTTAGAAAAGAGAAAGGTTTCTTGCCAAGAATGTGATCACTCCACTAAATTGGCAAAAGATATAGAAGAGTCACTTTCTAAAGCCCTCTCTCATGCCAAAACTCTTACAAAAGAGAAGGGGGAATTAGAAAGGAAATTAGATGCCTCTCTTTTGCAAATCAAAAATAATAAAAAAAGGTTTCCATGGATATCAAAAAATTTGGAATAGCCCAAAAATCACTGGACATGATTTTAGGGAACCAGTGCCATGGTTCTGGAAAGTTTGGTCTTAGGTATCGAGGTGAGGGATACCGCCCGACGCTAGCCACTAACGCCGGCGCTAGCACCTCATACCAGAAACCTGAAATTTCTTTTTCAAAATGCTTTCCTTCTGTAAATCAAATTTATTCCAGCAAGAAAATTTTCCAGAAAAGGGTCTCAACCCCCTTTATTTCGTGTGCAAACTGTTATAGGTTGGGTCACACAACTAGTTCTTGCAGGAAAATAAAACAAAATACTTTAAAGCAAATCTGGGTACCTAAGGCTTCCACTTATTCTATGGGAGGTTCTACTTGGGTATCCAGATCTTTACTCTCATCTTCTTTCTAGATGTGCAGGCAGGCTAAGGACAATAAAGACGTGTGGTACTTGCATTCAGGATGCTCCAAGCACAGGACGGGCAATAAAGCTAAGTTCCTTAGCCTAGAAAAGAAGAAGGGAGGGATCATGACGTTTGGTGACAATGAAAAAGGAAGGATCATGGGAATTAGTACAGTTGGTAATGAATCCTTCACTATATCAAATGTTCTTTATGTAAAAGGGCTAAAACATAATCTTATTTCAATTAGCCAATTATGTGATAAAGGATTAGATGTTTTATTTGAATCTTCTACTAATCTATGCAAAATATCTAATCCTATTACAAACAATATTTTACTAACTGCACCAAGAATGCACAATGTTTATATAGTTTAATTTCATGATCTTTCAAAATCATCTTTAAAATGTTTTATTACCAAAAATGATGAACTTGAACTTTGGCATAGAAGGCTAGGACATGCTAGCACAAAGCTTATTGTAAAACTTACCAAAAGAGATTTAATTAGAGGATTGCCTAGATTAAATGGAAATTTACCTTCGCTTTGTTCACCATGTCAAAAAGGTAAAATTACTAGATCCTCTTTCAAAAGTAAAAATGTTATTTCTACTACAAGACCTTTGCAATTAATTCATATGGATCTTTTTAGTCACGTTAGCACCGCATGCCTTGGTGGTAGATTATATAAATATGTTTTAATAGATGATTTTTCTAGATATTGTTGGACAATATTTCTCTCATCCAAATCCGAAGCGTATTGTGAATTTTCAAAATTATGTACTCGTATTCAGAATGAAAGTGATTTAAAAATTAAATGCATTCGCTCGGATCATGGAGGAGAATTTGAAAATGAAAAATTTACATCTTATTGTGATATGTTAGGCATAAAACATGAGTTCTCCGCACCACGCACACCACAACAAAATGGTGTTGTAGAAAGAAAGAATAGGACACTTCAAGAGCTAGCACACACTATGTTATGTGAATATAAATTACCTAAGTCCTTTTGGGCCGAAGCCGTAAACACATCATGTTATGTTATAAATAGACTCATGCTTCGCCCATCTTTAAATCTCACACCATATGACCTTTATTTTCAAAAGAAGCCTAATGTATCTTACTTCAAAGTTTTCGGTTGTAAATGTTTTATTTTAAATACAAAATATAGCTTGGGAAAGTTTGATGAAAAATGTGATGAAGGAACATTTCTTGGATACTCTTCAACTAGTAAAGCTTATAGAGTTTGTAATAAAAGAACTAGAAAAGTTGAAGAGTAAATTAATGTGAAATTTGATGAGCTTGTTCCTTGTATAGAAAGACTTTCCGCAGGCAAAGAGGATGATCTATTACCTCCTTTGGAGCATGGTGATGAAGAACCTTCCAAAGAAGAAGAAGAGGAGGCCAAGAAAGATGAATATGTACCTTCAAGCGTCTTAAAATTCACAAAGGATCATCCACGGGAACTTATAATTGGTGAACCATCCATCGGGGTAAGAACTCGCTCTTCTCTTCATGAATCTTATTCAAATGTTTGCTTTGTTTCTGAAATAGAACCAAAAAACATTTCTATTGCTTTAAACGATGAATTTTGGTTTTTGGCTATGAATGAAGAGTTAGAACAATTTGAGCGACATAATATTTGGAAATTAGTAGAAAGACCATCTAATCACCCAGTTGTAGGCGTAAAATGGATTTTCAAAAATAAATTAGATGGTGAGTCTAGAATATCTAGAAATAAAGCACGCTTAGTAGCACAAGGATATTCACAAATCGAGGGGATAGATTTTGATGAATCTTTTGCACCTGTTGCTAGATTGGAGTCTATAAGAATTTTTTTAGCATTTACAAGCTTTAAAAGAATAAAACTATTTCAAATGGATGTGAAAAGTGCGTTTCTAAATGGGTTTGTAAAAGAAGAAGTTTATGTTGAACAACCCCCCTGTTTTATTAATGAAAAATTTCCAAATCATGTTTATAAACTAGAAAAAGCGCTTTATGGTTTAAAACAAGCGCCCCGTGCATGGTATGAAAGACTTACATCATTTTTATTGAAGCACAGTTATATTATGGGAAGTGCGGATAATACTCTCTTCACTAAGCACAACAATGATGATATAATTATTTTACAAATATATGTTATGATATTATTTTTGGATCCACTAATGAAGAGATGTGTAAAGAAGTTATTTTAGTGATGAAAAATGAATTTGAAATAAGTCTAGTAGGAGAACTTTCTTATTTCCTTGGTTTTCAAATATCACAAAGAATTGATGGTATTTTTGTATGTCAAACTAAATATGTCCATGATATGCTTCTACACCAATGAGTGCATCACTTAAATTAGGAAAAGATGAATCGGGAATTTCAATTGATCAAACCTTATATAGAGGTATGATAAGATCCCTACTTTATCTTAGTGCAACTAGACCCGATATTATGTTTGCCGTATGCTTATGTGCTCGATTTCAAGCCAATCCAAAAGAATCGCATTTAAAAGCGGTAAAACAAATTTTTAGATATTTCATTGGGTCATCTAGATTAGGATTATGGTACCCACATAATGATTCATTTACATTGCATGGCTATTCCGATTCTGATTATGTCTGTTGTTCACTTGATAGAAAAAGCACTAGTGGTACTTGTCATTTTCTAGGACCCTCATTAGTTGCATGGTCTAGTAGGAAACAAAATTCGGTTGCACTCTCCACCACGGAGGCCGAATACATTGCATTAGGGAGTTGTTGTGCACAAGCTTTATAGATGAGCCAAACTTTAGAGGATTTTGGTTTTCATCTAAAACTTATTGAATTAAAATTTGACAACAAAAGTGCCATTGATCTCACAAATAATCTGGTTCACCACTCTAGATCCAAACATATAGATGTGCGTCATCATTTCATAAGGGATCACATTAAAAAGGAAAATGTAAGGATTAGTTTCATTGGCACGGACTCTCAACTTGCTGATATATTTACTAAATCTCTTCCCAATGCAAGGTTTCAAATGTTAAGATTGGAATTAGGAGTCTTAGACATCTTAGGATGAATAACATGTAAAACGCTAATGTTTTATGCAATTTGAGCAATCAAAACATCTCTGAATATTATACAATTTCTGCATAAGACTACACTTAAGACCCCTAATCATGATCAAAAATAAAAATTTTGAAATTCCTAAAAAATCATGTACTGTTTGCCGCGCTATCACTAGCGCCGGCGCTAGCGTGGGTGTGTGATTTTTCAGTTTTTTAAAATTTCTAAAAATCAACAAAAATATGTTAGTTTATTTGTGCAAATTTATTTTTGTGTTTCTATCTATTTTATTTTTGTTTTATTTGAATTATGAAAAATCAACTACAAAAATTCAAAATTCAAAATTCAAAAATACAAAAATATGTTTGTGTGATTTTTCTGTTTTTATTAAAAAAAAATTCAAAAAAAAACTGTATGATCTTTATTGCCAATATCAAGCATGTATGAATTCTATTATTTAGAATTATTTACAATGTTAAAACATATTCTTTCAAATTACTATGAACATTGTTTTGCTTATCATGCTTTGATATATCTATTTAAAGTGCATCAATTATATTGAAAAATGTGAAGAACCAAGTTTAGCATGCCTCTAAGTATGAGTAAATGTTTTATGATTGATAATGATACATTTCACTCACTTATTTTGGTAATCAACATGTGTGTCTAAATCTAAAAATGCTTGCTTGAGTATTGTATTTGTACAATGAATTAAAACTTGCATAAGTTTATTGCCTACACTACATTTGAATTGCACTTATGAAATTTAGAAAAGTGGTTAAGTTAAAAATTGGGTTTGCAAAACAAGTGTATTCGGAGAATGTTGTCTCACAAATATGAACAAAAAATTTATATATGTAGACAAATATAACTCCACCAAGCACTACTTGAACCTCTTCATAAGTCTTCATAAGCATTGTGAGGTTGAGCACCTTGGAAAGAATAGTAAAGTGTCTTGTGCAAACTTTGGTTATTACACCACTTTGTTAAAAATTATGTGCATTAAAAGTGTGTGAAAGTAATTTACTTGTGTTTTATTGTTTATTTTACTTTAGATTTGTCTTGTATTTTGATGATTTAAATCCATTGTTAACATTGCCCAAAATACACTTATGTGCACATCATTATCTTTCATAACACTTCTTCTCATGAGTCATCTAATGCTTTATTTATACTACTCTTTATATAAGAAATGCACTAGATAACCTAGCATGATCTCTACAATGTTTTGGTATTTCTTGAATTTCCAATTAAGTAACATTGTAGTATAATCTCTCTTTGATATGTTCATTTCATGCTTGGTATCTTTATGAAAAACTTTGAGATTTCAAAAGGTTAAAACATCTTTCAATTTTGAACTAAAACTCATATTTTTACTTATGCTTTTCATGCTTACAAAAAGATGTTTCTTACAATCTTCCGCTATGCTAAAACTCTTATCTATTTATTTGAAATCTCTTCTATACTATACTTAAATTCTGTATCTTTGTCTATATTACAAAAGCTCGATCATGCTTTATCTTTTTAAAATGCCTCCTTACTACCCTCACCCCACCTTCTTTTGATAATACCAAAAGGGGGAGATTAATTGAAGAAATCTATATAGGAGAAATATAGATATATAAGGGGAGTAACACATAAATTCATGAAATCTATCATTTACTGGGAGTAACACATAAATTGCATTTATGTAGGGGGAGCATTAAGATAGGGGGAGTATGCACATTATCATGCATATCATTTACTATAGTTGCACTTTTATCTTGCTTATCTTATCTATAAACACTATTGTTGATTTCTTGCTTAGAGGATTTGTTATTATCAAAAGGGGGAGATTGTTGGACATGTGTGTCACATCCCTTTGTTTGAGAATAACAAATCCCATATTGTATTTGATATTGCTTGTAGTGTGTTTATAGTGTGCAGGAACGATAAGTGCAATACTCCACAGGTAGAAAGCAACATGGAATCAAACTTCCTGAATGGAGCACTACCGCCAGTGCTAGAGGTTAACGCAGGCGTTAGCGCTACCGCCAGCACTAGCGCTAACGCCAGGCGCTAGCTCAAGATCATCTCAGCGGTTCCATCTCAGCGGTTCCTTAACTCTACCGCCAGCGCTAGCGATACCGCAGGCGCTAGCTCAAGATCGTGCACAACACCATGCCGCCGACGGTTTCGCAACCGCTCCACACGAATGCTACCGCATGCACTATCAGCTACCGCAGGCGCTAGCTCCAAGATTTATAAAACGATGTGTTCTCTCTCGTTTTGGGTTAGAACTTCCAGAGACATTACTTGTGCCCAAACTCTCGTGCTGCTACTCTGCCGAAACATCATCTCCCACTCAAAGCCAAAGAAGAAAATCTGGAGAAGGAATCCATCATGCTGCATCCGAGGAACGATCGCTTCGACCTCGCTCGTGCTTCAACGATCCTTCATCCTCATCTCCAGAAATCCCAAGAGGGAGTTTGCTTGTTATTTACTTCACTTCTTTATTTGTATCTTGTAGTGAAATCGCCTTGTTTTTGGCGACTAGGTCCTTGCGCGGCTTAGGGGGAATTCACCGCTATTGGAACATGGTCTTCCGCATCTCGTAGGTTTGAGAATAACAAATCCTATGTGTATTTGATCTTGTGTGTTCAAGTGTGCAGGTTAACATAGTCCATATGACTCAAGGAGTACTCATGATGACTGCCCCCAAAATTGAAGCCAGAATTCGAAGAGGCTCACTAGCGTCGGCGGTAGCAACTAGAGTCGGGCGCTAGCGATGAATAGCACAATTCCAGGAGCTGCTATAGAAGGCGCTAACGCCTGGCAGTAGCAGATAACGCCGGCGGTAGCGATGAACACAGAAGGAATAAAAGTAAGGTTGCCGCGGATTGAAGATCCTGCCGCACAAGAAGTTTTTTAATAGGGGATAGCGCCGGCAGTAGCTACTAGCGCTGGCGGTAACATGGCGCACAAAAGGCATAGAGCAAAACGTTGCCGCGGATGGGAGATCCTGCCGCGCAAATTGTTTCCTAATCTGGGCTAGCGCCGACGGCAGCGCTAGCGCCGGCGGTAGCGCTTGGGCTATAAAAGGACCCCCTATCCTCTTGTTTTCGAACACACCCATTGCATACACCTCAGAGAGAGAGTACTAGAATTCCAGAGGCTTGTCCTAGCCGAAATTTGAGGTCCCAGCGAAGCTCTGCAAATTTCTGAAGGAGAATTCCATCAAGACGAATCCAGACGAAGTCCGCTTCAACAAACGCTGATTCTACAGCGGATCTTCATCTCCGACTTCAGAAGTTCATCTTAAGGGAGGTTTTGTTATTTTATTTCTCTTTCTTCATTGTAAACGGTAGTGAAATCGCCTCGTGTTGGCGACTAGGTCTGGGGTAGACTTAGGGCTGAAATTCGCCTCGTGTTGGCGACTAGATCTAGGCTAGTTCTAGGGGGTGCTCGAGGCCACATTCGGGGAAGGATTGGCTAGAGCGGCTTGAGGCCGAATCCGGGGAGGATAAGGCTAGGGCCACCGGTTCGTGGGGAAGCGAGTCGGGATAGAAAACAAAAAGAGCCTTTTTATTATTTGCCCCCGATCTCTAGCGTCATTGATATCAAGTTTTGTAAAACTTATTTAACATTAATAAAGCTTGTATCTCTTTATTGTTTTACTTGATTTCTCATTGTATTAATCTTGCAATATTTCAAAGTTTAATAAATATAATCTAAAGTTTTTGAAAACCCTTATTCACCCCCCCTCTAAGGGCGCCGACCGATCCAACAAGTGGTATCAGAGCGGTTTTGTTCCAATCGGCTTAACAATCGGGAACAATGGCGTCTCATGATCTCGCTTTTCCTGAGGGTCAAGGGGTTAGTCGACCACCTCTCTTTACTGGGTCAGATTTTAACTACTGGAAAAATCGAATGATGTGTTTTCTTATGACCATGGATGTAGAAGTATGGAACATGGAAGAAGTACGGTACTCTCCGCCTACAACTGTAGTAGGAGAGGCGACATTAGCAAAACCTAAAGATAAATGGGATGACAACGATAAACTAAGGTGTACAAATAATGCTAAAGCAATGAACGCTTTATATTGCGCTTTAAATAGGACTGAGTTTAATAGAATTTCTGCATGCACAACTGCTTATGATATTTGGAATCATTTGGAAGTTACTCACGAAGGTACATCGCAGGTGAAAGATGCCAAGCTGTTTCAACTGGAATCTGAATATGAAAAATTCAGGATGGACACGGAAGATGACATCAACTCGATGTACACTCGCTTCACAAAGATTGTCAATGCATCAAAGGCGCTTGGAAAGACCTACTCCGACGGGGACTTGGTGAGGAAAATTCTTCGTTCCTTACCTCCAAGGCTCAATCCAAAGGTGACGGCCATCTCGGAGTCGCACAACTTAAGAACGCTCCAGATCGAGAATCTCATTGGGAATCTAAAAACCCATGAGATAGAACTACAAATTCAACATGACGAATACAACGATGATGATGAAGAAGGACTCCTGGTGAAGAATTTCAAGAAGTTCATCAGAAATTCAGAGAGAAGGAACACATTCCGAAAGTTCTTCCAAAAAGATACTCGACGAAAGGGATCCTCCTCTTCATCAAAGAAAGAAAAAGGAAGCGATGACGAAGAAGAAAGGCCGCCTCCAGAATGCTATCACTGCAGAAAAACTGGGCACATTCGGAGCCAGTGCCCAAAATACCAAAAGGAACAGAAAGAACAAAAGAAAGCAAAAGAAAAAAAGAAAGTGCTGAAGGCCGCTACTTGGGATGACGACACCAGTGTTCTTAGCGAGGAGAAAGCAAAACAAAAGAAAGTCAAACGGTTCTGAGTCAAGTAGCGAGGAGAAAGCAAACTTGTGCTTAATGGCCAAAAGCGACGATGACGACACCAGTGTTCTTAGCGACACTGAGGTATCTCCTCCTACTTTTGAAGAACTTTATGATAAATTTGTTTTATTAAATCTTGAAAATGAATCTATTGTAAAAGAAAATCGTAAGCTCACAAAAAAATAGTCTCTCTTGAAAAAAGAAAAGTTTCATGTCAAGAATGTGAGCACTCTTTATTTATGATAAAGGAACTTGAAGTTTCTCTCTCTAATGCCCTTTAACAAAACAAAATCATTGCAAAAGAAAAAGGGGACTTAGAGAGAAAATTGAAAACATCCATATTACAAATTGAAAAGAACAAAAAAGGCTTTGAAAACAAATGTGTTATGATTGTTCAAGAAAATACATCTCTTAAAAAACAAAATCTAAATCTAAATTTAGCCATAACCAAATTCGGGATTGGTCAAAAATCCCTTGATATGCTTCTGGGTAATCAATGCTTTGGGTCTGGAAAAATCGGACTCGGATATAAAAGTGAACACTACCGCCCGGCGCTAGCTACTAACGCCGGCGGTAGCTCTAATGTTAAAAATTCTTCTGATTTTTCTAATGTACAAACATCATCTAGCAAGGGCAACGTACAAACTCAGAAAAGGGTCTCAACCCCCTTTATTTCGTGTGTTAATTGTATTAAATTTGGACACACGTCTGGCTCTTGCAGGAATATAATAAATCAACGATCATTAAAACAAATCTGGGTACCTAAGAAATCCACTTACTCTATGGGTGGTACCTCTTGGGTATCTGGGTCTTTACTCTCATCCTCTTTCTAGATTTGCAGGAAGGCTAAGGAAACAGAAGATGTGTGGTATTTGGACTCAGGCTGCTGCAAACACATGACGGGCAATAAAGCAAAATTCCTTAGCCTAGAAAAGAAGAAAGGAGGAATTGTGACGTTTGGCGATAACGGTAAAGGAAGGATCATGGGAATTGGTACAGTGGGTAACGCATCTTTTCTTATATCAAATGTGCTTTATGTGAAAGGATTAAAACATAACCTAATATCTATAAGTCAACTATGTGATAAAGGTTTAGACGTACTTTTTGAATCTTCCTCTAATCTTTGCAAGATTGTTAATCCTAAAACAAAAGATGTGTTATTAACTGCACCTAGAATTCATAATGTTTACATAGTTTCATTTCATGATCTTTCTAAATCTTCTATAAAATGTTTTATAACGAAAAATGATGAATTAGAATTATGGAATAGACGCTTAGGCCACGCTAGTACAAAGCTTATCTTAAAACTAGCAAAAAGAGAATTGATTAGAGGATTGCCTAAGTTAAATGGAAATTTACCTTCATTATGCTCTCCATGCCAAAAAGGCAAATTTACTAAGTCATCTTTTAAAAGCAAAAACGTAATTTCTACATCAAAACCTCTGCAATTAATTCATATGGATCTTTTTGGTCCCGTTAACACTGCGAGTCTTGGTGGTAGACTATACACTTATGTTCTCATAGATGACTATTCTAGATATTGTTGGACTTTATTTCTCTCCTCCAAATCTGATGCGTTTTGCGAATTTTCAAAATTATGTACTCGCATTCAAAATGAATTAGATTTAAAAATAAAATGCATTCGCTCAGATCATGGAGGTGAATTTGAAAATGAAAATTTTAAATCTTTTTGTGACATGTTAGGTATTAAGCATGAGTTCTCTGCTCCACGCACACCCCAACAAAACGGTGTTCTATAACGGAAAAATAGGACAATACAAGAACTTGCACGCACCATGCTATCTGAATATAAATTACCTAAGTATTTTTGGGAAGAAGCCGTAAGCACTGCATGCTATGTAATGAATAGAGTTATGCTTCGCCCATAATTATCTATCACACCATATGAACTCTACTATCAAAAGAAACCTAACGTATCGTATTTTAAAGTATTTGGATGTAAATGCTTCATTCTTAATACCAAAGATTCTTTAGGAAAATTTGACGAAAAATGCGATGAAGGAATATTTCTTGGTTATTCTTCAACTAGTAAAGCATATAGAATATTTAATAAAAGATCAAGTAAGGTTGAAGAATCAATTAATGTCAGATTTGATGAGTTTGTTCCTTGTGCAGAGAAGCTCCCTACAGGTACCGATGATGAACCTTTGCCATCCTTGGAGCACGACGAAGAAGAACCGTCCAAAGAAGAGGAGGAGAAGCCCAAAGTAGATGAATATGTACCTCCAAGCATTATAAACTTCTCCAAAAATCATTCAAAGGAGCTAGTCATTGGGGAACCTTCTACTGGGGTAAGAACTCGGTCCTATCTTCATGAAACATTTTCAAATATTTGCTGTGTCTGAAATTGAACCTAAAAATGTTTCCACCGCTCTAAATGACGAATTTTGGTTCTTGGCAATGAATGAAGAGTTAGGACAATTTGAAAGAAATAAAGTTTGGAATTTAGTAGAAAGACCATCTAATCATCCAATTATTGGCGTAAAATGGATTTTTAAAAATAAGCTAGATGGTGAATCTAGGATTATAAGAAATAAAGCATGCTTAGTTGCTCAAGGCTATTCACAAATCGAGGGGGTAGACTTTGAAGAAACCTTTGTACCCGTAGCTCGCTTAGAATCTGTGATTTAATCTATTATTTCGAAATTCTACAATGTTACAATTTATCTTTTCAAACTACTTTGGACATTGTCTTCCTTCATGCTTTGATATATCTATTCAAATGTGCATCAATTATAATTTAAAAGTTGTGTAGGATCAAGCTTAGCATGCCTCTAAGTATGAGAAATGCTTTATGTTTGATAATGATATTTATTCACTCACTTTTTTTTGGCATTGTCTACATATGTATTTAATCTAAGAATGCTTGTGTATGTTTTGTATTAGTACAAATAAATTAAAATTGCACAAGTATCTTACCTACACTCCTTATTTTGCACTCTTAAAAATTAAGGAAAGTGGTTATGTTTTTCATAAATTCTATTGATTTGCAAAACAAGTGTATTCAGAGAACTTTGTACAAAACATAATGATAGAATAAATGACAAAGATAACTCCACCAAGCACTACTTGAACCTCCTGATAAGCCTTCATAAGCATTGTGAGGTTGAGCACCTTGGAAAGAATAGTAAAGTGTCTTGTGCAAATCAAATCTTTCTTTCAAAAATAAGAAAAACCACTTACTCTTAAGTACACCGGATCACTAGTCTGGAAATTCAAAATAAAATATGTGATCCCCCAAGCACTACTTTGCACCCTGATAAGTCTTGATGAGCATTGTGTGTGCAAAGCACCTTGGTAGTTGTACATTTTTTTGTGCATTAAAGTGTGTGGAAGTAATCTTATTTGTGTTTTATTGTGCTCGTACTTTACATATATCTTGTATTTTTGATCAAAACATTTGTTTACATTCCTCAAAAATACACTTATGTGCACATCATTATCTTCCATAACACTTTTTCTCATGAGTATTGGATCCTAATGCTAAATTCTATATTTCTTTTTCTTTATGAAATGCACTAGATAACCTAGCATGTGTTCTACAATGTTTTGTATGTTTTTGGAATTATGAATTAAAGTAACAATGTTGTATTTTTTTATAAACATTATTTCATGCTTGGTTATTATCAAATTTAAAACTACAAAATGATTTACAAAAACATTATCTTTTGTGAACTTTACATTTTTTTTGGATTATCATTACTATTTGATGTTTTTGTATTGCTATAAGTCTTCCGCATCTTAACCATATAAGTGTTTTTACCTTGCGCTTTCATGCTTACTTAATATCTTGTATTCTTTGCATCATCACTTATTCTTAAAAATTCCTATCTTTCATTAAGTGATAGATTTCCTTGGAACATTTTTTATTGGTTACTTCAAACATAAAAATCTTTTATGCTAAAAACTCTGAAAATTTTGTAATGCTTATAACTCTGATCTATTTCAATGAAAAAAAATTCTAAACCTCCTTATCATTTACTTAAAAAGCTCAATCATGCCTTCTCTTCTATTTACAAATTCTTTGGTGCTTTGTTTCCCTACCCACTTTTGCTAATAACAAAGGGGGAGAACTAACATGATAAATATACCCGCTATCATAAACCCAACATGACAAATTCGGATGATAGCTTACATATTAGGGGAGCACTCACTTAGGGGGAGCATGTATTTAGGGGGAGCAATTCTAAATGCAAAAATCAATAATTATCCTAAGTCATCACTCGCACACACACACACAAGTAGAGTTTCATCATGCTTATATATCAATGCTTTGATTTATCATTAATGGATTTGTTATTATCAAAAGGGGGAGTTTGTTGGAACATGGTCTTCCGCATCTCCTAGGTTTGAGAATAACAAATCCTATGTGTATTTGATCTTGTGTGTTCAAGTGTGCAGGTTAACATAGTCCATATGACTCAAGGAGTACTCATGATGACTGCCCCCAAAATTGAAGCCAGAATTCGAAGAGACTCACTAGCATCGGCGGTAGCAACTAGCGCCGGGCGCTAGCGATGAATAATGCAATTCCAGGAGCTGTTATAGAAGGCACTAATGCCTGGCGGTAGCGGATAACGCCGGCGGTAGCGATGAACACAGAAGGAATAAAAGCAAGGTTGCCGGGGATTGAAGATCCTGCCGCACAAGAAATTTCTTAATCGGGGATAGCGCCGGCGGTAGCTACTAGCGCTGGCGGTAACATGGCGCACAAAAGGCATAGAGCAAAACATTGCCGCGGATGGGAGATCCTGCCGCGCAAATTGTTTCCTAATCCGGGCTAGCGCCGGCGGTAGCGCTAGCGCCGGCGGTAGTGCTTGGGCTATAAAAGAACCCCCTCTCCTCTTGTTTTCGAACACACCCATTGCATACACCTCAGAGAGAGAGAGAGTACTAGAATTCCAGAGGCTTGTCCTAGCCAAAATTTGAGGTCCCAGCGAAGCTCTGCAAATTTCTGAAGGAGAATTCCATCAAGCCGAATCCAGACGAAGTCCGCTTCAACAAACGCTAATTCTACAGCGGATCTTCATCTCTGACTTCAGAAGTTCTTCTTAAGGGATGTTTTGTTATTTTATTTCTCTTTCTTCATTGTAAACGGTAGTGAAATCGCCTCGTGTTGGCGACTAGGTCTGGGGTAGACTTAGGGCTAAAATTCGCCTCGTGTTGGCGACAAGATCTAGGCTAGTTCTAGGTGGTGCTCGAGGCCACATCCAGGGAAGGATTGGCTAGAGCGGCTTGAGGCCGAATCCGGGGAGGATAAGGCTAGGGCCACCGGTTCGTGGGGAAGCGAGTCGGGATAGAAAACAAAAAGAGCCTTTTTATTATTCGCCCCCGATCTCTAGCATCATTGAGATCAAGTTTTGTAAAACTTATTTAACATTAATAAAGCTTATCTCTCTTTATTGTTTTACTTGATTTCTCATTGTATTAATCTTGCAATATTTCAAAGTTTAATAAATATAATCTAATGTTTTTGAAAACCCTTATTCACCCCCCCCTCTAAGGGCGCCGACCGATCCAACAACCGCGTGAGTTGGCGACTAGGTCTTGGGGATTAGATCTAGGGGGTGCTCGAGGCCATATCCGAGTTTGGGTTGGCTAGAGCGGCTTGAGGCTTTATCCGGGGAAGGATAGGCTAAAGCCAACCGGTTTGTGGGGATACAAGTTGGTATAGAAAAGGAAAAGAAATTCACTTTTGTACGCCTCCGATTTCTAGCGATATTGAAATCAAATTTTGTAAACACCTTTTTTTATATAATGCAATCATGATTATATTTGTGTTTATTTGATTTCTCTCAATTGGCGTAAAATTTCATTATTGCAAAATTATTATTACTAAATTGTCATCTTATTTCCTATTAATCAAAAACAACCTAGTAATTATCTTAAAAATTATAAAAATAATTTTATTCCCTTATTCACCCCCCTCCCTTTAAGGGCGCCGTAAGATCCAACAGTGGTTTCCGGCAAACCTGACACTCCAAAATTCTATGGAAAATCTCATTTTCTCCTCACTGGATCGGGTTCAATTGAGCCCAATTTCTCCACCTAAAGGACTATGGATCTATCACAAGGGGAGGGAAGGAGAAATCGACCTCTGATGGGTCTTGTCATCGGGTATTCCTCCAACCAGCCATTTTTGTCATGTCACCGGCGATCCATGCTCAAAACCTCGATCCCTCGCTGTTTTATTCAAGTAAAGGCTCTGTCTCGACTGAATGGAGCTCTATGAAGCTAATGGTGGGATCAAAATGTGATGTGTGTGGCTTAAACAATGCCAGCCATTATGGAGATTTCGGCCAAGCATATGATACTCCTCCTTGCTACCATTTGTCATCCCCACAGTTGGAATTCGGCTGAGAATGACTTATGGGGTTCAGTGGAGGGCTTGGGAAAAGGAGGGGGGGGGGGGGGGGGGGGGGGGAGTGGCACCCAATCCTCCTTTTCCTTTTTGTCCTCTTTTGAATTTGGGGGAAAGTCTAAATTTCCCCCATGCATGTCTCCCCCTTTCAAATTCAGAGGGCAAGTGGGGTAATCTATCCTTGGGCTGCAGAATAGGTCTTGGGCCAAGTTCCCAACCCATCTGAATTGGGCTTTCCCCTCTTTGGGCTTAAGTTGACCATGGTTTACTTAGGGGTTGACTTGGTCAATATTGAGTCCCTTGACACCACCCAATGTTGATTGGGTCATGGTGATGCCCGAATTGGGCCAATTTAGCCAATAGGTGTGATTTTGACCAAAATTGAGGTAAGTTTGACTTTGGTCATATTGGGCCAATTGGTGACCACTTGATCGGGTTTTGGGATCACTTGGGTTGCTCTTATGGTTAGGGATCTATTGGTAAGCTCAATTTGAGTTGGTGAGCCCAATTTGAAGTAAATTGGCCTAGGTTGACTTGTGCACTTTTGGGGTGCTTATAGTAATTTTCCTAAGTTCAAGGTAACCTAGTGTCATATAATGGCCTCTACTCACAACTCAAGTCCTAACCCTAACCTAAAGGGGTCTAGAAGGAATAGGGATGTTACATCTTGGCTACTGAGTGAGTCCCGCACTCTCCTGAGTGGACTTCTTGCAAGATCTTGGGAACCTCTTCCTCCGGCACAAACCTTGCCAGAGACGAGAGGATAGTTTTCTAATAAGGGACCCCCAAAAGGAAGAAGTAATGCACAGCTCTGAGCCGGAACCTCCTCTTGTTTGTTACTGAAGCGTAAATCTCTCCCGTCGTGAAATTGTAGACGAAAGAACCCTTCCAAGACGAATGTTGATTGATTTCCAAGATTTCTACTTCCTCGATTGCGAGACGGAATAGATCCGTGAGAGTTCCATCCACCGTGAGATAGTACTTTGCTAACCCATCGGCCTCAAATTTTTCCTCCTGAGGTATGTGTTGAACGCTAAAAGTACAAAAAACATCAATTATCTGCTTGGCTATATCATGATATTTCTTCAGAAAGGGCTCCCAAGTTTCGAAAACTCCATTTACTTGTGATTCCATCACCAATGAATCCATCCGCACTTTGATATCATCAATACCAAGTTCATGTGCAAGGCCTAAGCCATCTATAAATGCCTAGTACTCTGCTTGATTATTGGTAAATGGAAAATGGAACTTAACTGCTTGCTCCACCCCGACATCGTTGGGATGGTCTAGACAACTCCTTCTTCGATGGAGTTTTTCCCAAAGCGTCGTATACAAACATTGTCCAACACAATGGGCGTAGGGGTCTCCCACTTCCCGGTGCCATCTTCCACAAAATTGGCGAGAAAGTCTGCTAGAACCTGGGCCTTGATGGCTATCCTTGGAACATAGGAAATATCAAACTCCCCGAGTTTTATAGCCCACTTAGCCAATATTCCCTACTATTCGGGCCTTTCTAGGACATCCCTCAGTGGGCTGATATTACAAAGGCGAAAGTAATTTTTCCCTAATAGGGTAGCGCATCTCAACACTTTTCAAAACATGGCTAACATAATGGATGGTAAACTGCTTCTTCCCTTCTTCTCAGACCAAAATTGAGATGATCGCCTTTGTACCAACTCCAAGATACATGAAAGGATCTCCATACTGATGAGGGTTTTGGAGGAGGGGGGTTGACGTCAGCTGACACTTCAACTCCTCGAATGCCTTATTGCATTTAGCAGTCCACTCAAACTTTGTTCCTCCATAGAGTTTTGAAAAAAGTGGTGCTCTTGTCTCCAGAGTGGGAGATGAAATGGCTCAGGCCGGCGATCCTTCCTGCTAGTTGTTGGAACTCCTTCAGACTCTTAGGAGGAGGCATGTCTAGAATGGCATTTACTTTATTGGGATTAGGCTCGAGGCCCTGAGGGTTAGGAGATGACCGAGGAACTTCCCCTTGCTAGCTCCGAAGACACACTTGGTTGGGTTCAATCTTATGATGTACTTACATATAGTGGAGAACTTCTCTACCAGATCTTGGATATGACATTCCAACTCATGACTCTTGATAAGGAATTCATTAGCATACACTTCCAAGTTACGACCTTTCTAATGCTTGAACACATGATCCATCATCCTTTGATACTTCACATCAGCATTCTTTAAGCCAAAAGGCATGACATGATAGTAATAACAACCATCGTTCATTGATGGTATCCCGAGAAAGCGTCGAGAAAACTCATGACGAAGAGGCCTACATCGGAATAGACTAGAGAATCTATATGTGGAAGAGGATAACAATCATTGGGACATGCCTTGTTAGTCTTGTGAAGTCCACGAACATCCTCCACTTACTTTTAGATTTGCGGACCATTACTACGTTGGAAACCCACTCTGGACATTGAATCTCTTTGATGAAATTTTCCTCGAGAAGCTTGGAGACCTCCTCCTAGATTGGATCAACGAGTGTCATGGATACTGCTCGCTTCTTTTGCTTGACAAGCCTAACACAGGATTGATATTGAGATGATGGCACGCGACGTCGGGACTCACCCCCGGCATGTCAATTGCCGACCATGCGATGATGCCGATATTATCAAGGAGACATTGATCTAATAATGTTTTCTCCCCCTCTTCCAACTCAGCATTTATAGAGATGGTTCTATCCCCATGCCCCTCAGGGGGATTTGATGTACTTCATGGGCAGCCTATAGATGAGTGTCATTTGTTACTGCCTTTAATCGTGCGAAGCTGGTCGTGATCTATTGGGGTCAACTTACGAGAGTCCCTATTGGGATAGAAGTTGCAACTTCCATACAAGTGTCCACCTGAGGGGTTGATGCTTCCGCGAGTAACTATCTGAATTGACAGGTTCTATGCTCGGGTGAATTCTGCTAATATCTTCCAAGCATGGGGTAATTACTCTGATTGCTTAATCTGAAGTTTGCATGTTCGAACTGTTGAAACCAAAAATATCCTCAACCTCCACACTCAGCGAGGAGACTTGAAGGTAATAGAGGAAACTAGGAACTGCAAACAATCAGTTACTAACGCTTGAGGGTTGGGCGAGTAGAGCACAGGTAGAGCGGGCTTTTCGCGAGCAGGCGGCGAACACCATATTTGCCCGCAATGGTAAATACCACTTATTGCAGACGATGTTATTTCTTAAAAAAGCTATTACAAGTCTATTATAGGTGAATGACAGTAGAGAGAGATAGGCAACTGAGAGTGGCTCCAAACTTGTAACCACACCTACTACGGGGTAGATTTTTTCTTGAGTTCAGTGTCCACCCTGGGCACCCTTGGCCCTCTATTTAAACTGATAGAGGGACACCAAAGTGGTTGGGTGCAACAAAGACCATAATAAATATGCGCCACCTGGAATACATGATAATATGGGTAGGAGAGAAGAAAAGAGAGGCTGCTGATGAGGGCTGGCCATCTTGGCCGGCTACTGAGATTGGAAGATGGTGTGCGGTTATAAGTAGGTTAACTGCACCAACCATCGAGCACCAAAGGCTTGCTCTCGCTCTGAACAGGACTGGTTCTGGTTACGGTCACAGGATTCTGGGTTTACATTAGTAGCATCCCTCTCAGGTATTACTAATAACTAACCTTAGGTTGATCGACCGAACTCTCTTTCTATAATCGAAACCCATAAGATTGATTTATGTGGTGAACCCCTCTATTAGATTTGACTCCAATCTAGATGATTTATGTCATCATATATCTAGGGGTGCATGCAATGCAACTCTTTTTGCCTTAGAATGATCTACTAGTACTAATGGATCTCTCGACCAGCTAGAATATGGATCTTAAATGATTATAATATATCAAAAATATGAAATCAACACAATATTAATCAAAGTTTTCTATTTAAAAGAGCTTATATTAACAAGAGAATTGCATTGAATATTTCATTCAAGAGTTCATCATGATCAAGTACTAATAGAAGTGTATCTACTCATCATGATGAAAGAATGATACAAAACAATATAAGAAAATATTATTTCTAGATAATCAAAATCAAACTTACAAGACCATCTCCACATGATAAGCTCTCTATCTCTCTAAAAATAAACTAATACAATAAAATAAAAACTAAAAGAAAGAACTATAAGCTGGGAATTCTATCAAAACTGAATATCTAGCTTCTGGAATGATCCTACTTATATAGCTTAAAAGTTGGGTTTACACGCCCTTGTTATATAGCATATAACCTATTCGTGTATCTAGGAAAATTGCCAAATTGAAAGACCGGGAAATGTTCTGGAGTGAAGGTGTCATTTTATTCATAAATCATGTTTACACGCCCTGGGTACACGACGTGTACCTAGGGCATATTCTTCAAAAACTGTTATAGTTAAAACATGGCATGCCAGAGGGTCCTTTATTGATATTAAAAGTTGCACACCCTGGGTACACGGTGTGTACTAGGGGATGTAATTTTAAAGTTACGAATTTTGTCCACACGGCATGTCTGCTGAGAATGTAAACAAATTAGCCATTACATGCCCTCGTTACACGAACTTTAAAATCATAAATATCTCATGAGATACCATATAGTTGCAATGTTTGGCTTAGGTTTAAAGGGTTAGAAAATCAAAGGATAATCAAACTCAAAATCACAAAACTAGCACAAATATACATGAGCTTTTAAAAACTAATTTCCATATTTCATACTCTCTTTAACATACCCAGATACTTATTATAAGAATTGATTTGAGTTTCTCACAATAAGAATGAAATTACCCTTTTATTTTGTTCTTAGACTCAACCATTCATCATTTTCACATAAGGATGATGATAAAACTATTTTTTCTCATTTTTTTCATTTAATTTCCACATAGTTTTTGTTAAATTTTTTGAAGTGGAAGTACAAGTGAACTGGGCAGTCTGAGGAAGTCAGACCGCAGTGATCGCTGAAGCCGCGAGGTCTCCGCAATCTCCCTTTTGTAATCTTGCTGCTACATTGACTATGGCTCAAGTAGGTTTCCTCTTGTGATCGCGTGATCTCCCAGTGTGCGGTCTGGTTGGGGCGGTTACTGTATCTCATATAGGGCGGTGACAACATCTGTCTATCGGCCTATAGATAGAGGTACAAGGTCAGTCATTTCAATTGAGATCTATAAGAACTAAAGCTTGGGTTGTTTTTGCCGGTCTCATTTTTGAGGTTGTGCGGTCTAGAAGTGGTCTGATTGTTGTTGTGTTTGCAGGTTAGCGGTCAGCAATTAGCGATCTTCTTCCTTGGTGTATAACCATGTATTCATCGAGTGGGCCTCCAGGCCCCAGGTAGTGAAGAGGATGGAAAAGGCACACCAGACAAGTCAGAGGGGCACTCTCCCAGGTCAGGTGGAACAGACCAGTTTCGGGGCGAGTGCGGGGCATTCACCCGCTTCGTCACTCGGATGGGCGGACCCCTAGGCGAGTGAGGAGTGAAACCTCACTCGCCCTGAAGAATAAGGTTCCTGCGAGTGGTGCCTCCACAGACCACTCGCCCAGAAGGTTCTGAGGGTAAAATTACCTTGATACCCTTGGTGGGCTGCCAATAGCCCTTCAGAACAACAGAGTTTGCCTGTTAGCAGACCAATTTGGGGTGCGTTTAGTAAAAGCAAAAGGCAGATTCATGCTATTAGCAGACCGATAGAGGAAAACTATATATATACCTTGAAGGGCACCTTTGGAGAGGATTCCAATTTTTGGCTTCTTCCTCCCTAAGTTATCTTTGGTTAGCTCCTCAAGCTCTCCAAGGTGCCCAGCATCAGCTTTGGCTTGGGAGGGGAAGCGATCTAAGATCTTCCGGGTGTGTGGTGGGACCTTCGCGCTGTAGCCAAGGGTCAGTGTCTATCTCTTAGTATTCGGTCTGCTTCTTCCGCGGGATCAGCAGGTGCTACTTTCCCCCTCTAAGGGGTCCGATCTCCTCGTTGGGGCCAAGTCCTAGTTCTAACACTTGATGTTCTTCCCAGGTTTGAATAACCAGTTTGTTGGTAATATTTCCCTTCAATGTTCCCTAGATTTGAAGATGCATCACATACAATGCTAAGTACACATTGTATTTGATAAGCCCTTTCTACATCATGTTTATGCAGGCTTAGGTCATTCCAAATATTGGAATAAGTTCTCTGGTTTTCTCTGTCAAAACCGCTGAGACAACAGTCTGGTCTCAGCTGAACCGCTGAGACGTGGCTGCTTAGCCACTGAGAAGGAGTCTGTCTCAGCTAAGTTGCATATAGAGGAAAACCGCTGAGAAGATTGTATGTCTCAGCGGATCTGCAGAGACGAAGTTTATTCTGCCACTGAGAATGGAGCCTGTCTCAGCCCATCCGATGAGACAATTTCAAATATGATTGTCTCTTTGGCGGAATCTATTTTTGGCGCAAAGAACCAGAAAGCAAGATAATGTTTTCTATTCCTATCCAAGCTATGACTAAGCATGTCTAAGAGTCATTGCATATTGCAGGAAGTATAAAGGAATATGTTAAGTCTAAGAAAGGACAACTGTTTGATCAGGAAGAACATTGTTGTGAGCTAAAGAGCAATCTTCATCTTTGGCTTGGGAGAGGAAGCACTCTAAGGTCTTCCGGGTGTGTGGTGGGACCTCCGTGCTGTAGCCAAGGGTCTGTGTCTAGCTCTTAGTCTTTGGTCTGCTTCTTCCGCGGGATCAGTAGGTGCTACCTGCCCCCTCTAAGAGTTCGATCTCTTCGTTAGGGCCAAGTCATGATTCCAATATTTTTTGGTGCGGTGAGCATGGAGAGAAGTTAGTACAAGAAATTCCCAAGGAAGCAGCATGGAAGGAGAAAATGAGTGAGATGTCGGCTTTGGCGGCTCACCACCATCTGGCTCGCCTGTGATGGTAGGGATGCTGACAGACCTCTGAAGGGAGGTCCTTGAGAAAATCCAGCTCACATTCGCGTTAGTGCGAGGCGATTTTGCAACCCTGTCTCCCCAGGTAGCTCTGCTACCAGGATTTGGCGAGAATGCCCCGGGGCAGAGGGCAGGCAAGGACACAGGTGCCGAGGCGCCAGGGCGAAACCTCGATGGGCGAGAGCACTTCACCAGCCCGACAAGTGGGATTCTGGCAAGTGCGGGCCCGACGAGTGCAGGTCAGGTCAGGGAGCTCGTGGGGCAGGTCGAGCAGGTGAGAACGGTGGGCGGAGGAAGCCTGTTCTGTGAGCTGGTGCTCTCTGCACCTCTCCCAGATGGGTTCATAGAACTGTCATGATGTTCTACACCGGTAAAGACAACCCTGTCCAGCACCTGCAGTGGTTCGAGGATATGGTCTCCATCAGACCCATGTCGGATGCTTTCAAGTGACGACTCTTCGACACCACCCTGAAGGAGAAGGCCCGGGACTGGTTTCACCAGCTGCCCACAGGGTCGATCTATGCATTCGAGGACCTACGTCATAGCTTCCAGCTGCGCTTATTGACCTCAAAGAACAGGAAGAAGGATGCTGATGCACTCTTTAAGATTAAGCATGGGTCGGGGGAGTCGCTGGCCCACTACGTGGATCGATTCAGGAAGTGGCCCTGCTCATCCAGGAGGTGCCGGAGTTCACCCTCCAGCTAGCCTTCACATTGGGGCTATGGGAGGGGTTCTTCAAGATGAACTGAATCGGAAAGCTCCCTTATCCTTCGAGGAGCTTATGGAGAGTGAGGCAGAGGAGATAGAAGGGGAGGCAGCCAACCCGGATTTCACAAGGAGGCTGGCAAAGCTGAGTGAGCCGGAGGTCAAGCAGTAGGAGGTCAGGATAATGGAAGAACTGAGGGCCCCAAATTTAGGGTAGAGGCAGCAAGGAGGAGGCATGCAGGGCCCGGGAAGAGGTTTCACCCAGGGAGGGGGCAACATCCAATGAGGACAAGGGAGACCCCACTAGATAGGATGGAGACAAGGCCCGAGGCCGCTCAATCCCCTGCCTAAGCAAGCGATGGCGATTGGGCGGGGAAGTGGAGGGAAAGTAAGAGGAGGAAGAGGAGGAGCGGGAGCAGGAACTGGGCCCAGGAGGAAGAACAGAGGTGCAAAGGCTGAGAGGAGGGTGTGGCGTTGCTCTACTGTGACTTCCATCAGGAGGAAGGTCACGCGACGGCCACCTGCCTAGAGTTCTTGGAGATAAGGGAGGATAGAGGCCTGGCACCGCAGTAGCAGCCGCAGCGGCCGGTGAGGATAGAGGAAGTGCTACCCCAGGAGGGGGAGGAGGAAAGGTGTGAAGATAGGGTCAATGTGGGGACCCGAGGAGGGATCAGAGTGATCCACGGGAGAGCAGGGATCGAGGCAACCCGAAAGGAGAGCCTCCGCACCATATACCGTCGGAGCATAGCTTCGACCTCCCAGACCCCACCCCCGGCAGAAAAAATCACTTTCTCCCGGAAGGATATGGCGGGTCATGAGGACCCGTTCTGTGATGCGCTGGTCATTCAGACAGCCATTGAGAACTTCACCATCTCCCGGATCCTCATGGACAACGGTAGCTCGGTCAATGTCATCTTCAAGAAGGCATTTGACGAGATAAAGGTGGAGGCTAGGAGGGTATTGGCCTCGGATGCCCCGTTGTTCGGGTTCTCAGGAGAGAGGAAGTGGAAGGAGGAGTGGGGCTCCACGTCCTTTTGGGGGGATAATCCTGTAACTGCCGGTTCGCCATCGTGGATGCTCCGAGCAGCTACAACACCATCTTTGGACGACCCCTCATCAGTGCATTCTGATGCGTCCCCTCCACTTTCCACCATTGCCTCATGTTCAACGCAGGAGGAGTCCAAGTCCAGGTGAGGGGAGACCCAAAGGTGGTAAGGCAGTGCTACGTCACCGCGGTCAACGCAATCACCTGGCAAGCGAAGGTGGAGGAGATGGATAAGGAGAGGGAGAGGCAAGAGGAGGCGGAAGGTGTCACTGAAGAGCCTGGGGCAGAAGATATGAGAGGAGGAAGAGGAGAAGGTCGAGCCTAGGAGGAAGGGGCAGAGGAGCTGCTGGAGGTACGAGAGGAGAATATGGAGGTAAAAGAAACTGGAGCATTCTCTTGCGGTGAAAAGAAGGATGGCGAATGGGGGGAGCAGTCCAGGCTTGAGGCCATGGATGAAGTCGTGGAACTGGAGGTCTTTGTTGGACATGTGTGTCACATCCCTTTGTTTGAAAATAACAAATCCTATATTGTATTTGATCTTGTTTGTCGTGTGTTTATAGTGTGCAGGAACTATAGGTGCAATACTCCACAGGTAGAAAGCAGCTTGGAACCAAAAAACTGAACTAAAGCACTACCTCCAGTGCTAGGGGTTACCGCAGGCGCTAGTGCTCCCGCAGGCGCTAGCGCTACCGCCTGGCGCTTGCTCAAGTTTGTGCACAACACCACGCCGCCGACAATTTTGTAACCGCCTCCACATGAACGCTACCGCAGGCGTTAGTAGCTACCGCATGCGCTAGCTATAAGTTCTATAAATTGATGGCTTCTTTCTTGTTTTGGTAATCCATCCTTGAGAGAATACAAGTGCCAAAATTCCATTGATGTTATGCTGCCGAAGATGGATCTCCCACAAAAAGCTTAAGGAGAATTCTGGAGGAGGACTACGTTATGCTACATCCAAAGGATGATCGCTTTGAACTCACTCATACTACAACGATCCTTCATCTCCAACTTCAGAAGATCTCATATAGGGAGTTTTTATTGTTGTTATCATTATTTCTATTTCATTCCATTTTGTAACCGTATAGAGAATTTGCCTTGTGTTGGCGACTAGGTCCTTGCGCGGCTTAGGGGGTAATTCACCGCGTGATTTGGCGACTAGGTCTAGGATTTTAGATCTAGGGGGTGCTCGAGGCCATATCCGGGGAAGGATTGGCAAGAGCAGCTTGAGGCCATATCCGGGGAAGGATAGGCTAAAGCCAACCGGTTTGTGTGGATACAAGTCGGTATAGAAAAGTAGAAGATATTTACTTTTGTATGCCTTTGATTTATAGCGATATTGAAATCAAATTTATGTAAACACTTTTTCATATAATACAATCATGTCTCTTTTTGTGTTTGCTGGATTTCTCTCTTTTGGCATAATCTCTACTATATTGGTTACTAAGCTTTCAATTCGTGTCACTTTATCTAAATTGTTTATTTCAATCTCTTTCATCATAAAACAATTTAGCACTTGTTTCTAAATCTAAAATTACAAATTACAATACTCTCTTTCTTTAACTAAATTGTTATTTCGCTCTCTTTTATTTTAAAACAATTTAGTAATTTTGCCTAAACTTATAAAAAGAATTTTTATTCCCTTATTCACCCCCCCTCTTTAAGGGTGCTTATCGATCCAATGAGTGGTATCAGAGCAGGTTATTCCAAATCGGTTTAAAAACCGGAAATAATGGCGTTTCATGATCTCGCATCCACTAGAAGGGGAAGTTTTTATGAAAATGAAAAATACTTATGTCCACCATTATTTATGGGTGAAAACTATAATGGGTGGAAAACTCTTATGGAAAAGTTTCTTACATCTTTGGATATTGAAGTTTGGAATATTACAATTAAAATGCTCCCAAGTATTTTAAATAAAAATGAAATGTTTTTAAATACCAAATCAATGAATAGTCTATATTGTGCACTAGATCAAAATATTTTCAAACTTATTTATTCACTTCCTACTGCTTATGAAGTTTGGAAATTTCTTGAGAATTCTTATAGTCTTCCTTCCACAGATGATGAATAAGAGCAATTCCTTATGGATCCAAGAGAAGAAACCGATGAGGACTTAAGCTTGGAGGAAGATCTATCTAAGAAAGAAGAATGCAACGTCACAATATTGGACTCAAATGATGGCAACACATCAAGCAAAAGAGAAGACGTAAATTCAACTATGGAAGAGGAATGCGAAGAAGATGTCAAAGGAACCCTTGGTTCAAATCTTGCCTTATTCCATAGCAATGTAAGAAAATCAAAAACTTCTCTTTTTGTAACAAATTCTATTTCTACATCTCGTATGCTTAAAATTGCTAAACGTAAAATTTTAAAGTTGAAAATTGCTAATTCTAAATTACATTTAGAAAATAAATCTTTAAAAGCAAACGATAAAGTAGAATCAAATATATATATGTGTTAAATTCTCTTTCATGCTCTTTAGTTAAAATTCCTAGTCCTTGTTTAGATTGCAATCTATTAAAAGAAAAATTCAAGGATATTGAAAAAGGGCTCTTAGTTTCTAAAGAACATAATGAAAAATTGATAATTGAAAATGATGCTTTAATTTGTAAGTTAAGACAATTTAAATCTTTTGTTGAAAAATTTTCTAATTTCTAGTAATGTCATTCATCATAAGATTTTGAACAACAAAGATAAATTAACTTACAAAATCATTTCTAAAAAGGACCATTTTCACACATCAACTCAAAAGGAGTTTAGTTTCAAAAGGAATTATGATCCTCACAAAATTCTTAAGAGTCACTATTATAAGTCTCAATATATTTTCAATCATGACTCAAATTTAAAAACTCCTTTTCATGAAAATCAAACTATAAAATATTATCCTTCACATTATAAGAGTATGTCTATAAGAAAGAGTGGAAATGAAAATCATCAAAATAAGAACCAATCATTTAACACATATTGTAACCCACTCTATCAACAATCACTTCTAAAGAAAGACAATCACTCTTATAAACATTCAAAGAATCCATATAATAAAATTCATTATGATTATTGTTAGAACCTAGTCTTAATTTGAATTAGGATCCCAACTCAAATAGGGGGAGATTGTTGGAACCTTAGTTTTGATTTGAGTTAGGATCCACCTTTAGTGTCTATGTTTATATCATAATATATCTTATAACTTAGATTAAATATCATTAAGAAAGAAGGCTGAAAATATATACATAATTAATATGCTGAAATAATAAGAGAAAGAATTAAATTTACATAAGTTCGCGGCGTTCGACGAACGGCTACCTGCGTTCGACGAACGGCGCTCTACGCTCGACGAATGTCATTCATTCTGCGCTCGACAAAATCCAGCCATCTCAGCGGTCGACGAAGATCTCCTATCTCAGCGCTCGACGATCCCATCTCAGCGGTTCAGCGGTCGACGCTCTTACTCAAGCTCAGCGGTCGACGCTCTTACTCAAGCTCAGCGGTCGACGCATTTATCCAGGCTCAGTGGTCGACGAATACTTCCATTCGACGAACTCAAGTCTGCGTTCGACGAACAGCTCAATATTCAGCGGTCGACGATCCAACCCATCTCAGCGGTCGACGAATCCTTCCATTCGACATATTCAAGTCTGCGTTCGACGAATATTCAGCAGAAGTTCAGAACAGTGAATCAAATGTTCAGGTCGACGAATCAAATGATGAGCTCGACGAACGTGAAGCTGAGCTCAACGAAATATCTTCAGCTATATAAATTATCTTTCTCAGCTCGACTAAAATTATTATATATGCAATATCTTTATTATTTCTATTTTTATATATTTCTATATATATTGTTGATTTAACAATACAGCCGTTGAAGCATTAAATGATAAAGTCGTTGCAGCAAAGCCAAAAATAGCGCAAGCTAAATACGACAATTTGTCTGCTCGAGGTTTCTAGAAAAAGAAAGAGACATTACTTCTTTCCTTGTCGGGCAAGAATTAAAATTAGCCCAAGAAAGAAGACAACTCTTTTATATGACAGTAGTAGACAACTCATCAATACAGCAACACAGAAAAAGAGAAAGAAGAAGGCTGTCGAGAGAAAAATATATTGAAGAAGATCTACAGCAGATTATATCTCTCCATAGATATAACATCAATACATATCATATTGTTGTACAGATTATATACACAGAACATATCATATTGCTGTACAGAGAAAAGAGAAGAAGAAGAAAAAGAGAAAAAGAAGAACAGAGCAAAAAGAAGAAGCATATTCAAATTATATTATATCTTCTTTTTGCCTAACTCTTTCTTTGCAGAACATAGACATCCTGAGACACCAATCACTATTACTTGCTCAGGATCAAAACTGCAAGAAGAAGAAGAAGAATATTTGCAATCAAGAGAAGGAGCTCCATCCACAAGCTATCATCTAATCTAAATCAGACAGGGGGAGCTTTCTTCAACACCATCATAAAGATCCAAACTGAACATCTCATCAGGATCATCAAGAGTCTTCTTACAAAAGAGAAGAACACCATATCTTTTTGTTTTCTTTATTTCTCCCATCTTGTAAAGGGTTATAACTCCCTTCAAAAGTTAACTCCCGGTGACAGGGCACCTTAGCAAAAACCCGCATCTTGGTTTTGAGCACCTAATTAAAAGCTCTATGGTGTGTGGACAACTTATCAAGAGTATGTCTATAAAATATAAAATTTAAAAACTCCTTTTCATGAAAATCAAACTATAAAATATTATCCTTCACATTATAAGAGTATGTCTATAAGAAAGAGTGAAAATGAAAATCATCAAAATAAGAACCAATCATTTAACACATATAAACTCAAATTTAAAAACTCCTTTTCATGAAAATCAAACTATAAAATATTATCCTTCACATTATAAGAGTATGTCTATAAGAAAGAGTGGAAATGAAAATCATCAAAATAAGAACCAATCATTTAACACATATTGTAACCCACTCTATCAACAATCACTTCTAAAGAAAGACAATCACTCTTATAAACTTTCAGAGAATCCATATAATAAAATTCATTATGATTATAAACATCAATCTATTTTGAAAAATAATTTGAATAAACATAAATCCCAAATGAATTATTTTTCAAACAACTATAATCATATAAAGATGTCACTTAATCATTATATGGATTTGAGTGATAAACAACCAAGGTATGAATGGAGACCCATAAAGAAAAATGACACATCAACTTTAATTGAAAGGGCTCATTCATCCTTGTCTCCCCAAAAGCCAACACGATGTATTTGGGTACCCAAAGGAACCATCCCATTTATTAGTATCCAATCATTTGCATGAAGTAGAAACAATTAAAAATGAAATATCATTTCTCTACTTCATGATACGCTTAATTTTTTTTCTTTGTTGTTTTTTATTATTTATTTTTACTTAAGCTAACATGCCTTGGTCACCTCATAAATATTTAAAATATGACTTTATCATTTAAAGCTTTATAACGTATAAATCAAATCGAATAAAATTGAATAAAAAGTCATGTGTTTAAAAGTGACCTATCTCTCATCTTTTTAGTTTTTATCCTTTTAAAATCATTTACCAATAAATGTCTTGAATTATCATTATAAATTGAATATTGAAATTGTTCTCAAGACTAATGAAATTATTTTAAAAATGGATTTAAATGGTTTATTTAGGGGTCTTAGGCTAAAAATATTAAATGCACAACTTATTGTATATTTGTCTAATTTCTTTGTTGCATATGATAGCCCATATATTGAAAAATCATAATCGAGAAAAATCAGAATCAAATGATATTAAAGAAACCATGTGTTTTTAAATCAAAAAATTGTAACTCAAAATTGTAAATCAAAAACCATGAGTTGCTAACGCCAGGCGTTATCTCTAACGTCGGCGGTAGCCTATTTTCCTAAAAAATTCCGATTTCTCTAATTATTATTTTCTGAAAATTTATTTTTCTATGTTAAGTATCGTTATCTTCTACTTTCAGATACCTTGTATTTGTTTTTGTCTAATTTCTACAAATTAAAACCAAAAAGAAAATTTACAAAATAATTCAAAATAACCAAAACAAAATTTTTTGTCCTTTTATATATATGTAGTATAATATTCACTTTACAAGCAGTCACTACATATTAAAAAGGATGAATATGAACTATACAATCACCACCATGATCTATTGATATCATATGCTAAAATTCACTATAATCATACACCATAATTCATGATCTAACAAGAATTATCTTAAATCAAATAATTCTATCAACCTTAGGAATTATGAAATATGTGATGGCTATTGGTATTATTGTTTCATATCTTGTTTTGTGTGTGATATGCATCTCTATTGTTTGCATGTATCTCATTATATTTAGATCTAAGAATTAACTTGATATCAACAAGATGAAATCAAATAGAATAATAAGTTTATTCTAGGTCTAAAGAAAATTAATTTGAAATCTTCTCATATTACATGCAACATTATCTCCATTAATCCTATATAATAACATGGGATTCAAACTCATCATCCTAGCATCTCTTCTTAGTTTATGCTTAAATTTATATGCTAGGTATAACATTTACTGCTCAAACCTCTGTCCCTCTGATTCCATGTGAAAATTTCTCGTTTTGATAATTAGCGGAAAAAAACGGGAACTAGGTCGCAGGAACACTCTCAACCCAACTGAACACAATAAACCAGAAACAGAAGGAACACGAGGACTAGTATTCAAAACTCTTCTTTACAATTTGAGGTACACATGGCGAGAAATGCTTCACCAATACAATCGAAGAAGAATAACAACAAGACAAACAGAAACCGCCCAAGCCGCCCGACTTGCAAGCCGCCCGACTTAACAAGGCTGTCCGTGCAAACCGCCAAATCACCAAACCGCAACTCAACACACGGACTACCCATTATTCCAATGTTGAAACAGTCCGCCCGAGCAAGGCCGCCTGACCGTTGTCACTTAGTCGCTCCTAACCATGAACACTGCTGCTGACAAGCTGAATAGAAAACAGACCGGCAAGGCAAGCCGCCTAACCGCACGGTCTGACTTTATTGAAAGCAAGAACACAAGCCAAAGAGAAAAGCTGCCGCAAACCGCGACCACCTGCTCCTACCCGCCGCTAACTGCCACCGGCTTAACCGCTGCAGTCTTCTCTGAACAAATCAGAACCACACACAAGCCGCGCAACCTGCGAACACAACAGAGTCAGATCTCAACCCGAGCGGCTAGAAAAGTCTAACCGCACGAAAGACTTGCGAGCTCTCGCTTACTGTTCACTGTATTTGATCTGAGGGAGAGGTCATATTTATAAGCGCGAGATGGAGTATGGTAACCGCCCATAGAGATAGGATAACCACCTCAACTCAGCAGCTGTTAGAAACAAACCGTGTGGCTTAAAGATAAGCCGCACCAGTCTAGCAGAGCACCATGACTTGAAGCAGACCAAGTCCAAGAACAAGCCGGACTGACAGACCGCCCAACCTTCTGCGGGAAGACAACCTACGCGGTCTCAAGACAGACCGCCCGGCCTACGGTGGGTAGACAACCTGCGCGGTCTCAAGACAGACCGCCCGACCTCCATTTCACTTCAATATCTTCAACACTCCCCCTTGAAGTGAGAAGTGGAGTCAGCCCGAGTAAACCTCGTAAATGAGTGAATGGTCCCTTCTCTAGCGGCTTCGTGAAGATGTCAGCGACATTGTCCTCGCTCCGCACATGCTCAACCATCAAAGAACCCTCCAGTAACTTTTCCCGAATAAAATGATGCTCGATCTCGATGTGCTTGGTCCGTGCATGACAAACTGGATTGTTAACCAGTTTGAGGGCACTCTCGTTGTCACTGCATAGCAGAGTAGGGCGTCGGACCTCCTCATGGATGTCTTCTACCAACATCCTCAGCCAGATGGCTTCCTGAGCTGCCAAAGCCGAAGCCTTGTACTCCGCTTCAGTGGTAGAAACAAATACCGAATCCTGCTCCTTGCTGCACCATGATATAGCTGCAGGGCCCGCCAAAAAAAACGTATCCAGATGTCGACTTCTGATCATCTGAATCTCCCCCATAATCAGCATCCATGTAACCATGCAGGTTAAAGCACGTATCTCTCCTATAACAGAGACTCAAATCAGAGGTCGACTTCACGTACTTCAGGATACTCCTGGCCGCCACCAGATGAGGTTTTCGTGGCTCCGCCATATATCGACTCACCCTGCCAACTGCATATGCAATATCCGGCCTGGTAATCGTCAAATATATCAAACTCCTAATAAGAGCCCGGAACACCAATGGATCAGAAAGAATCCGTCCCTCATCCCGTCGTAGCTTTAGACCAACCTCAAGAGGAGTCAAACTACTCTTCCCTTCCTGCATGACGAATCACTTAACGATTCACTCCGCATAGCCCTTCTGGGAAATGGGCACTCCATTCTTCTGCATCTCAACCTCAAGTCCAAGGAAGTGGTTGAGCTCACCTAGATCCTTCATCTCAAATCTGATAGCAAGCTCAGCGCTTAGCCTTGCTACCTCCTCTTCTGAGTTCCCAGTGACAATCAAGTCATCCACATAATACAACACGAGGACCTGAAGCTCTCCCTTCTTCTTGATAAACAAGCTAGAATCTAAGTCTGAAGCAAAGTATCCGCAGAAATGGAGATATTCTGCGATCTTCCCATACCACGCCCTAGGCGCTTGCTTCAACCCATAGAGGGCCTTCTTCAACTTGCAGATGTGTCCCTGATGAACTTTCAATACATACCCAGGTGGATAAACCATGAAGATGTCCCTGTCAATCTCGTCGTACAAGAAAGCATTCTTTATGTCAAGTTGCCAAATCTTCCATCCTTGGCAAGCTGCCAACGCAATCACCACCCGCACCGAAGTGATCTTGGCCACTGGATTGAACGTCTCCTCATAATCCTCCCCATACTGTTGTGAGAACCCTCGAGCAACAAGGCGAGCCTTATACCGCTCGATACTTCCATCCGCCTTCTTCTTTAATTTGAACACCCACTTGCAAGCTACAGGAGTTATGCCATAAACCTTGGGAACAAGATCCCAGGTTTCGTTCTTCCTGAAGGAAGCCATCTCCTCATCCATGGCATCTTCCCACTCCTTAACTCCAGTGGCTTCCTCAAATCTTGAAGGCTCTCGCTCGTCTAGAGGGCCAGCAAAGAAACATGAAACAAAGCTCACCAAGTTTCCTCCTGTATAGCGAGCTGGTGGAATTATAGTCCTCTTTGACCTTCTCAAGGTCGGAACTGGACTAACCACTTCCACTGCTTCTTCAGCATCAACCTGATCTCAGGCGTACTTGGAGCATTGCTCCCCCTGCTTCCAGAACCTGAAGCATCTGCCCCAGAGCTTGACACAACTGGATCCCCTGGTGAACAGGCAACTCCCCCTGAAGACCTTCTGCAGCTTCCCTTTGCCTTTCAACCTTGCTATCTAATAGTTCTATACCAAAACACCCCTGGTATGACGTCAACTCGTCAAATACCACATCGCGAGATACCACAAATCTCCGCATCTGGGGATCCATGCACTTCCAGCCCTTCTTTCGGTCATCATACCCAACAAACACTAGTTTTCTCGCCTTCGCGTCTAGTTTTGTTCTAAGGGCATCAGGAACGTGTAGATAGCAAGTTGAACCAAACACTCGTAAGTTTCCCACACCGGGCTTCTCCTTAAACATTAGTTCATGTGGAGTCTTCATGTTGATCGAACTAAGAGGCATCTGATTGATGACAGAAGCAGCACAAAACATACCCTCCGCCCAGAAGGACTTTGGAATATTCTTGGCATGAAGCCAGCACTTCACGGTCTCCGTCAAATGATGGATTTTCCGCTCAGCAACTTCATTCTATTATGGAGTATGTGCACAAGAGAGCTCTCTCCGGATGTCGTGCTTCCTGCAAAAACTAAAGAACTCTCCTGAGGTGAACTCACCTCCATTGTCAGTTCTCAGTTTCTTAATCCGCAATCTAAGACGACTCTCCACAAGCTCCTTGAACTCCACAAACTTCTCGAACGCTTCTGACTTCTCCTTCATAAAATACACCCAGGTATATCTAGTGTAATCATCAATCAAAACCAGCATATACCGGTTGCCTCCAAGACTAGCAGTGTTGGTCGGGCCAAAAAGATCACCGTGAATCAACTCCAACGGCTTCTTGCACCTACTCTGTGACTTGTCAAATGGAAGTCGATGAGACTTTCCATACTGACACCCCGCACAGACATGACCCTCTCCCATGGACGATAAACTAGGCAAGCCTTTCACAAGGCCTTTTTCCGCCATAGTCTTACAGCTTCGCCATGCCAACATGCCCTAGCCTTTCATGCCAGATAGCCGCGCTTTCATTTGTCCGCATCTTATCAACATAGGAACTTGTTGATGAAACAAACAATTCCTTTACCCTTCTCCCAACATGAACTATGTCAGCTTGCACCGATGACACATTCTTAAGATATCTCATTTCTGTTGGACCAAACAGAATGTGATATCCGGCGCCTACAGCGTTAGTCACTGAGAAGATATTTTTCTTCATACACGACACGTGATAAACACTCGGTAACTTGAGTGGACCCTTATCACTTCTTAAAGAAACCACCCCCTCTTGCTTGACTGCATGAATAGAATCATCGCGGTAATAATAGCATCATTACCTGAATAGGGTTGCGCATAAGAAAGCTTTGACCCATCTCCGGTGAGGTGATGACCACACCCCGAGTCAACAATCCAGTCCTCCTTGTAGTTGATAGAAGAAAGAACATCAACGGACGCCGCCATTAGATTTGCCGTAAAGGCACCCTCTCCTCCCCATTCAACTTCCTCTCCTGGATCCAACTTCCTTCTTGCCAGTAGCATGCCCTGCCTGAAGATTCAATCGGCAATCCTTCTTAAAGTGACCAAGATGGTTACACTTGAAGCACCAAAGTCCTTCCTTCTTCTTTCCATCAGACTTAGGAGCATGGATCCTCTCCTGCTGACCTGAAGTAGAAGGACCATCGCTTCCAGATGATTTTTTCTTCTTATCCTACTTCTTCTTCTTCCCAGAGAAGAGCACCTCATTATCTCCACCGGAGACAGACATCTCAGCTATCTACTTTGCCAAGCTTTCCCGTGAGGCAAGCAAGTTCTCCAGCTCAAGCAACGACGACTGATTGGCCCAGCCTTAGACAGAAGTGACAAAAGCCACATATTCTCTCCACAATCCGCGGATAATGTGCCTCTTCACCTTTGCCTCAGAAATGGGCTCATCCGGATCCAATGCAGAAATCTCTGCACATAGGTTCTTCATCTTTAAAAAGAAAGTAGAAACAGAAAGATCACCTTGAGTGTCTTTTGCCAACTCTTTTTCTAAGAATTGTAGCCGCGCTACATTATTCTTATTGAACAACCCATCAAGAGAAGTCCAAATCTCAGCAGCAGATCAACATCCTATGATATGATCAAATAACTCTGATGAAATTGCCCGCTTGAGAGTAAACTCTGCTTTCGCTTTTGTTTTCTTCCAAGCTTTCACAAGCTCAGCATTCCCTTCAACAAGGACAACTGCTTGTCTCACATCTCCTCTGACAGCCTCCCAGAGATCCTCACCAAGAAGATAGCTTTCCATACAAGACTTCCACTTCTTAAAGTTAGTCTGTGTAAGAAGCTCAATTCCAAGACCTCTTGCAATTCCACCTTCCATTGCAGTACAACTGATTTACTTGTGCTCCAGAAATCCAAGCAAGATAACTGCGGCCGATTCACTGATCAAACCTCTGTCCCTCTGATACCATGTAAAAATTTCTCGTTTTGATAATTAGCGGAAAAAAAATGGGAACTAGGCGCAGGAACACTCTCAACCCAACTGAGCACAATAAACCAAAAACAGAAGGAACACAAGGACTAGTATTCAAAACTCTTCTTTATAATTTGAGGTACACATGGCGAGACATGCTTCACCAATACAATCGAAGAAGAATAACAACAAGACAAATAGACATTGCCAGAGCCGCCCGACTTGCAAGCTGCCCGACTAAACAAGGCTGTCCGCGCAAGCCGCCAAGTCGCCAAACCGCAACTCAACACGCGGACTACCCGTTATTCCAATGTTGAAATAGTCCGCCCGAGCAAGGCCGCATGACCGCTGTCACTTATCCGCTCCTAACCGCGAACACTATTGCTGACTAGCTGAACAGAAAATAGACTGACAAGGCAAGCCACCTAACCGCACAGTCTGACTTTATTGAAGTAAGAACACAAGCCGAAGAGAAAAGCTGCCGCAAACCGCGACCACCTGCTCCTACCCACCGTTGACTGCCACCGACTTAACCGCTGCGGTCTTCTCTGAACAAATCAGAACCACACACAAGCCGCGCAATCTGCGAAGACAACAGAGTCAGATCTCAACCCGAGCGACTAGAAAAGTCTAACCGCACGAAAGACTTGTGAGTTCTCTCTTACTGTTCACAATATTTGATCTAAGGGAGAGGTCCTATTTATAGGCGTGATATGGAGTATGGTAACTGCCCATAGAGATAGGATAACCACCTCAACTCCGCAGCGGGTAGAAACAAACCATGCGGCTTAAAGACAAGCCGCACCAGTCTAGCAGAGCACCAAGACTTAAAGCAAACCAAGTCCAAGAACAAGCCGGACTGACAGACCGCCAGCCCGCTGTGGGTAGGCAACCCGCGCGGTCTCAAGACAGACTGCCCGACCTTCTGTGGGAAGACAACCTATGCGGTCTCAAGACAGACCGCCCGGCCTGCTGCGGGTAGACAACCCGCGCGGTCTCAAGACAAATCGCCCGACCTCCACGTCACTTCAATATTTTCAACAAGGAGCTTGAGGCCATATCCGGGGAAGGATTGGCTAAGGCCATATCCTGGGAAGGATTGGCTAAAGCCAACCGGTTTATGGGGATACAAGTCGGTATAGAAAAGGAGAAAATATTTACTTTTGTATGCCTCTGATTTCTAGCGATATTGAAATCAAATTTATGTAAACACTTTTTCATATAATACAATTATGTCTCTTTTTGTGTTTACTTGATTTCTCTCTTTTGGCATAATCTCTATTATATTGGTTACTAAGCTTTCAATTCGTATCACTTTATCTAAATTGTTTATTTCTATCTCTTTTATCATAAAACATTTTAGCACTTGTTCCTAAATCTAAAATTGCAAATTACAATATTCTCTTTCTTTAACTACATTGTTATTTTGCTCTCGTTTATTTTAAAACAATTTAGTAATTTTGCCTAAACTTATAAAAAGAAATTTTATTCCAAGTACTGAAGGAGCAATTGACTCAGGCCCCACTGCTTCAGGGACCAAGTCAAGGAGAGGACCTATCCCTATACCTGGGGGTGGGTGCCGAGGCAGTGAGTTCAGCCTTAGTCCGAGAGGAGGGCAAGAAGCAACTCCCTATCTATTATGTTAGCAGGGTACTGAGGAAGGCGGAGCTCAGGTATCCCATCCTAGAGAAGCTGGCCTTCGCCCTAGTAGTGTCGGCTCGAAAGCTCCGGCCCTACTTTCAAGCGCATTCCATCAAGGTGGTGACAGACCATCCACTTTGCAGCATTATAGAAGGAGTGGAGCACTCAGGAAGGTTAGCCAAGTGGTCAGTGGAGCTGAGCGAGTTCGACATCTCATTTGTCCCTAGGCTTTCTATAAAAGCACAAGCGGTAGACTTCCTGGCAGACTACGTAACCGAGGTGGAGGACCTTGAGTCACCTCATCCAGTGGCGTGGAATATGTTGGTGGATGGTGCCTCAGGGAAGCATTCCTTTGGAGGGTGAGTAATCCTGGTGATCCCCCATGGAACGAGGATCGAGCAGGAAATTAGCATACAGTCTCGCTCACTAACAACCAGGATGAGTACGAGGCCATGATCGCAGGGCTTCGCCTGGCCAGGGAAATAGGAGTGTAGGATGTGGAGGTCTCAATGGACTCTATGGTGGTGGCTTATCAAGTCAAGGGAGAGTTCGAGGCGAAGGAACCGACTCTCCAGCGATACCTGGAGAAGGTCAAGGGATTCATCGGGTAGTTCCGCACCTTCTCAATCCAGCATGTGCCGAGGGAAGAGAGCATCCTGGCAGAACTCCTGGCCAAGTTCGGTCCCAGGGCAGGGGGAACAGTGTCGGAGCTCTTTCGACCATCAATCGAGGAAGGCGAGTTAATGGAGGTGGACCAGCGAACATCATGGATGGATCTTTTCAACACCTTCCTGACATCGGGGAAGTTCCCAGAGGGGAACAAGGACAAGCGGAGGCTTAGGTATAAGTCGGCGTATTACTCTTTACATGTAGGAGGACTATACCGGAAGACCCTCTCTGGGCTCCTATCCCAGTGTGTATCGGAGGAGGAGGTTCCAAGGGTCTTGGGGGAGATACACTCCGGGGAGTGCGATAGCCACTCAGGGAGTAGGACCTTGGAGTGAAGGGTGTTGAGGCAAAGCTACTTCTGGCCTACCCTTAGCAAGGATGCGGCCGAGTTCGCAAAGAAGTGCTCTAAGTGCCAGTTGTACGCTCCCCTCCAACACCAACCATCCCAGAGACTCCGGATAATCATAGCTCTATGGCCATTCGCAAAATGGGGGCTAGACCTGGTGGGTCCTTGTTGAAAATGTTGAAGTGGAAGTTGTGAAGTTGGCGGTGTGGGGGGAGACCGCGTGGTCTGATCTGACTGCACTGTATTGCGGTCTCCTCTGTCGGTCTGACCTCCTTGGTCTAGCCGCGGGCTTCTCGGCGTGACCGACGTTCTTCTCTCCATGGGTGCCGAGGTGAGGCCGCGCGGTCTGGTCGTGTGACCGTGTGGCGAGCTGGAGTAATCTCACGGTCTGGTGCTTATGATCGCGTGGTGGGGGGCAGCCAGTCTGTTGGCTGTCTGGTTTCTTTTGCGGTGCACATGGACTAAGGTCTTCTTAGTCGCGCGGTCTCCAGGTTGTGTTCGTATGGCTGGTCCTTCGGCGATCAGCAGGCATATGTGGTCACAGGTGGTTGATCGACTTGACGGGCTGTTGCCCTAGTCGGTCTGGTGTGTTCGCGGTCTCTGGAGGAGGTCGGGTGGCGAACACAGGTGGTAAGCATCATGACCGGGCGTGTTTTCATGATCGCGCAGCTTCTTCGTGAAGTCGGCGAGCTTACTAAGCAGAAGGATATTTTGCTGATCGCGCGGTCTGATCGGTCTAGTCGCACAATCAAGGGGGCGGTGACTCTATCTCATAGGGTGGTGACTGTATCAGGTCTCACGCCTATAAATAGGAGCCACTATAGCAGCAAAACATATAGCACCAAGTGTAAGCAGAACTTGCGGCTAGTTCTTGCGGTCTCATTTCTTGTGATCGGTCGATCTTGCTGATCGAACTTCTTTTATGCAGCTTCTGCGGATTGCGCGAGTAGCAGCGGTCATCTCCTCTTCTGAAGGTGTTCGGGCGGTCTCGCAGCTTGCAGTGCGGGTTGCTGGAGTTCAGGAGGACCAATGGAGTTCGGGAGTTCGCGTGGTTCTCAATTGGTGTTGTTCAAGGCGCAGGCAGGCAGTTCGGGCGATCTGGTTTTCTAGCCGGGCAGACTGTCAGGTCAAACGGTCAGGCGGTCTCAGTCAATCAGACCGCTGGTTTTCTTTTCAGTTGTTTTTCTTCTCCTGTGTTTGTGTACTGGCGAAATCATGTCTCGCCATATATACCTCGCCCTGTAAATAAGAATTTTGCTTATCAATAAAGATTGGGTTTGCTTCATGTGCTTCTGGTTGTTTGGCTTGTACTTTTAGTTATACAATTCCTGCTCACTCCTAGATCTACGGAAAATTTCACAAGGTATCAAAGCTAGGTTCGAGTGGATAGAGTAGTGAATAACTAAAAGTTGTCATCGCCTTTGTGAAGAAGGAACCAGTGGTAGAGCCATGGAAGCAAGGGGTCTTGGAATTGAGATGCTTACATCGACTAACTTCAAGAAGTGGAAGTCGTGTATGCAAAGTTATCTTCTGGGTGAGGACCTCTGGGAGGTGGTTGGAGGAGAGAGCACGGAGGAAGTTTTTCTGGTTGGAGATAACCATCATGAGGTGAGGAACTGGAGGCAGATCAATTCTAAAGCCGAGTTCGCCCTAAAAAGGGCAATATCACCTGACCTGTTTGATCACATCTTGGGGTATGCATCAGCTGCAGAGATCTGGAGAGCCCTGGATGGGCTGTTTAATAAGAAGAATGTGGCAAGACTTCAATTCCTGGAGAATGAGCTGGCCAGGTCGGCTCAAGGTGACCTTTCTATCTCTACGTTCTTCTTGAAGATGAAGAACCTGTGCGCTGAGATTTCAGCACTGGATCATGATGAGCCAATTTCTGAGGCGAAGCTGAAGAGGCACATCATCCGTGGCTTGCGAAAGGAGTATGTGGCCTTTGTGACATCGGTGCAGGGTTGGGCAAATGAGCCGTCTCTGCTGGAGCTCGAAAATCTACTTGCTTCGCAGGAGAGTCTGGCAAGGCAGATGGCGGGGGTGTCAGTGTCTGGAGGAGATGGCGAAGTTCTCTTCACGGGAAAGAAGAAGAAGTGGGATAAGAAGAAGACCGCTGGAGGAGGCAATGGACCTTCAACATCTAGACAGCAGGAGAGGGGCTATGCTCCTAAGGCTGAAGGAAGAAGAAGGGAGAAGGTCCCAAGTACTTCAGGTGCGGAAAGGTTGGTCACATCAGGAAGGATTGTCGGGTGAATCTTTAGCCGGGGCATGCTGCTGCAGGAAAGCGGGAAGCAGAAGCCAGGCAGATTGATGGAGGATGGGGAGGAGCCTTCTCAGCTTCTATTGGAGCTACGGCTCCTATCAACTATCAGGAGGACTGGATCGTGGACTCGAGGTGTGCTCATCACCTCACCGAGGATGAGTCGAAGCTTACTTCAGCGCAGCACTACTCAGGTAATGATGCCATTATTACTGTTGATAATACCGTACATGTTGTAGAGAAGGTGGGGGTTGTTTCCTTGGGCAGTGATAGAGGGTCGCTAACCTTGAAGAGTGTCTATCATGTGCCTGGAATGAGGAAAAACCTCTTCTCCATGACCAACGCTGTAGACGCTGGGTATCACGTTCTGTTTGGCCCAACAGAAGTGAGGTTTCTTCGGAATGTGGAGGCGGTGAAGGCTGAGGTCGTTCATGTCGGGAGGAGGGCAAAAGACTTGTTCGTTTTATCGACAAGTTCTTATATCGAAAAGATGAGGACGAATGATAGTGCCATGATATGGAACGAGAGGTTGGGGCATGTCGGGATGGATAAGTTGAAGGCTATGGCGGTGAGAGGTCTGGTCAAGGGCCTGCCTACTCTATCTTCCTACGGAGACGGTCATGTGTGCGCGGGATGTCAGTTTGGAAAGTCTCGTCGACTACCATTTGACAAGTCGCAGACAAGGAGTAGTGTGTCGTTTGAGTGCATCCACGGTGACTTGATGGGACCGACTGCTACCCCAAGCCTCGTCGGCAGCAGATATATGCTGGTGTTGATCGATGATTACACCAGATATGTCTGGGTATATTTCTTGAAGGAGAAGGCGGAGGCATTTGCCAAGTTTGTGGAGTTCAAGGAGCTTGTGGAGGGTCGGCTTGGCCTGCGGGTTAAGAAGCTGAGGACTGACAATGGAGGGGAGTTCACCTCTGGTGAGTTCTCTACTTTTTGCAGGAAGGCAGGCATCCGGAGGGAGCTTACTTGTGCGCATACTCCACAACAAAACGGAGTTGCAGAGTGGAAGATCCGTCATCTGACGGAGACCTGCAAGTGTTGGCTGCATGCCAAGAGTATCCCAAAGTCCTTCTGGGCGGAGGGAATGTCTTGTGCTGCCTACGTCATTAATAGGATGCCTTTCAGTCCCATCAATATGAAGACCCCGCATGAATTGATGTTTAAGGAAAAGCCAAGCGTGGCACACCTTCGGGTGTTTGGTTCCACCTGCTATGTGCACGTTCCAGATGCGCTTCGGACGAAGCTAGATGCGAAAGCAAGGAAGCTAGTCTTCGTAGGTTATGATGACCGAAAGACGGGCTGGAAGTGCATTGACCCAGAGATGCAGAGATTTGTTGTATCTCGCGACATCGTGTTCGATGAGGTGACATCTTACAAGGGGAATTCTGGTGTTGAGCTACCAGAAAGCAGGGTGGAGGAGCCAGAGAAAGCTGTGGAAAATCTTTAGGTGGAGCTACCTGTGTCACCAGGTGGTCCATCAATATCTAGTTCTGAGACGGAGGCTTCTGGTTTAGGAAGCAGGGGGAGCAATGCTCCTAGTACGTCTAGGAGGGGAGCTAGGGAAGAAGCAGCTGAAGATACTGTGAGTCAGGGGAAGGCGTTGTGGAGATCAAAGCGAACTATCATTGCCCCTTATCGCTATACAGGAGGAAACATGGTGAGCTTTGTCTCATGTTTCTTTGCTGGTCCCTTGGATGAGAGGGAGTCGTCGAGTTTTGAAAAGGCCAAAGGCGTGGAACAGTGGGATTCAGCTATGCAGGAAGAGATGAGTGCTCTTGAGAAGAATGAGACTTGGTCTCCGGTTGCCCAAGCCCAAGGGTATCACCCCTGTGACATGCAAGTGGGTGTACAAGCTTAAGAAGAAGGCTGACGGCAGTATCGAGCGATACAAGGCTCACCTTGTGGCTTGGGGGTTCTCGCAGTAATACGGTGAAGACTATGAAGAGACATTCAGTCCGGTGGCAAAAATGACTTCAGTTCGGGTTGTGATTGCCTTGGCGGTATGTTGGGGGTGGGATATTTGGCAGCTCGACGTAAAGAATGCGTTCTTGTACGATGAGATTGACAAGGACATCTTCATGGTCCAGCCGCCAGTCTTCGTATCTGAAGATTTTCCGGACTATGTCTGCAAGTTGAAGAAGGCCCTGTGTGGGTTGAAGCAAGCGCCGAGGGCATGGTATGGAAAGATAGCAGAATATCTCCAATTCTGTGGGTTTGGTGCTTCAGACTCAGACTCAAGCTTGTTCGTCAAGAAGAGCGGGGAGCTTCAAGTCATCGTGCTGCTTTACGTCGACGATATCATCGTGATGGGGAATTCGAAGGAGGAAGTAGCAAGGCTTCGGGCCGAGTTATCCATCAAGTTCGAGATGAAGGACTTGGGTGAGCTTCACCACTTCCTTGGACTCGAAGTGCAGAGGAAGGAAAGTGGTATCCCAGGCTGGATATGCGGAGCGAATCATGGAGCGGTTTGGCATGAAGGAAGGGAAGTGCATCTCTACACCTCTGGAGAAGGCCATAAAACACAGGGAAGTGCATCTCTACACCTGGTAATCGTCAGTAGATTATGATTATTTAGGCTTCGTTTGGCATAGCGGTGGCGGTCGTAAACACATGGATTAAATCCTCTGCTTTATATATATACCACGGCCGTGGGCGGAGCCGCCCGCGGCGGAGGATTTAGAGCGAACTATCATTGCCCCTGATCGCTATACAGGAGGAAACATTGTGAGCTTTATCTCATGTTTCTTTGCTGGTCCCTTGGATGAGAGGGAGTCGTCGAGTTTTGAAAAGGCCAAAGGCGTGGAACAGTGGGATTCAGCTATGCAGGAAGAGATGAGTGCTCTTGAGAAGAATGAGACTTGGTCTATGGTGTCCAAGCCCAAGGGTATCACCCCTGTGATATGCAAGTGGGTCTACAAGCTTAAGAAGAAGGCTGACGGCAGTATCGAGCGATACAAGGCTCACCTTGTGGCTCGGGGGTTCTTGCAGTAATACGGTGAAGACTATGAAGAGACATTCAGTCCAGTGGCAAAAATGACTTCAGTTCGGGTTGTGATTGCCTTGGCGGCATGTTGGGGGTGGGATATTTGGCAGCTCGACGTAAAGAATGCGTTCTTGTACGATGAGATTGACAAGGACATCTTCATGGTCCATCCGCCAGTCTTCGTATCTGAAGATTTTCCGGACTATGTCTACAAGTTGAAGAAGGCCTTGTATGGGTTGAAGCAAGCGCCAAGGGCGTGGTATGGAAAGATAGCAGAATATCTCCAATTATGTGGGTTTGGTGCTTCAGACTCAGACTCAAGCTTGTTCGTCAAGAAGAGCGGGGAGCTTCAAGTCATCGTGCTGCTTTACGTCGACGATATCATCGTGACGGGGAATTCGAAGGAGGAAGTAGCAAGGCTTCGGGCCGAGTTATCCATCAAGTTTGAGATGAAGGACTTGGGTGAGCTTCACCACTTCCATGGACTCGAAGTGCAGAGGAAGGAAAGTGGAGTGTTGGTATCCCAGGCTGGATATGCGGAGCGAATCGTGGAGTGGTTCGGCATGAAGGAAGGGAAGTGCATCTCTACACCTCTGGATATGCGGAGCGAATCGTTGAGACATACACAAGTCATCGTGCTACTTTAATCCATGGTGTTCCGGGCTCTGGTTGGGAGCTTGATCTATCTAACGATTACCAGGCCGGATATTGCGTATGCAGTTGGCAGGGTGAGTCGGTATATGGCGGAACCCCGGATGTCTCATCTTCTAGCGGCCAAGAGTATATTGAGGTATGTCAAGGCGATTTCATATATGGGTCTCCTTTACAGGAGGGATGCGGGCTTCGAAGTGCATGGGTACATGGATGCGGATTACGGGGGAGATTCGGATGATCGGAAGTCGACGTCTGGATACGTCTTCATGGCGGGCCCCACGACTATATCATGGGGCAGCAAGAAGCAGGATTTCGTGTCTGTCTCAACCATGGAAGTGGAATGCAAGGCTTCGTACTTGGCTGCTCAGGAAGCCATCTGGCTTAGGAGGTTGCTTGGAGACGTCCATAAGGAGGTTCGGGATCCGACTTTGCTCTGCGGCAACAATGAGAGTGCTCTCAAACGGGTTACTAATCTAGTTTGTCACGCGAGGACCAAGCATATCGAGATCGAGCATCATTTCATTCGTGAGAAGGTGTTGGAGGGGTCTCTGTCGGTCGAGCATGTTCAGAGTCAGGACAACGTTGCTGACATCTTCACAAAGGCGCTGGCGAAGGGGCCATTTACTCGGCTAAGGAGTTTACTGGGGCTGTTTTCAACTTCCCACTTCAAGGGGGAGTGTTGAAAATGTTGAAGTGGAAGTTGTGAAGTTGGCGGTCTAGGGGGAGACCGCGCGGTCTGATCTGACCGCACCGTCTTGCAGTCTCCTTTGGCGGTCTGACCTCCTTGGTCTAGCCGCGGGCTTCTCGGCGTGACCGCTATTCTTCTCTCCGTGGGTGCCGAGGTGAGGCCGCGCGGTCTGGTCGTGTGACCGCATGGCGAGCTGGAGTAATCTCGCGGTCTGGTGCTTGTGATCGCGTGGTGGGGGGCAGCCGGTCTGTTGGCTGTCCGGTTTCTTTGCGGTGCACATGGACTAAGGTCTTCTTAGTCGCGCGGTCTCCAGGTTGTGTTCGCATGGCTGTTCCTTCGGCGATCAGCTGGCATATGCAGTCACAGGTGGTTGATCGACTTGGCGGGTTGTTGCCCTATTCGGTCTGGTGTGTTCGCGGTCTCTGGAGGAGGTCGGGTGGCAAACACATGTAGTAAGCTTCATGACCAGGCGTGTTGTCATGATCGCACGGCTTCTTCGTGAAGTCGGCGAGCTTACTAAGCAGAAGGATCTTTTGCTGATCGCGCGGTCTGATCGGTCTGATCGCGCGATCATGGGGGCGGTGACTCTATCTCAAAGGGTGGTGACTGGATCAGGTGTCACGCCTATAAATAGGAGCCACTGTAGCAGCAAAACATATAGCACCAAGTATAAGCAGAACTTGCGGCTAGTTCTTGCGGTCTCATTTCTTGTGACCGGTCGGTCTTGCTGATCGAACTTCTTTTGTGCAGCTTCTGCGGATTGTGCGAGTAGCAGCGGTCATCTCCTCTTCTGAAGGTGTTCGGCGGTCTCGCGGCTTGCAGTGTGGGTTGCTGGAGTTCGGGAGGATCAGTGGAGTTCGGGAGTTCGTGTGGTTCTCAGTTGGTGTTGTTCAAGGCACAGGCAGGCAGTTTGGGCGATCTGGTTTTCTAGCCGGGCGGACTGTCAGGTCGAGCGGTCAGGTGGTATCAGCCAATCAGACCGCTGGTTTTTTTTCCAGCTGTTTTTCTTCTCCTGTGTTTGTGTACTGGCGAAATCATGTCTCGCCATGTATACCTCGCCCTGTAAAGAAGAATTTTGCTTATCAATAAAGATTGGGTTTGCTTCATGTGCTTCTGGTTGTTTGGCTTGTACTTTTAGTTATACAATTCCTGCTCACTCCTAGATCTACGGAAAATTTCACAGTCCTTTCCCCAAGCTAGTGGCCAAAGAAGGTTCCTTCTCGTAATGATCGACTACTTCTCCAAGTGGCTGGAGGTAAAGGCGCTAGCTAAGGTAACCTCCCAAGTAGTAAGAAACTTCATATGGGGGGAAATCATCTGTCGACATGGGCTCCCACTATCCATCGTCACAGACAACAGGACGCAATTCATCGGCGATGAGTTTGTCAGCTTCTGCACCCAGCTGGGCATACACCTTCGTTTCGCATCGGTCCACCACCTAAGGAGTAATGGGTAGGTGGAAGCGGTGAAGAAGATAATTGTGAACTTGCTAAAGAAGAAAGTTGAGAACCTAAGGGGTAACTGGGTAGAGCAGCTACCCTCGGTCTTCTGGGCCTTGAGAACCACACCAAACATGGACATAGGAGAGACCCCATTCAAGCTCTCCTACGGATCCGAGGTCATCCTCCCGATCGAGTTCGAGGTGAAATAACCCAGGGTGGTCACCGCAGGTGAAGGAGATGAGGAATGGAGAGTGGAAAACCAAGAAGAACAAAGGTTGTCCTTGTATCTGGTGGAAGAACTCTGGTACCAGGCAACCATCCGACAGGAGGAGGTCAAGCGACGGATGGCTCGGTACTTCGACAAGCACGTCTGGGTGAAGCAGTTCAAAAAGGGATACTTGGTCTTGAAAAAGGTTGATGCAGCCGAAAGGGGAGATTAGGTTGGGAAGCTCAATCCCAACTGGGAAGGGCCTTACATTGTAGAGGCCGCGCTCAAGTCGGGAGGGTATCACCACCAGGATGCAGAAGGTGTACCTCTCAGCCGAGCTTGGAGCGGGGATGACCTTAAACATTTCTACCCTTAAGATTCTTATATTGATTTATTGTTTGATATCGTTGTCTTTCCAAACTGTGGGCCTGAATAATATGATGTTAGAGTGCCCTAGATCTATTCCGCTGATGGGCTCTTATTAGACAGTAGGTCAGGTTGATCCCTGGAGAGGCTGGCAAGGTAATGCTTTAGTTGGAGTGCCCCAGATAGATTCCGTTGTTGGGCTCTCATTAGACGGTGGGTCAGGTTGATCTCTGGAGAGGCTGGCAATATAATGGTTGAGCTGGAGTTCCCCAGATCGATTCACTGATGGGCTTTCATTAGACTGTGGGTCAGGTTGATCTCTAGAGAGGCTGGCAAGGTAATGGTTGAGCTGGAGTTCCCCAGATCGATTCTGCTGCCGGGCTCTCATTAGAAGGTGGGTCAGGTTGATCTCTGGAGAGGCTAGCAAGGTAATGGTTGAGCTGGAGTGCCCCAGATCAATTTCGTTTTTGGGCTCTCATTAGACGGTAGGTCAGGTTGATATCTAGAGAAGCTGGCAAGGTAATGGTTGAGCTGGAGTGCCCCAGATCGATTCCGCTGATGGGCTATCATCAGACGGTGGGTCAGGTTGATCTCTAGAGAGGTTGTAAAGGTAGTGGTTAAGCTGTAGTGCTCCAGATCAATTCCGCTATTGGGCTTTCATCAGACGGTGGGTCAGGTTGATCTCTGGAGAGGCTGGCAAGGTAATGGTTGAGCTGGAGTGCCCCAGATCGATTTTGCTGCCGGGCTTTCATTAGACGGTGTGCCAGGTTGATCTCTAGAGAGGCTGGCAAGGTAATGGTTGAGCTGGAGTGCTCTAGATCGATTCTGCTGCCGGGATTTCATCAGATGGTGGATCAGGTTGATCTCTGGAGAGGGTGGCAAGGTAAAGGTTTTGCTGAAGTGCCCCAGATCGATTCCATTGTCGGGCTTTCATCAGACGGTGGGCCAGGTTGATCTTTGGAGAGGCTGGCGGGGTAAGGATGGATTGGATAGCCCTGAGCAGACTCACTGACCAGGCTCTCACCTAGCTTCTCACTCGGTGGCAAGAAGGTAAGGAAAATCTGGGAAGAGAAAATCTTGAGGGTCAAAATAGGCGAGTAGTCATATCAAGAGAGGCACTCGCTCGGCAAAAGCACCCAAGTAAGCGAGTGGACATATCAAGAGAGGCCCTCGCTCATCGAATGCACCCCAAGTAAGTGAGTGGCCATATCAAGAGAGGCACTCACTTGGCGAATGCATTTGAGGCACCAGCCTGCCTTCAGGAGGGCACAAGAATCATTCGGGTTAAGGCGTGCTCTCAGCAAGGTCGTGCTCTCGGCAGAGACATCGCGACCACCAAAGTCCTAAGAGGAATACAAATGCGTGTGGATGGGCTACGATGGCATGGCACACCTGTGGGGCGGGGACATCTTAGTTATGGCCCAAGGCCGGCGATACGCGAGTACATGGTGAGCATGCAAGAATGTGAATGGCTACGTGCGAGTGCGCAAACAATTAATAAGTATACATCGTTATCAAGTGCGTGAATGGTTGGCGAATGGTAGCAAGAAAAAACAGAAAGGGAAGAACATGAGGCTCAGATAAACAAGTAAATTTCATTTCATTACATTCTCAAAAGGTTCCATTTACAAAATGGGGATCTCGCCCCAAGCATATTACAAGTGAAAGATAAATGCGAAAAGAAAACGAGGGATCTTCAGAGGGGATCGCCGAACTTCTCACTGGAGGACTCGTTGATCTCGCATACAGGGCAAATGGCGTCATCCCCCTGCTGAAGGTTGGCTTCACCCTCTGGTACATCCACTGGAGCGAAAAGCTCGGGCAGAACGTCGTGAGCGTTGATCCCCTCGCTCCCTTCTTTCAGCAGCCCAGCGCATCGCAACCTCTATATCATAAGCTTTGCTGCTCCTTGGGCTATCTGCTGCATCATCACCTTGATTTCATAGTTGGTACACCGATGCTGAGTACGCGCCTCTCCAAGAGGCATTGAGAGGGCTTAAGAATCTTGAGGTTCACGGTATCCTGCAAGAAAGGAAAAGGACGAGTTTAGGACAAGATAGCGAGAAGGGGAGACGCGAGAGCGCAAACATCTTTTGACAGTACTTATCACTCGAACGGGGTGGTGGCCAAGAAGAGTCTGAATGGTGTCCAGTTACTCCTCCAAGGTCACGACTTCTGCGGATGCTTCGGCTCGCGTTCTCTCCACCTCGGCGAGGTTCCGTACTAGGGTGAGACTACAGCGCGATGACTTTTGCGCCAGCTCCATGGAGCGAAGATGAGCTTGCACGGCCTCATGCGCAAGTGTCTGGGTGGACTCGGCGTCATAGATGGAAGCATCCTCCCGGGCATAGAGCACGATGGAGAGGGCATACGTCTCACCGCTGGTAGTGTCCTTCTCCAGCCAGGAAGGCAGGAGCGTGGAGATGGAGACCCAGTTGGCCTTTCGGTCCCACACCAGCATGGGGCCACCTGCTTTATCCACATACTTCTCGCCCAGGGCAAAATTCTGATGACCTCTTGGAGAGGGTCTCGCAGAAGACTTAGCCGGCATGCTGGAGGTCCCGGCCACCACATTCGTGGCAGTGCCCACCATCTCCATCACAGTCGGGGCACTCGTCCCAGGGGCCTCAGCGGCTACTCCCTTGCCTTTGTCAGTTGAGGGCTTGGACTGTTTGGAGGAGGAAGCGTCGGGGGCCGCGCCTGGCTTCCACTTTTGGCCGCTGGATTTGGAGGATGCGGATCTTCACGGCAGGCTTCGGCGATGGATTTTGTGAGAGCCAGGGAGCGGCAGGAGTCACCCAACCCGCATGCGGCGGATTAAGGGGGAGATCTTGCACACCTACATTAGCTTGAGTAAGAAAGAGAAGATAATGTTTTGCAAGTAGGAGTTAGAGCAAAAGAAATTCGTCTTACCCTCTCCCGCCAGGACTGATGGAAGTGAGTTGACGTTCTTCTTCAGATGGATGACGTCCATGCCATGGGCCTGGATGAACAGGTGGAGCTTGGCTTCATAACCTCCCAGTGATGGATGCTTGAAGGTCGACTCATCCTCCTGCACTGGCGCGATAAGGAGGTTGCTGAAATCCCCGCTGACGAAGATGAATCGCCGGACCCAGTCATGGTTCTTGTTGACTGTGTCAGTGACTTTGAAGGGAGTCTAGCTGGAAAAGAAGGCTACCCCGCCTTTTTCCCGGAAGTTGAATAACTTGCGGAAGACGGGGAGCGAGAATTCAATTCCCTCCTAGCACTGGTGGCATGCGAATGCCACCAGCATGGCGATGGAGTTGGGGTTGAGTTGTGCGGGGATGAAACCGAAGTATCGGAAGGCCTGGCACAAGTCGAGCCAGATTGGAAGGCAGAACCCCACCTTGAAATGCTCGAGGGGGATGGCAAGTGTGCCCGACGAGAACTGGTTGATGCGGTCGCGATTCCCCGGGCGATGCGCAATGAACTCGGGCGGGAGGTATTCAGCAATCGCCACTGTGAACTCATCTTTCGAGAAGTCACAAGTATCGAAGTCATGGTTGGCAAATTGCTGAGCGCACTTGGACCTATCATCAGCTTCAGCCCCCGTCGCAGAGTTTGAAGTGGGCCTCGCAGGATTTCTAGAGAGATGGGTGAGTGCTAACGCGAGAGCAAGAGAAGGAAGAGAGAGGCTGGAATAAAGCGTAATAAAGGCGGTGTGTGGGGCGGCTATTTATAGACAAATATGGAAATCATGGAGTTTCCTAGGCGCGGGGTGCGGGTAGCAACCGCGCTACCCTGGCGCCTCAGAATTCGAGCCAGCCCACCTACACCCTAGTCGCCAGCGGATGGCGAGGGCCGCGCGCAAAGCTATTCGCAGAGGGCGAAAGCAAGCTAAAGTATAGCGAAAATGGAAAAAGGTTACGTGAGATGGCATTCGGCAAAATTACAGATCACGCATCTTAGATAATCAATGTTCAAGAAAGTTAGATTGTTCGCAAGACAGCGGTCTCGACATATTCAGTGCATAAGAGAAGAAAGAAATAGCAAGGATGAAGGAGAATTAGAGGGAGACAGTGTCGGTGGGCTTAATATTGAACCCACTACCATCGACCTCGGCCTCGCCTCCCCGTCCTCAGAGGGACTCGCGGGTAGTAATACGTGCTTACCATTGTAAGTTCTTGGTTAACCAAGCGCATTTGATCTCGAGACCGTGCGATATGCCTCCCAGAAGAAGTCTCCTCGCAGAGGCCTCCCTGACGCTCCATATCGCCGACGAGGTGCAGATAACCCCTCTCAAGGACGCCCAGCCGATGCTCGAAAGTTGCCCGTTGCTCGTCGATCTGTTTCCTTCATCGCTGGCGATGGCTGCTATAACTACAAGATGATGCCTTCGGGATAAAGAACGTGGGTGCGACTTACCAACGGATAATGGACCACGTCTTCAAAGAGCAGAAGGGGAGGAACCTGTAGGTGTATGTAGATGCTCTCTAATCAAATGCAAGAGCGTCCAAGAGCATGTACCTGATCTCCTGGAGACCTTCGCGACACTGAGGAAGTTGAAGATGAGGCTCAATCCGGCAAAGTGTGTGTTCGGAGTCGGAAGGGGGAAGTTTCTGGGGCATCTCATCACCCCGGAAGGGGTAGAGCCGAACCCTGACAAGGTTAAGGCAATCCTGGAGATGACCTCGCCGAAGACGATGAAAGAAGTTCAAAGGCTGACGGGAAGGTTGTCGGGTCTAAGCTGATTTCTGTCAAAGGCAGTAGAGAAGTGCTCTCTGAAAGTGGAGGTTAGATCTTAAATTAACTCTAGAGGGGGGGGTGAATAGAGTATTAAAACTTTTCCCTTAGTTTTATAGCGGAATTAAAATAGTGATATATATATATGTATAAAGTGATTTATGAAAACTAAATAAAAACAAATCAGCATAGCACAAGCACAGAAAAGTAAAGCAATCATAGAGGACACAAGGAGTTATAGTAGTTTCCCAATAAACCTGTGTACGTCTACTCTTCTACCAACCTTGGTAGGAATCCACTAGGCTTTTTGATTAGGTGTCCTAACACCAATGAGCTTTTGATAAGGTGCTCAAAAACCAAACAGGATTTTTTGATCAGGTGTCTTGCCACCAAGAGGTAAACTTTTGAAGGGAGTTTTAACCCTGTACAAGAGGGGATAGGAAGGGTTAGAATGTTCTTCTCTGTCAACAATCTGAGAGAAGACTCTAGTGGATGTTGATGTAGAAAATCTCCCTCTGTCTGATATGAAATTGTTTGACAGTAGATTGGCTGGAAGCTTTCTTTTGAATGTATAAACAAATCTTCATGTAGCTGATTAAACTGAGAGAATGATTTCTTCAGTTTGTTGTTGCTCTTTTGAAGATCTAAACTTGCAGCTGATCATTGAGAGATGAATGTAGATGTTCTCAGAAAATGAATGCTGCTTGAGGAAGAGGATGAAGATGATCTGTGTAAACTTTTGTTCTTTCTTTCTTCCTATAACTTTCTTTCTTTCTCTTCATGTACAGTTATTCTTGATATGTTCTGTGTTAATTTGAAAACTGTAAGTAATAATCTTTTGTATCTTCTTCTTCCTTATTCACTTTTGAAATCTCTGACAGATATTAAATGCAAATCCCTTATATTAAGGAATATGATATATCTGTAATCAATCCTTCTGGGAACTGTAAATCTGATATGCCGTATATGTCTTTCCTTTTCCATGAAATGTCCTTTTCCGAGAAATGTCAATGACTATAATCTTGGAATAATAAAAGGAAATATATTATCCTTACTTATCTGATATAAAAGAGTCGTTGTTGTTGTCGATCTGAGTTCAGAGAATGAATAATATAATCTTCTGAAATAAATCTGTTGTAGAGAAATTTTCGTCGATCTCAATAAATTTTGTCGACCTCGGAGCTGTGTTCGTCGATCTGAAGATATTCATCGAACGCATACTGAGTTCATCGAGCTGAGGAATTCGTCGACTGCTGAGCCTGGATAATTTCGTCGACCGCTGAGCCGCTGAGCAAATTTCGTCGACCGCTAAGATGGGGGTCTGTTCGTCGACCGCTGAGACAAAATCTATTCGTCGACCGCTGAACCGCTGAGCCGCTGAGATAGAAGCAAGTCGTTCGTCGAACGCAGAGAGCATGTCGTTCGTTGAACGCAGAGTGGAGTTTGTCGAACGCAGTATGGAGTTCGTAGAACTCAGAATCTGAATGATTTCTTGAGTTCTAACAGCCTAAACTCTTGACCCATTGACTTTACGTTGGGGTCAACTTGATCCAAATCAACATATAGTGATCCTAGACCAAATCAGTAATAGGGTTGTTCCAACAATCTCCCCCTATTTGGGTTATGACACTATTTGACAATAAAATTGAAAACAAACAAAAACAACAGAGCATATATATCTGATATATTTTATATATTTCATCAGATATACAATAAATAATACTCTAAGTTCTGAAACATTTTATTAAAAATAAAACTAATAAAAACACACAATCAGAACCTTTTATTTCTCTGAATTCTGCTTTCTGAAATCTGATATTGTCTGAACTGAGTTCTTGCTTTCTGATTTTCTGATTAGCTGAGCTTGTATGTGCTATGTCTGAATTTGATGTCTGAGCTATATTTGCTATTTTTCAGCTTTCTGAAATTGTTGATCTGAACTGTAGCTTTATGATCTGAATTTGATATTTGCTTTAACTTCTATATCAAAAGCTGTATTCTGAAATTGCAATCTATGAAGCTTGTTCATAAATCATTTCCTTCTTTCATAAAATATGTTAGCCTGAGAGCATCTCCCCCTGAGACTGGAGCTTCTTCAGCTTTCTCCTCTTGCTTAGTTCAAAGAACATCTCCCCCTGAGAGCATGCTTCTTTATCAGCATTACTTCTTGAAGCTTGAGCATCTTCAGAAAAGTAACTCCCCCTGTCAAAAGAAAGTGTCTCCCCCTGACAAAAAAGAGCTTCTTCAATACATCTCCCCCTGCCTATTTTCAGGAAGACCTGGAGCTAGGCCCCTAGAAGAAGGGACTTTTGAGGAGGTAGGGAAGGATGCCATCTTTATATTGCTATTGTTCCTGCAAAATAAAATAGACATCAAGTGCAAAGGGAACTATAAAGAGAAGCAATTCTGTAGGCATTCAGATAATCAGAAAAACTTAGTTTGATATTGAAGGGAATGAGGGGATAAATAGAAGATTTAATTTTTTAATTGATTGAATCTCCATCTATCATTCCTAGCCGATTTATAAAGAAGATATGTTTCTTTCCATCCAAGGGTTTGGTGAAAATATCAGCCATTTGCAAATCAGTAGAGATGAATTGTAGGCAAATTTAATTTTTATCCACATTATCCCTGATAAAGTGGTGCCTAATTTCTATATGTTTAGTCCTACTATGGAGAACTGGATTTTGTGCTATAGATATTGTACTAGTATTGTCACAAAATATAATTGAATTATTTAAGTTGACACCATAGTCTAGAAGCTGATTTTGTATCCACAATATCTGTGAGCAGCAACTGCCTGCAACTATGTATTCAGCTTCAGCTGTTGATGTAGACACAGATGTTTGTTTCTTACAAAACCAAAGTCCTAGATTTGGACAACCCTTTATATATCTCAAAATTCTTTTTAATAAAATTAGGTGAGATTATTTGGGGTTAACTTGAAACCTAGCACAAATACAAGTAGCAAACATTATATCAGGCCTACTTGCTGTTAAATAAAGTAGTGAGCCAACAATTGCTCTATATACCTTTTGATCAACAGGTTTCCCTGATTCATCATTATCAACAACAGCATTAGAGGGCATGGGTGTTTTTATGGTGGAAGAATCAGACATACCAAATCTTTTCACTAATTCCTTAGCATACTTAGATTGGGATATGAAGATTTCATTTGGAGTTTGCTTCACTTGAAGACCAAGGAAGTATGATAATTCACACATACTACTCATTTCAAATTTAGATTGCATTAGATTAGAAAATCTTTTGCATAAATTTGAATCAGTAGAGCCAAATATGATATCATCTACATATATTTGAACTAGTAAAGTTTGATTTTTATGTATCCTGAAAAATAAGGTTTTGTCTACTATGCCTCTACATAATTTATTCTCTAAAAGAAAACTAGCTAAGGTCTCATACCATGCTATGGGTGCTTGTTTGAAACCATAGAGAGCTTTATTAAGCTTAAATACAAAAGAGGACTGAGTTGGAGAGATGAAACCTGGTGGTTGTTCCACATAGACTTCTTCTTTGATTTCTCCATTTAAAAATGCACTCTTCACATCCATTTGATAAACCTTGAACTTCTTGTATGCAGTAAATGCAAGGAAGACCCTGATTGCTTCTAACCTTGCAACTGGTGTAAAAGTCTGATCATAATCTATTCCTTCTTCCTGTGAGTATCCTTGAGCTACTAGTCTAGCTTTGTTTCTCACAATATTGCCATCTGCATCTAGCTTGTTCCTGTAGACCCATTTAGTTCCAATGACTGGATGTTTCTTTGGTCTAGGAACCAATTCCCAAACTTTGTTTGTCTCAAACTGATTGAGCTCCTCTTGCATAGCAATGATCCAGTTGGGATCTTGTTCTACATCTTATAGGGATTGAGGTTCAATCTGAGAGAGAAACCAAGTGTGCATCAGATTCTTATTAGCTTGATGCCTTGTTTGGAAACCAATTGATATGTCTCCAATTATTTGAGATCTGGGGTGATCTCTAATATTGACATAATTAACAGGCATAGTGGGATCAGCATTATTTGTAATTAATTCCTCTTGTGGAATGCTACTTAATGCTTCCTTTTCAGGTACAGTTTCACTGATTTCTTCATCACTTTCTTCACCATCTTGCTGTACAGGATTTAGAGATCCTTCCTTCTGTAGAGCTAATTGATCTAGCTGCTCACATAGTGTAGGTACCTGCAGGTTTTCTTTGGTAGAAGAATTCTTCTCCTTGTAAAACATGTTAGTTTCATCAAAAGAAACATGCATAGATTCTTCAATTTTAAAAGAGGATTTGTTAAATATCCTATATGCTTTGCTAATTAATGAATAGCCTAAGAAAATTTCTTCTTCAGATTTTGGTTCAAATTTCCTAAGGTATTTTTTGTCATTATTGAGAACAAAACATTTACAACCAAATGTTCTAAAATAGTTAACTTTAGGTTTCTTCCCTTTAAGTAACTCATAGGGAGTCTTACCCTTAAGTTTATGTATCAAACTCCTATTCAACACATAATTTGATGTGCTAACAGCCTCTGCCCAAAAAGATAGGGGCAAATTAGCATCTGCAAGTAATGTTGTTGCTAATTCAATTAGGGTTCTATTTTTCCTTTCAACTACCCCATTTTGTTGAGGAGTTCTAGGAGCTGAGAAGCAATGCCTGATACCTTCCTTCTCACAGAATTCTTGCATGAGAAGAGACTCAAACTCAGTGCCATGATCACTTCTGATCAATGCAACTACAGTAGAATACTCAATCTGAATGCTCTTAAGAAAGTCTATAAGAACTTTAAAGTTATCTGACTTTTCTCTCAAAAAGAACACCCAAGTGAATCTAGAGAAGTCATCTACAATAACTAGAGTGTATGACTTCCCCCCTAAACTCTTTGTTGCTATTGGTCCAAAAAGGTCCATATGTAGCAAGTATAAGATTCTAGGTGAATCACTTTTAGATAATGATTTAAAACTGTTTTTAGTTTGCTTGCCTAGTTGACATGCCCTACAAAAACCTTCCTTATTGTAGGAACCAGAAGGTAATCCTCTAACAAGATTGTCCTTAGATAATTTAGCAATGGTCCAAAGATTTACATGTCCTAATCTCTTATGCCAAAGTTCACTAGGTTTGCTTAATTGATTGAATAAACAGATTTCTGATTTTGATGAGTTGAAATTTACTAAATAGATATTTCCTTGCCTAATACCTGATAAAACAGTAATATTATCAAAAGACTTAATAAGGCATTTTGATTTATTAAAAGTTACCTGATACCCTTCATCACATAATTGGCTTATGCTGATGAGTTTGTGCTTCAGTCCCTTGACATAAGCTACCTCTTTGAAGGTGACTTCTCCAACCTTGACTTTTCCATATCCTTTTGTTTGTCTACAGTTGGAGTCTCCAAATATCACTTTTGGTCCAAGCTTTGCCTTGTAGTTGTTCAGATTGGCCTTGTTTCCTATCATATGCTTTGAGCATCCACTATCCAAGTACCATTGTTCTTTTATTCTTGGATAGCTGTGTACCTGCAAAAACAAAAAAAACAATCTATTTATTCTTGGCCCAGACTACCTTGGGTCTTTTTGAATTTCCACAAAAATCAGAAATAAAGGATATTTCAGGCTGATCCTTATAGCCTTTTGGATGATATCTCCTTGGAGGAATTATCCAATCAGTGAAAGGATTCTTAGTATGTTTAGAATAAGAATTCTTTAAATTTTCTGTATAATTTCTGTTCGACGAACTGGGCTGAGTTCGTCGATCGCCGTTCGACGAATGAATGAGATTTCGTCGAGCGCCGTTCATATAATAACTATACTACAAAAATCTATCTTCAGCTTTCATCGATCTCCGTTCGACGAATTGAATTCATTTCGTCGAGCTCTGTTCGACGAATTCTGTTGAATTCTTTTATTCTTAACAGCCTTGCTTGAAATATCTTTATTTACTTCAACAGCCTCTTTGCTCTTAGCAGAAATGAATTTTATAGGTGTAGACAGTATGTTTTTCTTAATCAGAGGTGGCTCACTTGATGAAGCAGCCAAGCCTAGTTTGCCACTTAATCTGGCATTTACTGTGCTTGTAATGTCCATCAGTTTGATGCTTCTCCCATTTAGGGATTCTTCAAATTTCTTAGCCTCGGAAAGTTTATTCTCAATGAGAATGATTTGTTCTCTAGAGGCAGCCAAATCTTTCTAAATATTAGCATTTTCTTCACTTAATTTGTTCATTTCAGCTAGCTTATTTCTAAGAGAGATTATTTCCTTCTCAGATTTTATTAAGTCTAAGCAAAGAACCTTGAATTCAACTAAATTGAAATCAAAATTTGATATTACCTGACCTGTATCATTGTCAGCTTCTGATTCTGATTCTTCTTCATCTGAGTTGTTTGCTGAGGCATTGATAGCCATCATACAAAAGCTCTTTTCTTCTTCATTATCCTTATCATCACTGGATGATGATGCATTTCCTGACTCACTGCTTGAGTCATAAATGGCCATCAGGCATTGGTCATTCTCCTTTGATTCTTCTTCATTAGAAGAAGAACTGGATGAATATTCTGATTCTGTTTCACTCCAGGTTTCAGCTACAAATCTTCTTCCCTTCTTTTTGTGTTTGTGGGAGGAAGACTTGCTGGAGTGTCTTCTTTCTTCTTTTTCTTTTCTCTTTTCCTTCTTGTCCTTATTGTTTTGATTCTCTGGACAGTCAGGTACAATGTGTCTTGCTTTCCTGCAACCAAAACATATAACTTCTTTAGATGGAGCTTTTTCATACCTTGGTTTTTCATAGCTCCTGGATGACTTTCTCCTGAAGTCTTTTCTTGCCATCATGTAGAATCTTTAGGCAAGTAGACTCATCAACTTCTCATTGTCAAGAGTCTCTCCTTCTTCTTCTGTAGCTTTGAAGGCAATGTTCTTTTCCTTCTTTGTTGCTGGAGATGAAGTGGACTGTTTAGCTTCTCTGGATTTGACAAGCTGCTCATAGGATTTGAGCTTGCCTAACAATGTCTCAGTAGTAATCTCATTGAGGCTTCTGGCTTCCTTGATAGGCCAGATCCTAGAGTCCCATGTGCTGGGGAAGCACATTAGGATCTTGTCATTGATCTCAGTGATAGAGATCACTTTGTCCAAAGATTTCAGCTCATTGATAATGAGACTGAGCCTATTGTACATATCAGCCACCGTCTCAACTTCTCCTTTCTTGAAATTCTCATGCTAAGAGATGAGATGTGATCTTCTGTCCTTTCTTTCATCAGCAGATCCTTCAACCATATTGTTGAGAGAAGTTCATATCTCTCTTGCAGAAGTGCATTCCACCACTCTCTGAAAAATGTCATCAGACATTGTTTGAGCCAGAATGTTCATGGCTTTTGCATCAACACTCCTTTGCTTCTTTTGAGCATCTGTCCACCCAGGAGGTGGGACAACATTGTTATTTGCTGCTGCATCAGTACTTGTTGATGCTGAGAGAGTAGGAGGTCCTGTCAAAATAACAATGAATATTTCTTCATCAATAGAGTTCATATATAACCTAATCCTTGCTTTCCATAGTGCAAACTTATTCAGATTGCATATAGGAGGTCTTGTGCTTGAATACTCTTTGTTTTGTGCCTTGAGTTATTTGACAAAAATAAATAAAATAAAAAACTCTGAAAGAATTTAAGATCTAATTGATCTTTGTGATTCATGTGTTAGCCTATAAAGAATCAACTACCCTCTGATACCAATTGAAAGTGGAGGTTAGATCTTAAATTAACTCTAGAGAGGGGGTGAATAGAGTATTAATACTTTTCCCTTAGTTTTATAGCGGAATTAAAATAGTGATATATATATGTGTATAGAGTGATTTATGAAAACTAAATAAAAAAAATCAGCACAGCACAAGCACAGAAAAGTAAAGCAATCACAGAGGACACAAGGAGCTATAGTAGTTCCCCAATAAACCTGGGTACGTCTACTCTTCTACCACCCTTGGTAGGAATCCAATAGGCTTTTTGATCAGGTGTCCTAACACCAATGAGCTTTTGATAAGGTGCTCAAAAACCAAACAGGGTTTTTTGATCAGGTGTCTTGCCACCAAGAGGTAAACTTTTGAAGGGAGTTTTAACCCTGTACAAGAGGGGATAAGAAGGGTTAGAATGTTCTTCTCTGTCAACAATCTGAGAGAAGACTCTAGTGGATGTTGATGTAGAAAAGCTCCCTCTGTCTGATATGAAATTGTTTGACAGTAGATTGGCTGGAAGCTTTCTTTTGAATGTATAAACAAATCTTCCTGTAGCTGATTAAACTGAGAGATTGATTTCTTCAGTTTGTTATTGTTCTTTTGAAGATCAAAACTTGCAGCTGATCACTGAGAGATGAATGTAGATGTTCTCAGAAAATGAATGTTGCTTGAGGAAGAGGATGGAGATGATCTGTGTAAACTTTTGTTCTTTCTTTCTTCCTATAACTTTCTTTCTTCTCTTCCTGTACAGTTATTCTTGATATGTTCCGTGTTAATTTGAAAACTGTATGTAATAATCTTTTGTATCTTCTTCTTCCTTATTCACTTTTGAAATCTCTGACAGATATTAAATGCAAATCCCTTATATTAAGGAATATAATATATTTGTAATCAATCCTTCTTGGAACTGTAAATCTGATATGTCGTATATCTCTTTCCTTTTCCATGAAATGTCCTTTTCCGAGAAATGTCAACGGCTATAATCTTGGAATAATAAAAGGAAATATATTATCCTTACTTATCTGATATAAAAGAGTCGTTGCTGTAGTCGATCTGAGTTCAGAGAATGAATAATATAATCTTCTGAAATAAATCTGCTGTAGAGAAATTTTCATCGATCTCAATAAATTTCGTCGACCTCAGAGATGTGTTCGTCGATCTAAAGATATTCGTCGAATGCAGACTGAGTTCGTCGAGCTGAGGAGTTCATCGACCGCTGAGCCTGGATAATTTCGTCGACCGCTGAGCAAATTTCGTCGGCCGCTGAGACGGGGTCTGTTCGTCGACCTCTGAGACAGAATCTATTCGTCGACCGCTGAACCGCTGAGACGCTGAGTCATTGAGATAGAAGCAAGCCGTTCGTTGAACGCAGAGAGCATGTTGTTTGTCGAACGCAGAGTGGAGTTCGTCGAACGCAGTATGGAGTTCGTCGAACGCAGAACCTGAATGATTTCTTGAGTTCTAACAGCCTAAACTCTTGAGCCATTGACTATACATTGGGGTCAACTTGATCCTAGTCAGCATATAGTGATCCTAGCCCAAATCAGTAATAGGGTTGTTCAAACACTCTCCATTTTTCAAGACGCTCTGAAAGAGCGAGGACTTCGCATGGTTCGACGAATGCGAGAAGGCGTTTGGTAGGCTGAAGGAGCAGTTGACTCAGATACCTCTCCTTCAGAGTACGAAAGAAGGCGAAGACCTACTCATCTACCTGGGAGTAGGGGTGGAAGCAGTAAGTTTGGTGCTGGTATGAGAAGAAGTAAACAAGCATCTCCCCATCTTCTATATTAGTCAGGTGCTCAAGAAGGCGGAGTTGAAGTATCCAATCCTGGAGAAGCTTGCCTTCGCCTTGGTGGTGTCAGCACGGAAGCTCCAGCCCTATTTTCAAGCTCACTCCATCCGGGTCGTGACTAACCATCCTCTCTAAAGTATCTTAGAAGGGGTGGAGCATTCAGGAAGATTGGCAAAATGGTCGGTAGAACTCAGTGAGTTCGACATTTCCTTCTCACCCCGAGTGGCGATCAAAGCTCAGGCGGTAGCAGATTTCTTAGCCGACTTCTCAGTGGAGGCAGAGCCGGGAGAGGAGGCTTCCACTCCAATCCCCTGGAAGATATTCGTGGATGGAGATTCGGGCAAGAGCTCTATGGGGGTAGGCATCGTTCTTGTCATCCCACAGGGAACTAGGATCGAGCAAGCAGTCGAGATCCTCTTCCCCATCACGAATAATCAAGCAGAGTACGAGGCCATAGTGGCAGGCTTGCGTCTCGCACAGGAACAAGGTATTCAAGATATCAGAGCTTTCACCGACTCAATGGTGGTCACGTCACAAATTCGGGGAGAGTTCAAAGTGCGCGACACCATCCTGCAGAAGTATCTTGTCAAGGTAAAAGGATTGATTGCAGGCTTTCAATCCTTCGTCGAGCATGTACCAAGGGAGGAGAACTCGGCAGCAGATCGTCTGGCCAAGTATGGGCCGAGGACTGGAGAGATTCTCACCGAGTTGTTTTGGCCATCCATCGAGGAAGGGGAGATGATGGAGATCGAGCAGCACCCCTCGTGGATGGATCCCTTCGCAGCATTTCAATCCACCGAATAGCTCCCAATGGACGGAGGGGACCAGAGTAGGTTTTGATACAGGGCAGCATACAATTTCTTGCAGGACGGGGAGTTACATCGCAAGACCATCTCGGGCCCCCTGGCTAGATGCGTCTCTGAAGACAAAGTACCTCGAGTGTTGGAAGAGATCCACTCGGGAGTATGCGGAAGCCATTCTGGGACTCGTACTTTGGAGCAGAGAATCCTAAAGAATGGTTACTTCTGGCCTACTATCCGCAAGGATGCGGAGGCCTTCTCAAAAAAGTGCCAGAAGTGCCAGTTATTTGCCCCCCTTCAGTTGCAATCATCCCAGCAACTTCGCTCGATCACCGCCCCGTGGCCTTTCGCTATCTGTGGAATGGATTTGATAGGCCCCTTTCCTTCAGCTAGTGGCCAGAGGAAGTTTGTTCTCGTCATGATCGACTACTTCTCCAAGTGGATCGAGGCCAAAGCTCTAGCCAAGACCACCTCTCAGGTTGTGAAAAACTTCATATGGGGAGAGATCGTCTGCAGATTCGGGGTCCCCCTCGCCATCGTCACTGACGATGGTCCCCAGTTTGCCAGCCTGGAACTGGAAGATTTTTGCAGGCAGCTCGGAACTGATCTCCGATTCGCGTCAGTACATCACCGAAGGAGCAATGGACAAGTGGAGGCCGCCAACAAGCTGATCATCAACCTGCTGAAGAAGAAAGTCGAGAACCTAAGAGGTAATTGGGCAGAGCAGCTCCCCTCGGTGTTGATGGAGCCAACCCAGTACCGCTTGGTGAACCGGATTCTTTTGAAGGTTCAAGCCGCAACAATCTTCGCCCTCGAACCCGGAAGAATAATTAGTTCCACTTTATTCAATGGTTCTTTTTGGATAATTATCTAGTTTAAAACATTTGTGTTGTTTGTTTTGTTAAGACAATTTTTATTTGGTTTGAACCAATTTGGACAAGCCATAAGTCCTCTTGGTTCAAGTTGGTTTGAGTCTTTTATTTTAATTCATGCACTTTATATTTGGCCAAAGATGTTGAATGGCCGAGATTTTATCCCTAGGATGAATGGTTGTGAGAGATTATTGTAACTCTGTTTATATCTCTTTTTAGAGATGAAAACCTAATGAGAATATTTTTGAGAACTTCAAATCAGCCCTCCTTCGGATGTGCCGCTCCCTCCCTCTCTCCTAGAGGAAATTTTCGTCCCTCCTCTCTTGGAGGAGAGATCGTCTTCTCCGGTGTGACTCCGGTAGAATCCGTGGTAGTGTGATGCTCCGCAACCCCTTTGTGAGGCGTATTGGGTAACTTGTTTCTATCTCCCTTCCTTGGTGTGTGATTCTTCTAACTCTTCTTCTTGCTAGTAATTTTGGTGGAGTGAAAGTTTGGTGTTGCCTACGAAAATTTTGAATTAATCGCTTGCAATTCGAACATGTGAATGTTCATTTTATTTTATAGATTTTAAAACGTGATTTGACTCTTTCTGTTCTCTTCTTGTTGGGCTATCGTTTTACTAGATCTGAATCTTACATTTTAAAACGGGCACTTCTCTTGCAAATTTTCATCTATTTAAAGATCATGTTTTTTGTAAGATCTCTTTTCTCAAAACTCGTTCGGGTACATGAAAAACTCAAACCTCTCCCGCATCGTACGGTTGAGGTGGATCTTCGCCCAGAATCGCTGCCTTGCGGTGTCACCAACACTCGGGTTGGCTAACACCGCTCAGCACCGACTCTGCCGGCTATACGATCATAAGTAAATATATGCCAAAAGTAGGTATAGAGGTAAAGGCATGTCCACATCTAACAACATCATATAGATATATAATGAAAACAGAAATGTCCAAAAAGAGACAGTACAAGCAAAAAGGGCTTAAGCCCGATACATATCCAAAATGAGTACTCTCTCTCTACAACCTGCGGAAACTACAAACTCTCAAAGCTGAAATCTAACTATCTAGTCATCAACCTGTGGCATCGTGGTAGTGCGCTGCATCCGCTGCTCAGGTCCTGCCATCTCGTCCAGCTGCGTGCGGGACAAATCCGTCTCCTCGGACTCCTGTTACGGCCACATCCGACCGTTAGTCATAAAGACTAAGTCGTTTTGTCCTCGCCTCCCTCCACGACTCCTAGGTGCCGAGCGGGAGGAAGAAGCGGAGGACAAGAAGGGGTAAACAAGGAAAAAGGAGACATGACACTATTCTAGCAAGTAAAGGTAAAGCGGTAAAACTAGCTAGCAGTATAGTGCATATAAATGACAGTAAAGTAGAGCATGAAGTAAACAGTAATATAAAAAAATGCGGTGCAGTAAGTAAAACTAATCTACCATCACAGATTCGTACCTTAGCTTATATGAACGCCCATACGACATATAAGTTAAGATGTCCAGGTAACCCATCATATAAAAGAGCCCATAGTAATTTATATGATGGGGGTATTGTTGGGAAAATGATTTCTCTTAACCCCTAGAAATGAATTCTAAGAATGAAAAAACAAGGCTAAGTAAATATGCGTCAAATAGTATTCGACGTTTCCTTCAGGTTGAGTCGAAGTAACTCTAGGAAGATTTCGACGTAAGTCTAGTCGATGCCACTCTGATTTCTAGTCGACGCATCTAATGAAGTCGACGCACCTCAGTCGACGCACCTTCCTTATTTTTCTCTCGACGTCCAGAAAGGATGCTCTCGACGCATGCGTCGAATAGTAATCGACGCACGTCGATTTCCATGATAGAATTTAAATATGCGCCAGATCTCTTTCCTTCTTTCAATAGATCTGATTTATATGGAATAAGTGTCAATATTTTATAGCCGTTCTGAATCATTCTTTCCTTATATCTGATTCTTGGCTAATTTGATTTAACTTATTTGGATATTATTTGAAATCTGAATTGGTTCTTTCCTTCTACAGAAATAAATATTATGGAAACATTTTCATCTTTCTATTTTTCTGACTGCTAATTAATTATCCTCCTATAGCATTATTTTGAATACACGGAGCTATAAATAAAGAGGAGGTCGGCAGAAAATGACAGTTGAGTGATCCACCACATACATTTTGAAAGAGAGGAAAAGCTCCCAAGAGAAAAGAGAGAAATTGAGAAAAAGCTCTGCAGCAACATTCAACCACTTCTTCTTCTTCTGCTTCTGAAATCACACTGCTGCAAAATCTAATAGCTCTCACAAAGAGAGAAAGTCTGCAAATCTTCTTCTCTCTATAGAAGAAAGATTCAATTCACTTCTTGTGCTTCCAATCTTCTTGCTAGGAAGAAGATTCATTCTTGTCCTTATATCTTTCCTGCTTTCTTTCTTACATCTAACATTGTAAAAGAGTTTTTAGAATCTCTCTTCAAAAAATTCAGTGTACTGGTTCTAAGAGTCTCCTTGTCAAAAGACTCAGTTGGTTCTAAGAGTCTCCTTGTCAAAAGACTCAGGGTGGTTCTAAGAGCCTCCTTATCAAAAGACTCAGTACAAGATAGTGAATTCCTACCAAGGGGGTAGAAGAGTGGACTACCCAAAGTTTGGGGAACCACTATATTTTCTTGTGTTGTGCTGTGATTTATTTTCTTGCATTTACTTTATTTTCTTGCTTAATTCTTGTTGGTGTGTGGGAAGCTCTAATCTGTGATTATACACATATATATATATTAACTTTGCACAAAATATTTTTAATCTTTATTCACCCCCCCCCCCCCCCCTCTAGAGAATTCTAGTGAGGTTAACTGTGCACTTTCAATTGGTATCAGAGGGAGGTTGATCTAAAAAGGATAACTCCTTGATCAAAAAGATCTTACCTCTCATATATATATATATATTTTTCAAAATTATTTTATCATATGGCACAAATGAAAGATTATGCTTCCACCATACCTCCAATGTGCAATCTTGAAAAGTTTGCAGTTTGGAAAACAAGAATTAGAATTTATATGAATTCCATTGATGCTGACTTGTTTGATATTACTATGACAGGTCCCCCAAAGCCTTATAGAAAGGATGCAAATGGCAATGTCACACAAACACTTGTTCCAAGATCTGAGTGGACAGAAGATGAAAAGAAGGCAAGAACATATGATCTAAAGGCCATGAACATACTTGTCTCAACTCTCTCAGATGACATTTTTCAAAAGGTTGTTGACTGTGAATCATCCAAAGAAATTTGGGATGCTCTCACAAAGATGGTGGAAGGAAGTGCTGATGAAAAGAAAGATAAAAAGGCTCTATTGATCTCTCAATATGAAAACTTCCAAAAGAAAGAAAGTGAAAGTGTTGCTGACATGTATTCAAGATTCAGCCTCATAGTCAATGAATTGAGAACACTTGAGAAGGACATATCTCTCACTGAGATAAATGATAAATTGCTGACTTGCTTTCCCAGCTCTTGGGATTCAAGAATCTGGCCAATCAAAGACTCCAGAAGTCAAAAAGAAATATCAACAGATGTTCTCTTGGGTAAATTAAAATCCTATGAACAACTGTTGAAAACCAGAGCTGAGAAAGAAAAGGCATCTCCACTCTCAAAATAAAAGAGTATTGCATTGAAGGCTGTTGAAGGTGAATCATCTACTGATGAAGAGGAGCTAATCAGCTTGCTGGCTAGGAAGTTTAAGAGGTGGATCAAAACAGAAGGATCCAGAGGAAGAGACTCAAAAACCAGGTATAATAAAACTCCTACTAAAGAGATTATCTGTTACACTTGCAGGAAACCAGGACACATTGCCCCTGAATGTCCTAAGGAGAACAACAGCAAGAAAGATCTGAAAAGAACAGATCTAAAGAAGAAAAAGAAAGAAAAAGGATTCATTGCTCAAACCTGGAGTGATTCAGAATCTGAAGGAAGCACCTCATCAGATAATGATCAGGAAGAGGTCAAGCAAAAGGAAACATGTCTGATGGCCACTGAGAAGCTTGATGCTACATCTATGGTAAATATACTTAATGATTTTTCCTCTACTGATTTCAAACAAAATTTCAAAGAACTATGTTTAGATATAATCAAATCTGAAAAAGAATTAAAAGGATTAAGAATTGAATTAGGAAATCTAAAACAGGTAAATACAAACCATAAAAATTATAAGCTCAATCTAGAACTCTCAGAAGAGAAATTAAACAAAATCTATTCGGACAATCTAACACTAAGAAAAGAGCTAGCAAAGGCTAAAGCCTTTGAGGACTCTCTAAATGGAAGAGGCCAGAAGCTCAAGAATATTTCTGAAAATCTCACTGATAGATTTAGACAACTAAAACTGAATACTAATGAAGCATCTAAATCTCAATCATCCTGCAAACCTGTCTGGAAACATCCCATTCACTCCACTAGGGAGAATCATCTAACAGGAGTAAGATCACAAGTAAGTCCAGAAATAACCACTGTTTTTAATAAACCAAATCCCATTACAAATAAAGGAATCTTAGGAAAATATCCTCACAAAGAATTTGAACATGCGTCGAATACTATTCGACGTGCGTCGAGTTCTAATCGATGCTTACACCAAAATGCGTCGACTTATACTCAACACAACCTCTCTCATACTTCGACTGAGAATTGACTCAGAATGAAGAAAGCGTCGACTTCATATCGACGCAACCAGAAACCTACGTCGAATTTATATCGACGCAACCATAAGTATACGTCGAATCCCTATTGACGCAATGAATCAGACAGAAAATCTTCTGTTTCCAAACAGATCTCTCAATCCATGTCCTTTTATTATGAACATTATTTCTGTGATATCATCCAAGAAGATTGGTATGATAAGCCAGTACCCCATAAGAAGGAAGGATATCCTGAAAAACCCACTTATTCCTTTATTAAATCTTTTACTAATAAAAGAGAGGGACCCCAGCTCAGCAGGGTCTAAACCAATGTTTAAACTTTTATGTGCAGATGTATCACATCTCCAGGATGGTGTGGTACTTGGACAGTGGATGCTCCATGCACATGACAGGTTGCAAAAACCTATTAATCAACTTTGAGGATAGACTTGGACCATCAGTAACCTTTGGAGACTCTAGCTGTGGCCAAACCAAGGGATTTGGAGATTTCAAAGAAGGGAAAGTCACCTTCAAGAATGTGGCAGTAGTCAAAGGACTAAAACACAATCTGATTAGTATAAGTCAGATATGTGAGAATGGTAAGTATGAGGTAAAATTTACTACACTATTCTGCCATATTATAGATATCAAGACTGGTGCTACAGTACTAAATGGAATTAGAAAAGGGAAAGTATATGTAGTGGACTTTAGCTCTTCACCCACAGAAGTTTGCTTATTCAACAATATTATTGATAAAAATGAATTATGGCATAGGAGACTAGGTCATCTAAACTACAAAACAATCAAAATATACTAAAGAGCTAATCAAAAAGTTTGGTATGGAATCAGCATCTACCATGAAAACACCCATGACAACCAATGCCATTATAGAAAAAGATGATAAAGGAAAATCAGTAGATCAAAAGACTTATAGGGCCATCATAGGATCCCTTCTATATCTAACAGCTAGCAGACCTGACATCATGTTTGCAACTTGCATATGTACTAGATTTCAGGTTGATCCAAAGGAATCCCATCTCACCTCTGTAAAAAGGATTCTTAGATACCTAAAGGGAACCCCTGACCTAGGACTATGGTACTCAGCAGAAACTAACTTTGAATTAATAGGTTTCTCAGATGCAGATTATGCTGGTTGTAGGGTTGATAGAAAAAGCACATCTGGTACCTGCCAATTCCTAGGAGACAGATTGATCTCATGGTTTAGTAAGAAACAAACCTCATTCTCAACCTCAACAGCTGAAGCTGAATACATAGCTGCTGGGAGCTGTTGTTCACAAATCCTGTGGATGCAAAATCAGCTACTTGACTACAAATTGGAAATACATAACTCTAAGATATATTGTGATAGCTCTAGTGCTATATCCATAGCATCCAACCCAGTCCTTCATAGTAGGACCAAACATATAGAGATTAGACATCACTTCCTTAGAGACAATGTTGAGAAGGGTAAAATAATTTTAGAATATATTTCCACAGACAATCAAAGAGCAGACATCTTCACAAAACCCTTAGATGAAACTAAGCATAACTATTTCATAAACACCTTAGGAATACTTGATGGAAGCTTGTAAACACCACTGATAGGGAACTCTAAAGAAATCAGACAATCTAAGAAAATCTCTTGAAGATACGTCGAATACATATCGACGCTCCGTCGAGACAAAATCGACGTTGACACCGACTTCCACCAGATAATGCTACGTCGATCCTTTATCGACGTACCGTCGAGTTCATATCGACGCAAGACTATGAACACGTCGATTGAACACCAGGCTGGCCACTCTCCATGCAAACGTCGACATTCATTCGACGTAACGTCGACTTCAAGACAAAATTAGAATCAAATCCTTACTTCCTCTTTTGACGATTGGATTACCTTGATTTCTGTTTCCTTTCTCGACGTTTCATCTCCTTTAAATAGTACTTCGTATTTCATAACAAATACCTCTCTGGACCCACCAAAACTGCGTCTTCACCTCTCTCTCTTCCTGCATCAATGGCACCTATTCCTGTTCAAACTGACCTTATCAAAGCAATGAACGATGCTCTGGAAAATCTCCTCAACGACTTCCAGACACGTCTACAAAACTTCTCCAATGAATGTGCCAATATGATCACCACCTGTGAAGCCAAATTGGCCACCCTATCTGCATCTCTTCCTGAGCTTCATACCCTTATTCGAGAAGAACCTCTGTCGCCACTAAGGTTTACATCCTTCCTAAAGGATATAAACCAGGGGGAGAGTTGCTCCAGAAACCCCTCTTGCCAGGTTTTTGATCTCAACTAAAAGCTCAGGTTTAAATATCTTCTCTCCAACACTAAGTATTCCCTCTAACTCTTTTATAGGCTCCACTCCTCTCAAATCACTCTGACTACACTTTCATCAAACATTTTGGTGAATCCTCCTCTTACAACACTGAAGGGGAGCATGCTGTGGATTCAGCATTCAGAATTGATGATCCTTATAACCAGGGGGAGATTCCTGTAGTAAAGGACCCAGTAATCCAGGGGGAGGAAGAAGCCGCCACCTCAGATGATTGGAATGGCCAGGTATGGATTAATGCACCCTCCCGTGATGAGGAACAGCAGCATCATTCTCCTGGCTTCTCTGCCAGTTACATCAAGCTAAAGACACCTCTGCTTGAGGACATCCCTGAAATAGAGCTTGGAGAAGACAATCATCCCTTCACAGAAAACACTCTACCAGAAATCTTTCCTCCCTCTACTACAGAACATCTAAGAACTCTTCTTAAAATAGCTCCCTCTCCACCCAAAGAGAAAACTCCTCCTTCTTCTCTACCTCCTCTGCTACCTCTACCTCCACAAGCAGCAAGACTCCCTAAACAGATCATATCTAGGCAAAGTCCAGGAGGACAGATAAAGAGAAAAAGGGAAGTCACTCCCCACTGGCAAAATTTTTCTAAAGAAGAAAGGAAGGAGTTTGCAAAAGAAAAGAAGTATAGAAAAGCATGTGAGCAAATAAAAAGATTTGAAAAGATGCCTAGTATCTGTCCTAACAGTCCTGTCAAGGAGTACCATGATCCTGACATGGAAAAGAGGCATGAAGAGATAGGAGAAAGAGAACTGTATGAATATGAAGCAGCTAGAAAAGAAGTGGAAGATAAAAGGAAAGCTTGGATGGAAAAGATTAACAAGAGAATGACTAAGGAACAAATCCTTGTTGAATCTTCTATCAAAATTCCAAATAAGTTGTTTGATATTGAAGCTTATCAAAAGAAAAATCCTCTGGCAGGGATTATCCTGGATAAGGGTCAAAAGGACAAGAAGGGTATAGGATGTACAGAAGATACATACATTCCCTACAAAAAGCCATCAAGACCTGCAAAGTTAGATTCCTGGAAAGGGAAAGGAAAAATGACTGAGAGTCCTATGAAACAGGAATCAGAGAAGAAAACAAAGTTTAGGCCAAAGGTTGATAACAAAGGACCTCCTGAGCCCAAGCCTGCACAAAAAGAATCTCACAACATTACCATTGAGATGATTGATGAAAAGGCAACAATCATCATCAGCAAAGGCTACTCCATAAATGACACTATTCCTGATGGTGATAAACTCTTGGAAAAACTGCATACAATCATCAGGAATGTTCAGGAAAGACCTGATAGAGCCAGGGGATACATTTTTGATGTTATTCATGACTTATCTAGGAAACTTTATTCTGCTTTTGTCAACTTCATGTACAAAAAGAAGTTTCTAGTTTAATTCTTGTGAAAGACAAATACTTGACATGTGCTTTCTTTTCCTAATCTCTTTCCTTCTTTCCTTTTTGGTTACTCAATATATTTCTTATCTTTACAAATGCTGTGCTGGGTTAATTATATGCTAGTACAATTTCCCTCTAAATAGGGTTAAGACAAATAGGGGGAGATTGTTGGGAAAATGATTTCTCTTAACCCCTAGAAATGAATTCTAAGAATGAAAAAACAAGGCTAAGTAAATATGCGTCGAATAATATTCGACGTTTCCTTCAGGTTGAGTCGAAGTAACTCTAGGAAGATTTCGACGTAAGTCTAGTCGACGCCACTCTGATTTCTAGTCGACGCATCTAATGAAGTCGACGCACCTCAGTCGACGCACCTTCCTTATTTTTCTCTCGACGTCCAGAAAGGATGCTCTCGACGCTTGCATCGAATAGTAATCGACGACGTCGATTTCCATGACAGAATTTAAATATGCGCCAGATCTCTTTCCTTCTTTCAATAGATCTGATTTATATGGAATAAGTGTCAATATTTTATAGCCGTTCTGAATCATTCTTTCCTTATATCTGATTCTTGGCTAATTTGATTTAACTTATTTGGATATTATTTGAAATCTGAATTGGTTCTTTCCTTCTACAGAAATAAATATTATGGAAATATTTTCATCTTTCTATTTTTCTGACTGCTAATTAATTATCCTCCTATAGCATTATTTTGAATACACAGAGCTATAAATAAAGAGGAGGTCGACAGAAAATGACAGTTGAGTGATCCACCACATACATTTTGAAAGAGAGGAAAAGCTCCCAAGAGAAAAGAGAGAAATTGAGAAAAAGCTCTGCAGCAACATTCAACCACTTCTTCTTCTTCTGCTTCTGAAATCACACTGCTGCAAAATCTGATAGCTCTCACAAAGAGAGAAAGTCTGCAAATCTTCTTCTCTCTATAGAAGAAAGATTCAATTCACTTTTTGTGCTTCCAATCTTCTTGCTAGGAAGAAGATTCATTCTTGTCCTTATATCTTTCCTGCTTTCTTTCTTACATCTAACATTGTAAAAGAGTTTTTAAAATCTCTCTTCAAAAAATTCAGTGTACTGGTTCTAAGAGTCTCCTTCTCAAAAGACTCAGTTGGTTCTAAGAGTCTCCTTGTCAAAAGACTCAGGGTGGTTCTAAGAGTCTCCTTATCAAAAGACTCAGTACAAGATAGTGAATTCCTACCAAGGGGGTAGAAGAGTGGACTACCCAAAGTTTGGGGAACCACTATATTTTCTTGTGTTGTGCTGTGATTTATTTTCTTGCATTTACTTTATTTTCTTGCTTAATTCTTGTTGGTGTGTGGGAAGCTCTAATCTGTGATTATACACATATATATATATATTAACTTTGCACAAAACATTTTTAATCTCTATTCACCCCCCCCCCCCCCCCTCTAGAGAATTCTAGTGAGGTTAACTGTGCACTTTCAGGTATGCTAATGTGTAAGTTATGCTATGCTATGCTTATGATGATTTAATGTGTTTATGCAATGTGACACACCCACACGACTCCATGCGCACAGACCTTTATAGTTCCCACTTTGTTAGAAAGGAAGCCAACCTTTCGGGTACCGACCGTCGTGGCTCACGGTGGTAGTGGATCGGGCACTCTACATCCTAGGAGGGTATGCTCACTACCAAGCCTAGACCTCACGTACGCCTCAACGCTAAGAACACAACAGCGGAGCCCCTGCGTACTCTTGCTGGAATCTACCAGACTTTAAGGTCGGGGTGGGTTATTAGGGATTGTCCTCCAGACCGCGGTACTCAATCTTACAGGCCCTCTAAACCTCACCCCCACCTGAGTCAACGTACTATCGTCGGTGACACGACTAGCCTAGTACCGAAGACTCGCCACTAATTGCATAAGTAACAGAAGTCATCAAGTCCACCCGTGCCTCCGGCTCAGGGACTAACACACAAGTTGCTCCAACCCTTCTCCTTTCCGAAGGAGATCCATACTAGTTCGCTGTCCTAATTAGGCTACTCTTGCCTACAATTAAGTTAGTATTATATTTAAGGTGAATCTTGGACTTCCCGCGGTATACCCCGTAAAGGGGCCCCAACGGTACTAAGGATTCAATGGGCTCAACCCCACCATCCTCTTTCTCAAGACAATTACTTTTGTTGGTGATTAACATTTAGTTCACCCCTCATTATTTCATATAATTAAAGTGACTTAGCTCAACACCCGTCCCACCCAATTGGGTTGGACGTACCTCCACACCTCATACACCAACCCTAGCACAATCTCAATGTTAATCCTAGGTTTGACCCTCCTTGAATCATTGTGAACTATAACTCAAATACTGAATGGTTATAACTTCTAAACACTACTTTTGGGTCTGAATTGTCTTAAAATCAAAATTCTGGTTTTTACTAAACGCAGACCACTAAGTTGAACTAACCTCAAACCCCATAAGGGGATCCTTCTAAAAACTCATCACCAGGGTATGGTATAATTATACTAGACTCCCACTGACCTTATAATGTGTGTTCTAATTTCCATAGTTTTCCATATTAATTTGGTATTTATTATTAATTAAAGTAGCTAAGGCCTTAGGCCAAATTACACAAGATCTATCCTCAAAATGCTTCTACAAGCTACCTGAAAATTATCAGTAAGGTAATATTCCATAAAAAGGTGGTTCACTGAGTTTCATGACCCTAGGATGTCATGTGGCCTACTATATCATCATAGTTGTATAATTACCAAAATGCCAATATAAATAGGAAAAATAATATTTCACATCTAAAAATTCAATAAAAATTACCATGAGTTCAAAGGTGGGTCTAGAGTCCTCTGCCAAATATTTATATCATTACCATATGATTTGACTAATTAAAATGATTTAACATCCAAGTGTAGTAAATACCAATTTCTACATGATGTACAGGAAATACAAATCCACAGGCTTCCAAATATTTATCATGGGCATATATCAACATAAAATGACAGATAACCAAGTTTCATAATTTTGCCCAGTGATTTAACATTTTTCATAATTAAATTCCTCTAAGCTAGTAAGCACTTAAAAATTCCTCCACAAATAATAACACTTCAACAAATCATAATAAAATTACCATAGCCTATATTCATCCCAATTCAGCCACAGTTAAAATCTTAGAACCAGACAAGGTCATCTGACCATGCATTTCATTTATTTAAGGAAATAGTGGCAATTTCATTTAATAAGAGAAAAATATATAAATGACTCTAAATATTCCCATTAAATTATCTAAGCCATTTCTTGCTCCTAAAAACATGTCTACCAAGTTCTGAGCCAAGGCAAGGACATTTGGTCCAATGTCCTTCACAAACCCTAAATTGCAACCCTAAGGGTTTACCCTTAGTGTTTTAGGACACACTACCCTAATGGTTCCAAATGCTCCATTAGGGGGTGTCACATGTATCTATATATCATTACCTACAAAGTCATCATGATTGGAGGAGGCCAACTCACTCAACTCCTCAAAGTAGCCTAAACCCTAATTTGACCCTTAAGGGCCCTCATTAGTGTTTCCCATTTTCCATATCAAATCAACTCCAAATGGAGTGAAAATTTAGGCAGGCACTACTCATGAACTAAAGAGCATGCCACCAAAATTTTGTGTCATTTGGACTTCTTATACTCTAAAAAACAACAATATTTAATTATCTTAATTACCACAAAAACTATAGGTAAAATTGCCCATCAAATACTGATCTTTGGGCAGAGGGTACCCCTATAACATACCTAACCATGGTTAAAATCTCATCTTCAAAGCTTGAGAGATCTAGGCACGCACGAACCATTGCTGCCCTAGTGTAGGACCAGTCCTAGAAAAACAGCCCCCAGGGAGTTGTGGGTCACCAAATGACCTGAGCTTAAGCCCAAATGAAAGCTAAGGTCAAGGCCTACAAATTTCATGTTGGGCAATTTTTCTAATTCAGTCATTAAGTACCTCTAATTAATATTAGAAGGAGGCTGCACGCTAGAGGGGAAATGAATCAAAAACATTAAGTTAATTTAAATAAATAAGGCGCGCACGAATCTTGACGCAGATCCCGCAGCCAGGGAGTCGTCATCCTCCTCCAGCCAACGGCTGAGATCGAGCCGTGCTAGGCGATGTTGAGACCGAGATTGCCGGCGATCCAGCCACCACCACCGCTGGCCAACACCACCGACACCTTTGTGGTGGTCGGGGCTACCATTTACCGGCGACTGGCGGCCGGAGGCGGCGGTTCCCGGCGATCCCAGGCTTCCCGTTTCGAGCGGAAAAGCTCGATTTTAAGGAATGGATTCGGGTTCAATTGAGCCCGATCCTTCTTCGTTTTATTATAGAAAGCTAGCGTGGGGGAGAGGAGGAGAAACGAACCGTGATAGGGGCATGGCGGCGGCTCCGGCGGCGGTTCACCATGGTTTAGTTTTGCTCCGGCAACCCTGCTCCCGAATTCGATTCTCTAGATATGGCCTTGTTGAAATTGTTGAAGTGGAAGTTAGAGGACCTTTTTGGACCTGGGCGGTCTGGGTGGAGGTCGGGCGGTCTGGCTTGACCGCACGACTTGGCGGTCTGTCTCTGCGGTCTGGCTTGTCTAAGCCTAGCTGCGGTCTCCTGGCTTGATCGCTGGTTTCTGGTCCAAGGCGGCTGAAGGTGAAGGTCGCGCGGTCTGTCTCTGACCGCGTGGAGGGTTGTTCATCTTCAGGTATGCGCGGTCTGTTCGTGACCGTGTGACGGGCTGACTTCAAGGCTGTGGCGGTCTGGTGTGACCGCACAGCTTGTTCTAGTTCTCTCCAGAATGCGGTGTGGTGGCTGACCGGGCTTTCTGGTGGTATTCGCGGACTAAGGGTCTTAGTCGCGCGGTCTCAGTTCGCGGTCTCAGGAGGAGACTGGTATGCGAGCTGGACGCTGTTTGCAGTCTCAGGTGGAGACCGGCTTGCGGACAGGAGTTCGCGGGTTGATGGCGAACTGGCTGTGTTCGCGGTCTCAGGCAAACACAGGGGGTGAACGGCTTCGGGCGGTCTGGCGATCTCCCTTGGAGTCGTGATCTAGTGTGAGAGTGACGGTCTCTCATGGTTGATGTTGAAGCTGGCGAGTCTCACGCCTATAAATAGGACCCATCGGCAGCAATAATTAAGACACACCAAGTGTAAGTTGAGTTCGCTTCTTTCCTGCGGTCTCGATTTGTCTGACCGGGCGGTCTACTGATTGAACTTCACTTGTGCAGCTTCTGCGGATAGTGCGGGCAGCAGCGATCACCTCTTCCTCTGAAAGTGTTCGGGCGGTCTGCGGCTTGGAGATGTGGTGCTGGAGTTTGGGAGAATCAGGAGTTCGGAAAGGAAGGGTGCGGTCTGATCAGCGGGTTGGTGCTGTTCTGAGATCGGCAGCGGGTTGCGGTCTGGCGGGTTGCTGAGGTCGCAAGGGAGACCGCGCGGTCTCAAGTTGTCTTCAACATTGTATCTTTTACTTTGGTGTTTGTGTTGGCGAAATCATGTCTCGCCAAGCATGCCTTGCCTTGTAATTTGAAGTTGCTATCAATAAAGATCGTTTATTTGCCTCCATTTGCTTCTGGTTGTTTGGCTTGTAACTCTAAGTTGACTAACTCCAGCTCGCTTCATACAGATTCGAAAAATTTCACATGGTATCATAGCTAGGTTGGAGTGGATAGAGTAGTGAGTGACTTAGAGTAGCCATCGCCTTTGTGAAGAAGGAACCAGTGGTAGAGCAATGGAAGCGAGGGGTCTTGGAATTGAGATGCTTACATCGACTAACTTCAAGAAGTGGAAGTCGTGTATGCAAAGCTATCTTCTAGGTGAGGACCTCTGGGAGGTAGTTGGAGGAGATCAGACGCAGGAAGTTGTCCCGGAAGGGGATAATGGGGCAGAGGTGAGAACTTGGAGAAGGACGAATGTAAAGGCAGAGTTCACTCTGAAGAGGGAAATCTCACCTGATCTGTTTGATCACATTTTGGGATGTGGATCGGCTGCGGAGATCTGGAGAGCCCTGGATGGGTTGTTTAACAAGAAGAATATAGCAAGGCTACAGTTCTTGGAGAATGAGCTGGAAAGGTCGGCTCAGGGTGATCTTTCTATCTCCACCTTCTTTCTGAAGATGGCGAAGTGCTCTTCTCGGGGAAGAAGAAGAAGTGGGATAAGAAGAAGAAGACCGCTGGAGGAGACTATGGGCCTTCAACTTCTGGGCAGCAGGAAAGGGGGTATGCTCCCAAGGCTGACGGGAAGAAGAAGGGTGAAGGTCCGAAGTGCTTCAAGTGTGGCAAGTATGGCCACATTAGGAAGGATTGCAAGGTGGTAACCCAAGCTGGGCATGCTGCGGAGAAGGAGGAAGCTGAGGCCAGGCACTTTGAAGGAGGTTGGGGAGGAGCCTTCTCGGCTTCTGTTGGAGCTTCCACTCCGATCAACTATCTGGAGGAATGGATCGTGGACTCGGGGCGTGGTCATCACCTCACCGGAGACGAGACCAAGCTTTCTTCTGCACATCCCTATACAGGTAACAATGCAATCATTACTGCTGATAATACTGTGCATCCAGTAGAGAAGGTAGGGGTTGTTTACTTGGGCAATGATAGTGGGCCACTTACCTTTAAGAGTGTCTATCACGTGGCTGGTATGAGGAAAAACCTCTTCTCCGTGACCAATGATGTAGACGTTGGGTATCACGTTCTGTTCGGCCCAACAGAAGTGAAGTTTCTACGCAATGTTGAGGCTGTAAAGGCCGAGGTCGTCCATGTCGGGAGACGGGCAAAGGACTTGTTCGTTTTATCGACAAGCTCCTACGTCAACAAGATGAAGATGAATGATGGTGCCGTTATATGGCATGAGAGGTTGGGGCACGTAGGGATGGACAAGCTGAAAGCTATGGCGGTGAGAGGTCTGGTCAAGGGCCTGCCAAGTCTATCTTCCTATGGTGAAGGTCATGTTTGCGCGGGATGTCAGTTCAGCAAGTCTCATCGACTACCGTTTGACAAGTCGCAGACAAGGAGTAGTGTGTCGTTGGAGTGCATCCACGGTGACTTAATGGGACCTACTGCTACCCCAAGCCTCGGAGGCAGTAGATATATGCTGGTGTTGATCGATGATTACACCAGATATGTCTGGGTATATTTCCTGAAGGAGAAGGCGGAGGCGTTTGCCAAGTTTGTGGAGTTTAAGGAGCTCGTGGAGGGTTGGCTAGGACTGCGGGTGAAGAAGCTGAGGACTAAAAATGGAGGGGAGTTCACCTCCAGTGAGTTCTCTACCTTTTGCAGGAAGGCATGCATCCGGAGAGAGCTCACTTGTGCACATACAACACAGCAGAACGGAGTTGCAGAGCGGAAGATCCGTCATCTGACGGAGACCTGCAAGTGTTGGATGCATGCCAAGAGTATCCAAAAGTCCTTCTGGGCGGAGGGAATGTTTTGTGCTGCCTACGTCATCAACAGGATGCCTTTGAGTCCCATCAACATGTTGACTCCGCATGAGATGATGTTCAAGGAGAATCCAAGCGTGGCACACCTTAGGGTGTTTGGATCCACCTGCTACGTGCATGTTCCAGATGCTCTTCGGACGAAGCTAGATGCGAAAGCATGGAAGCTAGTCTTCGTGGGATACGATGAGCGGAAGAAAGGATGGAAGTGCATGGACCCAGAGACGCGGAGGTTTGTGGTACCTCGCGACGTCGTGTTCGATGAGGTGACATCTTACAAGGGGTCTTCTGATGTGGAGCTACCAGAGAGCAGGGTGGAGGTGCCAGAGAAAGCTGTGGAGGATCTTTAGGTGGAGGTACCTGTGTCACCAGGTGGTCCATCTCCTTCTAGTTCTGAGATGGGGGCTTCTGGTTCAAGGAGCAGGGGGAGCGATGCTCCTAGCACGTCTGGAAGGGGAGCTAGGGAAGAAGCAGCTGAAGATAATGCGGTTCAGGGGAAGGAGCTGAGGAGGTCGAAGCGAGCGATCGTCGCACCTGATCGTTGTACAGGAGGAAACGCAGTGAGCTTCGTCTCATGTTTCTTCGCTGGTCCCTTGTATGAGAGGGAGCCGTCGAGCTTTGACAAGGCCAGAGGTGTGAAGGAGTGGGACATTGCAATGCAAGAAGAGATGGCAGCTCTCGAGAAGAATGAGACCTGGACTCTTGTGCCCAAGCCAAAGGGCACCACTCCTGTTACATGCAAGTGGGTCTACAAGCTCAAGAAGAAAGCTGACGGCAGCATTGAGCGGTACAAGGCTCTCCTTGTAGCTCGGGGGTTCTCGCAGTAGTACGGTGAAGACTACGAGGAGACTTTCAGTTCGGTAGCAAAAATGACTTCAGTTCGATTTATCATTGCCTTGGCGGCGTTCAGTGGATGGGAGATTTGGCAGCTTGACGTCAAGAACGCTTTCTTGTACGACGAGATTGACAAGGATATCTTCATGGTCCAGCCATCAGGCTTTGTCTCTGAAGATTTTCCGGAGCATGTCTGCAAGTTGAAGAAGGCCATGTATGGGTTGAAGCAAGCGCGGAGGGCGTGGTACGGTAAGATCGCAGAATATCTCCTATTCTGTGGATTTGATGCTTCGGACTCAGACTCAAGCTTGTTCGTCAAGAAGAGCGGGGAGCTTCAGTTCATCGTGCTGTTATATGTCGATGATATGATCGTGACGAGGAACTCGAAGGAGGAAGTAGCACAGCTCCGGGCCGAGCTGTCTATCAGGTTCGAGATGAAGGACTTAGGTGAGCTTCACCATTTCTTTAGACTCGAGGTGCAGAGGAATGAAGGTGGAGTGCTGGTGACTCAGGCCGGATATGCAGAGCGGATCGTGGAGTGATTCGGCCTGAAGGAAGGGAAGTGCACTTCCACACCTCTGGAGAAGGCTATGAAGCTTCGGAAGGATGAGGGGAGGATTATGCAAGATCCGTTGGTGTTCCGAGCTCTGGTTGGGAGCTTGATCTATCTGACAATCACGAGGCCGGATATTGCATATGCAGTTGGCGGAGTGAGTCGATATATGGCGGAGCCACGGGTACCTCGTCTGCTAGCGGCCAAGAATATTCTGAAGTATGTCAAGGCGACCTCGGACATGGGTCTCCTATACAGGAGGGATGCTGGCCTCGAGGTGCACGGGTACATGGATGCTGACTACGGGGGAGATTCGGATGATCGGAAGTCGACGTCTGGATTCGTCTTCATGGCGGGCCCTACAGCTATATCATGGTGCAATAAGAAGCAGGATTCTGTATCGGTCTCCACCACGGAAGCGGAATACACGGCTTCGGCCTTGGCAGCTCAGGAAGCCATCTGGCTTAGGAGGTTGGTAGGAGACGTCCACAAGGAGGTTCGAGAGACGACTCTGCTACGCGGTGACAACAAGAGTGCTCTCAAACTGGTCACCAATCCAGTTTGACACGCGAGGACCAAGCATATCGAGATCGAGCACCACTTCATACGGGAGAAGGTGCTGGAGGGATCTATTTCGGTCGGGCATGCGCGGAGTGCGGACAATGTCGCAGACATCTTCACAAAGGCGCTAGCAAAGGGGCCGTTCACACGGCTAAGGAGCCTACTGGGGCTAGTTTCAACTTCCCACTTCAAGGGGGAGTGTTGAAATTGTTGAAGTGGAAGTTAGAGGACCTTTTTGGACCTGGGCGGTCTGGGAGGAGGTCGGGCGGTCTGGCTTGACCGCACGACTTGGCGGTCTGCCGCTGCGGTCTGGCTTGTCTAAGCCTAGCTGCGGTCTCCTGGCTTGATCGCTGGTATCTGGTCCAAGGCGGCTGAAGGTGAAGGCCGCGCGGTCTGTCTCTGACCGCGTAGCGGGTTGTTCGTCTTTAGGTATGCAGGGTCTGTGCGTGACCGTGTGGCGGGCTGACTTCAAGGCTGTGGCGGTCTGGTGTGACCGCACAGCTTGTTCAAGTTCTCTCCAGAATGCGATCTGGTGGCTGACCGGGCTTTCTGGTGGTATTCGCGGACTAAGGGTCTTAGTCGCGCGGTCTCAGTTCGCGGTCTCAGGAGGAGACTGGTATGCGAGCTGGACGCTGTTCGCGGTCTCAGGTGGAGACCGGCTTGCGGACAGGAGTTCACGGGTTGAGGGCGAACTGGCTGTGTTCGCGGTCTCGGGCGAACACAGGGGGTGAACAGCTTCGGGCGGTCTGGTGATCTCCCTTGGAGTCGCGATCTGCTGTGAGAGTGGCGGTCTCTCATGGTTGATGTTGAAGCTGGCGAGTTCACCAAAATGAAGCAGGAGTACTGTTGCTGATCGTGCGGTATAATCGGTCAGGTCGCGCGGTCTGGAGGGTGGTGATCCTATCTCATAGGGTGGTGACTTGATCAGGTCTCACGCCTATAAATAGGACCCATCGGCAGCAATAATTAAGACACACCAAGTGTAAGTTGAGTTCACTTCTTTCCTGCGGTCTCGATTTGTCTGACCGGGCGGTCTGCTGATTGAACTTCACTTGTGTAGCTTCTGCGGATAGTGCGGGCAGCAGCGATCACCTCTTCCTCTGAAAGTGTTCGGGCGGTCTTCGGCTTGGAGATGTGGTGCTGGAGTTTGGGAGAATCAGGAGTTCGGAAAGGAAGGGTGCGGTCTGATCAGCGGGTTGGTGCTGTTCTGAGATCGGCAGCGGGTTGCGGTCTGGCGGGTTGCTGAGGTCGCAAGGGAGACCGCGCGGTCTCAAGTTGTCTTCAACATTGTATCTTTTACTTTGGTGTTTGTGTTGGCGAAATCATGTCTCGCCAAGCATGCCTTGCCTTGTAATTTGAAGTTGCTATCAATAAAGATCGTTTATTTGCCTCCATTTGCTTCTGGTTGTTTGGCTTGTAACTCTAAGTTGACTAACTCCAGCTCGCTTCATACAGATTCGAAAAATTTCACATGGTATCATAGCTAGGTTGGAGTGGATAGAGTAGTGAGTGACTTAGAGTAGCCATCGCCTTTGTGAAGAAGGAACCAGTGGTAGAGCAATGGAAGCGAGGGGTCTTGGAATTGAGATGCTTACATCGACTAACTTCAAGAAGTGGAAGTCGTGTATGCAAAGCTATCTTCTAGGTGAGGACCTCTGGGAGGTAGTTGGAGGAGATCAGACGCAGGAAGTTGTCCCGGAAGGGGATAATGGGGCAGAGGTGAGAACTTGGAGAAGGACGAATGCAAAGGCAGAGTTCACTCTGAAGAGGGAAATCTCACCTAATCTGTTTGATCACATTTTGGGATGTGGATCGGCTGCGGAGATCTGGAGAGCCCTGGATAAGTTGTTTAACAAGAAGAATATAGCAAGGCTACAGTTCTTGGAGAATGAGCTGGAAAGGTCGGCTTAGGGTGATCTTTCTATCTCCACCTTCTTTCTGAAGATGAAGAACTTATGCGCTGAAATCTCAGCATTGGATCCTGATGAGCCTATCTCTGAGGCGAAGCTGAAGAGGCACATCATCCGCGGCTTGCGGAAGGAATATGTTGCCTTTGTGACGTCGGTGCAGGGGTGGGCAAATCAGCCGTCTCTGTTGGAGCTGGAGAACTTGCTTGCATCGCAAGAAAGTTTGGCAAGGCAGATGGCGGGGGTGTCGGTGGCTGGGGGAGATGGCGAAGTGCTATTCTCGGGGAAGAAGAAGAAGTGGGATAAGAAGAAGAAGACCGCTGGAGGAGGCTATGGGCCTTCAACTTCTGGGCAGCAGGAAAGGGGGTATGCTCCCAAGGCTGATGGGAAGAAGAAGGGTGAAGGTCCGAAGTGCTTCAAGTGTGGCAAGTATGGCCACATCAGGAAGGATTGCAAGGTGGTCATCCAAGCTGGGCATGCTGCGGAGAAGGAGGAAGCTGACGCCAGGCACTTTGAAGAAGGTTGGGGAGGAGCCTTCTCGACTTCTGTTGGAGCTTCCGCTCCTATCAACTATCTGGAGGACTGGATCGTGGACTCGGGGTGTGGTCATCACCTCACCGGAGATGAGACCAAGCTTTCTTCTGCACAGCCCTATACAGGTAACAATGCAATCATTACTGCTGATAATACTGTGCATCCATTAGAGAAGGTGGGGGTTGTTTCCTTGGGCAGTGATAGAAGGCCACTTACCTTGAAGAGTGTCTATCACGTGCCTGGTATGAGGAAAAACCTCTTCTCCGTGACCAACGCTGTAGACGCTGGATGCAGGAAGGCAGGCATCCGGAGAGAGCTCACTTGTGCACATACTCCACAGCAGAACGTAGTTGCAGAGCAGAAGATCCGTCGTCTGACGGAGACCTGCAAGTGTTGGCTGCATGCCAAGAGTATCCCAAAGTCCTTCTGGGCGGAGGGAATGTCTTGTGCTGCCTACGTCATCAACAGGATGCCTTTGAGTCCCATCAACATGTTGACTCTGCATGAGATGATGTTCAAGGGGAAGCCAAGCATGGCACACCTTAGGGTGTTTGGATCCACCTGCTACGTGCATGTTCCAGATGCTCTTCGGACGAAGCTAGATGCGAAAGCAAGGAAGCTAGTCTTCGTGGGATACGATGAGCGGAAGAAAGGATGGAAGTGCATGGACCCAGAGATGCGGAGGTTTGTGGTATCTCGCGACGTCGTGTTCGATGAGGTGACATCTTACAAGGGGTCTTCTGATGTGGAGCTACCAGAGAGCGGGGTCGAGGTGCCAGAGAAAGCTGTGGAGGATCTTCAGGTGGAGCTACCTGTGTCACCAGGTGGTCCATCTCCTTCTAGTTCCGAGACGGGGGCTTCTGGTTCAGGGAGCAGGGGGAGCGATGCTCCTAGCACGTCAGGAAGGGGAGCTAGGGAAGAAGCAGCTGAAGATAATGCAGTTCAGGGGAAGGAGCTGAGGAGGTCGAAGTGAGCGATCGTCGCACCTGATTGTTATACAGGAGGAAACGCAGTGAGCTTCGTCTCATGTTTCTTCGCTGGTCCCTTGGATGAGAGGGAGCCGTCGAGCTTTGAGAAGGCCTGAGGTGTGAAGGAGTGGGACATTGCAATGCAAGAAGAGATGGCAGCTCTCGAGAAGAATGAGACCTGGACTCTTGTGCCCAAGCCCAAGGGCACCACTCCTGTTACATGCAAGTGGGTCTACAAGCTCAAGAAGAAAGCTGACGGCAGCATTGAGCGGTACAAGGCTCGCCTTGTAGCTCGGGGGTTCTCGCAGCAGTACGGTGAAGACTACGAGGAGACTTTCAGTCCGGTAGCAAAAATGACTTCAGTTCGATTTATCATTGCCTTGGCGGCGTTCAGTGGATGGGAGATTTGGCAGCTTGACGTCAAGAACACTTTCTTGTACGGCGAGATTGACAAGGATATCTTCATGGTCCAGCCACCAGGCTTTGTGTCTGAAGATTTTCCGGAGCATGTCTGCAAGTTGAAGAAAGCCCTGTATGGGTTGAAGCAAGCGCCGAGTGCGTGGTACGGGAAGATCGCAGAATATCTCCTATTCTATGGATTTGATGCTTCAGACTCAGACTCAAGCTTGTTCGTCAAGAAGAGCGGGGAGCTTCAGGTCATTGTGATGTTATATGTCGACGATATGATCGTGACGGGGAACTCGAAGGAGGAAGTAGCACAGCTTCGGGCCGAGCTGTCTATCAGGTTCGAGATGAAGGACTTAGGTGAGCTTCACCATTTCCTTGGACTCGAGGTGCAGAGGAAGGAAGGTGGAGTGCTGGTGACTCAGGCCGGATATGCGGAGCGGATCGTGGAGCGATTCGGCATGAAGGAAGGGAAGTGCACTTCCACACCTCTGGAGAAGGCTATGAAGCTTCGAAACGCTGAGGGGAGGATTATGCAAGATCCGTTGGTGTTCCGAGCTCTGGTTGGGAGCTTGATCTATCTAACGATCACGAGGCCGGATATTGCATATGCAGTTGGCAGAGTGAGTCGATATATGGCGGAGCCACGGGTACCTCATCTGCTAGAGACCAAGAATATTCTGAAGTATGTCAAGGCGACCTCGGACATGGGTCTCCGATACAGGAGGGATGCGGGCCTCGAGGTGCACGGGTACATGGATGCTGACTACGAAGGAGATTCGGATGATCAGAAGTCGACGTCTGGATTCGTCTTCATGGCGGGCCCTACAGCTATATCATGGTGCAGCAAGAAGCAGGATTCTGTATCGGTCTCCACCATGGAAGCGGAATACAAGGCTTCGGCCTTGGCAGCTCAGGAATCCATCTGGCTTAGGAGGTTGGTGGGAGACATCCACAAGGAGGTTCGAGAGCCAACTCTGCTATGCGGTGACAACGAGAGTGCTCTCAAACTGGTCACCAATCCAGTTTGTCACGCGAGGACCAAGCATATCGAGATCGAGCACCACTTCATACAGGAGAAGGTGCTGGAGGGATCTCTTTCGGTCGGGCATGTGCGGAGTGCGGACAATGTCGCAGACATCTTCATAAAGGCGCTGGCAAAGGGGTCGTTCACACGGATAAGGAGCCTACTGGGGCTAGTTTCAACTTCCCACTTCAAGGGGGAGTGTTGAAATTGTTGAAGTGGAAGTTAGAGAACCTTTTTGGACCTGGGCGGTCTGGGAGGAGGTCGAGCGGTCTGGCTTGACCGCACGACTTGGCGGTCTGTCTCTGCGGTCTAGCTTGTCTAAGCCTAGCTGCGGTCTACTGGCTTGATCGCTGGTATTTGGTCCAAGGCGGCTGAAGGTGAAGGCCGCGCGGTCTGTCTCTGACCGCGTGGCGGGTTGTTCGTCTTTAGGTATGCGCGGTCTGTGCGTGACCGTGTGGCGGGCTGACTTCAAGGCTGTGCCGGTCTGGTGTGACCGCACAGCTTGTTCTAGTTCTCTCCAGAATGCGGTCTGGTGGCTGACCGGGCTTTCTGGTGGTATTCGCGGACTAAGGGTCTTAGTCGCGCGGTCTCAGTTCGCGGTCTCAGGAGGAGACTGGTATGCGAGCTGGACGATGTTCGCGGTCTCAGGTGGAGACCGGCTTGCGGACAGGAGTTCGCGGGTTGATGGCGAACTGGCTGTGTTTGTGGTCTCGGGCGAACACAGGGGGTGAACAGCTTCGGGCGATCTGGCGATCTCCCTTGGAGTCGCGATCTACTGTGAGAGTGGCGGTCTCTCATGGTTGATGTTGAAGCTGGCGAGTTCACCAAAATGAAGCAGGAGTACTGTTACTGATCGCGCGGTGTGACCGGTCAGGTCGCGCGGTCTGGAGGGTGGTGATCCTATCTCATAGGTTGGTGACTGGATCAGGTCTCGCGCCTATAAATAGGACCCATCGGCAGCAATAATTAAGACACACCAAGTGTAAGCTGAGTTCGCTTCTTTCCTGCGATCTCGATTTGTCTGACCGGGCGGTCTGCTGATTGAACTTCTCTTGTGCAGCTTCTGCGGATAGTGCGGGCAGCAGCGATCACCTCTTCCTCTGAAAGTGTTCGGGCGGTCTGCGGCTTGGAGTTGTGGTGCTGGAGTTCGGGAGAATCAGGAGTTCGGAAAGGAAGGGTGCGGTCTGATCAGCGGGTTGGTGTTGTTCTGAGATCGGCAGCGGGTTGCGGTCTGGCGGGTTGCTGAGGTCGCAAGGGAGACCGCGCGGTCTCAAGTTGTCTTCATCATTGTATCTTTTCCTTTGGTGTTTGTGCTAGCGAAATCATGTCTCGCCAAGCATGCCTTGCCTTGTAATTTGAAGTTGCTATCAATAAAGATCATTTATTTGCCTCCATTTGCTTCTGGTTGTTTGGCTTGTAACTCTAAGTTGACTAACTCCTGCTCGCTTCATAAAGATTCGAAAAATTTCACAGGCCTTGCTCCAGGTGTCGTTCCCGACCGCTCTCTCCCTTCTGAAGCTAATGGTGTGGCTGGAATGAGGTGGGGAGGCTTCTATTGCTGGTTTTGAATCCAAGCCTTCTCGGATTGCTCCTTGCAGCCGCCCTCCTGCACCCCTGTCCTTGTTGGGCCTTCTGGTCTCCTTCTGAGGCTTAGTAATCAAGGGTGGAGTGTCCAACATTGATTGGAGGTGGAGTGTTAGAGGGGGTTTGCTTTAACCTTTATCTTTTGCCTTTTTAATTACTTTTGGTCCCCCTCTTATTTGGTTAATCAAACCCATGGTTTGGGCTCAGTCCAAGGCTGATAAGGGTGTGTCCTAAGTCCATAAATAATTGATTAATTGATGGGTGTTGGGTTCCATTCAAATTAGGCTTAGAATTCACCTTAATGAGCTATGTTGACCATGGTTGACTTGGTCAACAAGGTGAGTGGGTTGACCCCACATGGGGGTCATGGGTCCCTTGACATCACCCAACATTGGTTGGTCCATGGTGGGGCCCCAAATGGTTCAATTTAATCAAAGGGTGTAAATTTGACCAAAATTAGGTAAAGTTTGACTTTGGTCAATTTTATGCAATTGGGTCCCACCCAAGTGCAATTTCCATCCTATTGGTCTCCCTTAGTGGTTAGGGCAACAAATGTGAGGTCAATTTGGACAATTGAGGGTCAGTTGACCTAGTTGAGGGGCTTAGGGCTAGGTTGGTTTTTGAGCTTTGGTGTGCACTTAGCCATTTCCACCCTAGCCTAAGGCCCTAGTGGCCACTCATCTCACCACTATGCCCTAACATTTCCAATGGGTCTAGCAGGATTGGGGATGTTACAAATCCTAATAAACAAAAAAAATATTTCGTCCCCGAAATTTAAGATCGGGTCTACGGGTTCTACGCAATATAAGGTAAAAAGAAATTTGCAAGGAGGTTTAGGTTGTACTTGAAGTGAAGAGTTCTGGGTAGCGTTGTTGCATGAGGTCCATGGGCTCCCATGTGTGCTCCTCTCGTCCATGGTTGGACCACAACACCTTCACCAACGGTACACTCTTCCGCCGCAGGACTCGGACCTCCGTATCGTCGATCCGGATGGGCTCTAGTAGGACTGACCGATCGGGCGCCACCGGGCCTGATGTAGATGTAACATGCTGCTCAGGACGAAGCAGGGATCTCCGAAGCGAAGAGATGTGGAAGACGTCATGTAGGTTCTCCAACTCTGGCGGTAGCTCCAGCCTGTACGCCAAAGGACCGATCCGCTCCAAGATCAAATAAGGCCCCACGTACCGAGGACTGAGCTTCTTGTGCCCCCGCACTCGAGAAACCCCGTGCATAGGCCGAATCTTCAAGAACACTCGCTCTCCCACCTGGAACTCCACCATACGATTCCTCGCATCATAGTACTTCGCCTGTCTGCTCTGGGCCTCCAGCATCCGCTCCCTGATCAGCCTCACCCGCGCATCCATCTCCTCAATATAATCTGAACCTAACTACCTCGGGTCCTCGTTCTGGATCCAGGAAAGCGGTGTGCGGCACTTCCTCCCATACAATGCGGCATAAGGTGCCATCCCAATGCTAGCCTGGTGACTGTTGTTATAGGAAAACTCTATCAAGGGCAACAGTCTCTCCCAGGGCTTTCCGGTGTCTAAAATGCACAAACGCAGCAGGTCCTCCATAGTCCGGTTGGTGCGCTCAGTCTGATCGTCAGTCTGTGGATGAAACACTGTGCTGAATGTCAACCGGGATCCCAAGTAAGCCTGAACCGCCTTCCACTCCCTCGAAGTGAAGCGTCCATCTCTATCTGAAACTATCGTCTTGGGCACCCCGTGATATCTGACCACCTACTCCACAAACACCCTTACAAGGTCATTGACCGGCCCCTCCTTCCGTACCGGAATAAACCGAGCTACCTTCGTCAGCCTGTCCACTGTCACCCATATCGAGTCATTTCCAGAGCGGGAGCGAGGTAGACAATGCACGAAGTCCATCGATATGTCCTCAAACTTCCACTCAGGCACTGGTAATGGCTGTAACATTCCTCCCGGGCTCCTGCACTTCGCCTTCACGCACTAGCAGCTCTCGCAGTGCGTCACATACTGGATAATATCCCTCTTCATCGCCTTCTGCTGCCATCTTTGTGATCCCTGGATGCACTGAATATTGGGAGCAATGAGCCTCCCTAAGCACCTCCTCTCTAATACCTCCTCCGGCTGTGATGTAGACTCGGTCTCGATGGTGAATAAGATCCTCCCTCAATGAATAGTCCCCTGCCACACCGTCCACCAATGATCTGAATACTGGCTCCAAGGCAGGGTCCTGCAACTGTGCCTCCCGAATGCGGTCCCGAATATGGCAGACAATATTCAAGGAAGCTAGATGCTCCGTATATGTCTCAGGATCGGCCCTGGATACAACTGAAATGTGCATGTCCTCCAATGCCTGAGTCAGCTCCATAGCCATCACACGGCTCTCTACTCCTGGTGTACCTCCTCTCCTGCTCAAAGCATCCGCTGCGGTGTTGGCCTTGCCTGGATGGTAATGCAATGTGTAACTGTAGTCGCAGAGGAAATCTAACCACCTCCGCTGACATAGGTTCAAGTCCTTCTGCGTATCAATATACTTGAGGTTCTTGTGGTCTGAGAAGATCTCACAATGAACCCCATATAGGTAGTGCCTCCAGGTCTTCAAGGCGAAGATGACCGCTCTGAGCTCGAGGTCATGCACTGGGTAGTTCCTCTCATGTACCTTCAACTGATGGGAAGCGTACGCGACCACGTGACCATGCTTCATCAACACTGCTCCCAACCCCTGAAATGACGCGTCTGTGTAAACCTAAAATCCTTCCTTCCTAGATGGAAGGGCAAGGATGGGGGAAGAGGTGAGTCGTCCCTTCAGCTCCAAGTAGGCCGCCTCACACTGCGGAGACCAGACGAATGGGGCATCCTTCTTGGTCAAAGAAGTGAGCGGAAGGGAAATCTTGGAGAACCCTTCCACAAACTTCCGGTAATAGCCCGCCAATCCTAGAAAGCTCCGCACATCTGAAGTTGACTGCAGTCGAGGCCACTCCTGAACAGCCCGCACCTTGGCCGGATCTACTGCCAGTCCTTCTCCACTGATGATGTGTCCCAGAAAAGCCACCTCCCATAGCCAAAACTGACACTTGGAGAACTTCGCATACATCTGGTGCTCTCTCAGCTTCCTCAATATTAGGGCCAGATGCCCAGCATGCTCCTCCTCCATCCTGGAATATACTAGGATGTCATCGATGAAGACGATAACGAAGATGTCGAGAAAGGCTTCGAACACCCTGTTCATCATGCTCATGAATGTTGAGGGGGCATTAGTGAGCCCAAAGGGCATCACTGTGAACTCATGCAATCCATACCTGGAACTGAAAGCAGTCTTCGGTATGTCCTCCTCTCGAATCCGCAGCTGATAGTATCCTGATCTCAAGTCGAGCTTGGAGAACCAGTGAGCTCCCTGCAACTGATCGAAAAGCTCGTCAATCCTCGGTAACGGATAGGTGTTCCGTACCGTCAACCTATTGAGCTCCCGGTAATCTATACATAATCTGAGCGTTCCAACCTTCTTCTTCACAAATAATACCGGCGCTCCCCAAGGTGAAGAGCTCGGCCTGACGAAACCCGCATCTACCAGCTTCTTCAACTGCACCCTAAACTCTGCAAGTTCCTTGGGTGCCATGCAGTACGGTGCCCGAGACACGGGCCTCGCTCCTGGCACCAGCTGAATCTGAAAATCTACCTCTCGATGCGGTGGCAGTCCGGGCAACTTCTCCGGGAATACCTCGGAGAAGTCTCGTACTATGGGAATGTCTGATAAGGAGGCCTCCACCTCCGCCATCTCGAAGCATACAAGATATACCTCGTCGCCCTGTTCGTGGGCCTTGACTACCTGAACAAATGATAAAGAAGAGCGGGAGATCGGTCCAATACCTTCGAACATCGTGAAGGTGGTATCGTACCGCAACACCACTCTCTTTGCTTGGCAGTCTATCTGGGCATGGTTCCAAGCGAGCCACGTCATGCCCAAGATAAGGTCGAAGTCGGTGAGCTTCAGTGCCGAAGTTGGAGCATCGAGCGTTAGGCCGTCGATGGTCACCTTCAAGGTGCACTTGGCCGTCGCCTCGATCTCTGATCCATTGGGGAGGCGCACCCTCCTGGTGGGTCCCGTGTAGTAATGGATTTGGTCCAAGCCCTTAACAAAGTCTTCGGAAACAAAGTTATGTGAGGCACCAGTATCGAATAGGGTGTGGGCGGGCTTGCCACACACCAATATAATGCCTGGGGAAGGTGGATTGTTTGTTCAATTTCTAATCTAGAAGGTTGAAAATGCAGGTAAATTTAAGTAGTAATAAATTAAAGTACTGAAAGCATTAAATTACCTGTTATATCTCCTCCGGGTTCCTCAGCTGTGCAAGATCCAAGGCGTAAACCTGCTCATGCTGCCTACCTCTGCCGTGATACCCCCTACCTCGACCCCGTCCTCGGCCTCGGCCCCGCTATGCTGGAGGGGCTACCGGAGGTGCTGGTGGTGGTGGAGGAGGTGGTGGAGGGAATCGTCGAGGGCATGGGCCCTGATGTGACCTGGCTGGTTGCACTCGAAGCACACCGCGGGAGCGCGTCCCCGATCATCAAATCTCTGGGGGCCCCAGGTACGTAGGGGCTGTGGGGCTAGTAAGGGCTGAGGCTGCTGTACTGGTGCAATCTGAGGACGAGGACATCCCCCACCCCTCTGGTGCCTCATAAGTCTGCCCCGCTGCGAGCCTCTGCTGCTCTCCCCCTGGTACATGGCCTCAGCTGGCCTCTTCCTTCCGCCCTGCACTCTAATTTGATCTGCCTCCAGCTTCTTTGCCGTGTCGATAATCTAAATTAGGCTGCCCTCAGAAACAAACAAGAGTGCCTGCCTCAACGGGTCTCGAAGCCCCTTGTAGAATTTCTTCGCAAGAGTGCGATCATCTGCGGCATGAGACCTCGCAAATCTGGCTAAATGGGAGAACTCCCTCTGGTACTCAATCACTAAGCGTGTCACCTGAGTGAGGTGTAGAAACCTCTCTTCCAGCTCATCTCTGTCCGTGCTGGATATGAAGTGCTCCAGGAAAGTGGCACTAAACTCGTCCCAAGAAATATCTGAGTACTCCTTATCTCTGTAAGTGGTCTCCAGCAGCGACTTCCACCACCTCTTGGCATGTTCATCAAGAGCTGACACTGCCAAAAATACTGCCTTGCCGACCGGGAAACCGATGCCGGCCAGCATCTCCAGAATGGTGTCCAACCACTCCTCAGTCTTCACTGCATCCTCTGTCCCTCGGTAGGTCGGTGGGGAAAGAGCTCTAAAGGTGCTCAACCAGTTCGCTCCCGGGTTTGGCAGTGGTGTCGGGATGGACTGGGCCGTGAAGGTCTCTAAAATGGCTGCTAATGTCTGTCCCAACTCCGTCTGCTGAAAAGTAGTGGTAGTCGGAGGGGGTGGGATACTGACCTGAGGCTCCCTGCTCACTGGGGCCTACAAAAGATAGGGATTTAGTTAAAATTTTTGGTCTTACTTATTGAGTATTGGACTGTTTTATGTGATTCCATACATGGGCACACCATAGCTTCCGCTGCCTAGTTTGTCCGCAAACTAAGCTCGAGCGAGGTGACCCAGTATGTTATGGACTGTTCTCTTTTGATTGTTCGTTCAGTGATACCATTTGTAAGATCTCTTTTCTCAAAACCCGTTCGGGTACATGAAAAACTCAAACCTCTCCCGCATCGTACGGTTGAGGTGGATCTTCGCCCAGAATCGCTGCCTTGCGGTGTCACCAACACTCGGGTTGGCTAACACAGCTCAGCACCGACTCTGTCGGCTATACGATCATAAGTAAATATATGCCAAAAGTAGGTACAGAGGTAAAGGCATGTCCACATCTCACAACATCATATAGATATATAATGAAAACAGAAATGTCCAAAAAGAGACAGTACAAGCAAAAAGGGCTTAAGCCCGATACATATCCAAAATGAGTACTCTCTCTCTCTCTACAACCTGCGGAAACTACAAACTCTCAAAGCTGAAATCTAACTATCTAGTCATCAACCTGTGGCGTCGTGGTAGTGCGCTGCATCCGCTGCTCAGGTCCTGCCATCTCGTCCAGCTGCGCGCGGGACAACTCCGTCTCCTCGGACTCCTGTTACGGCCACATCCGACCGTTAGTCATAAAGACTAAGTCGTTTTGTCATCGCCTCCCTCCACGACTCCTAGGTACCGAGCGGGAGGAAGAAGCGGAGGACAACACGGGGTAAACAAGGAAAGAGGTGACATGGCACTATTCTAGCAAGTAAAGGTAAAGCGGTAAAACTAGCTAGCAGTATAGTGCAAATAAATGACAGTAAAGTAGAGCATGAAGTAAACAGTAATATAAAAAAATGCGGTGCAGTAAGTAAAACTAATCTACCATCACAGATTCGTACCTTAACTTATATGAACGCCCATATGACATATAAGTTAAGATGTCCAGGTAACCCATCATATAAAAGAGCCCATACTATTTTATATGATGGTGGTATGCTAATGTGTAAGTTATGCTATGTTATGCTTATAATGGTTTAATGTGTTTATGCAATGTGACTCACCCACACGACTCCATGCGCACAGACCTTTATAGTTCCCACTTTGTTAGAAAGGAAGCCAACCTTTCGGGTACCGACCGTTGTGTCTCACGGTGGTAGTGGATCGGGCACTCCACATCCTAGGAGGGTATGCTCACTACCAAGCCTAGACCACACGTACGCCTCAACGCTAAGAACACAACAACGGAGCCCCTGCGTACTCTTGCTGAAATCCACCAGACTTTAAGGTCGGGGTGGGTTATTAGGGATTGTCCTCCAGACCGCGGTACTCAATCTTACCGGCCCTCTAAACCTCACCCTCACCTGAGTCAACGTACTATCGTCGGTGACACGACTAGCCTAGTACCGAAGACTCGCCACTAATTGCATAAGTAACAAAAGTCACCAAGTCCACCCGAGCCTCCGGCTCAGGGACTAACACACAATTTGCTCCAACCCTTCTCCTTTTCGAAGGAGATCCATACTAGTTCGCTGTCCTAATTAGGCTACTCTTGCCTACAATTAAGTTAGTATTATATTTAAGGTGAATCTTGGACTTCCCGCGGTATACCCCCTAAAGGGGCCCCCAACGGTACTAAGGATTCAATGGGCTCAACCACACCATCCTCTTTATCAAGACAATTACTTTAGTTGGTGATTAACATTTAGTTCACCCCTCATTATTTCATAAAATTAAAGTGACTTAGCTCAACACTCGTCCCACCCAATTGGGTTGGACGTACCTCCACACCTCACACACCAACCCTAGCACAATCTCAATGTTAATCCTAGGTTTGACCCTCCTTGAATCATTGTGAACTATAACCCAAATACTGAATGGTCATAACTTCTAAACACTACTTATGGGTCTGAATTGTCTTAAAATCAAAATTCTAATTTTTACTAAACGCAGACCACTAAGTTGAACTAACCTCAAACCCCATAAGGGGATCCTTCTAAAAACTCATCACCAGGGTATGGTATAATTATACTAGACTCCCACTGACCTTATAAGGTGTGTTCTAATTTCCATAGTTTTCCATATTAATTTGGTATTTATTATTAATTAAAGTAGCTAAGGCCTTAGGCCAAATTACACAAGATCTATCCTCAAAATGCTTCTACAAGCTACCTAAAAATTATCAGTAAGGTAATATTCCATAAAAAGGTGGTTCACTGAGTTTCATGACCCTAGGATGTCATGTGGCCTACTATATCATCATTGTTGTATAATTACCAAAGTGCCACGATAATTAGGAAAAATAATATTTCACATCTGAAAATTCTATAAAAATTACCATGAGTTCAAATGGGGGTCTAGAGTCCTCTGCCAAATATTTATATCATTACCATATGATTAGACTAATTAAAATGATTTAACATCCAAGTGTAGTAAATACCAATTTCTACATGATGTACAGGACATACAAATCCACATGCTTCCAAATATTTATCATGGGCATATATCAACATAAAATGACAGATAACCAAGTTTCATAATTTTGCCCAGTGATTTGACATTTTTCATAATTAAATTCCTCTAAGCTAGTAAGCACTTAAAAATTCCTCCACAAAGAATAACACTTCAACAAATCATAATAAAATTACCATAACCTATATTTATTCCAATTCAGCCACAGTTAAAATCTCAGAACCAGACAAGGTCATCTGACCATGCATTTCATTTATTTAAGGAAATAGTGGCAATTTCATTTAATAAGAGGAAAATACATAAATGACTCTAAATATTCCCATTAAATTATCTAAGCCATTTCTTGCTCCTAAAAACATGTCTACCAAGTTCTGAGCCAAGCCAAGGACATTTGGTCCTATGTCCTTCATAAACCCTAAATTGCAACCCTAAGGGTTTACCCTTAGTGTTTTAGGACACACTACCCTAATGGTTCCAAATGCTCCATTAGGGGGTGTCACATGTATCTATATATCATTACCTAAAAAGTCATCATGATTGGAGGAGGCCAACTCACTCAACTCCTCAAAGTAGCCTAAACCCTAATTTGACCCTTAAGGGCCCTCATTAGTGTTTCCCATTTTCCATATCAAATCAACTCCAAATGGAGTGAAACTTTAGGCAGGCACTACTCATGAACTAAAGAGCATGCCACCAAAATTTTGTGTCATTTGGACTTCTTATACTCCAAAAATCAACAATATTTAATTATCTTAATTACCCCAAAACCTATAGGCAAAAGTGCCCATCAAATACTGATCTTTGGGCAGAGGGTACCCCTAGGGCATACCTAACCATGGTTAAAATCTCAGCTTCAAAGCTTGAGAGATCTAGGCTAAAAAAAGTTTTAGTGGGCTGCCCTGGTGTAGGACCAGTCCTAGAAAAATAGCCCCCCAGGGAGTTGTGGGTCACCAAATGACCTGAACTTAAGCCCAAATGAAAGCTAAGGTCAAGGCCTACAAATTTCATGTTGGGCACTTTTTCTAATTCAGTCACTAAGTACCTCTAATTAATATTAGAAGGAGGTTGCACACTAGAGGGGAAATGAATCCAAAACATCAAGTTAATTTAAATAAACAAGGCGCGCACGAATCTTCACGCAGATCCTGCGGCCAGGGAGTCGTCCTCCTCATCCAGCCAACGGCTGAGATCGAGCCGTGCTGGGCGATGTTGCGACCGAGATTGCCGGCGATCCAGCCACCACCACCGCCGGCCAACACCACCGACACCTTCGTGGTGGTCGGGGCTACCATTTACCGGCGACTGGCGGCCGGAGGCAGAGGTTCCCGGTGATCCCAGGCTTCCCATTTTGAGCGGAAAAGCTCGATTTTAAGGAATGGATTCGGGCTCAATTGAGCCCGATCCTTCTTCGTTTTGTTATAGAAAGCTAGTGTGGGGGGAGAGGAGGAGAAACGAACCGTGATAGGGGCGTGGCGGCGGCTCCGGCGGCGGTTCACCATGGTTTAGCTTTGCTCCAGCAACCCTGCTCCCGAATTCAATTCTCCGGCTATGGCCTTGCTCCAGGTGTCATTCCCGACTGCTCTCTCCCTTCTGAAGCTGATGGCGTGGCTGGAATGAGGTGGGGAGGCTTCTATTGTTGGTTTTGAATCCAAACCTTCTCAGATTGCTCCTTGCTGCCACCTTCTTGCACCCCTGTCCTTGCTGGCCCTTCTGGTCTCCTTCTGAGGCTTAGTAATCAAGGGTGGAGTGTCCAACATTGATTGGAGGTGGAGTGTTAGAGGGGGTTTGCTTTAACCTTTATCTTTTGCCTTTTTAATTACTTTTGGTCCCCCTCTCATTTGGTTAATCAAACCCATGGTTTGGGCTCAGTCCAAGGCTGATAAGGGTGTGTCTTAAGTCCATAAATAATTGATTAATTGATGGGTGTTGGGTTCCATTAAAATTAGGCTTAGAATTCACCTTAATGAGCTATGTTGACCATGGTTGACTTTGGTCAACAAGGTGAGTGGGTTGACCCCACATGGGGTGATGCAGCACGCCCAGGGCCGACCCACCCTGGCTCGGCCAGAAGGAACACGTTCCAGTCGCACTGCCGGGCTGCAGCCCAAGCACCCCAACCCATCTCCGGCCCCACCACAGAGCCGTTAGGTTGTTGAGGCCAGGGCTCGATCCACCGACCTCCTTGATAAAGAGTCTTCAGGCAGACTCTAATCACCTAACGGCTCTGTGGTGGGGCCGGAGATGGGTTGGGGTGCTTGGGCTGCAGCCCGACAGTGCGACTGGAACGTGTTCCTTCTGGCCGAGCCAGGGTGGGTCGGCCCTGGGCGTGCTGCATCAAAAAAGTGCACTTTTTTGATGCAGCACGCCCACCCCACCCCGGCTGGTGGAGTCACACCAGCCATCGAAACACGTCAGGCACGCACCGCAAAAGGACTGCAGCCCAGACACCCCAACCCATCTCCGCACTTATTCTCAGCGCGGCGGGTTGTTGATGATGGGGCTCGATCCCCAGACCTCCTTGATAAGCACCTTTCCTAACAGGCCTCATCACTAACTGACCTGCAGGTCCTTTCGCGGTGCGTGCCTGACGTGTTTCGATGGCTGGTGTGACTCCACCAGCCGGGGCGGGCTGGGCATGCTGCATCATGGGGGTCATGGGTCCCTTGACATCACCCAACATTGGTTGGTCCATGGTGGGGCCCCAAATGGTTCAATTTAATCAAAGGGTGTAGATTTGACCAAAATTAGGTAAAGTTTGACTTTGGTCAATTTTATGCAATTGGGTCCCACCCAAGTGCAATTTCCATCCAATTGGTCTCCCTTAGTGGTTAGGGAAACAAATGTGAGGTCAGTTTGGACAATTGAGGGTCAGTTGACCTAGTTGAGGGGCTTAGGGCTAGATTGGTTTTTGAGCTTTGGTGTGCACTTAGCCATTTCCACCCTAGCCTAAGGCCCTAGTGGCCACTCATCTCACCACTATGCCCTAACATTTCCAATGAGTCTAGCAGGATTGGGGATGTTACATTTTTTGATAGCGATGTTATTTAAATGTGAAGATGTTGATCATATTTCTTGTTGAGAAAATCCGAATTTTGTATCATTTGAAATCATTGGGAAAAGATTTAGATCTACATCAATTTAATTAGATCTACATCAATTTGGTATCAAAGCGAGATTGGCATGTGAGTTTCTTAACTTCGCACCAATCTTTCTTTGTGTTTGATCTATAATTTATCCTGAGCGACGTCTGGGTTTCAATAAAAAAAATCCAAAAAACGAAACAAAATTAAATTTAGGGTTGATAATTGTTTCCTATTCAGCACACCATGCTATTTTATTTTTGGTAATTTTATTTTTGAGCGTTTTGGGCTGAAATTTTAAATACAATTTAAAGACACCCTCGAGAGCCTACACAAAAATTTCCATAATTTTCTAGATTCGTTTCGTTGTCAAACAAAACCAACACTTTTAATGGTTTGATATTTGTTTCCTATTTTGCACCCCCTTGTTATTTTATTTTTAGTATTTTTTTTATTAACATTTTGGGCTGAAATTTTTACTGAGTATTAAAGGCACTCTCTCAAATGCACTCAAAAATTTCCATAATTTTTTGACTTTATTTCGTCGTCCAAATAAATTTGTGAACCATTACAATATCAAAGGATTTCCTGGACTGGCCAGATTTTTAGCTGTCCACTATTTTAGCCATAACTTTCTCAATTTAACTCCGAATTTCGAAATTCAAAATTCTGCAGATCCGTCTTTGAGTCCTCTACACATTTTTTATTAATCATATTTTTCAAATATGCATTAAATCGGGTCATAAAATTCATTCATTCCCGCACTCTATGCACATTAGATCCGGTCAAGAATACAACACCTCTTCTCCTTCTAGTATGGCCGACGACCAACCTACAGACCAAGATCCCAATCCTATAGTTGTACTACGGCATGAGATGAACCAGCAGATGGATGAGCTTTGGGGTATGTTCGCTCAATTTATGACCAGTAGGAATCCAGACCCTCCTCGGGGTAATCAACACCCTAATCGTCAAGTCCCCAATGTTGATGATAATGCCCGTGATGTTCCCCCACGTGCGAGGCATAACCGCGGTAATGAACAAGAACTTGATCTTACAAAAAAAATTAAGATTGACGCTCCTACTTATGATGGTCTCGGTGATCCCCAAAAATTTCTAAATTGGATCCTAGACATTGAATATTATTTTGATTGGCACCATTTGACAGACCCGCAACAAGTTCAAGTGGCTAAAATGAGACTGAATGGGCGTGCTAAAGTTTTTTGGTTGAATGAAGAAATATGTTTAGGAGCAAATAATGGTGTTCCCCCTGTCGGATGGCAAATTATGTAAAACCTCCTTAAGGACCAATATGTGCCCGCATATCATCACAAACAAATGTTTGATGAATTAGCAACCCTAAGACAAGGTGATAAATCTGTTTCTGAATATATGGGAGATTTAAAAGATAAAATGGTTCGGTGCGAGGTACGAGAGATGCCTGAAGTAACCCCCTCTAGATTCCGTAAAGGCCTTAACTTTGATGTCCAAAGAAAACTCCTTTACTATGGTCACACAGACTTGAACACTACTTTTTATGCTGCTCTAGATATAGAAAAACATCTTGCTTTCAAGTCAAAATCTAGAAATAATCAAAATAAGAGTAAGTCCTCTCAAAATACTTCCACTTCGTATAAAGACAAGGGCAAATATAAAACAACTGATCAAAATACCATTGCCATTATGGCTAAAAATGCTAAAAATCCTAATGGTGAACGAATTCCTGTAGGTAAAATTACTAAAAATAATACAACATGTTATGCATGTGGTTTACAAGGACATTATGTCGTAGAATGCCCAACAAAAAAAGAAAACCTTGACTTTGCTTGAACCTTCTAGCGAACCATCTGATTATGATTATGAAGCTACTGATGAGTCTGAGTCTGAAGGGGTACCTAGTGACATGGAAGATGATTTCAATGTTATGGTGATGCGTTGTATTTTGAGCACCCCTCGCACATTTGATGATTGGAAAAGAACTAACATTTTATCCTTAAACTTTAGGAGTGGTGAGAAATTTTGCAAACTGATCATAGATAGTGGAAGCTGTATAAATGTTGTGTCTGAAAATGCAGTTGTTAGGATGAAGCTTACAACTGAACCTCAACCAAATCCATATCAAGTTGCTTGGGTCAATAAAACATCTATCCCAATCACATCTAGATGCCTTGTCCCACTGACCATTAAAGAATACTCTGATAATATCTGGTGTGATGTCATTCCAATGGATGCTTGTCATGTTCTTTTGGGTCGCCCATGGTTATTTGATAATGATGTTACTCATTTTGGGAGAGCTAATGTGTTTGAATTTAATTTCAATGGAAAGAAAATTACGCTAAAGCCAACTCAACCCAAGTATCTATCTAGCAAAACAAAAGAGACCACACTACCTGCTGAGAAGAAAACATTTAGCTTGATTAGTAAAAATGAATTTTCACGTGATACATTTTCTGGTGGAATTGTCTATGCTTTAATTTTATTATAATCTTCTGGTGTTCTAGAAAATATTGATGTTTTGCCGCCAAAATTAAAAGAACTGCTAGAAGAATACAAGGATATTTATCCTGATGAGCTACCTTCTGATTTACCTCCCCTTAGGAATATCCAACATGCCATCGATCTCATTCCTGGATCTTCTTTGCCCAATCGGCCGCACTATAGATTAAACCTTGTTGCACATCAAGAGTTACAAAATCAAATTTCTGATCTTTTAAATAAAGGCTTCATTAGACATAGTATGAGTCCATGTGCAGTCCCTGCCTTACTTGCACCCAAAATGGATGGTACTTGGTGGATGTGTGTTGATAGTCGTGCGATTAATAAAATTACTATTGAATATCGATTCCCTATCCCTCGTCTAGATGACTTATTGGATATGCTTAACGGTGCCACCATATTTTCCAAACTAGATCTTAGGAGTGGTTACCATCAAATTAGAATTCGTGAAGGGATGAGTGGAAAACAACATTCAAATCTAAAGATGGCTTATATGAATGGCTAGTAATGCCATTTGGACTTTCTAATGCACCAAGCACATTTTCTCGAATGATGACTCATATCTTCCAACCCTTTATGGGTAAGTTTGTTGTGATTTACTTTGATGATATTTTAGTATATAGCACCTCTACTTCTGACCACCTCTCTCATTTGAAAGCCATATTTACTATCTTCTGCAAAGAGAAACTATTTGTTAATCTCAAAAAGTGCACCTTTTTAGTGAATTTTGTTGTATTTTTGGGATATATTGTGAGCTCAGAAGGCATCCAAGTGGACCCTGAGAAAGTTAGAGTCATTAAGGAATGACCTGAACCTAAGAACATTAGATATGTGCGGAGTTTCCATGGATTAGCAACCTTTTATAGACGTTTTATTCGTGATTTTAGTATCATCATGGCCCCTATCACGGAGTGCATGAAAAAGGGTGAATTTGTTTGGACTAAATCTGCTGCTCATGCCTTCCAAGCTATAAAACATAAGATGATTGAAGCTCCTATCCTTCGCTTGCCATATTTTAGTAAAGTTTTAGAAATATCATGTGATGCTTCGGGGATAGGTATTGGTGGGGTTTTAAGTCAAGAGGGGCACCCAATTGGGTACTTTAGTGAGAAACTTACGGGTCTTCGTTATTGGAATTATATGCCTTAGTTCAAAGTCTTCGTTATTGGAGACATTATCTCCTTCCTAAAGAATTTGTACTATTATCTGATCATGAAGCACTTAAATTTATCAATTCCCAACATAAGGTTAGCCCTCGAAATGCTAAATGGGTCTCTTTTCTCCAAGAATACACATTTAATATAAAACACCTTAAAGGTTCTCACAATCGTGTAGCTGATGCTCTTAGCTGCATATCCTTACTATTGTCCACAATGCAAGTCAAAGTTATTGGCTTTGAAAGGAAAAAAATGAATACGCGGATTGTTTGGATTTTAAAGACATTTATTTGAGTGTTACAAGTGATTCTCCAAATTTAACTTCTGAATATTACATTCGAGATGGATATCTATTCAAAGGTTCCAAACTTTGCATCCCATGTTCTTCTCTTTGACACTTTCTCATTTAGGAATACCATAGTGGTGGGCTTGGTGGACACTTTGGACGTGATAAGACAATCTCTTTAGTAGAAGATAATTTTTTTGTCCTAGATTGAAATCTCTTGTAGGAAAAGTTGTTAGTAGTTGCAGGACGTGCCAACTTGCCAAAGGTAATAAAACAAATGCAGGTTTATACACACCTCTTCCTATCCCCTCCATTCCATGGGAAGATGTGAGTATGGATTTTATCCTAGGCCTTCCTCCAACCATTCGTAAGCATGATTCAATCTTAGTTGTTGTGGACAGATTCTCTAAAATGTCTTATTTTATTCCTTGTAACAAAACTAGTGACGCATCTCACATTGCCAAAATTTATTTTAAAGAGGTTGTTAGTCACCGTGGTGTGCCGAAAATAATAGTTTCTAATAAATATGTTAAATTTACAAGTTATTTTTGGAAATTATTGGGTACTAAACTTCTATTCTCGGTGGCTTACCACCCATAAACGGATGGGCAAACCGAAGTTGTTAATAGAAGTTTAGGCAATCTTTTGCGGTGCCTTGTGGGCGAGCACAAGGGTACATGGGATTTACTACTTCCTCATGCCCAACTTTCTTATAATAATTCAAAAAATAGATCTACTAGTCTTTCTCCCAATGAAATTGTTCATGGCTACAAAGCACTTGTGCCTCATGACTTGATTCCGTTACCGCCATCATACAAAACAAGTCAATTTGCACAAGATTTTGCTCAACATATTCATGATTTACATAAAAACATTACAAAAAAATTAGCTTCTACATATGATCTTTATCAATCAAATGCTAACTTGCATAGAAGGGCTCAAGTTTTTAATGTTGGAGATTTGGTTTTAGTACGCCTAATCCCTGAACGGATGCCTTCTGGCACCATAAAGAAGTTAGCCAAAAGAGGGCAGGTCCCTATAAAATTCTAAAAAAAATTGGGTGATAATGCTTATGTTTTAGAATTGCCAGTTGATTGGAGAATTTCTCCTATTTTTAATGTTTCGGATTTAACACCTTATTTATCACCACCACCTGAATTACTTTGTCCCCCTTTTTCTTCTTCTACTGAAACTACATCTCTTGGGGTGGGAAGTGAGTCTATTTCAGAGCATACTCCTACTACGGATCCTTTCATAATTACACATGAACACATTACACATGATGATGTTTCAACTGTTACTAATGCATTTACAAGGTTTCCCAAAACCTCCTTTGTGCCTGACAGGATTTTGGATGATAAAATCACTATCGATGTTGATGGTGGCATTCATCGCTACCTTGTTCGTTGGAGAGATCGACCTATCTCAGATGATTCATGGATTACTGAAGCTGAGTTGGAAAGACTTGATGATGCTCTACTACAACAATACCGCTTGGACCACTCACCGGTGATGAGTGCTTTTCAGCGGGGGAGGATTGATGGAGCCAACCCAGTACCGCTTGGTGAACCGGATTCTTTTGAAGGATCAAGCTGCTACAATCTTCGCCCACGAACCCAAAAGAATAATTAGTTCCACTTTATTTAATGGTTCTTTTTGGATAATTATCTAGTTTACAACTTTTGTGTTGTTTGTTATGTTAAGACAATTTTTATTTGGGTTGAACCCATTTGGACAAGCCATAAGTCCTCTTGGTTCAAGTTGGTTTGAGTCTTTTATTTTAATTCATGCACTTTATATTTGGCCAAAGATGTTGAATGGCCGAGATTTTATCCCTAGGATGAATGGTTGTGAGAGATTATTGTAACTTTATTTATATCCCTTTTTAGAGATGAAAACCTAATGAGAATATTTTTGAGAACTTCAAATCAGCCCTCCTTCGGATGTGCTACTCCCTCCCTCTCTCCTAGAGGAAATTTTCGTCCCTCCTCTCTTGGAGAAGAGATCATCTTCTCCGGTGTGACTCCGGTAGAATCTGTGGTAGTGTGATGCTCCGCAACCCCTTTGTGAGACTCATTGGGTAACTTGTTTCTATCTCCCTTCCTTGGTGTGTGATTCTTCTAACTCTTCTTCTTGCTAGTAATTTTGGTGGAGTGAAAGTTTGGTGTTGCCTACAAAATTTTTGAATTAATCGCTTGCAATTCGAACATGTGAATGTTCATTTTATTTTATAGATTTTAAAACGCGATTTGACTCTTTATGTTATCTTCTTGTTGGGGTATCGTTTTACTAGATCTGAATCTTACATTTTAAAACGGGCACTTCTCTTGCAAATTTTCACCTATTTAAAGATCGTGTTTTTTGATAGCGATGTTATTTAAATGTGAAGATGTTGATCATATTTCTTGTTGAGAAAATCCGAATTTTGTATCATTCGAAATCATTGGGAAAAGATTTAGATCTATATCAATTTAATTAGATCTACATCAGGTGTTGTGGGCTTTGAGAACCACTCCTAGCTCAGCCACAGGGGAAACCCCGTTCAAACTCTCTCACGGGTCCGAAGCTCTCATTCCAGTGGAGTTTGAGGTCAGAAGTCTGTGGGTGATCGCAGCTGATGACGGAGATGAAGAATGGCGGCTGGAAAATGAAGAAGCTTAGAAGATATCCCTCGACTACATTGAAGAACTCCGAGACTTAGCCTCAACTCGGCAAGAGGAAATCAAACGCCGAATGGTGAAGCACTTCGACAAGCATGTTCGCCTCAGGCATTTCCAAGCAGATGATATAATCCTGAAGAAGGTGGACACGGCAGGAAAATCGTCAGCCGTTGGAAAGCTCAACCCAAATTGGGAGGGACCTTTCATCATCCACGAATCACTTACAATAGGAGGATATCTCCTGCAGAATCACGAAGGGGAACTATTGGGGAATACCTGGAACGACGACGGCCTGAAAAGGTTTTATCCCTGAGCAGGAACGTGTACATCCCTCTCCTGTAAATTTATTATTCATAAATAAATTCATCCCCTCCCTGGAACATGGGAGGGCAAAAGATTCTTACTTCTATCACAGCAATGAATCTTTAGAAGAAAAGAAGGAAAGCAGGTGAAGCCGACCTCCGCGCTGGGTTGGAAAACAGACCTCTGACTTGATTCTCGTAAGATCCAGAACGGATGATGGGACGGTGCCTCGGTAGTGCGTTCCCCTAAGACCAAACCTCTGCATCGACGGTCGAGATCAGCTCCCCCCTTGCACGTTGGCCGTGGTTCCCTCTGACCGCATCTCTCATCCGACTAGAGAGATTATCAGGAAGAAGTTTGGACGCCGACCTCCCAACTCTACGAGAGATGATCGACTTAACCGTTTAGGGGACCCTTGAATAAAGGCGTCGTAAACCCTCAAGAGTGAAAAACTCGCGACATAGCATTTTTGTTTTTGATGACCCTGTCCAATCATTTGAGTTGGTGTGTTTAATCCCCTCTGATTGTTGAGTATATCAGGAAAAGGTTCGTCGAAACAGCATAAACATCACAGTAGGATGGAGACCTCGGGATGGTATGCCTTTGGACCTCCCCGACAGTCAGTCCCAACTTGTCGATCTCTTCAAACTGCATCAACCTCACAGTAGGATGGAGACCTCAGGATGGTGTGTCTTTTGACCTCCCCGACAGTCAGTCCCTACTTGTCGATCTCCTCACCGGCATCAACATTATGGTAGGATAGAGACTTCGAGATGTTGTGTCCCCTAGGACCAGCCCGATGGTCATTTTTCTACTTCCCTCGTCCTAGAGTTCATTATTATTACAAGCATCCTGGCAGTCCTTCATCGGGTACAAAAGAAGGCTTTAGGAGCATTTGTCCCTCACGACCCTCTTTGAAGACTCTTCGCAGATTGACTCCAGCAAGGACTTTTCGAAGAAGGCGAGTATACAGGTGCGACTATATGTGTGCGAGTATTGATGGCGAGTATGCAGGTGCGAGTAAGGTGTGATCATCGACCGCAGTACTCAATCTTGCCCGAGCCTAGGAGCCTAGCGAGCACTCAAACTCGTCGCAAACATAATTGTCTACTCGACATACAAACAAGAAAGCAAGAATAATAACAGAAGGCGAGTACAAAAATCTGTATTTCATTACTTTAATAAAAACATCTTCAAAAAAATGATATACAGCAAAGAAAGAAGAGACCGGCGACTAGACATCATCCTCTCCATCATCCTCGCCATCTACGATGACATCCTCGTCGTCGTCATCCTCATCCTCGGAATCATCATCTTTGGAATCGCTGGAAGACGAGGGCAGATCTCGCCTAGGGGAGTTGGACTACTCGGCGAGCAGCGCCGGGATAAGGTCCACCACGGTCAGCTCCATCGCCTCCGGCTTCAAGAAACCTTCAGCCTTCAACCTGCTCAAAACGACCTTCCCCGTTGGTCGTGCGATCTCCTCCTGGCGAATGTGCGGCATCTCATCTCCGTGCATCCTTATTTGCTTTCCGACCCTGGAGGGACCCGCCTCCAAAGGCTGTTTCTCGGCAGGCCGAGTTTCCAGCTCGACAATACGGACTTGGGCGGCCTCCAAGGCCAGCTGAGTATCCTCCAACTCATTCTCGAGCTGAGATACCTTCTTCGTCGTATCGATCTCGACGGCCTTAAAAGACATGAAGACATCAATTAGCAAAAGTGATCGGCATAAAAGGCGAGTATCCCAGAAGCCAGAGGGGCGACAAGCGAGTACCTCATACTCCTTCCACATGGAGGCCTCTAGCCCCATGGAGATGAGCTTCTTGCTCTGCACTTTGATCATCTGCTCATACTCCAGAAGCTGCCTCGTCGTGGCATGGCCGAGCTCGGCAGCTCGCAGGTAGGATCGCGAGCTCTGTTCGCCAGATACTCGGCCGAGACATCTTGCAGGGCCTCAGCATCTGCGTGACCATATCGGGCGAACATCACGTCGAACGCCTCGCCATTGTCCTCCCAATCCTCTGACCAGCCGGGAAGATTGGTGCTCAAAGTCACCTCGTGGGCGCGCTCAGCCCAGGACACCAGAGGGCGACCATATGCATCCTCGCTACGACCACCTTTGTTGAAGAGCGGGTGACTGTGATGCTCGCCAGCCTCCGAACGGTTCGCCTTTGCGCGCAGGTCCCTCTTCGCGACCTCCTTCTTCTTTCTCGCAGGCTACCCAGATTTGGCCTTGCCTTTCCGCTTCCTGGAAGGCCCAGCATCATTGTCGGCGACCTCCGGTGCATCGCCACCTAGAGACATGTCAATCATGGTAGAATCCCTCGCCTTCAGCGCCATCGAAAGGGGCTCGCTCGGCAAGGAGGAATTAGCTGCAACAAGAAGGGACACAAAAGCATTAGTCGACCGGCTGAAGACAAAAAGGTGAGAATGACCAATGCTCGCTCAGAAGACTACCTTCGCCTGGGAATACCTCGTCGAGCTCATCTACTCGCCTCCTCCAGAAGACCAGATCCAAGCGGCGATTTTGGTAGCAGTCGAGTAGCTTCTCCCTGCTCTCCTCCAGGTAAGGAGTAAGAAAGGCGCTCTCCGCCGGATGGAAGGACAAGGTTGGGATGATTTGAAAGTTGCCACTAATGACGACTAGTTTCTCGCACCAGCGATGATTCTTGTTCACCGTGCCGGACAGTGTGGAGACATGGCTGCACAAGAAGACAACTCCCTCCCCAGTGGCGTTGAAGTAGAATACTCGCCGGAAGACAGAGAGATCGAAGGCAATCTTCTGTTCTCGCGGGAAGCAAAGGAACCCAACGATCATCACCACGCCGTTCGGGTTGATCTGAGCAGGGACTATCCTAAAGTAGCGGAGGATTTGGCAAAACTCCTTCCACAACGGTAGTCGCAAGCAGACCTCGAAGTGGCAGATGGGAAACACTATCTCGGTGGGCGAGAATATGTTTAGTCGCTCATCCTCGCAAGGAAGCCTGGAGACATACCCCGATGACAGGTATTTGGCAGAAAACTCCTTCAAGTCTCTTGGCCGAAGAGTCGGCTTCTTGAAGATAGTCACCTTGAAGTTCTTGGCGTGATTCGCACGACAAATGGTCGCCTCATCGGCCATTCTGGAAAAGAGGGAAGAGAAGAAGTGAGTATCAAAGAGGCGAGGAAGGGAGCAATCGGAAGATACTCGCTAGGAATGCATGAAGATCGCCAGAAAGCGTAATAAATACGTACCCACCCCCTATTTATAGTAGTCGAGGATACTTGGCTTGTCGCGTATGCTGCCGCGAGTACGAGTACAGGGTGGTGAGCTTTAAAGAAAGTCGCTGAAATCAGCAGCGCACGTCAAATCATCGACACTCAGTGCGCGAATACCTGCGTCAGAATACAAGGAAGCTTGCCAGATAGGCGTGACATTCTACTACTACTCGCAAATAAAAACAAAGAAAGAAGATAAAGTCATCACAAACAAACAACCAAAGAATTAAAGGCGAGATTCAAATACTCGCCCAATGGAATTACATAAATTGTTCAAATTACAAACATTCGCCAAAATGGCGACCAAGCGACTACAACGAAAAAGAAAAGGCAGCATCTAAGGAGGGCCCTGGAGATTCGCCTGGGCTTCAGGAGGTTGTGGATGTCTCCCAACCCAGCCCATGCTGTGAGCCCGCTTGAAGTGCTCGAAGGACAGGGTCATCGCATCCTCACCCTGCCGCAACTGATCTTTGATCCTCGCCAGGCGACCAACCGAGCCCATGCTTGCGCGCATCCCCACGAGCTCATCATGATGAAGCTGATGGTGATGCTCGACCCTCGCGACCCGGCGCTCCAAGTCACTAGAAGATGAGATTCCGCTGTGATTAGCCGAGTATCAAACTCTTACAACCGAGACACTCACACCTCCAACTCAGTCAAGCGACGATGAGCATTGCTACTCGCCAGGCGCTCAACCCGTGACTCCATCTCAGATAGGCGACGATGAGGTTCGCAGATCGCCAACCGCTCCAGCTTTGACTCCATCTCTAAGATGGCGCGAGTAGCCTTTTCCTGGTACTCGCAAGAAGAGAGACCGACGGCGTCAATCAAAGCTCCCACGGGAGTATGAGCGCGAGCTGCAAATCGAAAGGTAAGTTAGAGCGTCTAAATGACAAGAATTGAATAAAGGTCGTGAGTAAACAGTCAGTTACTAGGCCGATGGGCATCGCTCCTCGCCTCGTGACGAGGACTGCGAGATTGTCGGCAAGGAGAGCCCCTTCCTTGATGTGGAGAAGAGCTGCGACAATGATCACCTCGCCGGCCAGAGTGGGACCCAGACGTCTACTTCAGCTAGAAGGCGCATTCCCTCGACCGCGACCATCCACTGGTCGCCCTCCACCTCTCGGGGCGAAGAATCCCGAAGAGCCCCCAACCCCGCCTCGGCGCGAGGATTCTCCCAAGTGGGTTGAAGGAGCAGCGGAAGACAAGGGGCGCTGATCGCCCTGGATGTCGGCAGGAGGAGGGAACAGAGGAGGTGGCGGAAACCCACCAGCGGGCAATTGCGAACTGCTCGCCAGCTGATAAGTAGTATTTATATAAGTTTTTAATAGAAATTTTTGTAATTATTTAAAATGAATTTTTCCTTTTCATGTCAACTTTAGGTTATAAGTACATCTTTTAGTAATTTTGATTCTAACTTAGCTTAATTCCAATATTTGCAGAATTTTTGGAGAAATTGATGAAATTTACAAGACACTCCACAAGGTCACGCCTGTGACCAAGGGGCGTGTAACCTGAAGATCGAACCAGAGTCGATGTCACACTGATTGAGCTAGCCCACAGCGACTCACGCCCTCGGTCACGCCCGTGACCCAGAGTCACGCCCGTGACCAAGGGGCATGTAATCTTAGAATCTTCCCAGCGTACTGCCGTCGAGATGTGGAGCTGTCATCGAGAAGTCAACATGAGTCACGCCCTTGACCTGTACAACCCCGATGTTCGCCTGGAAGGGTCCCTGGTTCGCATACCCAAGGGAGCGAGCCAGAGATGGGTGAGCCAGGCAGGGCGAGCCCAAGAAGAGCGGTTCGGCAGGCGAGCCCTAGAGGCAGGCGAGCCAGCCGGTCGAAGGAGTTCGCTAGGGAGCCTCAGGACCTTGGGGTGCAAATAGCCGCTTCTGGGGTACAGTTAGCCATTTTGGCGAGCCCGACTCGCTAAAGAGCGGTTCGGCAGGCGAGCCCTAGAGGCAGGCGAGCCAGCCGGTCGAAGGAGTTCGCTAGGGAGGCCCAGGACCTTGGGGTGCAAATAACCGCTTCTGGGGTACAGTTAGCCATTTTGGCGAGCCCGACTCGCTAAAGAGCGGTTCGGCAGGTGAGCCCTAGAGGCAGGCGAGCCAGTCAGTCGAAGGAGTTTTGCTAGGCAGGAGAGCCAGCCAGACATCTTGGCGAGCCCCATGTTCGCTAGAACAGGTCAAGGGTCTCTGGTTCGCCGGTACCTGGGGTGGTCTTTTACCAGAAAACTCCTAGTGGTCTGCAGCTAGTCCCTCCAAACAGCGGAGTTTGGCTGTTAACGGACCAATTTGGGGTGCGGATAGTAAGAATTGACAGCGGGAGTTGGCTATTGACAGACCACAAAACCAAAATCTATAAATAGACCTTAAGGGGCGCCTTGGAAGAGGACCGGTTTCAGAATCTTTGAGCCTTCTTCTCTCCATAGGTCGCTTTGGTTTGAGCTCTCTAGCTCTCCAAGGTGCCCAAGTCTTAGCTTTGGCTTGGGAGGGGAAGCGCTCAACGATCTTCCAGGTTAGTGGAGGGACCTCCTTGCTGAGACCAGGGTCTTTGTTCTTTGTCCGAGTTATCTTCCTACCTCTTCCGAGGGACCGATAAGGGCTAGTCGCCCCTCAATTCGTTGAGGGCCCCGAGCTCCACAAGAGACCGAGAAATCGGTTTCAACATTTTGGTGCGGTGAGCGTGGAGTGTGGCTGGTTCAAGAAAGTTCCGGAGAAGGGACATGGCGGGCGATGAAGAGCAAGGCGAGGAGTTCGACGAGACACCTCAGGAGGCGATGGCCAGAATGCTCGCAGATTTCAGAAAGGAGGTGCTCGACACCTTGGGGTTCACGGTCACAGCTCTGCGAAGCGAGTTTGCGACCCCAGCCCCTCGGGCGCCCCCTCCCCCCACAACAGTCGGCGAGGAGGCACCAGGGGGGAGGGCTGGAAAGGAAGTTGTCGTTGGTCTAGGTCAGGGCAAGGAAGGGCGAGTGTTGTTCGCCAGTCCGGCGAGCTCCGTGCCGGCGAGCTCAGTGCTGGCGAGCTCCGTCCCAGCGAGCACGACGCAGGCGAGTGCGCGCCAAGAGGAAGCGGCGACGGTCGGGGTGGTTCAGGCTAGCACCGCCCTCGCGAGCACAGTCCCGGCGAGCTCAAGTTTGGCGAGCGAGCTCGGGGGACGAGTGGAGCCAGGAAGAGTGACAGGAGGGGGAAGCCCCTTTTGCGAGTTGGTGCTTTCCGCACCCGTCCCGGGGGGATTTGGAGAATGGGACCGGGTGTACTACAACGGTAGAGATGACCCTGTTCAGCACCTGCAGAGTTTCGAAGACTCGGTCTCCATCAGGCCGATGTCAGATGCCTTCAAGTGTCGGCACTTTGCCGTCACCCTCAAGGAGAAGGCCTGTGACTGGTTCCATCATCTCCCTGCAGGGTCAATCTACTCGTTCGAGGATTTGCGCCGAAGTTTTTTGCTGAGGTTCTCGACCTCAAAAAAGAGGAAGAAGGACGCTGATTCCCTCTTCGCAGTGAAGCAGGGACCCAGGGAGTCGCTGGCTCAGTATGCCGATCGATTCCAGGAGGAAGTACAGCTCACTCAAGAGATGCCTGGGTTTGCACTCCAACTCGCCTTCACGATCGGGTTGAAAGAGAGTTTCTTCAAGATGGCGTTGAAGAGAAAAGCCCCCGTATCCTTTGAAGAGCTGATGGAGAGGGTGTCGGAGGAAGTCGCGAGTGAGGAAGCCAATCCGGAGCTCACCAAGAGGCTAGCAAAGCTCAGTGAGCCGGAGGTGAGGCAGCAGGAGGTCAGGAGAAGGGAAGAGCCCCGGGCCCCGGAGGGGGAATGGAGGCCGCAAGGTGGAGGAATGCAAGGGCAGGGAAGGGGTTACGGCCCAGGAAGGGGTAACCATGTCGGAGGTCAATGGAGGCCCCTCCAGTTAGGGTGGAGTCAAGGTCCGATGCAAATGCCTCCCCCTCCCCAACAGGCCATGGCAATTGGAAGAGGAAGAGGAAGAGGAAGAGGAAGAGGAAGAGGAAGGGGAGGAGAGATGGAAATGGCGGCCGCTAGGAGGAGAAGGAATAGGGTGGCAGAGGCCGATGCAGGGGAAGTGATGTTGCCATATTGTATCTTTCATGATGTGGAAGGTCACTCGACAGACACCTGTCCGGAGTTCCTGGAAGTAAAGAGGGGCAGAGCGCCCGCGCCACCGCAGCAGCAGCCAGTAAGGATCGTGGAGGTCGAACCTCGAGAGGAGGATGAGGAAAGGTGTGAGGATAGAGCCGATATGGGAAGTAGAGGAGGGATCGGGGTGATCCATGGGGGAGGGGGGGGGGGTAGGGGTAGAGGCGACCCGCAAGGCTAGCCTCCATACCATCTACCGCCGGAGCGTGGCTTCGACCTCCACCACTCCGCCCCCGGCCGAAAAAATCATTTTCACCCAGAAAGACCTGCCGGGCTATGAGGACCCGTTCTGCGATGCGCTGGTTATTCAGACGGCGATCGAGAACTTCATCGTCTCCCGAATCCTGGTGGACAACGGGAGTTCGGTCAACGTCATCTTCAAGAAGGCGTTTGACAAGATGGAGGTGGAACCCAGAAGGGTGTTGGCCTCGGATGGCCCTCTGTTTGGATTCTCGGGGGAGAGGAAAGAAGTAGAAGGGGGAGTAGGACTTCATGTCACCCTGGGTGGGCAGTCCAGAAACTGCCATTTTGTCATAGTGGACGCCCCAAGCAGCTACAGCGCCATCTTCGGACGGCCGCTCATCAGCGCGTTCCGTTGTGTCCCCTCCACCTTTCATCAATGCCTTAAGTTCAACGACGGAGGGGTTCAGGTGTGGATCAGGGGGGATCCCAAGGTGGCGAGGCAGTGCTACGTGACGGCTGTCAACACCATCTCCTGGATGGGAGAAGCGGAGGAATGGGATAAGATGATGGAGGAAGCGGCCGAGGCCGGTGGTAAAGAGGTATCCGAGGAAAGGTTGGCGGGAGATGAAGTCCGTGCCCAAGAAGGGGTAGCTGAGGGACACCGGGCGGAAGGAGAGGAAGAAGGAGAGAAGGCCCAGGAGGGAGGGGCAAAGGAGCTGATGCTGGTAGAGAAGGAGGTCGAGGAAGGAACCCCGGCTCCCACTCGTGCCCAGGAGGAGAGGGCTTGGGGAGAACAGTCCCGGTTGGAGTCTGTGGACGAGGTCGTGGAGCTCGAGGTCACCACCCGACTGGGGGTGGTGGAGAAGGTCCGGGTCAGCGGAGGTCTCAACCCAGAAGATCAAGCGGAGATTCTGGCTTGCGTACAAAAGAACGTAGACGTATTCGCTTGGAGCGCCGCAGAAATGCCCGGGATCGACGCGGATGTGGCTTGCCATCGCCTCAACCTCGACCCCGGCACCCGCCCCATCCGCCAGAAGAGGAGGGCCATCGCCGACAAGTTGGAAGGACCCATCCGCGAGGAGGTGGGCAAGCTCCTACAGGCAGGCTTTGTATCAGAGATCCAGTATCCGGGCTGGGTCTCCAACGTCGTTATGGTGAAAAAGGGAGCAGGTAAATGGAGGATGTGTATCGACTTTTCTTTACTTAATAAATCATGCCCTAAGGATTGTTACCCCCTGCCTAGAATCGACGCGCTGGTTGACTCAGCCGTCGGTTTTCCTGTGATGTCTTTTTTAGATGCTTTTTCATGTTACCATCAAATACGCATGCACCCCCTGGACATCAAAGATGTCTCCTTCATCACGGGGGATGGGTGCTACTGTTATAAGATGATGTCGTTCGGGCTCAAGAATGCAGGGGCCACATACCAAAGGATGATGGACAGAGCCTTCCGCGAGCAGAAGGGAAGAAACTTGGAGGTTTATGTTGATGACCTCATGGTGAAGAGCAGAGACCTTGGGTCTCACCTCCAAGACCTTGAGGAGACATTCGGGACCCTGCGGCGGTACCAGATGAAACTCAATCCCTTGAAGTGCGTCTTCGGAGCGAGCCGAGGAAAGTTCCTAGGCCACTTGCTCACCCCCGCGGGAGTGGAGCCTAACCCGGACAAGGTTAGGGCGGTGATGGAGTTGGGGTCGCCAAGGAATCTGAAGGAGGTTCAGAGCCTTACAGGGAAGTTGGCTGGGCTCAGCAGGTTCCTCTCCAAGGCGGGAGAAAAGTGTGCACCTTTTTTCAAGGTGCTGCGGGGAAACAAGAAGTTTGAATGGACCCGGGAGTGCGAGGAAGCCTTCCAGGCTCTGAAAGAACAGCTCACCCAAACCCCTCTGCTCCAGGGACCGAGGCCCGGAGAAGACCTATCCCTGTACCTGGGGGTAGGGTCCGAAGCAGTAAGTTCCGTATTAATCCGGGAGGAGGGGAAGAAACAGTTCCCTATCTACTATGTCAGTCGAGTGCTGAAGAGGGCAGAGCTCCGGTACCCGATCTTAGAAAAGTTGGCCTTCGCATTGGTGGTGTCAGCCCGGAGGCCCCGGCCTTACTTTCAAGCCCATTCAATCAAGGTAGTGACGGACCACCCACTCCGTAAAATCATGGAAGGGGTGGAGCACTCAGGGAGGTTAGCAAAGTGGTCCGTGGAGTTAAGTGAATTCAATATCACATTCGTACCCAGGACGTCCATCAGGGCTCAGGCGGTGGCAGATTTCATGGCCGACTATGCGGCCGAAGTGGGGGAGCACGAGCAACCTCCCCCAGAGGCATGGAAGATGTTGGTGGACGGAGCGTCGGGAAAATACTCCTATGGAGGGGGAATGGTCCTGGTAAGTCCTCAGGGGACTCGGATTGAGCAAGCCTTGAACATCTGTTTCCCAATTACCAACAACCAGGCTGAGTACGAAGCGGTGATAGCGGGCCTTCGGCTGGCCCGAGAACTGGGAGTGCAGGACATGGAGGTCTCCACGGACTCCATGGTGGTAGCATGCCAGATCAAGGGAGAGTTTGAAGCAAAGGACCCGACCCTCCTGCTATACCTGGAGAAGGTTAAGGGGGTCATCGGGCAGTTCCGCACCTTCTCCATCAAGCACGTGCCGAGGCAGGAGAGCACCCAGGCGGACCTCTTAGCCAAGTTTGGTCCCCAAGCGGGAGGGACGACTTCAGAACTCTTCCGGCCCTCCATCGAGGAAGGAGAATTGATGGAGGTGGATCAACGAGCCTCGTGGATGGATCCGTTCATCACCTTCCTATCCTCCGGGCAGTTCCCTGGAGAGGACGTGGACAAGAGGCGCTTCAGGTATAAGTCCGCTTATTACTCCTTGCATGCAGGAGGGCTATATAGGAAAACTCTCTCGGGACTCCTGGCCCATTGTGTTTCCGAGGAGGAGGTTCCGAGAGTCCTGGAAGAAATCCACTCCGGGGAGTGCGGCAGCCACTCCGGGAGTCGGACCCTGGAAGGGAGGGTGCTGAGACAAGGCTACTTCTGGCCCACTCTCAGCAAGGATGCGGCAGAGTTCGCGAGAAAGTGTCTGAAGTGCCAGCTCTATGCTCCGCTCCAACTCCTCCCAGCCCAAAGGCTCCGGACCATCACGGCTCCCTGGCCCTTCGCCATATGGGCGCTGGATCTGGTCGGTCCCTTTCCCCAAGCCAGCGGCCAGAGGAAGTTCCTGCTGGTCATGATCGACTACTTCTCCAAGTGGGTAGAAGTGAAAGCACTCGCTAAGGTAACCTCTCAGGTTGTAAGGAATTTTGTATGGGGAGAGATAATTTGCAGGCACGGGTTACCTCTAGCTATAGTGACGGACAATGGGCCGCAGTTTGCTAGTGAAGAGTTTGTTGGCTTCTGCACTCAGCTCGGCATTGACCTCAGGTTCGCGTCGGTCCACCACCCGAGGAGCAATGGGCAGGTGGAGGCCGCGAACAAAATAATCGTTAACCTATTAAAAAAGAAAGTAGAAAACCTCCGAGGAAACTGGGTAGAACAGCTACCCTCCGTCCTTTGGTCCATGAGGACCACCCCGAATACCGCCACCGGGGAGACCCCGTTCAAGCTCTCTCACGGATCCGAGGTCGTTCTCCCCATAGAGTTCGAGGTAAAGACCCCCCGGGTGATCGCTGCGAGCGAGGGGGATGAAGAGTGGCTGGAAGATAACAATGCAGAGCAGAGGCTATCTTTGGACCTGGTGGAAGAACTCCGGGACTTGGCCACCATCAGGCAGGAAGAGGTCAAGCGGCGGATGGCTCGATATTTTGACAAACATATCTGGATAAAGCACTTTCAGAAAGGGGACCTGGTCCTAAAGAAGGTCGATGCGGCCGGCAGAGGGGACGCGGTGGGTAAGCTTAACCCCAATTGGGAGGGTCCATATATTGTAAGCGGGGTGCTCAAGTCGGGGGGATATCACCTCCAGGATATGGAGGGGGTGCCCCTCGACCGAGCCAGGAGTGGGGATGATTTGAAACGATTTTACCCTTAAAAGCTTTGCTATATTGTTTACTGAATGTCTTACTCCTTTTTTATAACGCTTATAACTACCGCAGTGCCGACATGACAAAGTCTGGATATGTTGGTGCTGGAATGCCCCAGATCGATTCCGCTCCCGGGCTCTCACCTAGACGGGGGGTTCAGGTTGATCTCTGGAGAGGCTGGCAAGGTTGGATATGTTGGTGCTGGAATGCCCCAGATCGATTCCGCTCCCGGGCTCTCACCTAGACGGGGGGTTCAGGTTGATCTCTGGAGAGGCTGGCAAGGTTGGATATGTTGGTGCTGGAATGCCCCAGATCGATTCCGCTCCCGGGCTCTCATCTAGACGGGGGGTTCAGGTTGATCTCTGGAGAGGCTGACAAGGTTGGATATGTTGGTGCTGGAATGCCCCAGATCGATTCCGCTCCCGGGCTCTCACCTAGACGGGGGGTTCAGGTTGATCTCTGGAGAGGCTGGCAAGGTTGGATATGTTGGTGCTGGAATGCCCCAGATCGATTCCGCTCCCGGGCTCTCACCTAGACGGGGGGTTCAGGTTGATCTCTGGAGAGGCTGGCAAGGTTGGATATGTTGGTGCTGGAATGCCCCAGATCGATTCCGCTCCTGGGCTCTCACCTAGACGGGGGGTTCAGGTTGATCTCTGGAGATGCTGGAAAGGTTGGATATGTTGGTGCTGGAATGCCCCACATCGATTCCGCTCCCGGGCTCTCATCTAGACGGGGGGTTCAGGTTGATCTCTGGAGAGGCTGGCAAGGTTGGATATGTTGGTGCTGGAATGCCCCAGATCGATCCCGCTCCCAGGCTCTCATCTAGACGGGGGGTTCAGGTTGATCTCTGGAGAGGCTGGCAAGGTTGGATATGTTGGTGCTGGAATGCCCCAGATCGATTCCGCTCCCGGGCTCTCACCTAGACGGGGGGTTCAAGTTGATCTCTGGAGAGGCTGGCAAGGTTGAATATGTTGGTGCTGAAATGCCTCAGATTGATTCCGCTCCCGGGCTCTCACCTAGACGGGGGGTTCAGGTTGATCTCTGGAGAGGCTGGCAATAGGGATCGGGACCTAAGATAGCAGGTTGAGGTGTTAGAGCCAGAAGGGTTTGGTTCGTAAAATTGAAAGGGTTGAGGCTGGTAGGGCCTGAGGTAGCGGGTTGAGATACTAAGATCGGGGAGTTTTGATTCGCAAGATACCAAGGCTCAAGCTCGTCAAGGTCAGGTTCGTCCGGCAGTATCCGCGGGCGACAACAGCCCGGGTTCGCGAGATCCACAAGAGAGGAACCCTGGCGAGGCGAGCCCAGACACACGCATTCGCGAGCCCCCCGGAAGCACTGCCGCATAACCAGTCATGAGAGTTCAGGAGAAAGAGATCAAATGCGAGAGAAAAAAGAAATACGTGCACGCGCACAAATACTAACGAAAAAATCATAACTATCATTCCCCAAGATTTTTCTATGTTCGGCGGCGATCTCGCCAGCCCAAAAAGAATAATATACATTCGAAAGAAAGAGGGAGAAGAGAGGCTAAGGGGTTTCATTCTGGTGGGCCCTCGCCGTTCTTGCAAGCCCCCAACCATGGCGCCAAGTCGAAGAGGTCCGGGCAGACGTCTTCGGCTGTAAACTCCATCGCGTCTTCCGCTAGCAGACTCGCGTTCTTAAGGGTCGTGAAGACGAGTTTGGCGACCTCCTGTGCATCTCGCCGCCTCTGTTCCTCACTTTCGGCGACCCTCTGTTGAGACCTGGCTCGCCCAGGAGAAGGAGGCAGCACGCTGCGAACCAGCTCGTCCACCCGAGCCTTCAACATGGTATTCTCCAACTCCAGCTCGCCGCTGCGAGCGAGAAGCTTGGTTGCTACATCGGCATCCTGAGTTAACATCAAACGAGTTAAGACAAAGATCGGAGGTCGCGAACAGCGAAGAAAAGAGGCCCAAGGGCCGCTTACCATCTTGCCCTGCATCCCGACGAGGAGGCTTTCCGACATCTCCTCTCTCTCCTTAAGGCCCATGATCTGCTCGCGAGCCCTCTTAAGCTCCTCCCTGTATGCGCGGATATCCCTATCCGCCTGCAGATAACGGCACCCCGCCATATGTGTGAGCTCCGTCGAGCGGAACTGGGCTCGCATTTCTTCATAGACCAGTTGCCTTGGCCCCATCTCTTTATAGGCGGCGGCGTCCTCGCGGCCGTATAAGCCGAAGGAGATGGAGAACGCCTCCTCCCTGGCCTTACCGAGCTCCACCCAGGAGGGGTGAAGGGTTGAGCAAGAAATCCGGTTGGCGTCAGGATCCCAAGCGAGCAGGGGCTCGCCAAGGATATCAGAAACCTTCTCACCCAGACCAAAGTTCTTGTGGCCCTTGGGTTGGGGGGTTGTGGAAGAGCTCCCAGCGCCCTGGCTCGCCAACGGGTCCGGCTGTTTCGCAGGAGAAGGGGGCGAGCCGTCGGTCTCGCTCAGATCGACGACCGCTCTCTTGTCTTTGACGGCGAGGGTTTTCCCCTTCGACTTCTTGGAGGAGGGTTGCGAACCAGGCTGGCTCGCAGATGGAGGCCGCTTCTTGCCGGACCCGGTGGCGGGAAGATCGCGGCAAGCCTCTGCCGCCGCGGTCGCGAGAGAGTCCGCTGTAAGAGTGGTGCCTTGCGCGTGCGGAGGATTAACGGGGATCTCGCGCTCGCCTGAAGAGTAAAAGCGTTACACAGCGAAGAAAAAGGAAAGGAGAGTGGGGCGAGAGCGAGCCATACCTTCCCCTTGAGGAACTACGAGTAGCGAGTCGACGTTGCGCCGCAGATGGGCGACTTCGAAGTTTTTTCTGGAGAGGTATTGGAGGAGTTTGGCGTCGGCACCGCCCAGCGAGCTCGGAGGGCAGTAGGTGGCGCCATCCCGTTGAAGAGGGGTGAAGTGGAGGTTACCGAAGGGACCCTTCACCAGGATGAACTTCTGAGTCCAGTAGTGACTCTTGTTCACCGTCTCGCAGACGGTGACGTGCTGACTCGCGAAGTAGGTGGTCCCGTCCCGGAAGGCGCGAAAGGAAAACACTTTGCGGAAGACGAGGAGGCTGAACTCGATCCTCTCCTCCCGCATGTAACTGGCGAACGCGACAATGTCCGCGATCGCATTCGGGGTCAACTGGCTCGGCAGCACCCCATAATACCACAGCACCTGCAAAGAACGGTAAAAAAGCCGCGATGGCGAACAGGGAACGGCGAGAAGGCTAAGCGAAGTACCTGACGAATTTCAGGCCATAAAGGGAGTCGCAACCCATTCTCGAATTGAGCAATGGGGATCGCGAGTTCGTCAGCCTCGGTCTCGTTCAATGTAGATTTCTCGCTTGGACTGCGAGCCGAATAACCCTCCGGGAGATAACGATCCACGGCATGTTTATACTCCTCTGCCGTGATGTTCGCGCAGTAGAATTTATGGGCTTGAAACGCTGAGGCGCATCTTGACCGCCCTTCACTCTCGCCATCCGCTCCCACTGACTGATTTGTTCGCATCGAGTCAGGAAGGGGCAGCCTGCAAGCGGCGAACGCGAGCACGAGCTTGCGAGAACAGAAACGAGCGTAGACGCGAGAGGATTAGAGAAATAAATGCGACGGATGGAAAAATGAATCCGAACTATTTATAGGAAACTAAGATGGGCACGGGAATCGAAGCATCGGGGGTGCGGATAGCGAAAATAAAGTAGATTTCTACTCGATTAAACTACAGTCTGGCGAGCCCGGGCTCGCCATCGCGCGGTAATTAAGCCCCGCCTAAGGCCGGCCCGTGAGGGAAGGGAAGTTTGGGCACAACATCGCCCGAAAGTTCGCGGGCGCTCCACGAGGGCAATCGTATCAAACACGGCGAGCAAACGGAATAAGCCACAGGCGCACCACAAAAATAAAGGGCAGAACAAAAAATGATAAAAGGCGAGTCACGATGAACTCGCAAGTATTACCACACCACAGATATTGTTCAAACAGAAGCGTCATGAAAGAAATAAAAGCAAGGGGATAGTAAAAATAAACCCGCGGAAGGCTCAGGGGTAAGGAAGCCATTTTCAGCGACCCCGACCTCGCTTCCCCGCGCGCGGCGGCACTCTCGGATAGTGGTATTCGCGAAGTGCTTTGAACTCGCGCAGGATTAAGTGTGCTTGATCCTCGCCCCGCGAGATGTGCACGTCGGGCGAGGTAACGTCTGCGCGAGTCACCGGCCCCGCTTCGGCGAGCAAGCGCGCATTCACGTCCTCCATCACAGCAAATCTCTCGTTGAAGGAAGCTCGGTCCGCGTCATATCGCTCCTCCAGCTCGCACAGCATCATACCATGCTTCTGAAGCACCTCTGATACTCGTCTCTTCATTCGCTCGGGGTCGCCTGGGTCGCCCAAGAAGTCTTCCATCTGGCTCGGCAAGGGCGGCGGTGACATCTCTACCCTCCCATGCTCTGACGCAGGCGTGGCTTCCGAAATGTCTGCGAAGGAAGAACTAGTAGGATCAGGGGGCGAGCGGGAAAGCGAGCCCGGACAAATGTACTAACCTTGAGAGAAGGGAGACTCGCGACGTTGCTTGCGAGAGGACTCCGGTCGACCCTGGAAGTTTTTGCGGAACCCTGGGACGTGGGGTTTCCCCAGACCAGGGGGATACACCACCCTCTCCGCGACCTGGGCGCCGTCGAGAAGCGAGCCGCCTGGACTTTGCCTGCCCACCATATCGAAGCCCGGGACCTCCACGTTAACCTTAGGCGGAATCGGGGAGTGCGCCGGTGTGGAGCCTTTCTTCTCGGGGCTCGGCGGTGGGGTATCTGCACGGGTCATAAGCGCATAGATATCGCACAAAGACTTAAGCGAGGATAAAAGAAGGTACTTATGACGTACGGGGTTGCGAGAGAGGCGCATGTAGGGTTGAGGTCCCGGTCCCAGCATCTAGCGATCCCAACTTCGCTGGGGACGGAGCGTGAGAAGAGGTCAGCGTGAGGCCCGCCAGGCGTTCCTCAGGTGGAGGATTCTGCGAGAGGGGAAGGAGTGAATAGGGAGTCGGAATAAAAAGTCTAGACGAAGAATACCTGTTGCGCGAGCCCGGTATTCAGCAGCGGAGGCGAGGCAGGAGGTGACGACATGTCCTCCCCCTGCGACCTCCAAACCGTCTTGGCCTTCTTAGTCTGGGGGGAAGAGGATGTGGCGGGGTTGAACATCCAGGCGTTGCGTCCGGCTGCCCGGGCCTTCGCCATATCCCTGGAAGCCTTCAACTGATCCAACGCGCTCGGCTTAGAAGACATTCGAGAGAGGTTGTTTCCTGCGAGGAAGAAGGGGAAGGAAAAGCTCGATCACCAGCTGCAGCGGACGGTATTTATAGTTTTGGACGTGGGACCCACCGAAAGATTCCCGCCATGTCAGCCGAATCGGCGAACACCAGGGGTTGGATGTTTCTACGCGAGCTCAAGACAACCTCGCGAAGAGTGGGGATTGTGTACAACCCCGATGTTCGCCTGGAAGGGTCCCTGGTTCGCATACCCAAGGGAGCGAGCCAGAGATGGGCGAGCCAGGCAGGGCGAGCCCAAGAAGAGCGGTTCGGCAGGCGAGCCCTAGAGGCAGGCGAGCCAGCCGGTCGAAGGAGTTCGCTAGGGAGGCCCGGGACCTTGGGGTGCAAATAGCCGCTTCTGGGGTACAGTTAGCCATTTTGGCGAGCCCGACTCGCTAAAGAGCGGTTCGGCAGGCGAGCCCTAGAGGCAGGCGAGCCAGCCGGTCGAAGGAGTTCGCTAGGGAGGCCCAGGACCTTGGGGTGCAAATAGCCGCTTCTGTGGTACAGTTAGCCATTTTGGCGAGCCCGACTCGCTAAAGAGCGGTTCGGCAGGCGAGCCCTAGAGGCAGGCTAGCCAGTCAGTCGAAGGAGTTTTGCTAAGCTGGCGAGCCAGCCAGACATCTTGGCGAGCCCCATTCGCTAGAACAGGTCAAGGGTCTCTAGTTCGCCGGTACCTGGGGTGGTCTTTTACCAAAAAACTCCTGGTGGTCTGCGGCTAGTCCCTCCAAACAGTGGAGTTTGGCTGTTAGCAGACCAATTTGGGGTGCGGATAGTAAGAATTGACAGCGGGAGTTGGCTATTGACAGACCACAAAACCAAAATCTATAAATAGGCCTTAAGGGGCACCTTGGAAGAGGACCGGTTTCAGAATCTTTGAGCCTTCTTCTCTCTATAGGTCGCTTTGGTTTGAGCTCTCTAGCTCTCCAAGGTGCCCAAGTCTTAGCTTTGGCTTGGGAGGGGAAGCGCTCAACGATCTTCCAGGTTAGTGGAGAGACCTCCTTGCTGAGACCAGGGTCTTTGTTCTTTGTCCGAGTTATCTGCCTACCTCTTTCGAGGGACCGGTAAGGGCTAGTCGCCCCTCAATTCGTTGAGGGCCCCGAGCTCCACAAGAGACCGAGAAATCGGTTTCAACATGACCCATATGTCACGGCCATGACTTTCCCGTGTCATCCCTGCACACCGCCGCGCCGCAATCAAGATCCACACCGCATTAAATGAAGCTGTCCAAGTACACGCCTGTGACCCAAGTTACACGGGCGTGTAATGTCAAAATTTCTCCCGCCGTCACGCAAAGCCCACGCCACTGTCGGATCCAATGTGAACAGTGATTACACGCCCCTAGGTCACGCCCGTGACCAAGGGGAGTGTAACTTGAAAATTTTTCCTATAAATTTCAGGGCTCTCCTTGAGTCCAGGGTTCAAAAATTTGGAGAGGGGGAGGTGCTGCTAGAGCTGTCAGTGAGTTTTTCATGTTCATTTTCATGTCTTCCCATTTCATGTTCTCTTTCTCTTCATGTCAAGTAATGCTTTAATTTTCCTTCTTGCAATAGCCTAGTTTAAGCTTGTAATCTTATTTTTCCTAGCTTGTAATCTCTTTTCTTTAAGGCTTGTAATAGTTTTCATCTAAATAAAAATTAAGTTGGCTCTTTTGTTGATTTGTCTCTTTCCACCTTAGTAATTTTCCTTCATGCAATTTTATTTTTCTTTCTCTTCCCCCCCCCCCCCCCCCCCCACTATGATTAACTAATTCTCATTAGTGCTCGATTGAAATGATCCGAGGATGAGATAATCAAGTTATGATTTTCTAAGCACTCTTTTTCCGTTTTTTGTAAACACTTGAATTACCTTGATTTTTAACTAGTGAGGTCATATTATCGATGTATGGTTTTCGCTTAAGTTTTCATGCATAGTTAGCCGAGAGGCTCAAAGTATGAATCGATCACTCAAGGGTAAGGAGAGTTGCATGCACCCCTCGGGAGAGGATGACATAAATCTCCCGGATTGGTGTCAAATCCAATAGCGGGGTTCACTTCGTAAAGCTAGTTTTAGGTAATCAATTATAGGACAAGAGTCCGGTTTATTTTTCCTAAACTTAGTTGGGCATTAACCTCGAGAGAGGCATGTTCGAGCTTCGGGAACCTCCACGGTCACGTAGTTTAATTAAACGGAATTAGATTTATTTTCCTTTCGCTTGATTATTCTTAATCCAAGGTGACTTTTGATTGAGCACTAATCTCTTTTACCATCGTTTAATCCCTTCTTTTAGCTTATAATTTGTCTCTATTTAGCTAGTAAAGCAAAACTCAAAAATCGTTTAGATAAGATAATAGTGATTTTCCTCGAAGTAGAAGTAATCAACGCGCCCCGTGAAATACGACCTTGGTATTTCTAAATATCCTATACTATAGACGATAAGGTACACTTGCCTTTATTGGATATAGTTTTGGAGAAAATCTTTAACCATTTCACTTTGCAAACATGCTTCTTTTTATTTATTTTGCTTTGTCTAAAATTCAAAAAGAAAAAAAATATAATAGTCTAGTTTTCCTCTCCCTTTCTTTTCTTTTCATTATCCGCTCTTTTTCTTCATTTCTTTTTTTTCTTTAGTGTATGATCCGAGGTAGCGCTTCAAATATTCCTTTTGATCCAGAGATCGAGCAAACCCTTTGGCGGCGCGGCCATTCTCGTGATAAGGATAATCAATTAGAATTTGAAGAGTCGATCGGGGACACTCACACAGCGAATATGGATCTTAATCCTAACGCGCCAAATCCTAATAAGGCCACGCAGCGGACCATGTCCTATTCTGCGCGGCCGAATTTGGAAGGCACATAGTCAAGTATTGTTCGCCCCGCGGTGGCGAACAATAACTTTGAGATCAAGTCCAGCATCATACAAATGGTGCAGCAATCAGTGACCTTCGATGGTCAGCCGGACGAAGATCCAAACTGTCATATTTCTAATTTTCTCGAAATCTATGACACATTTAAAATCAATGGCGTCACCGATGATGCCATTCGATTGCGTCTTTTTCCTTTTTCTCTGTGGTCTAAGACCAAGCAGTGGTTGGGCTCACTTCCTAGGGAGTCCATCACTACATGGGCCGATATGGTAGAAAAATTTCTCACTAAATATTTTCCGCCTACAAAGACCGCCAAAATGTGAACAGATATTGCGTCATTTATGCAAATCGACTCGGAGACTCTCTATTATACATGGGAGTGCTTCAAGGAGCTTTTGCGTAGATGCCCTCACCACGCACATCCCACTTGGCAACAAGTGCAAATTTTTTATAATGGCTTGAATTTCCAAACTAAGCAAATGATTGATGCGGCCGCCGGGAGAACATTAAATAAGAAGACCCCGGAGGCCGCTCAAGAGCTTTTTGAGGAAATGGCCATGAATGCGTACCAATGGAATATGCCCCGAGCGCGGCCTAACAAGCCAGCCAGAATTTTTGAAATAGACGCAAACGCAAATTTGGCTTTACAAGTTGAGCGCTTAACAAAGTAAGTGGCGAAGATGTCTGCTTCTGTAAGATCCCCTTCCCGGAACACAAAACACGGCCGAGGGGAGTCTTATGCCCAGGACAGCCGCCTTGCGGAAGCGCCAGCTCACGGGCTAGCCACCACCACAAGACGCCTATCCCGCCGGCTAAACCAACTCAACAGCGCCAACCCATCAATAAACTAAAACAAGAAGCCACATATAGATATATAAAATTCGCATAAGTAGAGTCTATAATTATACAAAAAGGTAGCTCCACGAGCTCCTGCAAAATATATCAGAGTATCACACAAGATGCCCAAAGGGGCTACATCTCAAAACTACTACTCACGACTGTCACTGCCGGTACTGTAGGTATCGCTGTCTCCGGCCCTGTCGCCCTGACCTGACTGTCCTCCTCTTGCGCCGTGCGCTGCGGCTCCAGGGCGCACTCCTAAAAAGAGGGACGTAGCAACCGTTAGTCATAAAGACTAAGTGGCTTCACATCCGCTCCCCCGGCGACTCCAAGGCACCGGGCGGTAGAATTGAATAGAAGCTGCAATATTAGCAATAGTATACAAAACAGGTGACAGGAAGGGTTGTTCATATGTGCCGGTTGTATAAGTACCCAAGTACTTGCAATGGCACTAACAAGCTGTTCATAAGTATATATATAAGTAGCAGCAGTTATAAATGCAAGTACAGGAAACAGAAAGCATAAGCAGAGTATCAAAATCGTACTAGTAACAGGACATAGATAAGTATCACAGAGCTGAATTGAACTTAACTTATTAGGATGCCCATACAAGCTTATAAGTTAAGGGTCTGCATAAAAAGGTAACTCATCATATAAAGATGCCCATACAAGTTTATATGATGAGTATCCATTGTTGTGCAATGCAATGATGGTGATATGAATGCGGTGCAATGATTATGATATGAATGCGGTGCAATGATTATGATATGATGACATATCCAAGCGCATTTGCTATGTCGACACAGACCTTTAGTTCCCACTTTTTGAGGGTAGCTAACCACTCAGGCGCCCCCCGTCGTGGCCAGACGGTGGCAGTGGCACGGGCCTCGCCACTACTAGGAAGGTATGCACACTACCAGTCCTAGGCCTCTGTACGCCTCAACGCTCTTTGTTCATAGCGGAGCCCTGCGTACTGCTCGCATTTCTGCAGAGTCTTCAGGAGTGGAAGGGGGCTTTGGGAGATGAGCACCAAGAAGACGAGCCCTTCCAGTCTGAGTCTGACTGCCAGCTCCAGTCGGTGTGACGATCGGTGAGCCCGTAGACCCGCCACCAACTATCCTCTACCGAGGATCATTACACCACCATGTGTGAAAACCTGCACATTCATACTGTCACGTCCGGCCCGTAGGCCCATTCACAACCGGTGCTCACAAGCACTCATCATATTAGCACGTTCTGCTCGTAGGCTCCGTTCACAACCGGTGCTCACAAGCACTCATCATATTAGCACGTTCTGCCCGTAGGCTCCGTTCACAACCGGTGCTCACAAGCACTCATCATATTAGCACGTTCTGCCCGTAGGCTCCGTTCACCACAAGTTCAACCTAGTTGAACTATTTACATTCTTGAGAGTTTACTACCAATACGCATCATCCCGTTGTTTATCTAGCGAGGCGAGCATTCATAGAAGCATGTCTTCCAAACATGCGCCAAGAGTCCCCTAATATAACGTTCGTGATTTCCAAGCCTATCTCACATGTCATCGACATTCACTTCTCGTACTCAATTTACAGCTCACTCTATCACAATGAGATGTTTATCGCATTTGAGGGGTTCTCACCAAACCACACTCTTCGCTGGGTGATCGATCGATGTGGGCATTATTAAAACGTGTCGTCAAAGTCTTTATTCGATTATTCATCGCAATGCCTCATTCCATACATCATGCCATTCGCCCATGCTCCGCCCAATTGACACGTAAATCTGGGCACTCATTTCCTCATTAAATTGGAGAATATAGATTTCCTCCAAACAATAGCCACGTCGGCATTCCTAGTTATTATTCTCAGAGCGAAGCGAGAACGAACTACGGTTGGCGAAATCACAACAAGTACCCTCCCACAACTCATGAAATTCAACAAGGGTCAGCACAATATCATCAATTCGATTTCTATCACTATTAAGAGCGTCAGACAAGTATTATAAAAGATATCCCAAGTTTATCGCAATTCAAACTACAACGATGCTGATTAACAAAACTGAGATTCTGGGAGTTCTACTCCACCCCAAATTATGTGCCACCCCATTTTGGAAAGCTCTCTCCAAGGGCTACAACACTCATGTTGAGTCCTAAACCCAGATCCAACTAGATCCTACCTAAAATCTGCTCCAAAGTCAACTGCAGAAACCTGGACAGCAAAAACAGCACGCACTTAAACAATTTCCCGCTTTCTGGACAGTCCACTCGACTGGACTTTTAGGCAGCTAGAGGTCACTTCAGAAAACGGATAACCTATCGTTGGAAAGCTCTTTCCGAGGGCTACAACTTTCATGTTGAGCCTGGAACCTAGTTCCAGTGGGAAGAAGCCCAAAAAAATTGGCTTGAACACAGCTGCGCACAATTTCACCCCTTATTTACCAAGTGCAATGTTATGAATTAAACTTTCTTTAGCAAGGGGCTATTATCCTCTTTATCACATAATATACATGATCAAAAACCCTAATAAACAGAGGGTTAATTATCATCTTCCCCAACCAAAATTTCATAATTTAAGTCATATATACAGAACTTCATCTATCCTTCTAACCATATAATTAAACTCCTGCTATTCCCCAACAAGAAATCCCATAGCAGGGAACTATAATTGATCATATATAAGTATGAGCATATATAAATAAAATCCCATAACAGGGAACTAAGCCCTTAATCGATTTATCAAGCCCTAGCATTATTTTCTCATCGATCTCCCTCCACAGACCACGGCTATGCACCAAATCAGATCCTATCTCAACCTCTTGGTGAGAAGAAATGATTTCAAGGAACTTCACGGCAAGCGGTGCCCTAAATCTGAAGTTCCATGTGGTCAATCTAAGAAAACTCCATTAAAACTCACACGAGGAGCTCTCTTGAGCCTTCATCTCTCCTATTGTGATCTAAGAGGCTAGCACAAAGGGAGAGGGGAGGAAGTCACCTTAATCCGGGCCGACGATCGCGGCGGTCTCCTCGGCGCCATGAACAAACTCGACCTTCTCCAAGCTAGCTCTTCTTCCAATGGTCGCACAAGCTTTTCCACGGGTTTTCTTGGCCAAAGATCCTTCAAAGCTCCCTGGATAGAATCCCTGGGAGGAAGAAAATGAAGAGAAGAAGAAGAAGAAGAGAAAATGAGATGGCTCGACCCCTTTCTTTTTGGTTTGCATTAATAGCCTTGGAACCCCAAAGTTAGCTGTCAGCTACTTATTGGACAGTAAATCCACGGTTGGCCTCAAATAATCATAAAGAAAAAGCACCCAAGCTTTATCGGGCGACGGGAAGAAAAGGCCCAGAATTCGTCGAGCGCTACTGCCCCCTTCGACGCTCGTCGAACGAAGCCCTTCGACTTTCGTCGAACGCTAATATTCGTCTACCGCTGAACGCCTCCAAATTCGTCGAACGAAAATGGATTTCGTCGAACGGAATACTTCCGTCGATCACCGTTTGGCGATCTTTTCGTCGAACGCCTATATCTTAGTCGAGCGCAAGGATTTAGTGGAACGCTTCCCATTCGACGTTAGTCGAACGGGAGCAGCAAAGCTTTAGCCGAGCGCTATCATTTTTCATCGATCGTCGATCGACTGGAATAATATATTTGTCGAGCGCTGCCTAATATTACGTCGACTGCCGAACATATGATTCGTCGAACGCCGTTCGACGATACTTCGTCGACGCCTTTCGTCGAACGCCGTTCGACGAACTTTCGTCGAACGATACTAGCCTATACTCCGCCGAACGCCGCAATCCCTTCGACGTTCGTCGAACACTTCCCCTTCGACATTCGTCGGATGGCATCCTCCCTTCGACGTTCGTCGAACGAAATCTCAGAAAACCTATTATCTTATTACCCCCATCTCCTACAACAATATTGTTATCACTTTCCCCCAATTAATCCAAATTTGAGCACGCACTGGAAAGCCCAAATCCGACCCAAGTTGAGTCAACACGTCTCCGAGGGGTCTAGCACGAAATGGGATGTTACAAATCCAATAAACGAAGAAACAATTTCGTCCCCGAAATTTAAGTTGGGCTTATGGGGACCGAAGATCGGATTACGAAAATTGTTCTTCCGAGCACACACCGAATCTTACCCGTCTCAGGTGAGGGACACAACTCGTCCTTCCTACCTCACCTCAATTTCTCCCCGGTGTGCTCTCGTCATACTCCACGCACTTGGTATCCCAAGTTTTCTCAACCTTAATAAGTTAGCTTCGTTATACCTTGGTCTAAAATCTGTCAAGGTCGGAGAGAACCTAACACGCACGATGTTACAACTCGTGCGCCACACCAAATCCAGAATTGCAAAACTAAGGGATTCTTCCATGATCAACAATCAATACAACTCCTACTCAACAAATTTCAAGGCGTCCCCCAAAATTTGTGTTGCAGTCGTCTGACCAACTATTGATCATTGAGAAGCACTACCACACTAACAAGAGGACCCAAGCTTTCGCTTAACAACACCCATGAGGTTCTAATGATGACACTCAGGCTATCGGAACCTAAGGACTACCACCAGGTCTTTATGCCATCCAAACACTTGCAGCATAATAAATTACCTCAATCCCTTAATCAAACAGCCTCTTAGAACCGACTTCTCTAACGCCCTCACCACGGATCATACATACAGTACCCGTCTTCCCACACATCACATAATCATCCGATGAGGCTTATCAACTGGTCCTGGTGATGTTGAGGATCAATATCGTAGGCTCAAGGCAAGGTGATTCTATGACTCTACACCTTGCGTAAGAGATGATCACCTTACTTCCCTTCTAAAAACTCGAGACCCGAGTCTTGTGTCTTTTTTTTGTCTCACCTAGGTCTTGCTTAGGCTTACACAAGATTCAAAATTGGTGGCAAAATTTCTCGCATGAGCCCGACCAGTCATTGAATGGCTCTTTAATCATAAACATAGGCCTTATTCAGCCGTTGGGTTATGCTACAAGTCTCTATAGAACTGCCCTAATGGGGCAACACGAGTACGCATACTCATATTCGTGCCAACATTCTTCCCAACATAACAGACTAATTCACATCAATTCCATACGCCCTACAATCTCTGCCAACGATCATTTATGGCATGCCCCTTTCATGAGAATCTTTCAAGAGTTTCAGATCATCAACCGAGTCGTATTAGTCTTGTTGACTCCGCCACCCAACGCGTATTGTTCTCCCAAGGTCACGCGACCACAGTCGTTAAAAGAAATATTCACCAAAAATTTCCAACTTAGGGGCACTTACCGTCATACCACCATTCATGCGTAAAATTTCCATCAACTTCTAAGCTATAATCATATCGCGATATAGATGTATGTGGAGAATTATTATCCTCAACTTGCTCTCTTTTCTTATTCCGCTAAATCAATTTCTATCATCCCAAACATGGCGTTTGCCGCCCATCTTGCTTACGGCGAGTTAATTATTCAAAGATCACAAGCTTCTGAGGTTAAAATTACAAGGATTTAAAATCCTCAAAGAATTCCAAGACGGTACCTCTCTAGCCCAATAAACGAAGAGATAAGCCCCCATATCTCTTCGGCTGATTTTCTTTTTCCCGTAGATACTACGTTCATGGCTTCTTCAATCTATGTTCGAATACTCATCCAAATTTTCATTCATCATAATAATCGCCTACATCTCTTTCAACTGAAATGCGCATCTAACAGTTCTACACGGCAGGGGCGACTTCAACGGTAGGCTAACATCAACCATCATTATCATAGGCTCATTCCCCAGGTAATCGTATTCGCGTAACCATTTATAAGGAATTATTGAATCAGGGGATTATTTTGAGCGAAAACCTCCCAAATTTATCACAACAAATAATCCCCCTCTGAACATTTCCGCCAAATTTAAGTCTCACCCATTATTACCATAAATATACAACCCAATTCATAAATTTCATTTGAGGTGATCTCAATATCATCGGCATAAATCCACCAAACTTTAGGGAAGGGCAGTCCTCCAAGCCTATATGGAAGATACTCACCCGAGTCTTTCAAACTTCATGGGAACGGTTCGTCGTCATTATAGTCGTGCACATACAAGATCTCTTCTACTCCCTGCCATAAGGTTATCATTTCCAAGATATTCCTTTCTCCCGTTTTACTAATGAAATTGCCCATCGCTCAAGGTCTGACGATACAAGCCGTACCACTCAAGATGAAGTAAATCCTCAAGGGTCACCGACTCTAAGCGTCGTAGAATTGTGACGACTCAATAAGCGACAACACCCCACGACGACATCTACTAGCCCCAATAAACGAAGAAACAAGATCAGCCCCCATACCTCCCGGGCTGAGTTTCTTCCATTGCCAATACGATACATTCGTCCCAACATGAGCCTTCTTTGGATCTGAATTCTTATCGTATCTTCTCTATATGAAACCTTCTACATAAATAGAAGTGTGAGGTATCCACGTAGAGTATAAAAGACATGCTTGGTGGTCTCTCACTAAGCTGGTAATAGACTACAAGCACCAGTCTCATTGAAATTGGCCAAATTTTTGTGTAAGGTGATAATATTACTCCATTTCTAGGGTAGAAATCTCAGGGTGTGAGTCTCCAGCATTTACACTTACGTTAAACTCTTCCCTTAGTCACTCAATGTCACTTATTGCTTGGCCCAATCATCCCCAAGATCAGTATAAGGCTAGGATACGTCATGACCTATCCTGCTAAGTCGACCAAAAAGGTGTCATATGCCAAACCAACTCTGACAGTTGGAATGGGAAAACAAATTACTGTCTCGGAATGAGCCAGCATCTATACATAAGGGTACGAGTTTGGCTTAGGTTGTCACTTTCTATAAGAAAAAGCGGACATACTTATAGCGAATTACACATGGGCACACCACCGCTTCCGCTGCATCAGTTTGTCCTCAAACTGATCTAGCTAGCCGGGGTAGCCTAGTGGTCTAATGGACTTCTTTATCTCAGGATCGTTGCAAGCTGATACCATTTGTAAGATCCCCTTCCCGGAACACAAAACACGGCCGAGGGGAGTCTTATGCCCAGCAGCCGCCTTGCGGAAGCGCCAGCTCACGGGCTAGCCACCACCACAAGACGCCTATCCCGCCGGCTAAACCAACTCAACAGCGCCAACCCATCAATAAACTAAAACAAGAAGCCACATATAGATATATAAAATTCGCATAAGTAGAGTCCATAATTATACAAAAAGGTAGCTCCACGAGCTCCTGCAAAATATATCAGAGTATCACACAAGATGCCCAAAGGGGCTACATCTCAAAACTACTACTCACGACTTTCACTACCGGTACTGTAGGTATCGCTGTCTCTGGCCCTGTCGCCCTGACCTGACTGTCCTCCTCCTGCGCCGTGCGCTGCGGCTCCAGGGCGCACTCCTAAAAAGAGGGACGTAGCAACCGTTAGTCATAAAGACTAAGTGGCGTCACATCCGCTCCCCCGGCGACTCCAAGGCACCGGGCGGTAGAATTGAATAGAAGCTGCAATATTAGCAATAGTATACAAAACAGGTGACAGGAAGGGTTGTTCATATGTGTCGGTTGTATAAGTACCCAAGTACTTGCAATGGCACTAACAAGCTGTTCATAAGTATATATATAAGTAGCAGCAGTTATAAATGCAAGTACAGGAAACAGAAAGCATAAGCAGAGTATCAAAATCGTACTAGTAACAGGACATAGATAAGTATCACAGAGCTGAATTGAACTTAACTTATAAGGATGCACATACAAGCTTATAAGTTAAGGGTCTGCATAAAAAGGTAACTCATCATATAAAGATGCCCATACAAGTTTATATGATGAGTATCCATTGCTGTGCAATGCAATGATGGTGATATGAATGCGGTGCAATGATTATGATATGAATGCGGTGCAATGATTATGATATGATGACTTCTCCAAGTGCATTTGCTATGTAGACACAGACCTTTAGTTACCACTTTTCGAGGGTAGCTAACCACTCAGGCGCCCCCCGTCGTGGCCAGACGGTGGCAGTGGCATGGGCCTCGCCACTACTAGGAAGGTATGCACACTACCAGTCCTAGGCCTCTGTACGCCTCAACGCTCTTTGTTCATAGCGGAGCCCTGCGTACTGCTCGCATTTCTGCAGAGTCTTCAGGAGTGGAAGGGGGCTTTGGGAGATGAGCACCAAGAAGACGAGCCCTTCCAGTCTGAGTCTGACTGCCAGCTCCCGTCGGTGTGACGATCGGCGAGCCCGTAGACCCGCCACCAACTATCCTCTACCGAGGATCACTACACCACCATGTGTGAAAACCTGCACATTCATACTGTCACGTCCGGCCCGTAGGCCCATTCACAACCGGTGCTCACAAGCACTCATCATATTAGCACGTTCTGCCCGTAGGCTCCGTTCACAACCGGTGCTCACAAGCACTCATCATATTAGCACGTTCTGCCCGTAGGCTCCGTTCACAACCGGTGCTCACAAGCACTCATCATATTAGCACGTTCTGCCCGTAGGCTCCGTTCACCACAAGTTCAACCTAGTTGAACTATTTACATTCTTGAGAGTTTACCACCAATACTCATCATCCCGTTGTTTATCTAGCGAGGCGAGCATTCATAGAAGCACGTCTTCCAAACATGCGCCAAGAGTCCCCTAATATAACGTTCGTGATTTCCAAGCCTATCTCACATGTCATCGACATTCACTTCTCGTACTCAATTTACAGCTCACTCTATCACAATGAGATGTTTATCGCATTTGAGGGGTTTTCACCAAACCACACTCTTCGCTGGGTGATCGATCGATGTGCGCATTATTATAAACGTGTCGTCAAAGTCTTTATTCGATTATTCATCGCAATGCCTCATTCCATACATCATGCCATTCGCCCATGCTCCGCCCAATTGACACGTAAATCTGGGCACTCATTTCCTCATTAAATTGGAGAATATAGATTTCCTCCAAACAATAGCCACGTCGGCATTCCTAGTTATTATTCCCAGAGCGAAGCGAGAACGAACTACGGTTGGCGAAATCACAACAAGTACCCTCCCACAACTCATGAAATTCAACAAGGGTCAGCACAATATCATCAATTCGATTTCTACCACTATTAAGAGCGTCAGACAAGTATTATAAAAGATATCCCAAGTTTATCGCAATTCAAACTACAACGACGCTGATTAACAAAACTGAGATTCTGGGAGTTCTACTCCACCCCAAATTATGTGCCACCCCATTTTGGAAAGATCTCTCCAAGGGCTACAACACTCATGTTGAGTCCTAAACCCAGATCCAAGTGGATCCTACCTAAAATCTGCTCCAAAGTCAACTGCAGAAACCTGGATAGCAAAAACAGCACGCACTTAAACAATTTCCCGCTTTCTGGACAGTCCACTCGACTGGACTTTTAGGCAGCTACAGGTCACTTCAGAAAACGGATAACCTATCGTTGGAAAGCTCTTTCCGAGGGCTACAACTTTCATGTTGAGCCTGGAACCTAGTTCCAGTGGGAAGAAGCCCAAAAAATTGGCTTGAACACAGCTGCGCACAATTTCACCCCTTATTTACCAAGTGCAATGTTATGAATTAAACTTTCTTTAGCAAGGGGCTATTATCCTCTTTATCACATAATATACATGATCAAAAACCCTAATAAATAGAGGGTTAATTATCATCTTCCCCAACCAAAATTTCATAATTTAAGTCATATATACAGAACTTCATCTATCCTTCTAACCATATAATTAAACTCCTGCTATTTCCCAACAAGAAATCCCATAGCAGGGAACTATAATTGATCATATATAAGTATGAGCGTATATAAATAAAATCCCATAACAGGGAACTAAGCCCTTAATCGATTTATCAAGCCCTAGCATTATTTTCTCATCGATCTCCCTCCACAGACCACGACTATGCACCAAATCAGATCCTATCTCAACCTCTTGGTGAGAAGAAATGATTTCAAGGAACTTCACGGCAAGCGGTGCCCTAAATCTGAAGTTCCATGTGGTCAATCTAAGAAAAGTCCATTAAAGCTCACACGAGGAGCTCTCTTGAGCCTTCATCTCTCCTATTGTGATCTAAGAGGCTAGCACCAAGGGAGAGGGGAGGAAGTCACCTTAATCCGGGCCGACGATCGCGGCGGTCTCCTCGGCGCCATGAACGAACTCGACCTTCTCCAAGCTAGCTCTTCTTCCAATGGTCGCACAAGATTTTCCACGGGTTTTCTTGGCCAAAGATCCTTCCAAGCTCCCTGGATAGAATCCCTGGGAGGAAGAAAATGAAGAGAAGAAGAAGAAGAAGAGAAAATGAGATGGCTCGACCCCTTTCTTTTTGGTTTGCATTAATAGCCTTGGAACCCCAAAGTTAGCTGTCAGCTACTTATTGGACAGTAAATCCACGGTTGGCCTCAAATAATCATAAAGAAAAAGCACCCAAGCTTTATCGGGCGACGGAAAGAAAAGGCCCAGAATTCGTCGAGCGCTACTGCCCCCTTCGACGCTTGTCGAACGAAGCCCTTCGACTTTCGTCGAACGCTAATATTCGTCTACCGCTGAACGCCTCCAAATTCGTCGAACGAAAATGGATTTCGTCGAACGGAATACTTCCGTCGATCACCGTTTGGCGATCTTTTCGTCGAACGCCTATATCTTAGTCGAGCGCAAGGATTTACTGGAACGCTTCCCGTTCGACGTTAGTCGAACGGGAGCAGCAAAGCTTTATCCGAGCGCTATCATTTTTCATCGATCGTCGATCGGCTGGAATAATATATTTGTCGAGCGCTGCCTAATATTACGTCGACTGCCGAACATATGATTCGTCGAACGCCGTTCGACGATACTTCATCGACGCCTTTCGTCGAACGCCATTCGACGAACTTTCGTCGAACGATACTATCCTATACTTCGTCGAACGCCGCAATCCCTTCGACGTTCGTCGAACACTTCCCCTTCGACATTTGTCGGACGGCATCCTCCCTTCGACGTTCGTCGAACGAAATCTCAGAAAACCTATTATCTTATTACCCCCATCTCCAACAACAATATTGTTATCACTTTCCCCCAATTAATCCAAATTTGAGCACGCACTGGAAAGCCCAAATCCGACCCAAGTTGAGTCAACACGTCTCCGAGGGGTCTAGCACGAAATGGGATGTTACAGCTTCCTCCTCCACTCCTCCTTGGGCTAATAATATTTTAATTGAAGAGCGGGTTGACTACATGGGAAATCCGTCTCGGCCTTCCTATAACCCCAACACCGCTCCGTACATCAACACTTACAATGCGGGTAATAGGAACCATCCGAATTTCTCGTTGAGCAACCAAGGAAATGATCAGCGTCCTCTAAATATTAATCAACCTCCTAATCCCCCTCTAAATTTGAATTCTCAAAATTTTAATCCGCCCGGTTTTCCACCGCAACAGCAAAAACTCTCTCCCCTTGAGGAGGTTTTTGCAAAATATGTTGCTACAAATTAAACGAACATCCGAAATCTTACCGGATCGATCAAAAATTTAGAGAATCAAGTGGGCCAGCTCGCAAAGATGATTTCTGAGCGGCAACAAGGAGCACTATCGGGTAATACGGAGCAAAATCCAAGGCAGAGCGCAAACGTGATTACACTCCCAAGCGGGAAGGAGGTGGTTTCAAAACAAGATGCACCCAAGGCAACTTCTTCTCCTTCTCCTCTTATTTTATCTTAAAATTTGCCCGCTACGTTAGATCTGCACGCTTCTACTTCCAATATTCCATATCCGTCTAAATTTAAAAGCGAGTGCGCCGAAAAAAATTATAAAATGTTTTTAGAAATTTTAAACTAAATTTATATTAATGTACCCTTCTACGAGGCTATATCTCAAATGTCTAAATATGTGAAATATCTTAAGGAGTTGCTCTCCAATAAGAAAAAATTAGAAGATATTTCGCATATTTCTTTAAACGCATAATGCTCTCCGGTTGTACTCAACAAATTGCCTCAAAAAGTAAATGACCTGGGACGGTTCTCCATCTCGTGTCTATTTGGAAATTCGTTAGTAAAACACGCCTTAGCAGATCTTGGAGCAAGCATCAATCTCATGCCTTTTTCGTTATTTAAAAAGTTAGGTCTAGGAAATCCTAACCCCACTCGAATGAGTATTCAATTAGCGGATCGTTCTTTAAAATATCCGATAGGGATAGTGGAGGACGTGCTCGTTAAGGTTGACAAGTTCATCTTCCCGTTGGACTTTGTCATTCTTGACATCAAAGAGGATGCCGAAGTACCCCTCATAATCGTCCGCCCCTTCCTTGCCACCTCCCGCGCAATTATCGACGTAAGTGACGGAAGCTCCTCCTACGGGTTGGAGACGATGAAGTTACCTTTTGTATAAATCCCTCGATGCGAAACACCTTAGAGAATGACGATTCGTGCTTCTATTTAGAAGAATTTTTTGAGAACGAATTTTATTCACTTCCCGAGTTAGTCTTCACATCGAGTCACGAATCCGAGCTCGCTGAGCTCTTTTATTTAGAAGAAGAAGTCTCTCGCTCCACATTACCGGAACCATTTTTTTTAGAAAAATTAAAAATCAAAACTTCTTATGAAGAGCCACCCATATTAGAGTTAAAACAACTCCCCCCCCACCTTAAATATTTTTTTTAGAAAAAGAATCTAAGCTACCCGTCATCGTTTCATCCGAATTTAGCAATTCAGAAATTTCTGAGTTGACTATTGTCTTAAGCAAAGCACCGCCACGCAATTGTGTGGCAAATTTTGGATATTAAGGGTATTAACCCTTCCTTCTGCACTCACAAAAGCTTCCTCAAAGATAATTCCCGCAACACAGTCCAGCTTCAACGATGACTATACCCGAATATGAAAGAAGTCGTTAAGGCCGAAGTTATTAAACTTTTGGATGCGGGAATTATCTACCCGATATCAGATAGTACTTGGGTTAGCCCGGTAAAAGTCGTACCGAAGAAAGGTGGCATTATGGTAGTTGCGAACGAAAATAATGAATTAATCCCAACTCGTACTATTACGGGTTGGCGGATGTGCATCAATTACCGAAAACTAAATGATGCACCCATAAGGACCACTTCCCGCTGCCTTTTATCGATCAAATCTTAGAGTGTCTTTCAGGTCACTCCTACTACTGTTTTCTTGATGGTTTGTCGGGATATTTCCAAATCCCGATTTCGCCTGACGACCAAGAGAAAACAACTTTCACTTGTCCCTTTGGCTCCTTCGCTTATCGAAGGATGCCATTTGGTCTTTATAACGCACCAGCTACATTCCAAAGATGTATGCTGGCAATATTTGACGAGTTAGTAGAGGAGGTGATGGAAGTGTTTATGGACGACTTTTCCGTTTTCGGAAACTCTTTCAAAAATTATTTAAAAAATCTCGAGCGCGTGTTACAACGTTGTGAGGAAACTAATCTTGCTCTCAATTGAGAGAAGTGTCATTTTATGGTTAAAGAAGGATTAGTCCTTGGCCATAAAATCTCGGGCAAAGGGATCGAGGTCCATAGGGCCAAGATCGAAGTAATTGAAAAACTCCCCCCTCCTACGAATGTAAAAGCCATTAGAAGTTGCCTAGGTCATGCGGGGTTTTATCGATGCTTTATCCAAAAATTTTTCAAAATCACGAAGTCGTTAACCCATCTCCTCGAGAAAGAGTCTTTCTTCCTTTTTAATGACGAATGTCATTTGGCCTTTAAACTTATCAAAGAAAAGCTTATAAATTCACTGATTCTAGTTGCGCCGGATTGGTCGCTACCCTTCGATGTGTGACGCGAGTGATATTATGGTAGGCGTCGTATTAGGCCAACGGGTGAGTAAGTATTTCCACCTGATTTATTATGTGAGCAAGACACTCACGTCGGCACAAGCGAACTACACCACTACCGAGAAGGAACTTCTAGCAATCGTTTTCGCTTTTGATAAGTTTAGGTCGTATATCACGCTTTCAAAAGTTATCGTCTTTACAGATCACTCCTTGCTTAGGTATCTCTTAAGTAAATCGGACGCCAAGCCTCATCTTTTGCGATGGATCCTCCTCTTGTAGGAATTTGATTTAGAGATCTGGGACAAAAGGGGATCTGAAAACTTGGCGGCCGATCATCTTTCTCGATTAGAAAATCCCGACTCGGAAGCATTAATAGAAGCCGACATTAATGATAAATTTCCCGAAGAGCGTCTCCTCGCTCTCGAAAATATAAATTCATCTTCCACCCCCTAGTTTGTGGATTTGGCTAACTATTTAGTAGCCCGGGTCCTGCCAAAAGAATTCTCGAGTCAGCAAAAGAAGAAGTTCTTTTCTGATCTAAAGAATTATTTTTGGGAGGACCCCTTTTTATTCCGTGTTTGCGCAGACCAGGTGGTGAGAAGATGTGTCTCAAGTGAGGAAGGCCTTAAAATTTTACGCCATTGTCACGAGGGACCAACCGGTGGTCATTATCAAGCGAACCGAACTGCGAGGAAGGCACTGGAGGCGGGCTTTTATTGGCCCACGCTCTTCAAAGATGCTCACACCCTTGTGAGTACTTGCGACAGTGGTCGGGGAACATCTCTCGTCGGGATAAGATACCCCAAAATATTTTCTTAGAATGCGAAATTTTCGATCTTTGGGGTATTGATTTTGTTGGTCCTCTCCCTCCCTCTTTTTCAAACAAGTATATTCTAGTTGTGGTCGACTACGTGTCGAGGTGGACGGAAGCGCAAGCTCTCCCCACCAACGATGCGCGAGTCGTCGTTAACTTCTTAAAAAAATTATTTTCTCGATTTGGCACGCCGCGCGCGATAGTGAGTGATCGGGGCACCCATTTTTGCAATAGCCAATTTACAAAAATTCTAGCAAAATATGGTGTCACGCACAAACTATCCACTGCATATCACCCACAAACGAGCGGCCAAGTCGAAGTCATAAATCGTGAATTAAAATGGATTTTAGAAAAAACTGTTTATATTAATCGGAAGGATTGGGCAATAAAGCTCGATGACGCGCTATGGGCCTATCGAACGGTGTACAAGACCGCTATCAGTTGTACACCGTATCGAATGGTTTATGGCAAGGCTTGCCACCTTCCGGTCGAACTAGAACACCGCGCATTTTGGGCGCTTAAGTTTTTAAATCTCGATTCTACATTAGCGGGCGAACAAAGAAAATTTCAAATGAATGAATTAGATGAGTGGCGAGCGAATGCGTACGAGAGTAACAAATTATATAAGGAGAGGACAAAGTTTTATCATGATAAACACATAAATTTTCTGAAAACTTTTTCGCCGGGCGATCTCGTCCTCCTTTATAATTCTCGCCTTCGCCTTTTTTTGAGAAAATTAAAATCCCGATGGTCCGGACCCTTTATTGTTAAAGAGGTTTGGTCCTATGGGACAATCCTAATTTCCCACCCAGAAAAAGGTTCCTTCAAAATTAAAGGACACCTCCTTAAGTTATATCTTCCGGGAGAGTTAGCTAACGAAAAGAGTGATTCGATATTACTTCCTCCTATAACATGATCGGCAATTGGGTCAAGTTACGCGACCTTAAACAAAGCGCTTTTGGGAGGCACCCTAAAGTTATCTTTTTATTATTTTCTCTTATTTTTCTTCTTTAACATATTTTAAAGGTAACTGTCGTTTCCCCGCGCATCTTCAAAAATCAGGGAAGCTCTTTATCCTTCTTCCTTCTCTTTTAATTTGCATTTCTTTTTGTTTTGTCTTGCACTTTATTTGCTTCTTTTTCTTTTCTTTTACTTCATACTTAGTTTTAAATATTGGGGACAATGTTTAACTTTAAGTATGAGGGTGTAAATAGTTCTTTGTAAATAATTTTTAAATTAGAAAAACCCAAAAACTAACAAAAAATCGAAAATCGAAAATTTAAATCTTGGACAGGGGCGTTTGGGATATCATCTCATCACACCTCCTAGTACCGTGAGAACCCTTCACGGGGCATACCTAGGGAAGTCCAGGAATTAACAAAAAGTGTTAGGTTTAAAACTAGTTTCCTTTCTTATATTATCAAAAATTCAAAAAAAAAAAGATAATATTCAAAAATTCCAAAAAAAAAGATAATATCAAAAATTCCAAAAATAAAATAAATATGAAAATTTTAAAACAAAAAAAAATCTTATACCCCTCCTACCTGTTGTTTTGTGATTTCTTAGAAATCTAGTTGAGAATGTTTATAAGCATTTTTAGGTTTTTAATTGGCTAAAATTTTGTTTATCATAGTTTATTAATTTTAAATTTTAGGTAATCTTATTTTAAGAACCATCTTATGATTTGAGTTTAATTAGAGAATTTTTGTTAGCATGACTTCTCTTTTTAATTTTAAATGACTTCATTTTGTAGTGAATTTGCTAAACCTTTTTAGATTTCAATTATATTTTCTTCTAGCTTTTTAGATCTTAGGAAATTTAAATTTACTAGAATTTGCTCTCAATATAATTTAATTTATAAACTAGAAATTTTTCGTACCCTGCCCTTTTGATGGCATAAAAAGAAAAGAATTTTAAAAGATCATACACATGGGAATAAGAGGATAAAATTCATTATTCCCTAAACATATGCACCCAAAATCATTTAAAAGATTATATATCATGGAGTAAGAGGATTAAATTCATTACTCCTAAACATATACATTTTGGGTTTATTTGAAGAGAATTTAAAAGATTATATGCATGGGAATAAGAGGATAAAATTCATTATTCCCTAAACATATACAAAAAAAGGAAAAGAAAAAATAGAGGTGAGAGGATAAAATTCATCACCTCAAATCAAAAATCTCTTCTAATGCCAAGCTTTGTAAACCCCCCCTTAGCTAATATCTTTTATCTAGGTTTAACTTACGTTATAGAGAGAGCAATATTTAGTAAGTTACCTTTCATTAAGTTTCTTTTAATTAGAGTTCTTATAATTTTAATTTAATCTAGTTTTATAATTTCTACAATTTTGGTAAGCTAATTAATTATCTTGAGAAGTCCTTGCCTAAACAATTTTCTCTCTTTTCAAATCATCACCATAATTTAGGACTTAACTCCTCCTAATATTTATTCTTAACTTAGCTTTTGGTTTAATAAAATTTTAGTTTGAAATTAAAAATTTTATGGATGTCTTATATATTATGTCTCACACTTTTGCTTTGGAATAGCAAAACCTCAAGTATGGGGGTATTTGATAAGTAGTATTTATATAAGTTTTTAATATAAATTTTTGTAATTATTAAAAATGAATTTTTCCTTTTCATCAACTTTAGGTTATAAGTAGTTCTTTTTGTAATTTTGATTCTAACTTAGCTTAATTCCAATATTTGCAGAATTTTGGGAGAAATTGATGAAATTTACAAGACACGCCCCAAGGTCACGCCCGTGACCAAGGGGCGTGTAACCTGAAGATCGAACCAGAGTCGATGCCGCGCTGATTGAGCTAGCCCACAGCGAGTCATGCCCGTGACCCAGAGTCACGGTCGTGACCAAGGGGCGTGTAATCTTTGAATCTTCCTAGTGAGCTACCGTCGAGATGTGGAGCTGTCGTCGAGAAGTCAACATGAGTCACGCCCGTGACCCATATGTCACGGACGTAACTTTCCTGCGTAATCCCTGCACACCGCCGCGGCGCAAGCAAGATCCACGCCGCATTAAATGAAGTCGTCCAAGTACATGCCCGTGACCCAAGTTACACAGGCGTGTAATGTCCAAATTTCTCCCGCCGTCACGTAAAGCCCATGCCACTGTCGGATCTAATGTGAACAGTGATTACACGCCCCTAGGTCACGCCCGTGACCAAGGGGCGTGTAACTTGAAAAATTTTCCTATAAATTCCAGGGCTCTCCTTGAGTCCATGGTTCAGAAATTTGGAGAGGGGGAGGTGCTGCTAGAGCTGTTAGTGGGTTTTTCATGTTCATTTTCATGTCTTCCCATTTCATGTTCCCTTTCTTTTCATGTCAAGTAATGCTTTAATTTTCCTTCTTGCAATAGCCTAGTTTAAGCTTGTAATCTTATTTTTCCTAGCTTGTAATCTCTTTTCTTTAAGGCTTGTAATAGTTTTCATCTAAATAAAAATTAAGTTGGTTCTTTTGTTGATTTGTCTCTTTCCAGCTTAGTAATTTTTCTTCATGCAATTTTATTTTTCTTTCTCTTCCCCCCCCCCCCCCCCCCCCCCCCCCCCACTATGATTAACTAATTCTCATTAGTGCTCGATCGAAATGATCCGAGGATGAGATAATCAAGTTATGAATTCTAGCTCTCTTTTCTGTTTTTTGTAAACACTTGAATTACCCTTGATTTTTAACTAGTGAGGCCATATTATCGATGTATAGTTTTCGCTTCAGTTTTTATACTTATTTAGCCGAGAGGCTCAAAGTATGAATCGAACACTCAAGGGTAAGGAGAGTTGCACCCACCCCTCGAGAGAGGATGACGTAAATCTCCCGGATTGGTGTCAAATCCAATAGCGGGGTTCACTTCGTAAAGTAAGTTTTAGGTAATCAATTATAGGACGAGAGTCCAATTTATTTTTCCTAAACTTAGTTGGGCATTAACCTCGAGAGAGGCATGTTCGAGCTTCGGGAACCTCCACGGTCAAGTAGTTTAATTAAACGGAATTAGATTTATTTTCCTTTCGCTTGATTATTCTTAATCCAAGGTGACTTTTGATTGAGCACTAATCTCTTTTACCATCGTTTAATCCCTTCTTTTAGCTTGCAATTTGTCTCTATTTAGCTAGTAAAGCAAAACTCAAAAATCGTTTAGATAAGATAATAGTGATTTTCCTCGAAGTAGAAGTAATCAACGCGCCCCTTGGAATACGACCTTGGTATTTCTAAATATCCTATACTATAGACGATAAGGTACACTTGCCTTTATCGGATATAGTTTTGGAGAAAATCTTTAACCATTTCACTTTACAAAACCTTAAATTTCTATATCACCAGCTCCGATTATTGTAGAGGCGATGATGGTGGAGGCGCGTTGCTCGCCGAAGGAGCCCTCTGCTCGCTTGAAGGCTGCTTCTCCTGCAGAGAGCTGTGAAGGATAGGGACCAAGCGACTACCACGCGACCCCTCTCCAGCCCCAGATGAGATCATCGGAGATGATCGCAAAGGCGACACGACCAAAGGCTCCTCCTGAGCATTAGTGGTCGGTGAATCTGCAAGTATCATAAAGAGTGTCAGAACCTCGCCAGCATCGATCAAATTAGCAAGCTAACCCAAGAGGTGGCGAGTAGGTAGCTCTCACCTTGCGTAAGAGCGACATCGGGTTGAGCCTGAGTCGAGGCTCCAGACGTACTTGCCTCTGGGGCGACATCTGGTGCAGGAGGATCGGTAACAAGCGAGTCTCCCTCGCAGTAAGACCCAAGTCGTCTAGCAACTACTAGCGTTGATCAACTGGAGGATCGACGACATCCTCCGAAGCAGCCGTCCTCCTCTTTTTCTCTTTCTTCTTCTTCTTGTCAAGACGCTTCCTCTTCTTAGAGGCGAGGAAATCTTCGAGCTCGACATCCACGTGAGTAGGTGTCCGAATAGGCGGCAGCAAGCCCAGAAGGTCGGCCATATCAGCAGCAGCTTCCTCGGCAATACTGCACGACATCTTGAAGCGAGATTATAAAATATTTGCCATCAGAGACCCCTCCGCCTCTATATATAGGGACAGGGCATTGGCCAGCGAGATGCCGACTATAGATCAGTACTCGCCAGAAGGACAAATCGTCGAATGAAGGTTGGATGATTCTTTTCGAGCAACTACGTTACTCGCAAAGAGCGGGGTTTGTGTACAACCCTCATTCTCCGAAGGTGGGCCCACTCAAAGCCACGCAGGCAAAAGTCAAGGTCAAAAGGTCACCATAGAGGTCAACAGTCCAAGACGCAAGATAGCTCAGCCACCAGGAGCAGAAGAAGGCCTGGGCGAGTATGGGTGGACTCGCGCGAGTAGCCCTGATACTCGCCAAAAGGTGGGCGACCATAGGTGATACTCGCCCCTCTTCAGGCGAGGTAGCCTCATTATCGCCGAGTTGCCGAGTTGGTGTGGTATAAATAAGACCCCCCCCCCCTCCCTTTGGTTTTCCTATAAATAGGACCTCAGGGGTACTTGGATTGGCACATGAACTTGAGCTTTTGAAACTACCACATTCAAATTCTCAAACCCGTCATCCTTGGTCATTACTCCCGGTACTAGCCAAGTCGGTGCCTTCGTCGTACCCTGCTCGGCCATTTTTGGTTTTGGAGGGGAAGTCTCTTCTGCGCTTCTAGGTACGTGGTGGGACCTCCCTGCCGCAGCGTCTGGGGTCCTGTTGTTATTTTTCTCGAGCCCTCTTCATCATTGTTAGTTAGACCTTCTCGTTGGATTGCTGGGCGAGTAGCCTCCGACTGCATTGATCCGAACCTTGGAGTCGGGATTTTCCTGGCTTCAACAGAATAATTTCGCAACATATGACGCATCATTGGTCTTATTGCACTCAATAAAATACGCCATTTTGGAAAACCGATCTACTACCACTAGGATGGAATCATGACGTCTAAGTGTGATGGGTAGGCCCAGAATAAAATCCATAATAATGTCTTCCCAGGGAATGGAAGGAATCGGAAGAGGGGTATAAAGTCCCGCATTCATTTTATTATCCTTAGCTAATTGGCACGCACGACAACTTCCCACAATTTTATTAACCATTGACTTAAGGTCGGGCCAATGAAACTTGTCTTCCACTAACGTAATGGTCTTATCACGACCAAAATGACCACCTAAACCTCCGATATGCAATTCCCAAATGATGAAATGGAATAGGGAGGAACGAGGAATGCATAGCTTCGAATGCTTAAATAAATAACCGTCTCAGATATAATAGGTTGAGATGGTAGTGGGAGAGTTGTTTTGAGTGGATAAATAGATTTCCTTGAAATCTGGACAATGAACGTACTCATCCTTAATCCTATCGAACCCAATCACTTTTACTTATAGCGTTGACAATAATAATGATACACGGCTAAGAGCATCTGCCACACGATTTTGAGTTCCCTTAAGATATTTTATTATAAATGTGTACTCCTGAAGATAGGAGACCCATTTAGCATGTCTGGGGCTAATCTTATTTTGAGAATTGATACATTTCAAAGCCTCGTAATCGGATAGGATAACAAACTCCTTAGGGAGTAGATAATGTCGCCAATGTTGGTGGCACCGAATAACAGTATAAAACTCCCTATCATAATTAGAATAATTCAATTTTGGCCCCACGAGCTTCTCACTAAAGAACCCAATGGGATGACCGTCCAGACTCAATACACCGCCAATACCGACTCCAGACGCATCATAGGATAACTCAAAAACCTTATTAAATCTGATAATCACAAAAGAGGAGCTTCCAACATCCGTGACTTAATTGTTTGAAATTATTTAGTGGCTGAATTGGTCCATGTAAAATCACCCTTCTTCATGCACTCCGTGATCGGTGCTATGATACTACTAAAATCTCGAATAAATCTGCGGTAAAAGTAGCTAGGCCATGAAAACTCTGAACATCACTTATGTTAGTGGGTTCCGGCCAATCCTTAATGGCTTGGACCTTCTTAGGATCAACATGTATGCCCTCCAAACTCACAATATATCCAAGGAACTCTACTGATGGTACATTGAACGAGCTCTTTTTAAAATTCACATATAATTGTTCCTTTCGCAACGTGGTAAGGACTATCCTCAAGTGCAACTCATGGTCATTCAGAGAGGTACTAAAGACTAGGATATCATCAAAATATATAACTACAAATTTTCCTAGGTAAGAGGCTTGAATACTTGGGTCATCAACCTCGAAAATGTACTCGGGCCATTCGTGAGCCCTTCCCCGAGCACCAACCGCTCATAAATTTCGTCTTTTGATTTGAAAGCCGCCTTCCATTCATCTCCCTCCCTAATCCTGATTCGATGGTAGCCACTCTTAAGATCTAGTTTAGAAAAAATCGTGGCCCCGACTAACATGTCCAACAAGTCGTCCAAGCGAGGGATGGGAAACCGATATTTGACAGTTATTTTATTAATGACCCTATAATCCACACACATCCTCCAAGAACCATCTTTCTTAGGGACCAATAAGGTGAGTACGGCACAAGGACTCTTGCTATGATGGATGAACCCCTTACTTAGAAAATCCGAAATTAAATTTTGCAATTTAAGGTGTGCAGAGGGGTTAAGTCGATAATGGGGAAGGTTGGGCAAGGAGGAACCCGTAACGAAATCAATCTCGTGTTAAATTTCCCGCATGGGGGGTAACTTCGACGGTAAATCATCTGTATAGACATCCTTAAATTCTTCTAATAATTTCTCCAATGCTAGTGGTAAGTTCTCAAAAGTAGATACTTCTTCCTTAACTTGTAAGAAAACTAATGCATATATGACACCATCCATAAAGGTATCACACGCAAACTCCTTCTTACCTATCAAACTTAACGTTTGCTTTTCTACCGGGACAATCATGTTCTTAGAGGGGACAGTAGGATCCTTAGGATGAGTGGGTTTTAAAATAATGGTTTTACCGTTAAATTTGAATTCATACGTGTTATTACGCCCCAAGTGAGTAACATCATGATCGTATAGCCATGAGCGTCCTAGTAAAACATGACAGGCATCCATGAGGATGACGTCACACCAAACCTTTTCAGAATAAGCCTTGATGGTAAGGGGTACCAAGCAACGCTTCGAAACCAGAAGGGATGTCTTATTTACCCAAGCAACCTTATAGGGGTGAGGGTGAGGTTCAGTTGTTAACAACATCCGTGACACCTCATTTTCTAAAATCACATTCACAGCTACTGCTATCGATGATCAACTTACACCACTTTTCTCCGCTCTTAAAATTTAAAGAGAAAATATTCGTCTTATTCCAATCATCTACGACACGAGGAGTAGCTAGAATACACCTCATCACCATCATATTGTGGTCGTCCTCTATATCGCTAGGCACTCCTTCCTATTCATATTCTTCCCCAGCCTCATACACAAGCTCGGCGGACTCAGATGAAGTATCTAAAAGGGCTAGGGGTTTGGGCTTGGTAGGACATTCACTAGCGTAATGTCCTTGAATTCCACAAGCAAAGAACGTGGCATTCGTTTTGCTGATCCTACCCACGGGCACTCTCTCACCAGTCGGGTTTTTTATATTACTAGCCGTAATGACAACAGAGTTCGAGTTAGCGGACCGGAACTTACCTTTATCCTTCAGGGAGAATGGGGGGGGGGGGCGAGGTCCTAAGATGGACTTTGTCTTTTGAAAAGATCGAGTCTTGTACTTGTGAGCATTGTGTTTCTCAATATCCAATGCGGCGTTAAAGGTGGTGTTTAGATTAGTGTGACCATAACGTAGGAGTTTGCCCTGAATGTCGGGGTTAAGCCCCTTACGAAACCGTGAGAGGGTGATCTCAGGCATCTCCCTAACATCGCACCTGATCATCATGTCCTTAAGAAGGCCCATATATTCAGCGACTGACCTATTCCCTGGTCTCAAGGTAGTTAATTCATCAAACATCTGCGTCCGATGGTATGCAGGGACATACTGATCTGTCAACATGGCTTTCATGCATGCCCAACCAATTGGGGGTAAGCCGTTCACCGCACCTAGACGCTGTTCCTCATTCAACCAAAACGTCTTAGCTCTGCCTAACGGTTTCATCCTCGCAACTCGCACTTTTTCCCCTTTGGTCAGATTGTGCCACTCAAAGTAGCACTCTATTTCCGTAACCCAGTCTAAGAAAACTTGGGGTTCACCCAATCCATCGTACGATGGGGGTCGACCTGGATGGCCCTAGTGATATCAAACTTGTACGGTGCTCGCGGTACATGTTCATGATTATTGTTATTATTACCCATTGCTTATCATATTTGCGGTCTACGACCTCTAAGATCGTGTCAAGATAACAATTTGTAGATATTGTTTCTTAATAACTTCGAGCAGGAACATAAGATATGGTTTACCACGGTTGAGAACGCTCCTTGGTAAATATAGCCTTTTCATAATGGATAGCCCACGATCTTTAATTTTCCGGGCCATTCCTCGGATATTTGGAAAATATCTTCTTATGATAACCAGCGGTCCCCCATACTTATAAGATAAATAAGTTGAATCCACGATCTTTGTTTTTCCAGACCGGTTGATATGAAGGTAGATAACAATTCTAGTTAAACAAGAATGAGATAATTAGATCGCTAAAGATGAACAAGATTGCTTATGACTGGCGGTCTCTGGCTATAGTATATCTTCACGAGTCCGCTTATCACTTTTGTGATTTCTGGCTTTGAATATTTGTCAAGATAAGAAGTGACAATTCATGAGTGCAGATTTTTAAATAAATATATATAGGATGCGATCTTCAACATTTCACAGGCTGCCTTTCTTGAAACCGGCGATCTTGAATCCACAAGATTTTTTAGAGATAAAAAGTCGAAATCCATGCGATTTCTGAATAGCCTTTAATGAGAACTAGAATGGCGATCTTCCAATGATACATACCGTCTCTTCCTTGGCTTAGAAACATAAAACATGATTTAAAACTTGGCCATTTTAAAATTTTATAAGGTCTAGAAACCTTTAGGCGGCGGTCTCAATTGCTTCAGACCGTCCCACGCTCAACATTATCCAACAGTGAGACCGACGGTCTTCAAAACTTCATACCACCCCTTTATAATTAGAGCTTGTTGGAGATAATCTGTAATGATCTAAAGGGCAGGTGCGGCCATGCCAGCATTACTTTCCTCAAAAGACCATCACAATTCTAGTATATTCAGGAAAAGAGAGTGAGGAAATGAGAAAACCAGCTCATGATGATCAAAAAAGAGGCAGGTATGGTTATGCCATGGAGGCCATACCGACATTGCTTTCCCCAAGAGACATCTTAAGGTTACATCATGCAACCATCCTCTTCTTGGCTATCCTCATACCAATGAGCATTCAAAGGTCACAAAACAAGATGATCCATAGGGCAAGTGTGGTCATACCGCGAAGGTTATAACACCGACATTGCTTTCCCCAAAAAGATCATCAAGACTATAACGATGTCCTTCTACAATGCATGACAGAGCTGAACATTCACCTAAAACCTCCCTTAACGTAAAGGTGCGTCAGATGTCAGCTAGGACCCGGCATCCTAAAGTTCCTCCGCACGAGCTTGGCGAGCCACTGCTACACAGATGTGAAATCTCTCCGCTACATGTGGTCCTGGCAGATTTTACTACTCAAGCTTCAAGTCAAGGGGCAATTAAGTAGGATCCGTCGATACCTCTCTTGGTAGGACCTTAGCCTTTAATAGTTAAGTAATATATCTCAAGGTTTTCTTTCTAATATGCATGAGGTAAGAGTTTACATCCACACTATCATAATGCTTTCAAATAGAAAGAAAGGACAGTAAAATACAAGTTTCAAGAAAAGAAATGCTTGAGATCATATCCACTCCAAGTGTGAGATAAATCTTCCCCTTCATAAGATTGGAGACGATATGCTCCATTTTTGAGTGCTTCTTTAACAATGAACAGCCTTGTCCAGTTAGGATTAAACTTCCCAACCGAGCCAGATTTTGCTGCTGCGTCAACTTTCTTGAGGACTAGGTCTCTAACAGCAAATTCTTTAACTCTTACATTTTTGCCGAAGAATCAGGTCATCCTCCTTTTCACTTCTTCTTGTCTGACAGTTGTCGTATCCCTTAGTTCTTCGATGAGATCAAAGTTGCATTTCAACTCTTCATTATTTTCTTCCATCCAATCATCTTGATGTTGTTGGGATAATAATACTCTCGGACTTTTAACTTAAAATTCAACTCTTCTAATTTACTATTGGTCGAATGACAACCTAACTATGGAGTTCCTTCATTTTAAAAAGGTCTGGATTGCTTGCCAAAATAGTTTTATGAATTGAGTGCTAATATAGTTAGGTGTTTCTGTGAAATTCTCTGTACTTTTATTTTTTTTCTTGGGTGAAAAGGAGTAGTTTCAAACCTTTGAAAAATGGTTTATGATGCCCTATGTACTTTTCATCCTCCTCCCCCATTTCACTGTTGAAAATTTTTTGGACAAATTTTGCGCTTCCGTCCACCGTCACCGCTGGCCTGTGCATGAAAATCATGGAAGTTATAAAAATAAAGTCTTTTACCCCTAACCTAGGCACCGGGCAGAACAGGTGGAAGAAAGGGGAGAACTCAAACGGAGTTTTTGGCTGCCTTTTCGATTGAGCTCCCTCATTTCCTGCTCCAAGTTTGGTTCTCCTTCTGCCTACCTAGGGACCAAGCTATTGGTTCTGGACTCCTTAACAGATGGAGAAGTGAGCTTTTTCCTTATTGAATAACTAAAGGTTCTGGACTACCTTAACCTTAACCGATGGAGAAGTGAGCTCCCGCATTTCCTACCAGTTGCAGGTTCTCTTTTTCTTTCCCAATAGAGTGATCTTGCTATCCGAATGATTTTGGTTCTGACATTTCTTTCCATATTATCTTTTTTGTTACCTTATGTATTCTTACTTGAGGTGAGGTTGAATAGTAATTCAATCATTTGAATGTATTTGTTCCTCTTTAATTTTTCAAGCAGATCTCAATGGGATGGCTACTACTTGGTAGTTGTAATTTTTGATCAGTTTGAAACAATGATATATACACATGTAGAGATGCACATATGAAAATGTACACTGTTCTGAAATTGTTTATATTTCTCATTTTGTTTAGAACACATTCTTCACGGCGGTGGCGGTCGTGAACGGCGGTTATGAGCCATAGTTATGAGCCTCACCTAATGAACTTCATTCATTTTTATGTTCAAAACCGGCATTAATTTCTTGGTGGCCGTCACAACCACAATCATGCCAAACGTGCATTCTATGCGGTGACGCTTTTGTCCAATCTCACCGGAGCAAAATCGTCAGGCCAAACGGAGCCTATATTTGCAGTAAAAAATTCCCACCCCAAAAGAATACTTACCGAATTATCCTATAACATCTCACTTATGAATTCAAAACATCATATTATTATGTTTCCTGAATTCAAAATTCTGACATTGTTTCAATATTTTATCGTAGGAATTTGATAAATCAAGGGATTGGCAATGCAATTTAATTTAATTTCTCATCGAATATAATCTATAATGAAAATAAAAGACACACAATGATTTATGCTTATGCATGTTTCACCTTTGAAATTGGTACTCCTTAGCAGAGAAGAGTCATTTTACACCTCCAATCAGCCAGGAAAGGCTACCTCGAACTACTCTCCGGACGCTGTCACTCCCTTAGCAGGAGTTTACTTGGTGTCGGTGCTGGAACCTTTGGAGCACACAATGCCGCCCCACTTCCGTCTGAGTGTCATCAATAGGTGGACAGTGGCGGCGCTGACAGTTGAGAGGGGGCATCATCTGTGGATGCGACGAGGATGACAACATCATCTCGGGATGAGGCGGATTCCATCTCCATAAGCAACGCGAGCGAGCAAAATGTGATGGAGTGGCTGGAGCAGTTTACCAAAACTGCAAGATGCAGTTTTGGACAAACTGCTGCTTCCACTATCAAAACTGCAAGCAGCAGTTTGCTAAAGTCCAGGACTTGACCCAGAATTTCAAAACTGCTGCTTTTAACCCGTTTTTTCATTCATTACATATGTATGAATTTTTTTAAAATCTTGATTTGGGATGAAATATTCCATGTACCATACAATCTTTGAATTTATCTTTAAAAGCGGAGAGTTCCCTTGATTTGGGATGTTGGAGGAACACAGCGACATTCTTCCGCTGTTCACCATCTCCAAAATTGAAGTGAGCTAACATATTCAAAATTGATATCATGATATTTGACATATGAAATTTAGTCAAGTTTATTGTAAAAACAAACTCTAATATTGTGTTTATTGAAGTCAACTAAGAGGGACTAATCATGGAAGAATTAATAAAAAAAGGACATCTCATGTAGAGTTGCAGAAGTCATACATAGGATGCACTTTTTATCCTAACTTGGAGGCTCGAGTACATGATTACGCTGATGATATACACTACTATAATTCCATTGTTAATATGAAGAAGGATGTTGCAATCAGGTACAAGTTGCAATGATATCTTTTGTTTTATAAATAAATATAGTTATGTTATGTATATCATACTAAACTTCGCCAAGAAAAAACCTGAGGATATCATCCTCAACTTTGTTAAGACTACAAACTTGGCAGTGAAGATTCTAAAGTTAACTTCTTCTTAATTAGATCTAGCACACATGAAGGTTTATTTTATTTTCCCCCTTGATTTCACATAAATTATTACATGGCTATGTATATCTATATTCATATATGGATACGAGCATCTCCGCACGGGCTACCGCCTGTGCTCGATGCTCTCCGCATCGACAGTACCCCAACAGTGACGGTACCTCCACCCAAACTCGCCCGCTCTAGGACGCTCGGTCAATTGACAGTGCATGGATAGCCCTCGTGCCCCGCACAACAGTACCCCCGCCTCGACAGTGCCCCGGCGCGACGACGCTCCGGCCGCTCGCGAGCCCCCGTGCACGGTGCTCTTCCTCATCCCGATTTTGTCGTGTGCACGGGGGCTCGCGAGCGGCGGGAGCGTCGTCGCGGCGGGACACTGTCGAGGCGGGGGTACTGTCGTGCGGGGCACGGGGGCTACCCATGCACTGTCAATTGACCGAGCGTCCTAGAGCGGGCGAGTTTGGGCGGAGGTACCGTCGCTGCTGGGGTACTGTCGATGCGGAGAGCATCGAGCACGGGCGGTAGCCCGTGCGAAGATGCTCGCGTGTGTATATATATATATAGGGATGGAGAATATACACTTGTGCTATAATTGCTGAAATTAGCATGAGTTCAACCAGTACATGAAACTGCACCTGTGTTAATGAAACTGCGTGTATAGAAAGTAGTTCACTGGTACTATTAAATAAATAGGAAAAAAGAGTTCAACAGATAATAAAATATGAAATTTTCATCAGCAAGTCCTGGCGGCATAATAAAATCAGAGTTATGAAACTTGTATCCAATTCTAGTCAGGTTCAGTAAAGCTCTTTAGTCCCACCATCCAATATTGCGGGACTGCCTGCAAGTAGTTCTGAAATATGTCACCCAAGGACCTTGGCAAGTACTGCAAAAAGAAGATATGGATATGAGAAAATAATACATCATTTATGTGTAACATCAAAAACTATCACCTGGTTGTAGTTCATTACTGATTTCAACCTCAGATTAAATCGGATCTACTGTGAACTCCATAATTCTGGTAGCAAGTACTTGACCCAAAATAATATCTGGAAGGTGTTTACCCTGTTATTGAAGATAGCATAAATTCAAATGTTAGAATTGCATAAAACACAACCACATACTCACACATATAAACACACATATACACACAAAAACACAACAACACACACATATACACATATAAACACACATTCACACATAAAAAACACATACACATCACAAACAATACACATAAACATCTACACATCACACATTTAAATACATCACACATTTAAATACACACACGCGCATACATACAAACACATATAAACACACATACACACACAACAACACACACATACAAAAACACATACAAAAACACATACACACACATATAAACACACATACACACACAACAACACACACATACAAAAACACATACACACACAACAACACACATAAAAAACACATAAAAACACAAATAAAAACACATACACATCACACACAATACACATAAACATCTACACATCACACATTTAAAGACACACACACACACATACATACAAACACATATAAACACACATACACACACAACACACACACATACAAAAACACATACACACACAACAACACACACATAAAAAAACACATATAAAAACACATACACATCACACACAATACACATAAACATCTACACATCACACATTTAAATACACACACACATACATACAAACACATATAAACACACATACACACGCAACAACACACACATACAAAAACACATACACACACAACAACACACACACACAAAAACACAACAACACACACATATACACATATAAACACACATTCACACACACACACATATAAACACACATACACACACAACACACACATACAAACACAACAACAAACACATATAAACACACAACAACACACACACTTATAAACAAACATACAAACATAACAACATAATCACACATATAAACACACATATACACACATATAAGCACACAACAACACACACACATATAAACACATACACACACATATACACACAACAACACACACATATAAACACACAGACACACTTCCCTAAACACACATACACACAGCCAACAAGCCAGCAAAATGCATATAATCCAAAAAATTCACATCTGTAACATCGACTGGATTACCTGCGAGAGGCGAGACGAGCGCGGCGGAGGTGAATAGCGCGCGGCGGAGGCGAGACGCGCGAGGCGGAGGCAAGACGCGTGCGGCGGAGGCGAGACGCGCGATGTGTTGCAGAGTAGGGCGCAGCGGGATGACGAATAGGAAGGGGGAATCGCGCAGCGGGATGATGAATAGGAAAGGGCGGAGGCGAGCCGAGCGCGGCAAAGGCGAGACTCGCGCGGCACGACGGAGGCGAGATGGGCGAGGGGAAGTCGAGTAGGGCGCAGCGGGATGGAGAATAGAAGGAGAATCGGGCAGCGTGATGATGAATAGGAAAGGGGGATTCGCGTATGATGAAGCGCAGCGGGATCGACGAATACAAAGTCGCGCTAATTACCGGTATTTTGCCACGGAACTAGCGTGGCCAATACTTTTTGCCACACTCGCATTGTCTATGCAGGCCACGTCCCTTTGCCGTGAGCAGGTCGTCGTTTGCCACGATTTTGAACTTTTTGCCACGGCAAATTATCGTGGCAAAAATCAATTTTCTATAGTGACACGTGCATACACGCATATAGAAATATTCATACACAGTGATAGATTATTAATGCTATTACGTAGGATTGAAAAAAATTAATATGCGGATTATTCATGTATAAGTTTAATGTTTGATAAGCATCCATTTAAATAAAGTCAGGGGGTGCGTTTAGCCGCATCCCCACCCTGAGAGTGGAGTTAGTGAGGAGAGTGTTAACTCCCATAAAATGAGAGTGGAGAATAAACCACCACCGAAGTCAAAGTCCGCACGTACACGCCCCGCCATTATCAGCCAGGAACGAACCCCGCGAAGAGGAGCACCACACCCAACAAGGGGTGCGGCCGGCGGCCGCACCCTCATGGGGTGCGGCGGGTACCGCACCCCCAATATGCGGCCGGCGCCGCACCCCCCTTGGTGGTGCGGCCGACGCCGGTGGTGCGGCCGGCGCTGCATCACCTTGGGGTGCGGCCGGCGCCGCGCCCCTTTTGGGCGCAGCCGGTGCCGCCCCTCTTTGAGGTGCGGTCGGCGTCGTCCTCCTCTTGGGAGGCTGCCGGGTCGCATGCACCCCTCTTCTACAGGAGGGCGTTTGTTCCCTCCTTGAGAAGCGCAAGCTTAGGCGCGCGCGCGCGATTGCATTTTAGCAATTCTCCCGCAAAGCAAGCTAAGTACGCTCAGAACGCTCTCGTGTTCGTAGCGCGCTCAGAAAGCTCCCTTGTTCGTCGCGCGCTCAGAACGCTCCCGTCTTCGTTGCGCGCTTAGAACGCTCCCGTCTTCGTTGCGCGTTCAGAACGCTCCCGTGTTCCTTGCATGCTGAGAACGCTCTCGTGTTTCTTGCATGCTCAGAATGCTTCCGCGTTCATTGCGCGCTCAGAACACTTTCGTGTTCCTACAACGCGCAACAATTAACCTTTCCTAATTTCTCAGATTTCAGGTCATGTACACTGCGCTCAACGCAATCAACGAAGATACCCGAATTGACCAAATCGCCCAAGGGGCAGGACGGGAATTTCTGATAAATGACGATCCGTGTGTTTCGAATCGGCCGACGTGATTCGCCAGTCAGGTGGTTATGGTGTTTACAACGGCGAAATTACCGGGCTAACCCCGCCCAAGGTTATAAAAGGAGCCCAGGGCCTCCATTTCAGGACATCTTGTCTTCTACGCCCGGGAGAGCTCCTTCAAAGATTTTCTTAGACTTCTCCTTTGGTGCTTGAAGATCTCTTTCGGCCTTCGAAGATCTCCTTCGAGCCTTCGAAGGTGACGAAAGGCGACTCAAGAATCTCACTTCCCAAAGAAATACTTAGTCTCTCGAGAGGAGACCTGACACCATCGAGGTTTATTCTTTCTTACAATTTGTAACGAGCCGCGGTTTGTCGCGCTCGAGTTCTCAGCTTTCAATTGTAAACGAACCAGAAGATAGTGAAATTTGGTCGGCACAGCTCCGCTCACGTGGTTTTTCACCCTTTCCGGGTTTTCCACGATAAAAAGGGTTCGTGTTATTTATTAACTCCCTCATTGACTGTTTGCGCGCTCGGCTTGCTCGTGAGCTAAGGCGGTTCGATCCGGCCGGTCTATCAGAGCGTCGAGTGACTCGCAACAATATTAATTAGTCCTCTCTCAATATATGGATATTGCACTACAAATTAGGGTTTATATTACAATTACAGTCAAGCATATTGCATATGCAAAAATCAAATCATCCATAAAATACTTGATATATGAATGCTCTGTTTGGATGATCGGTAGGGATCCATTACAGTGAGAAAGGATGAGTGGTGAGAAAGTGTTAAACTAACCCCATGATGGAAAAGGGAGTTCCAGCTCAAAAAAAAAATTTCCACACGAGCTGGATCTATTTTCCACTGGAGCTGGACCGCCGCCGGACATTAGACCAGCGCTCTATTTGTTTGGGTGTTTTTGCTCCATCTCCATTAGGGGGAAACGTCAACCCTAAAAAGATTTGTTTGTTAATCCTTCGAATCTCACCGAGCTCTAAAACACCATTTTTGATATTTTTTGAGAACACAGCTACCACTATATTTTTCACCAGTCCATTGTCAACGCTCTTATTCTCATCTCTCCAAATCTCACCATTCGAACAAACAAACAGTCACCAAATACCGTAATTAATTGCTTGGTATATAATGAACACAGACATGCATGCGGCGGAACACAAGCTAGCAAGCCACCAGCGAGAGTAAGAGAGCACGTGCTGCATTAATTAAAGCCCATGCATGCCATGAAGGAGACACGTTATTTACGATGTCTGCCCTTTACAGGAAAGAGCTGAGCTGGCTCTTGTGGATTACCCGAATTAAGTGTGAAATGGATGCATAATACACCAAATCGTTAACAGCAGTTGGGAAATTCTAACTCAATTTGACTTAAAGAGTATTATAATATAAATGGCTGGTTTCGATCGACATCTAGCTTCCCACGCCAGCCAAGTTTATGCCGCTTTTAGTACTGGGTAGTAGAAAGCGGGGAGCCGCTAGTTTTAGTTTGAAATGGAAAGGCACCGTCCCTATTTTTTGGGGCGACTTATTTTTATGTTATATTGATAATAATTTAATGGACATAATATATTAATTTCTGCGGCTACTCTAGTGTTTTAAGAAGGGATTTGTTATTCGCAGATCATAAATGTCTATCCGCAAATCAACTTTTTCTAATTTACAAATTGTTATCCGCAGATCAATTTTAAACTTGAGCATTCGATATCTTGGTTCTCTTGAATAGGGCCGGACAACGAAGGAACATCTCTGATGACCTTTTGATCACGGATCGTGATTCATAAAATAAATGTGCGGATAGAGACCGAGTTGAGGAAGAAATATGATCTGTGCACACATTGAAGTGCTCAGGAGAATAGAGATATAGAATGCTCAAGTCTAAAATTGATTTTCGGATAAAATTTGTAAACTAGAAAAATTATGATCTGCGAATAACAATTACCTTTAAGAACTTGATGTAACTAGATGGTCCGACCGGTTGGGCCTTAAACCGACTTATAAATCTGTCCGATCAAATTTTAGAACCATTCTAGCCGACAACCACTTAGGAGCTGGAGAGCTGTAGGTTGAACCGCTAAACCGGCAAATCGGTCTCGATTTTGAAAAACCAGATGGTTCTGACATATTAGTTCGGATATTTTTTTAAAAACGAAAATTAATTTTATGTTTACGATGCGCTAGATAGAAACTCTGAAAGAATATAAGTAATATTCTAAGTATTGATTTTTTTTGTTATATCAAGCTTATTTATTTCAAATTATTATTAAATTTTAGAGCATTCATTTTTAAATTAACTTAACAACACTAAGTTTAAAATAAATATGGACGTCTCAAAATATTTTAATATAATTATAATTATTACATAATTTAAATTATATTCTTTTTATTTTTGGGTTATAGTGGGTCAGCACATGTTGAACCGGTAGCGGCCGCACGCATGCTTGGCGGAATATGAGAATTAGCCTTGGGTTACTCTGATATTTGGCTCAATTAATAATTGATCAGGTTAGTGATGTTTTATATATTGTACAGATGATTAATATGTTGGAATATTTTTTTATATATTTCTATTGTAATATATAATTTTTGGTTTTGAAACTCTAATATTATTTATAGTAACAAATTCTTGAAAAATATGATTATGAACAAAACTTATAAACAACAAGATTGAGAAATAAAAGATCAGAATAATATATAATTTAGAATCAGCATGAGTAAGGCGTGTGATTAGTGTCTTACATTGCATCATCTTCCGGCAGGGCTTTCAACCGATGCTAACTCCTCCAAGTTACAACACCCGGCTAGATCCTGAAAACTTCGATATGCGCGGACGCCAGAGAATAACAGAGCACCTGAACTCCCACTTGATGAAGCAAACGCCAAGAAAGCAAAATCGTGAGAGAAGAAAATCATGCGAGATAAATGAGAGAGCGAGTAAGAACAAGTCCGTAAAACGATTCGGGAAAAACCTCCTATATGGAGTCTCGCAAAAGCCGTAAGTAATAATCACGTAATTAATTGTAACAACTATTTTAAGTAAATTCTACAGAGCTGAGAAAACGTTAGATTTCTACCATAAAGAATCAAAGACGCAAAACGCGCACATAAATTTACGCACGCTTGGTCTGTGAATAACACAGATCTCGATGTACGATATGTAAGTGGCTCCGCTCAAGGTATTCTACTAAGGTTCATCAGTATGGAATGACCTTATATAGTATCTTCAATGTAAAGCCAAACCCTAGAGACACGTAACCCGTCGGGTCGTTCCGAGTCGGTCCTGACACGCGCGGACATATATAATAATAAAACTAACAATCTCCTCATATGTCCGCGATAAACCCAACGTCGGAAAAGGGTTTGGTGTGTGTACTGTTCAACCAATTCGACTCATTACATAACCGTGTCCGAAAACACCTTTATAACATATCAGACTGAAAAGAAACAGAAGAATGTATGCACGCATAAGAATAAAACATAAACTAAGCAGCATTACATCAAAGTCAAAAGTACAATCAGAGAAATAAGTACCAGAACACCTAATGTCTCATGACCAACAAAAGAACAGAAAAATAATCCAAACAAAACAGGTGAAGGAAGAGAGCTAAAACAGTGATCTAAGCCAAAGAAAGAAAAACCAAACAAATACTCTAGAAACCATCGTCCAGCAGATCATCCTTGTCAGGATCCCAATTTGCAAGTGCTCTTCCTGCAGCAATAGCTCCTGTAATTTCCAACAGAGAACTTCATCCAGAATGAATTCAACCATGGAAAATGTACATGTATCTAGTGTAACATCTCCCAGACAGCTAGACCCCCAAGTGAATTTGTCATGACTAGGTCAAGACAGGGCATGGGTGGCTCAGGAACCGCTGTGACTTAGGCAAAAATAAGGGTTGAAACACCCTGGTCTGCAAATAGTAATTTCCCAATATCAAACTTAGGGTTTAACTTAAGGGCCTTAACTTGGCTCAGTGACCCCACCACAACATCCCTAGGCCATCTAGGAGCCCAGGGGGACATTTAGGACTCATTGGGGACAGTCACACAGGTCAAGTTGACCAAAGTCAACCTTAAGCTCAAATTAGGTCAAAATGGCAATTCTTCACTAAGTGCCCTAATTGACCACCACCATATTAAATTGACCCTACCCATAGTGTTATGATATCATAGGGGACCCAGTGGAACAAAAAGCCCCATCATAGGGTCAACCAATTGGTCAATTTGACCAAAAGTCAAACTTGCCCAAATTAGGTCAAATCACTTAAACCTAGCCCAATCCCTTTGGGCTAGCTCAGTTGATTGGTCAACCAGTTTAAATGACTGGTAATTAACATAAGAGAGAGGAAAAATCGGCCATGATGAGTAGGAGAGAGAAAAACCCAATTTTGGAGGAGAGAGAAGGTGGTGTTCATGGCCATTAATGGAGATCACCCCTTCATCTCCTCAATTCAGCCCTAGATTCTTATCCCCTGACCTTTGGGGAGAAATTCTGGAGTTTTCCAGGGAGTTATTGGCCTAGGGGAGGTGAAAGGGGGGTGGAAGAGGAAGAGGCCATTAATGGCCATGGTGATTAAAGCCCCCACACTCAAAACCGACCCTCCCATTAGCTTCAGAAGCTCTCAAGGAGTTGAAACCCCCATTTTCTCGACCCTTTCAGTGCTCAGAGGAGGGAATTCCATGGCACCCAAAGCTCCAAGGAGGAACAATGGCGGCCGGCAATCGGAGCCACGAATCACACCAAATGAGGTCCAATCCTCCTCCTCCTTACTTGTGCTAGCATCTTAGATCAAATTAGGTGAGAAATCGGGATCAAAAGAGCCCGATCAGAGAGTTAAAATTTCGGATTTTCCATGGAAAATCACCCTCGTGAGTTCGCCGGAAAACACCCCTCCGGCGGCCGTGCCGCCGCCCGACGATAGCCCCCACCTCAACGGAGGTGGTGGTGGTGGTGGCCGGCCAGGGAGGTGGTTGGATGGCCGGCATTAGCCGCTGGAAAAGCTACAGGAAAATGGCTGTTTTTTTGACTGATTTCGGGAATTTGGAGAAGATGAACAGCACCTCTAGTTTATATTAATGTTTTATTTAATTGTTTTAGTCTTATTATTATGTAGTGAATGGTTTTAAATTTTAAAAATATATAGAGTCCCCTACTGAAAAAGTGGTCAACATAGAAAATGTAGCCCTTGATGTCTAGTTAATTTAAAATTGATTTCACTCAATTTGGAGTCCTGGTTAGACCGCAACACTCATTTTGGTGAGGTCTATCCATAGGGATGTCCAGACCTTAAAATAATTTCCCACTCCAAACCAGTCATCCAAATGACTTGAAATTTGGGGTATGGGCTAATCTCACCTATATCTAGGTCCTGTCCAAAAATGGGATTTTTTGAAAACATTTTCCTAAAGTTTTTGTAAAAATTTAATAATCAATGTATAAATTATTGGAGGGTCAAATGACCTCCAAAGTCCACCAAATTTTGGTGGGGTGTTCTTAGGGTCATGATAAGCCCCTGGTTAAAATTTCAACCCATTTGAGGTTGATTTGATCAGGTAATTAATTGGCTCAAGTTTTGATCTTTAAGGAAGTTATTAGGTTAAAGGGACTAAGTTGAAATTGAGGGGCGAAACCACCTCCAATTGGAGTGGAATTTTGGCCACTGCCCTAACACCACCCAAATCACCTCTATGTGAGTTTTGGGGTCATGGGGAGTTGGATTGCCCTAGGGCATGAAGTTGGAGCCCCTTGGTGTGCATTTAGCCAAGTAGAGATCCATTGGCCAAATGGGCCCATAGAGTCTTGAGTCTTCTTGGGGAGGTCAGTGGGATCAGTTTGAGACCCCTTGAGGAAATTGGTGAGCATTGAAGTTGATTTGCCCAAGGCCATAGGGTTGATCCCTATGGAGTGGAATCTGGGGTTATGAAGGACTTCAGGGTGTTTATCCTTGGAGAGGAGTGTAATAGACTTCCCTGGGTTCTATGAGTGATATAACACCCTCACAAGAAGTTTGGGTGGATTTGGGGAAGTGTAGACCCTAACCCTAGGGTAAACCCTAAGGGGTGCATAGAGAGGTCAATGAAGGAAGAGGGGTCAAACCTTTATGGATTGACCTAAAATTTTGGGGAGTTGGTCATGGTGACCAGAGAAGCCTCCCCTGTGAAATTGAGGAGGATTGGGGTTGTAAACTTTAGTGAATAAATCCTTGGGTAGATTAATAAATATTTAAGTTTTGGGTTTTAGGAGAGATTAACACTTAGAGGATAACTCTTTTTCTGTCATCAATATTATATATGTGTTATTATTCCCTGGAGATTCTATTAGAACCATTGGAAGACCTTTAGAGGTTCAAATTATAATTATTCGTATTGTTGGCAATTTTGGGGATGATTAATTTTAGGGTGTTAGTTTTCTGTAATTTCATGAAACTTTGCTGGATGTCATTTCATACCATTATGAACCCACAGTAATGTTCTCATAATTTTTGGATTGATATTTTTGGTACTTCTAGTTCAAATTGAAATTAATTGCAAATATAACCTTTGTGAAAATTACAAATGTAACCTCTATGGAGTATGGTCAAATTTTGTAGGGCTGAATATTTTAGTATGAATCACCTCTGTAAAAATTTGCATAAGGTTTGGAGTTCATATGAGGGTACCTCCTTTGGAAATAATTGATAATTAATGGGTTCAGGAATTTTTAATAATTGCAACCCTTGCTGGAAAATCATGAAAATTCATATTTACTGATTACTAGGTACCCTTGATTTATGTAAAAATTTTAGTAGGCATTGGATGTCAGAAAAGTGCACTTGTAGTTCAAACCTCAGGAAGTTGTATTATGGAAAAATTGTTTTAAATTATTAATAATATTGGAAAAAATGTGATTCTCTGGAATTTGCCTTATAATATCATGATAGACCTCCAATAAATAGATTGGGTCAGTCGGATGAATATTTGGAGTACCTCTAGTTGTAAGCTTCATGTAGTCAGTTTGGTCTGCGTATAGTAAAACTGTGAAACTTAGGAATTTAGTGACATACTAGGTGGAAATGGGGTGAATGTGGTGCACATGGGTTGATTAGACAGTTGTGAGTCCACCCAAGGAGGTGTATGTGAGGAAAGTGTACTTGGTGGGTTAAGAGTAAGGTTGTCCTGAGGATTGACGAAAGATTATCTTTCCCCTAGTGTGTCTTAAGCACTTAAGTCTAACTCAAGTGGAACGGTAGAAGGGAATTCTTAAGGGTAGATACCAATAACAGTAAGTATCTTGAGAAAGGGAACTTTGGGGTGTCAACCCATTACAGTTCCTAGTACCGTAGCGAGCCCCTTACACGGTAACCCTCGGGAAGTCCAAGATTAACCATAAACTGTAGGAGTAAGTTGTTATACAAGATTAACTTAATAATACACACACCCACACTCCGTGGTTGCGACAGGTTAGTTGGTTTGGTGCTACGAGTTGTAGGCTCGGTGGTTGTAAGAGCGGACTGGTTAGTCTGGTGAGCTTGTGACTCAGAGATGGTTGTTGATGACGGGCGGGTTAGCCCAGGGAGCTTATGACTCGGAGGTAGGTAGTAGAACATGTTGCATGTGCACTGAAGGTGGTGGGTCTTCGTTATTGGCGGTCGTTGACACCGACGTCAATACGTTGACTCAGCAAGTGTGGTATTTACACTTAGCCATGAAAGTCTGGTGGTCCAGCCAGTAAGAGTACGCAGATGCTCCGCGGGTTTTGCGTTGAGGCGTACGATAGGTCTAGGTTAGGTAGTGTGAATACCAAACTAGAGGTGGGCGAGGCCCAACCCACCGCTTCCGTTTGCGACTACGGGAGTATCCTGGGAGTCTAGCTTGCTCCAAAAAGGGAGAACTAAAGGTCTATGCGCATAGAGTCGTAGTGAGTGAGTTGCACTTGTATGAACATAGCATAACAGCATACCTTGCCTGTCATAGCATAAACATTGCATTTCAACCCCTTCCCATATCGTATAAGTCGGTTATGGAACTTCTTATACGATAGGCCTTGCAAAACGACCCCTTGGTCTATAGGGGTAATCCCTATAAATCAATGGTTTCTTTTCTTACTTACTTTCTCTACTGTCATAACTTACTATTCGCTACTGTTTACTTGTTGTTACACTCTAGCTTACTCATATTAGTTTTCATCATTTACTCTACAATACCTTGTTACCGTACTTTCTTTAGGATAGTTGTCACCTGCTTGTTTCCACTCTGCCTTTGGTCCTCCTTTTCACTCCTCCCCGCTCGGTGCCTAGGAGCCACGAGTTTAGGGGCGGAAGATTGTTGACTGAGTCTAGTTTGACTGACGGTCGTTTGACCACCATATTTTAGGCGTACCGAATGGGAGAGAAATAGGTGCAGCAGGATCCGACAGGGTGGGCCCCATGGCCATGCTACCATTGTCACCAGCCGGGACACAATCGAGTCAGATGCCCCATGATGGGTGGAACCCTACCAGCTCAGCGACCAGGAGGCCGAAGGCGAAGTCGTAGACGTAGATTGCAAAGCAGCGACCGTAGGCCAAAAGAGAAGAAGCATTCAACATTGCAGCACCAGTGGAGCACAGAGTCTGCAGGGATGGGTCAGACTAGTTTGGGTGCTTCCGTTTCAGTGACGGTGATGATTAGCTGTAGTTTTGCTTTATGAGTGACCTTGTAGTGAGGCTATGATGTACTGGGCTTAAGGCCCGCTTTACTTTTCCGTACTTTTGATTACTTTTACATTTAGTTTGTTGTGATGTGGACAATGTTGTGCTGCGATTCCTCTTTATATTATTTGTGGACTTGGACATTTATGTCCTCCTTTGCTTACTTCTTATGTCTCTTATTGATCGAGATGGCAGGCAGAATCGGCGTTTTGTGGTGTCGACCTTCCTGGTGGACGGTGTCACCGCAAAACGGCGGTTCTCGGCCTAAGACCCCGGTTGTTTTGAAAAAAAAAAGGGTCTTACAAGTGGTATCAGAGCAAACCTCGATCCGAAGAGAAGAAGTCCACAAACCTTGGGACGCCTCCGCGCGAGCTAGTTTGAGGACAAACTAGCAGCGGAAGCAGTGGTGGACCCATGGGAGGAATCACAAGCTAATGTTCACTCATGACCAGCCTAGGTAGACCACCATGCTATAGGAGTTAGACTCAACCCGAGTGGACGCTTGACTTGTCGTGACAATTCATTGAGTAGCCTACTCAATAATGGACCTTAGGTATGATTTCATTTAAGGCACGCAGATACCCGAAGCGACTATGGGAAGATCCTGGTGCAAGATTAGTTCGCAAGGCATAAACCCTAACGTCCCTTAGTACTTATCAAGAAGTACCAGCAACTAATAGGACCGCCTTAAAGAGAATTGATGTCTACAGGATAGTAGGGGATTCATAGACTAAACCCTCATTCAAGTGACGCGAATGCGTCGGATAAGGATTCAAGTTTAGAAGAGACTCATTCTGGGAATTGGTCAAAGATTGCCCTTCAGGAACTTGACGTAAACAGTGACTTGGAGAGTCTGAAGTATGGAGCTTATCAACAATTCCCGAGATGGAATCCGAAGTCTAAGGTGGTATGCCCCAAGGACGATGTGAATACCTAGAATGAGTATAACACAAGCGACACTTAGCCCAAAGTAGGTAGGGGCTAATCCTTTGTCTATTGGCAATTTGACTGTTGGACGAAATAGATACTGAGTGGGGACCCCTTAGAAGTAGCTTGGTAGTTGAGGTAACACAACTTAGTGAGTTTGAGGTGGACCACGGTCGAGGTTACTCGGGCAAAGACGAGAGTTTGCAAAAGCATGTTTGGATTGACGATCTGTAGTATCACCAGATTTAGGGTTAGACATTTTGATCGGATAAACGCTTGGGGACAACAAGGCTTGGGTGAGGTTGATACAGGATGGGATGCTGGAGGCGCAGAGTAGACAGGTCAAGTATTAAGGTGTACGAGGCATCGCCAGGAAGAGTTCCAGGACGGAGACCGGGTATTCTTGAGGACACGCTCGATGCATGGAAGTTTCACGGTTCCTCGGACGGAGAAGAAGCCCAGCCCGAGATATATAGGGGTCATACAGGATCCTGGAGCGGAGCAGTCCCTTGGCATGCAGGCTGGAGCTACCGCGGGAGTTGGAAGGATTGTGTGTAGACATAGGATGAATATAACATATAGAGATACTTAGCCCGAAGAATGTAGAGGCTTATCTTTTGTCTATTGGCGGCTTGGCTTTTGGATGAAAGGGATACTGAGTTGGGACCCCTTAAACCTGGTTTATAGGTGTGGTGTCACAAACATAGTGAGTTTGGAAGTCGATCACATTTGAGATTACTTGGACAGAACAGAGGTTTTGTAAAGCATGTTCGGACCGATGAAAATAAAAATATTACCGGGTCTAGGGTTGGACGTCAAAGATTGGATAAGTGCTTGATGACGAGAAGTAATTGATGTTGAAATCGACTTGGGAAGAATCGTATTGCTTTGGAAGACCTTTCCCTCAAACTCCCTTTAAAAGACGAAACCATATAATCACATGAAACTCTAGAGGTTATTTTAAGTGTGTAGGCCTCATGGTTACGGTGCTCGGTAATCGAAGGAAATTCGAGATCTATTATGATTAGGATCTAAGCTGAATAATAATTATGGGAAAACATGATTTGGATTTCAATAGCTCGAGGCCTGTATGAGAGGAAGGTTCGATCAGTCTGCATAAAGCCGGTCAGGATAGACGATGTGACGATGCAGGTCTTGCGGCACAAGAAGGCCCGGCTAGGCAAGGTCCGGTGATCGAACCATGGATAGGAGGAGAATACTTGAGGAACCTCCGAAATCGATGCAGTGGAAGTCTTTGGAGCCCGTCACCGCAGGTTTAACCTAACCTTTGTGGGATGTTACATTTAGTAGAGTCCCCGCAAGCCTAACCTGAATTTCAGGGATGAAATTGTTTTTTTCTGTCTATTGGGATTTGTAACATCCCCCAGACAGCTAGACCCCCCAAGTGAATTTGTCATGACTAGGTCATGACAGGGCATGGGTGGCTCAGGAACCACTGTGACTTAGGCAAAAATAAGGGTTGAAACACCCTGGTCTGTAAATAGTAATTTCCCAATATCAAACTTAGGGTTTAACTTAAGGGCCTTAACTTGGGTCAGTGACCCCATCACAACATCCCTAGGCCATCTAGGAGCCCAGGGGGACATTTAGGACCCATTGGGGACAGTCACACAGGTCAAGTTGACCAAAGTCAACCTTAAGCTCTAATTAGGTCAAAATGGCAATTCTTCACTAAGTGCCCTAATTGACCACCACCATATTAAATTGACCCTACCCATAGTGTTATGATATCATAGGGGACCCAGTGGAACAAAAAGCCCCATCCTAGGGTCAACCAATTGGTCAATTTGACCAAAAGTCAAACTTCCCCAAATTAGGTCAAATCACTTAAACCTAGCTCAATCCCTTTGGGCTAGCTCAATTGATTGGTCAACCAGCTTAAATGACTGGTAATTAACATAAGAGAGAGGGAAAAATCGGCCATGATGAGTAGGAGAGAGAAAAACCCAATTTTGGAGGAGAGAGAAGGTGGTGTTCATGACCATTAATGGAGATCACCCCTTCATCTCCTCAATTCAGCCCTAGATTCTTATCCCCTGACCTTTGGGGAGAAATTCTGGAGTTTTCCAGGGAGTTATTGGCCTAGGGAAGGTGAAAGTGGGGGGGGGGGGGGGGGGGGGGGTGGAAGAGGAAGAGGCCATTAATGGCCATGATGATTAAAGCCCCCACACTCAAAACCGACCCTCCCATTAGCTTCAGAAGCTCTCAAGGAGTTGAAACCCCCATTTTCTCGACCCTTTCAGTGCTCAGAGGAGGGAATTCCATGGCACCCAAAGCTCCAAGGAGGAACAATGGCGGCCGGCAATCGGAGCCACGAATCACACCAAATGAGGTCCAATCCACCTCCTCCTTACTTGTGCTAGCATCTTAGATCAAATTAGGTGAGAAATCGGGCTCAAAAGAGCCCGATCGGAGAGTTAAAATTTCGGATTTTCCATGGAAAATCACCCTCATGAGTTCGCCGGAAAACACCCCTCCGGCGGTCGTGCCGCCGCCTGGCGATAGCCCCCACCTCAACGAAGGTGGTGGTGGTGGGGGCCGGCCAGGGAGGTGGTTGGATGGCCGGCATTAGCCGCTGGAAAAGCTACAGGAAAATGGCTGTTTTTTGACTGATTTCGGGCATTTGGAGAAGATGAACCGTACCTCTAGTTTATATTAATGTTTTATTTAATTGTTTTACTCTAATTATTATATAGTGAATGATTTTAAATTTTAAAAATATATAGAGCCCCCTACTGAAAAAGTGGTCAACCTAGAAAATGTAGCCCTTAATGTCTAGTTTAATTTAAAATTGATTTCACTCAATTTGGAGTCCTGCTTAGACCGCATCACTCATTTTGGTGAGGTCTATCCATAGGGATGTCCATACCTTAAAATAATTTCCCACTCCAAACCTGTCATCCAAATGACTTGAAATTTGGGGTATGGGCTAATCTCACCTATATCTAGGTCCTGTCCAAAAATGGGATTTTTTGGAAAAAAAATTCCTAAAGTTTTTGTAAAAATTTAATAATCAATGTATAAATTATTTGGAGGGTCAAATTACCTCCAAACTCCACCAAATTTTGGTGGGGTGTTCTTAGGGTCATGATAAGCCCCTGGTTAAAATTTCAACCCATTTGAGGTTGATTTGATCAGGTAATTAATTGGCTCAAGTTTTGATCTTTAAGGAAGTTATTAGGTTAAAGGGACTAAGTTGAAATTGAGGGGCCAAACCACCTCCAATTGGAGTAGAATTTTGGCCACTGCCCTAACACCACCCAAATCACCTCTATGTGAGTTTTGGGGTCATGGGGAGTTGGATTTCCCTAGGGCATGGAGTTGGAGCCCCTTGGTGTGCATTTAGCCAAGTAGAGATCCATTGGCCAAATGGGCCCATAGAGTATTGAGTCTTCTTGGGGAGGTCAGTGGGATCAGTTTGAGACCCCTTGAGGAAATTGGTGAGCATTGAAGTTAATTTGCCCAAGGCCATAGGGTTGATCCCTATGGAGTGGAATCTGGGGTTATGAAGGACTTCAGGGTGCTTATCCTTGGAGAGGAGTGTAATAGACTTCCCTGGGTTCTATGAGTGATATAACACCCTCACAAGAAGTTTGGGTGGATTTGGGGAAGTATAGACCCTAACCCTAGGGTAAACCCTAAGGGGTGCATAGAGAGGTCAATGAAGGAAGAGGGGTCAAACCTTTATGGATTGACCTAAAATTTTGGGGAGTTGGTCATGGTGACCAGAGAAGCCTCCCCTATGAAATTGAGGAGGATTGGGGTTGTAATCTTTAGTGAATAAATCCTTGGGTAGATTTGTAAATATTTAAGTTTTGGGTTTTAGGAGAGATTAACACTTAGAGGATAACTCTTTTTCTGTCATCAATATTATATATGTGTTATTATTCCCTGGAGATTCTATTAGAACCATTGGAAGACATTTAGAGGTTCAAATTATAATTATTCGTATTGTTGGCAATTTTGGAGATGATTAATTTTAGGGTGTTAGTTTTCTGTAATTTCATGAAACTTTGCTGGATGTCATTTCATACCATTATGAACCCACAGTAATGTTCTCATAATTTTTGGATTGATATTTTTGGTACTTCTAGTTCAAATTGAAATTAATTGCAAATATAACCTTTGTATAAATTACAAATGTAACCTCTATGGAGTATGGTCAAATTTTGTAGGGCTGAATATTTTAGTATGAATCACCTCTGTAAAAAGTTGCATAAGGTTTGGAGTTCATATGAGGGTACCTCCTTTGGAAATAATTGATAATTAATGGGTTCAGGAATTTTTAATAATTGCAACCCTTGCTGGAAAATCATGAAAATTCATATTTACTGTTTACTAGGTACCCTTGATTTATGTAAAAAATTTAGTAGGCATTGGAAGTCAGAAAAGTGCACTTGTAGTTCAAACCTCAGGAAGTTGTATTATGGAAAAATTGTTTTAAATTATTAATAATATTGGGAAAAATGTGATTCTCTGGAATTTGCCTTATAATATCATGATAGACCTCCAATAAATAAATTGGGTCAGTCAGATGAATATTTGGAGTACCTCTAGTTGTAAGCTTCATGTAGTCAGTTTGGTCTGCGTATAGTAGAACTGTGAAACTTAGGAATTTAGTGACATGCTAGGTGGAAATGGGGTGAAGGTGGTGCACATGGGTTGATTAGACAGTTGTGAGTCCACCCAAGGAGGTGTATGTGAGGAAAGTGTACTTGGTGGGTTAAGAGTAAGGTTGTCCTGAGGATTGACGAAAGATTGTCTTTCCCCTAGTGTGTCTTAAGCACTTAAGTCTAACTCAAGTGGAACGGTAGAAGGGAATTCTTAAGGGTAGATACCAATAACAGTAAGTATCTTGAGAAAGGGAACTTTGGGGGTGTCAACCCATTACAGTTCCTAGTACCGTAGCGAGCCCCTCACAGGGTAACCCTCGGGAAGTCCAAGATTAACCATAAACTGTAGGAGTAAGTTGTTATACAAGATTAACTTAATAATACACACACCCACACTCCGTGGTTGCGACAGGTTAGTTGGTTTGGTGCTATGAGTTGTAGGCTCGGTGGTTGTAAGAGCGGACTGGTTAGTCCGGTGAGCTTGTGACTCAGAGATGGTTGTTGATGACAGGCGGGTTAGCCCAGGGAGCTAATGGCTCGGAGGTAGGTAGTAAAACATGTTGCATGTGCACTGAAGTTGGTGGGTCTTCGGTATTGGCGGTCGTTCACACCGACGTCAATACGTTGACTCAGCAAGTGTGGTATTTACACTTATCCATGAAAGTCTGGTGGTCCAGCCAGTAAGAGTACGCAGATGCTCCGCGGGTTTTGCGTTGAGGCGTACGATAGGTCTAGGTTAGGTAGTGTGAATACCAAACTAGAGGTGGGCGAGGCCTAACCCACCGCTTCCGTTTGCGACTACGGGAGTATCCTGGGAGTCTAGCTCGCTCCAAAAAGGGAGAACTAAAGGTCTATGCGCATAGAGTCGTAGTGAGTGAGTTGCACTTGTATGAACATAGCATAACAGCATACCTTGCCTGTCATAGCATAAACATTGCATTTCAACCCCTTCCCCTATCGTATAAGTCGGTTATGGGACTTCTTATACGATAGGCCTTGCAAAACGACCCCTTGGTCTATAGGGGTAATCCCTATAAATCAATGGTTTCTTTTCTTACTTACTTTCTCTACTGTCATAACTTACTATTCATTACTGTTTACTTATTGTTACACTCTAGCTTACTCATATTAGTTTTCATCATTTACTCTACAATACCTTGTTACCGTACTTTCTTTAGGATAGTTGTCACCTGCTTGTTTCCACTCTGCCTTTGGTCCTCCTTTTCACTCCTCCCCGCTCGGTGCCTAGGAGCCACGAGTTTAGTGGCGGAGGATTGTTGACTGAGTCTAGTTTGACTGACGGTCGTTTGACCACCATATTTTAGGCGTACCGAATGGGAGAGAAATAGGTGCAGCAGGATCCGACAGGGTGGGCCCCATGGCCATGCTACCATTGTCACCAGCCGGGACACACTCGAGTCAGATGCCCCATGATGGGTGGAACCCTACCAGCTCAGCGACCAGGAGGCCGAAGGCGAAGTCGTAGACGTGGATTGCAAGGCAGCGACCGCAGGCCAAAAGAGAAGAAGCATTAAACATTGCAGCACCAGTGGAGCACAGAGTCTGCAGGGATGGGTCAGACTAGTTTGGGTGCTTCCGTTTCAGTGACGGTGACGATTAGCTGTAGTTTTACTTTATGAGTGACCTTGTAGTGAGGCTATGATGTACTGGGCTTAAGGCACGCTTTACTTTTCCGTACTTTTGATTACTTTTACATTTAGTTTGTTGTGATGTGGACAATGTTGTGCTGCGATTCCTCTTTATATTATTTGTGGACTTGGACATTTATGTCCTCCTTTGCTTACTTCTTATGTCTCTTGTTGATCGAGATGGCCGGCAGAATCGGCGTTTCGTGGTGTCGACCTTCCTGGTGGACGGTGTCACCGCAAAACAGCGATTCTCGGCCTAAGACCCCGGTTGTTTTGCAAAAAAAAGGGGTCTTACATCTAGTTTTACAAATAAGAACGTAGTACTTTAATCAAGCTAATATGACATTTTGAGTATAAAATTTTAGGTTCAACCGCAAAATCTATTAACTGTTTCTAAGTGAAACGATTTTAGACTTCTTGACATCGCAGCTATATTTGTGTTCCTATATGTGATGTCATGGTTACTGTTCTTCTAGGTTTAATTGGAACTCATCAAATGTGTAATAGAACCAATCAATAGGAGAAGATCCAAAACAAGTCAGATCGTGTTATCAAATGTGGAATAACACTCTCCTCCAAGTTAAGGAAGACGAATATGGATGAGTTTGTTAACATCAAATGTGGAATGAAACAACTCACCAGAATCGTACTCAGCAACCAAAACACCAACGGAGCACAACATGCTAGATTTGATAAAGGAAGGAATCAAAACATTCGGACTAAGGCTGGTCTCAAACCGCGTTGAGTCCCATTTCCCCTATTTTTTTGATTGAACGGTCTCGAGGCATTCCTTTCATCAATGGATCAGCTAGATTATCCTTCGATCGCACATCGACTAAAGTAATAATGTCTTGTTCTTTAAGATAATTCAAAAGAGCGTGTCTCAGTCGTACATGTCATCTCTTAGTGTTAAAGAGGACATTCTTAACAACTTGGACTGCTTCCTGATTATCACAGTACATGCTTAAAGAATTGATTTGAAGTCTAGAAAAGGGAATGTCTAAGATTAAATTCCTGATCCATTCTGCCTCTTCACCAGCTGAAGCTAAGGCAAACAACTCGGCTTCCATTGACGACAAAGCTATACAAGTCTGTCTCTTGGACTTCCAAGTAATTGCAGCGCTACCCAAGGTGAATATAAATCCACTTGTGGACTTGCTGTTTACAACTTCTGAACACCAGGAGGCATCAAAGTACCCTTCCAAAGTAGGAGGGTGACCAGTGTAGCACAAAGCGTGATCTTTAGTACCTCTGAGGTACCTCATCATCTGGTCTAAGGCATCCTAATGCTCTTTTCCTGAACAACTAGAAAAGCGACTCAGAATGCCTACGGAGAAGGCAATGTCTGGTCTAGTGCAACTTGTGGCGTACATGAGACTTCCAATGATCTTTAAGTACTTAACTTGATCAACGCTTGTCCCTTCATTCGGACTCAGCTTGAAGTTCGGATCAAGTGGTGTTTCAATAGGACTACAATCATTATAACCCCAGGAATTAAGAATCCGCTCAATGTAGTGAGCTTGAGTTAGAGTGACACATTCCTTGTCTACTTTTACTTCCATTCCTAGTATGGTATGTTGGATCGGTAGGCGCCCTTAGAGGGGGGGGGGGGTGAATAAGGGTTTTTAAAAACTTATATTATATTTTGAAAAACTTTGAAATAATGTGAGATTAAGACAATAAGAAGTCAAGTAAAACAATAAAGTAGAGACATGCTTTATTAATATCAAATAAGGTTTTACAAAAGTTGATTTCAATAACGCTAGAAATCATTGGCGATGAATAGTAGACTCTTTTTGTTTTCTATCCCGACTCGCATCCCCACGAATCGGTGGCCCTAGCCTATCCTCCCCGGATTCGGCCTCAAGCCGCTCTAGCCAACCCTTCCCCGGATATGGCCTCGAGCACCCCCTAGACCTAGCCTAGATCTAGTCTCCAACACGAGGCGAGTTTCCGCCCTAAGTCCTACCCAGACCTAGTCGCCAACACGAGGCGATTTCACTAACCGTTTACAAGAAATAAGAAATGAAAATAATTAAAACTCCCTCTTGATGAACTTCTGAAGTTGGAGACGAAGATCTGCTGTAGAATAAGCGTTATAGAAGCAGACTTCGTTTGGATCCGGCGTGATGAGATTCTCCTTCAGAAGTTTACAGAACTTTGGTAGGACATCAACTTTCGGCCAAGGCAGCCTCTGGAATTCTAGCACTCAATCTCTCTCTCTGATGTCTCTATAAAACGAGAGAAGAGGGGTCCTTTTTATAGCCACAGCGCTAGCTCCCGCGCTAGTGGTACCGTCGGCGCTATCCTATTTTAGGACATATTCTGCACAGCAGAATCTTCAATCCGAGGAAACATTTCTCTCTTGCCTACTGTGCTTCGCGCTATCGCCTGCGCTATCGGATACCGCCATGCGCTATTTCCTTCTATAAGTACTCCCAGAATTTCGCTTAAGCATTCTTTTCGTCGATCGAATTTTCGTCGAACGCAGCTTGCAGTTCGTCGAGCGAATTTTTGTCGAACGCAGTGATGAGCATTTCGTCGAGCGCAGCTTACAGTTCGTCGAGCGAAAGCTAGCGCCTGCGCTAGGACTACCGCCGGCGCTAGTAGGAGTCTTGGATTTGATGGCTCAACATTGGGGGCAACCTTCTTATGTAATCATTGAGTCATGTGGACTTTGTTATCCTGCACACTTAAACACACAAGATCAAATACACATAGGATTTGTTATTCTCAAACCTAGGAGATGCGGAAGACCATGTTCCAACAAACTCCCCCTTTTGATAATAACAAATCCATTAATGATAAATCAGAACATTAATATATAAGCATGATGAAACTTACTTGTGTGTGTGTGAAAGTGATGACTTAGCATAATTATCAATTTTAGCATTTAGAATTGCTCCCCCTAAATACATGCTCCCCCTAAGTGAATGATCCCCTAATATGTAGGCTATCATCTTTAATTAAGCATGTTAGATTTATATTTTGATAGCAGATTATATTTATCATGTTAATTCTCCCCCTTTTGTTATTAGCAAAAGCGGGTAAGCAGACACCACTTAAAAGTTGATAATAAGATAAAGGCACGATCGAGCTTGTAGAGAGAAGGAAATGATAAGGAGTTTTAGAATACTTTTCAATGAAATAGATCATAGTTTGAGTATTACAATATTTTCATAAATCAGAGTTTGTAGTATATAAAGAAAACAAGGTAAATGTAAAATTGCGGAAGACTTAGAAAAATACATTCAAACATCTTTTGTGAGACATGATGATTCATAACAGATAGATGAGTTAAGTTTCATAAAGAAGATGTTTTGTAAATCATTGTTCAAGTGAAATCTTTAAATTCAATAATAAAGTAACCAAACATGAAATAATGTAACCAAAAAGTGAGTACTACATAGTTATGTTAATTCACAATTCAAAACATACTAAACATTGTAGAAAGCATGCTAGGTTATCTAGTGCATTTCATGAATAAAGAGTAGTATAGAATTTGCAATAGGATCCAATACTCATGAGAAGAAGTGTTATGGAAGATAATGATGTACACATAAGTGTATTTTTGAGTAGAGTAAACAAATGTTTTAATCAAAAATACAAGAAATATGTAAAGTAAGAGAACAATAAAACACAAATAATTTCACTTCCACACACTTCAATGCACAAACAAAAATGTACAACTACCAAGGTGCTTTGCACACACAATGCTCATTAAGACTTATCAGGGTGCAAAGTAGTGCTTGGGGGATCACATATTTTATTTTTAATGTTGAGACTAGTGATCCGGTGTACTTAAGAGTAAGTGGTTTTTATTTTGAAAGAAAGATTTGATTTGCACAAGATACTTTACTATTCTTTCCAAGGTGCTCAACCTCACAACGCTTATTAAGACTTATCAGGAGGTTCAAGTAGTGCTTGGTGGAGTTATCTTTGTCATATTATTTTATGATTTTTGTTTTGTACAAAGTTCTCCGAATACACTTGTTTTGCAAACCAATATAATTTATGAAAAACATAACCACTTTTCTTAACTTTTAAAAGTGCAAATAAAGGAGTGTAGGTAAGATACTTGTGCAATTTTAATTCATTGTACTAATACACAACATACACAAGCATTCTTAGATTAAACACATATGTAGACAATGCCAAAATAAGTGAGTGAATAAAGATCATTATCAAACATAAAACATTTACTCATACTTAGAGGCATGCAAGCTTAGTTCTACACAACTTTTAAAAGATACTTGATGCACATATTAATAGATATATCAAGGCATGATGAAAACAATGTTCAAAGTGGTTTGAAAAGATAAATTGCAACATTATAGAAGTTCTAAATAATAGATTAAATCATGCTTGATTTTCATAGGAAAATCCATACAGTTTTTTTTATAGTTTTAATGTTTTATATTTTTGTATTTGATTTTTGCAAAAGATAAACTTTAAACAAATGGCAAAAACAAAAAAGCAAAACATAATTTTTTTTGTAATTTGGCATTTGTATTTTTGTATTTGATTTTTCCAAAAAAAATTGACTTTAAACAAAAAAGCAAAACATTTTTTTTTGTAATTTGACTTTTGTATTTATGTATTTGATTTTTCAAAAATGAAATATAATTAGAAGTGCAAAAATAAATAGTACATATAAATTAATATATTTTTAAGAGTTTTTCAAAAGTTTCAAAATACAGAAAAACGAATAAGTACGCTAGCGCCGGCGTTAGCGCTAGCGCAGGAAACAGTACATGATTTTTTATGATTTTGAAATTTTTAATTGTTGATCTTGATTAAGTGTCCCAATAGTAGTTTCATGCTGAAATTTTAGAATTTTAGGCGATGTTTTCGATGGTTAAAAATTACAAAATTGCATTTGTGAATGTGTTTTAACTCGAAAGATCTAGGACACCTAACTCAAGTCGTAATAAACGAAATCTTGCATCTGGAAGAGGTTTAGTAAATATGTCAGCGAGTTGAGAGTCCATGCTAATGAAACTTACTTTTACATGCTCTTTCTTAATGTGATCCCTAATGAAATGATGACGAACATCGATGTGTTTGGATCTAGAGTGGTGTACGGGATTATATGTGAGGTCAATTGCCTTTTGTTGTCACATTTAAGATCAATGTTTTTGAGATGAAATCCAAAATCCTCTAGTGTTTGGCTCATCCATAACTCTTGTGCATAACAACTACCAAGTGCGATATATTCGGCATCCGTGGTGGAGAGTGCAACCGAAGATTGTTTCCTACTAGACCAAGCTACTAAAGAAGGTCCTAGAAAGTGACAAGTACCGCTAGTGTTTTTTCGATCAAGTGAACAACCGGCATAGTCCGAATCGGAATAGCCGTGGAGTGTGAATGAATCATTGTGTGGGTACCATAATCCTAATTTAGATGACCCTAATAGATAACGAAAAATATATTTTACCGCTTTTAAATGAGATTCTTTTGGATTGGCTTGAAAGCGAGCACATAAACATACGGCAAACACTATATCTGGTCTAGATGCACTTAAGTAAAGAAGAGATCCTATCATTCCTCTATATAACGTTTGATCAATGGAACTTCCGGATTCATCTTTTCCTAGTTTTAAAGAAGCACTCATAGGAGTAGAAGCTTGTTTAAGATTTTCAAATCCAAATCGTTTAAGCATATCGTGAACATATTTTGTTTGGCAAATAAAGATACCATCAGTTCGTTGTGAGATTTGAAAACCAAGAAAATATGATAGTTCTCCTATAAGACTCATTTCAAATTCATTTTCATTACTAAGACTACTTCATTACACAACTCTTCATTAGTGGCTCCAAAAATGATATCATCAACATATATTTGTAAAATAATTAGATCGTTATTATTATGCTTAATGAAGAGTGTGTTGTCGGCACTTCCCATAATGTAACTGTGCTTTAACAAAAATGATATAAGTCGATCATACCATGCACGGGGCGCTTGTTTTAAACCATAAAGCGCTTTTTCTAATTTGTAAACATGATTAGGAAATTTTTCATTTATGAAACCGGGGGGTTGTTCTACATAAACTTCTTCTTTTATAAACCCGTTTAAAAAGGCACTTTTGACATCCATTTGAAATAATTTTATTCTTTTAAAACTCGCAAATGCCAAAAATATTCGTATACATTCTAAGCGAGCAACGGGTGCAAAAGTTTCTTCAAAATCTACCCCCTCGATTTGAGAATAACCTTGAGCAACTAAGCGTGCTTTATTTCTTATAATCCTAGATTCACCATCTAATTTATTTTTAAAGATCCATTTTACGCCGATAATTGGATGATTAGATGGTCTATCTACTAGATTCCAAACTTTATTTTTTTCAAATTGTCCTAACTCTTCATTCATAGCCAAAAACCAAAATTCGTCATTTAAAGCGGTGGAAACGTTTTTAGGTTCGATTTCGGAAACAAAGCAAATATTTGAAAACGTTTCATGAAGAGAGGATCGAGTTCTTACCCCATTAGAAGGTTCCCCAATGACTAGCTCTTTTGGATGATTTTTTGAGAAGTTCAAAACGCTCGGAGGTACATATTCATCTTCCTTGGACTTCTCCTCCTCTTCTTTGGAAGATCCTTTTGTCGTGCTCCAAATATGGCAAAGGTTCATCATTTGTACCTGTAGGAATCTTCTCTGCACATGGAATAAACTCATCAAATTTAACATTAATAGACTCTTCAACCTTACTCGATTTTTTGTTAAATATTCTATAGGCTTTACTGGTTGAAGAATATCCAAGAAATATTCCTTCATCACATTTCTCATCAAATTTTCCTAAAGAATCTTTTGTATTAAGAATAAACATTTACATCCAAATACTTTAAAATATGATACGTTAGGTTTCTTTTGATAATATAGTTCATACGGTGTGAGATTTAGTGATGGGCGAAGCATGACTCTATTCATTACATAGCATGATGTGCTTACGACTTCGGCCCAAAAAGACTTAGGTAATTTATATTCAGATAACATGGTGTGTGCTAGTTCTTGGATTGTCCTATTTTTTCGTTCAATAACACCGTTTTGTTGAGGTGTGCGAGGAGCGGAGAACTCATGCTTAATACCTAACATTTCACAAAAAGATTTAAAATTTTCATTTTCAAATTCACCTCCGTGATCTGAGCGAATGCATTTTATTTTTAAATCTAGTTCATTTTGAATACGAGTACATAATTTTGAGAATTCGCAAAACGCATCAGATTTGGACGAGAGAAATAAAGTCCAGCAATATCTTGAAAAATCATCTATTAGAACGAAAGTGTATATTTTACCACCAAGACTTGCGGTGTTAACGGGACCAAAGAGATCCATATGAATTAATTGCAATGGTTTTGAAGTAGAAATTTCGTTTTTGCTTTTAAAAGATGATTTTGTAAATTTACCTTTTTGGCATGGAGAACATAATGAAGATAAATTTCCATTCAACTTAGGCAATCCTCTAATCAATTCCCTTTTTGCTAGTTTAAAAATGAGCTTTGTACTAGCGTGACCTAAACGTCTATGTCATAGTTCTAATTCATCATTTTTGGTTATAAAACATTTTATAGATGATTTGGAAAGATCATGAAACGAAACTATGTAAACATTGTGAATTCTAGGTGCAGTTAGTAACACATCTTTTTGTTTTAGGATTAATGAAGTATCTAGTTGCCTACCTAAATCACCTAGGGGGGGGGGGAATAGGTGATCTCTACGTCTTTTGCGGAATTAAAGATAAACGTAAAGCACAGCACATAAAATTAATCACAGCCACAGATAACACCAGGAAATTATAGTGGTTCCCCGTACTTGGGTACTCCACTTGCCGGCCTCGCCAATCTAGCACCACCGCTAGAAATGACTACTTCACTAAATCTCGGATCAAGAACGATCCTACTGTCTCGGAGTCAAACTCCTACAAACTCAGAGAGAACCTCTCTTACAACTCGGAGAAAACTTCTCCTACAACTCGGAGAACAACCTCTCCTACAACTCGGAGATAACAACTCCTACAACTCGGAGAAAACAACTCCTACAAAAGATTGAAAAGGGTTTGAACAATACTAAACCAAATCTGAATAACAGAGGGGTTTTCTTCCTTCTTCTTGAAAGGCTTTTGAGAACGATGAGGAAGAACAACGATCCTTCAAATCTGACTTTGGCAATCCGAAACGATCCAATAGAGATTGTAGAACCTGAGTATGGATCAATCGAACCCTTCTTGAAAGAAATCGACAACTCCAAAGAGAAGAACGATCTCCAATCGTAGGCGACGGCGAGCGGCGCTTTTCACGTTCTTTTCGATTCAGGAGAGAATTTTGGTCATGAACAATTCTCAAAAGAATAATTATTTTCAAAATCTTAAGAGAGAGGGCCTTTTATAGGAGAAGGTCTAATTAGAATATTTAGGCCTTAAGCTAGAAAAGGAGTTACGTCAAACAGACGGAAGACAGAAGCCGGCAAAAATAGATTGAAGGAACGAGAAACAGATTTCTCGAGAGAAAGAAGACTTCTCGAGAAATCACGTCTGGATCTCGGAAAAAGGCTTTCAAATAAATTGACAGAGCTTCGCGAGAAAGAAAAGAGGATTTCTCGAGAACATGGAACTTCTCGAGAAATAAGATAAAATAAACTTTTCGGAAGAAACAAGAACTTCTCGAGAAATCGAATCAACTTCTCGAGAGGAAAGATTTTCTCGGAAAATATCAGCAAAGATTTCTCGAGAAAATCAAAGGATTTTCCGAAAGACTATAGACTTCTCGAGAAATAAAGATGGCTTCTCGAGAAATTTGGATTTCCTTCGAAGACTTAAGCTGAAAAGAACTTCTCGAGAAAATCAAAGGGATTTTTCGAGAGCTCTTCATATTTCTCGAGAAAAACACTTAGCTTTTCGAGAAATACACTTAGAAGAAATTCTTTAAATTTTCTCTGAGAACAGCTACACCTTCAAGACCTTGGCTTCCTTTGTCTTGATCATGAAGTGCATCCCAATAGAGAGATCACATATGAGTCAACACCATATCTCATACAATGAAGAATTACATTGTAGGAGACTGTGCTCATTGACCCACTGTGACCTGACATTGGTTTACACTTAGCAATGTGAACCTGCAAGACAAAACTAGAAAAAACATATCAAATACATAAGCAATTCAATCTTGGTTCATAGTTGACTTTCTACAAATCAAGGTTATTGTGGATACAATACCCAACAATCTCCCCCTATTTGTAGAAGTCAGAACCCTTCTTACCAAGATGAATTGCAACAAAATAATACTCAACATGAAATACAAGGAATTAAATAGAGACAAATAGGAAAGAGCATCAAAAACTAAATCTATATAAGAAATATAATCATCACATCACAATCCAAACTATATATAGATTTCAGATTGTCTTATGATTTAATGTTCACAAAAGCATATGACAAAAGAATTTGATGATCTTCATCCTCTGGCATTGTCTCTTCTTTTCTGTTCCTGTCTTTTGAAATATGCAAAAGGTTTAGGATGGTACTTTGGAGGAGCTGGAGGAGCTGTAGGATCATTGAACTTATATATCCTGTAATGTAATCTCCTTTTGGTCTTGCTGGTTTGATAAAGTTTCCATTCAGAAGAGCTGTAATAATCTTGAACTTGCATACCACCTTCTTCAACTAATCTGAGTGAATCAAGAATGATAGCCTTTGAAATAGGACTCCAAATCTCTGGATAATTCACAGGATCAGTAGCAGCAGCTTTGCCAGAGCCTGCTGAACTAGATTCAGGAACTGATCTCTTAGCAGAAGGTCCTTCACCATATTTTCTTTTTCTTGAACCTTGCTTAGAAGAAGCAACTTCTACATCAGAAGACACAGCTTGTCTTGGAGAGAACTGAGGAGGCTCATACTGAGGAGGGGGAACAACAGGGTCAATGCCCAAGTCTGGAAAAATCTCACTGTGAAGCCAAGTGGTAGATCTTTGAGTGAATTCTTTGACATCAGCTACCTGCTTCTGAACTCCCTGAGACAGTTGATCAAACTTCTCACTCATATGATTATGAAATGCAAACAAATTTTCATCAATAGAACCTATCAACTTGTCCTCCCCCTTTCTGACTTCTACAGGAAGAGTTTGGAGAACTGATTCTTTGAACAATCCTACCTCATCAACAATTTTGAAGCAGTGTTCATCAGCCTTGATATACATGGATTCTTGAGTCTTTCTGACCTCAATAATCTGCTCTAACACTTTACCAACACCCTCAATGGTGTGATCAATAGCTTTTCCACCCTGAATGACAATTTTCTTGAGTTCTTCTGAACTATCTTGGAAGGCTTTCAACTTTCTATCCATAGCTTTCTCTATGTCTGAAATCCTGGCATGCACTTCCTTGAAGGATAAATCTATCTTGGCACTCTGCCTTTGGAGTAACATTTCAATTTGACCAATCAAGCTAGATTCAGAAAAGAGAGAACTAGGAATAGGAGCTGGCTGGACTGGTTCAGGAATTTCTTCAAGAACAACTGTACTTTTCTCTGGAAGAAAAGACAGATTCACAACCTCATCAACTTGAACTACAGGCTGTCCCTGTGCTTCTGTATCCATTCCCATAAAGGACTCTTGCTCCCCCTCAGTATTTGCTGAGGAAGAAGGAATATTGTGAACAGAAACATCATCAGCATCATGATGGAATTCAAAACCTGCACCTGAACCTGCATGGTGATCACTGGAGTTCTGCTCATCATCAACTACAGTGTTCACATCAGGAGGAGAAATCTCTGATCCTGGAGGAACCTGATCTGAAGGGATATTATCTGAAGTAAGAGGAGGAAGTAAATCTTCTGCTGGAGAAACATGCTGCTGACCTGGAGATGGAAGATGACTTGGAGATGGAGGAGCTAGATGCTGTGCTGAAGAGTCTAGAGGAGGAGATGAATACACATCCTGCTGACCAGAAGGCTCCCCCTGGGAAAGACCACATTCAGAAGGCTTAGTTATCCTGATGTTCCACTTTTTGAGAGTGAACACATCCAACCTTTTCAAGTGATGAATGATAGTCCCTTTGGACATATCAAAGACTTGAGAGTCAAATTGATTCAGATAAAGAGTTATAATCCTTGCAAAATTAGGACTAGAAATGCTCTCTTTGATCTTTTTGAACATTATGTCTGCCCAGATACATTTCTTTCTACAAATTACTGCTGTGACTAAACTGAATACATCTACTGAGACATATCCCAGGCTTTTAGTATTTCCCAGCAGCACCTTGGAGATAATGTCCACCAAAAGTTTTCCAACATCATTCATCTGCTGTCTTCGTAGTGTCTTTGCTGTTTTTAAGCCTACAAAAGTTACTGCCTTGACCCAATCATCATCATCAAGGATGTCCTCTTGTGCTACTAGGGGCAACTTCAGAAGTTTGGAAATTGACTTAGGAGTCATTTTAACTTTTTGAGAACCAATAAAGGATTTCAATTTCCGACCACTCTTATTGACTGTAGCATTGCAGAAGAACTCCTCTACCTCTGTAAAAAGAATTTTGCAAGGGGTCTCGGCCAAAAAAGACAGACCAGCGCCTTCGAGCATGCAGAACATATTCTTGAAATCATCTGACACTGAAACAAGGCCTTCTCGCACTAGCTCGCTTCCCACACCGACCTTGGACTTGGAATGCGGCCCCATGATCGATTGGGTTGAAAGAAACGAAAGCGAGAGAATGAGAGAAATCGTGAGACAGTCGACTGGATTTTGCGTGAGAGGAAGATGAAGCGTCGGCTTTTCCGAGAAGGAGAAGAAGAAACTCGCGTGAAAATTAATTTGTTTCGATTGTCTATTTATAGTTTGGTTTGATGTGACAATTATTTGAGATTCATTTATATATAAAGAAAATAAACGCGCACATACCTGACCTTTCGTATTCCAGAAAATAAAGACTAGAAATCTGAAAATTGAACTCAATTTCTCGAGAGATATACCGATTTCGCGAGAACAATTCTAATTTCGCGAGAAGTAACTTGATTTCTCGAGGGATTACCCATTTCTCGAGAAGTGCAGGTACATTTTGCGAGAAGTCTTTCATTTCTCGAAAAATTCTATGTCATTTCTCGATAAATTCTGGAAAGACTTGGAAATTTTCTACCTCTTTCTTTCTGAAGGACAGATTCCTGCTTTTCATAGATATATAACTTTTAGAAACTTTATTTCTTTTTGCTTTAAGCATTACTCTAAGTTGAGCATTCCAAGTTCCGTCTTGAAGAAAGAGAACTTAGTCTCATCCAGCGGCTTCGTGAATATATCTGCAACTTGCTTATCCGTGGGGACATAACTCAGATTGATGTCACCTTTCTCCACATGCTCCCGGATAAAGTGATATCGTAGCTCGATGTGCTTTGTCCGACTGTGAGAGACTGGATTATTTGAGATAGCAATTGCACTGGAAGAGTCGCAAAACATTGGAATATTCTTGATCTTCATATTGTAGTCTTGAAGTTGATTCCTTATCCATAGAAGTTGTGCGCAACAACTGCCTGCAGAAATATATTCTGACTCGGCGGTTGAAATTGCAACACAATTCTGCTTCTTGCTACTCCAGGATATAAGTCGTCTTCCGAGAAATTGGCATGTTCCGGAAGTGCTTTTCCTGTCGTCTCTGCTACCTGCAAAATCTGCATCTGAATAGCCTATTAGTTCACTATCATTACTTCTTGGGTACCATAAGCCAAGATTTGGTGTGCCTTTAAGGTATCTCAAGATTCGCTTTGCAGCAGTGTAATGAGATTCTTTAGAGTTCACCTGATATCTAGCACATACACATGTAGAAAACATTATGTCAGGTCTACTGGCAGTAAGGTAGAGCAAAGAGCCAATTATGCTTCTGTATTTGGTTTCATCAAAAGGTTTCCCTTTCTCGTCCTTGTCCAGAGACATAGCTGAGCTCATTGGAGTCCTCATAGAGGTTGCATTCTCCATTCCAAATTTCTTAATCAACTCCTTGGTGAATTTTGTCTGTGAGATGAAAATTCCATCTTCAGATTGTTTCACTTGAAGTCCTAAGAAATATTTCAGCTCGCCCATACTGCTCATTTCAAACTTTCCCTGCATAAGTTTTGAAAACTTTTTGCAAAGATTGTCGTCCGTAGAGCCAAAAATAATGTCATCAACATAGATTTGCACTAGCAAAATCTTGCATTTTACTTCCCTAAGAAATAATGTTTTATCTATCTTTCCTCTTGTGAACTTGTTCTCAAGAAGAAAGTTAGACAGCGTCTCATACCAAGCTCGAGGAGCTTGTTTTAAACCATATAAAGCTTTTTGTAATAAATAAACATGATTGGGATGATCAGGATTAACAAAACCTGGGGGTTGTTCAACGTATACTTCCTCTTTAATGTCTCCGTTTAGGAAAGCGGACTTGACATCCATTTGATATACGGTGAAACCCTTGAAAGCAGCATAAGCAAGAAAGAGTCTGATCGCTTCGAGCCTTGCTACCGGTGCATATGTTTGATCGAAGTCGATCCCTTCTTCTTGTCTGTAGCCTTTAGCTACAAGTCTTGCTTTATTCTTGATGATTGTTCCATCTTCATCCAACTTGTTTCTGTACACCCACTTCGTTCCAATTATGTTTTTATCCTTAGGCTTTGGAACAAGTGTCCAGACTTTGCAACGCTTGAATTGGTTTAATTCTTCTTCCATTGCAATAATCCAGTGTGGGTCTTCATTTGCTTCTTGAAATTTCTTTGGTTCTACCTGAGAAAGAAAGCTCAAGTGCAAATTTTCGTTAGTAGTCCCTCTTCTTGTTCTAATGCCTTCATGAGGATCTCCTATGATTTGATCAATAGGGTGATCCCTCATGTGTCTGAATTCAAGATTCCTCGCATCGCTTGGAACAACGGGAACTACTTCTTCTTCAACTGGAACAAATTCTTCCACTGGAGTTGGCTCATCATCAAGGTGATTTTCCTCTTCAGCTAAGGTTGGAGGAGAGATTTTGACGAAGGTTTGAGTGTCGTCTTTAACTGGCTTATGCAAGTGTGTATCTTGCAACTTTGAACCTGCAACTTCAATAGAAGAACTAGAAGAGCTGCTTTTAAGCATGCTCGTCTCATCAAATACAACATTAATAGACTCTTCTACAACCAGAGTTTTCTTATTAAATATACGATAAGCTTTACTATGACTGCTATAGCCTACGAAAATACCTTCAAAACTCTTTTCACTAAACTTAGTTTTGTAATGCTTTCCATTGTTTAGCACAAAGCATTTACTGCCAAAGATTCGAAAATAAGAAATGGTTGGTTTCTTGCCCTTTAGAAGTTCATAAGGAGTCTTTTCATGGTTTTTGTTTATGAGCGCTCGGTTTTGCACATGGCATGCAGTATTGACAGCTTCAGCCCAGAAATATTCAGGTAGTGAAGAGTCACTCAACATGGTTCTGCAAGCCTCAATAAGTGTTCTATTCTTTCTCTCAGCTACTCCATTTTGCTGTGGAGTTCGAGGAGAGGAAAACTCATGAAAGATACCAAGGCTTTCACAGAATTCTGTCATGGCTCCAGATTCAAATTCTGTACCATGGTCACTTCTGATTTTGACCACTGAACAGTTAAATTCATTCTGGACTTGCCTGACAAAATTAGTGAAAGTGTCGAAAGTATCTGACTTGTGTTTTAGAAAGAATACCCATGCAAAACGTGAGTAATCATCCACAACAACCAATGTAAAAGACTTTCCTCCTAAGCTTCTAATTTGCAACGGACCAAACAAGTCCATATGAAGCAGGTATAAACACCTGTTTGAATCTTTGCCAATAATGCTCTTAAAGGTAGCTCTTGTTTGCTTGCCTTTTACACATGCATGACAAGGTCTATCTTTAATGCACTTAACATCTGGTGCATCTCGCACTAAGTTTTGAGAAAACAATTTATTAATAGTTTTGAGATTTATATGTGCTAATCTCTTGTGCCATTAATCAACAAGAGATGCACTATCTTTGGCTAATAGACACACTGGTGTAAAAGAAGATAAACAAAGAAAGTTTAAGCAAAAGATATTCTTACAGCGAGTCCCTGATAAAATCGTTTCAGAATTCTCTGCCGACTTTATCAGACACTTATCTTTACGAAAATCGACTATGTATCCTTTATCGCAGAGTTGGCTTATACTTATCAGATTATGTTCTAATCCTTCCACATAAGCCACATCGGAAAAAGATACATTTCCATTAGAAATCATACCATAGCCTTTAGTTATTCCTCTGTCTGACCCGCCAAAAATAACTTTTGGACCGTTTGCAACTGGAATGAAGTTTTGCAAAAGGCTTCTTGTCCCGGTCATATGCCGAGAGCATCCACTGTCCAAATACCAGATAGAATTCTTGTTGGCCTTTGGACATACCTGCAAAAACAGATCATTTCGCCTTAGGAACCCAAACAGATTTGGGTCCTTGGTCCCTTGTTAGTTGAGATCCACATTGAAAGTTAACATTGCGAGTGGTCTTCCTTGTAATGTTAACTTGTGGTCTATAAGCATAAGAAACATTGAACCAACAATCCACGGCAAAGTGACCAATTTTACCGCAGCACCAACAGTTGAATCTGTTGTACCTTCTTTTTACACTTTCCTGCTTAACTTTTTGAACGTTAGCTCTTGCAGGAGCAGCCCTTTTTGTTGAGGATTCCTCATGGGGGCAACACACACAAGGTGGTATTGCCTTTTTCGGCTTTGGTGCAACAGCATTCACTTTTGGTGCTTTCTTAGCATTCGGACCATGAACAAATGGACCGTACCCTTTCCGATTAATCTCTTGATAAGGTGCTTGGAAAGCACTATCACCAAAGTTTCGGGGAGGAGCCCAATCCTTATGATCATTCACAGATGAAAAAGGAATTGGTCGTGTGAAATGACCATAGGAACTCTCCAAATCATAAGCATTCGTAGGAAATATAACTCTCTTGAATGCTACATGCTCTTGAAGAGCTTTCCCTTTTTCTTTGGCGGTAGCTTTCTTAGCAACCAAGCCATTCTTCTTAGCAATTATATTTTTTGAAGAATTGCTCGTGCTTGCTTCATGTCCTATACCGCTTCCTTTAGCGTTAGTGGTAAAAGTACCAATAATCGGCAGAACAGTTTTAGGTTGAGAGAATGTTTCAACCAACTTCTTCTCAGCCGCAAGCTGTTCTTCCAAGACTTTTATCGAATTGTCTCTCAAGGCAAGAGTCTCTTCCGAGCTTTTGATCTTGTCTTTCAAGGCTTGGACTTCCTCTTTGAGAGAAGAAAGTTCTTCAACTTCTTTTCTCAAGTTAGATTCCACCTCCTTGAGAGCCAAGATCTCCTTACCCTGAGTTTTGACAACCTTTCGGCACTTGTCAAAGCTTTGGAGCATTTTGGTATATTGAGACATGAGCTCAGATTCATCGTCTGAGAGGTTATCCTTTTGTTCAGCCGAAGCATAATCGGAATCAGATAGGATAGTGTGATCATTTACCTTTCCGGTGTACGGGGGTGCTTCTTCATCATCAGACATAGCCATCAGACCGAAGTAAGCTTCTTCTTCATCACTTGACTCATCGGAGTCACTGTCGCTCAGAGTTTTGGCTTTCTTAGCGACGAAGCTTCTATCTGATTTCTTCTTTCCATGAGTGGATTTCTTGTCTTCTTTTCTTCCACCTTCTTTCTTCTTATAGGGACACTCAGCAATCATGTGCCCTGCCTTATTACAACAGTAGCAAATAATGTCAGAAGAAATATGTTTGTTCTGTTTGGATTTATACCTGTCATTATTGCTTGAGCCCTTCCTATGATATTCGCCATCACGACGAGAATATTTATGATCCGAGGAAGACGGTTTGTTGTTCATGTGCCTCCGCTTGTTCAGCAGTTTCTTAAACTGACGGGAGATTAAAGAGAACTCCCCATCAGACAGTTCGGAACAGGAGGAGCTGGCTTCCGATTCTTCTTCAATATCAGATTCCTTTTCTCTGATCGGTATCACTGCTTTGCTCTTCTTTGAATTCTCTGCTTTCAAAGCTAAGGTTCTTTCTTTGCTTGAAGCTCGATTTACATCCTCTTCAGACTTTCGGATGTTCATTTGTAATTCATGAGACAACAGCTTCCCGAACAGATTTTGAGGTTCTAGACTTGGCAGCTTTCCAAACTCTCTAATAGCAACAATTTTGCTATCCCAGTCTTTCGTTAGGGAACGCAAGAATTTGTCATTTAGTTCACCGTTTGTGAACTCCCTGTCGTAGTTCCTCAAACCATTGACTATCTTGAAGAATCTTTCGTACGCATCAGCAATGCACTCCTTCTTATTCTGCTTGAACGCCTCGTACTCCTGATTGAGTAGAGACCTTCTATCTTCTCTTACCTCGTCAGTACCTTCCATTAGAACGATTAAGGATGTCCACATTTCTTTGGCTGATTTGCAGTGGATTAAGTTTTGCAACATGGAATCGTCCACTGCACTTGCAATTATGTTTTTAGCCTTCTTGTCAAGAGCAACAAGAGCTATCTCATCCTTAGTCAAATCCATCATTTTCTTAGGTATCTGAACAGTAGGATTTGTTGACGAAGTGGTCATTGGCACATGAGGACCTTCTTCCACGACTTGGAAGATTCTGGGATCTGCAGCTTCCATATAAAAACGGACTCTTTCCTTCCACATAGGAAAGTTGGCCTTAGTGCAGATGGGCAATTTCAGAGAGGATTCCTTGACTCTATCCATGGCTTGCTAGCAACTAGAAGAATGGATCCTGTTCAAGGTGTTAACCTAGCAACGAACAGCGACCCTCTGATACCAATTGAAGTATCTAGTTGCCTACCTAAATCACCTAGGGGGGGGGGGGGGGGGGGAATAGGTGATCTCTACGTCTTTTGCGGAATTAAAGATAAACGTAAAGCACAGCACATAAAATTAATCACAGCCACAGATAACACCAGGAAATTATAGTGGTTCCCCGTACTTGGGTACTCCACTTGCCGGCCTCGCCAATCTAGCACCACCGCTAGAAATGACTACTTCACTAAATCTCGGATCAAGAACGATCCTACTGTCTCGGAGTCAAACTCCTACAAACTCAGAGAGAACCTCTCTTACAACTCGGAGAAAACTTCTCCTACAACTCGGAGAACAACCTCTCCTACAACTCGGAGATAACAACTCCTACAACTCGGAGAAAACAACTCCTACAAAAGATTGAAAAGGGTTTGAACAATACTAAACCAAATCTGAATAACAGAGGGGTTTTCTTCCTTCTTCTTGAAAGGCTTTTGAGAACGATGAGGAAGAACAACGATCCTTCAAATCTGACTTTGGCAATCCGAAACGATCCAATAGAGATTGTAGAACCTGAGTATGGATCAATCGAACCCTTCTTGAAAGAAATCGACAACTCCAAAGAGAAGAACGATCTCCAATCGTAGGCGACGGCGAGCGGCGCTTTTCACGTTCTTTTCGATTCAGGAGAGAATTTTGGTCATGAACAATTCTCAAAAGAATAATTATTTTCAAAATCTTAAGAGAGAGGGCCTTTTATAGGAGAAGGTCTAATTAGAATATTTAGGCCTTAAGCTAGAAAAGGAGTTACGTCAAACAGACGGAAGACAGAAGCCGGCAAAAATAGATTGAAGGAACGAGAAACAGATTTCTCGAGAGAAAGAAGACTTCTCGAGAAATCACGGCTGGATCTCGGAAAAAGGCTTTCAAATCAATTGACAGAGCTTCGCGAGAAAGAAAAGAGGATTTCTCGAGAACATGGAACTTCTCGAGAAATAAGATAAAATAAACTTTTCGGAAGAAACAAGAACTTCTCGAGAAATCGAATCAACTTCTCGAGAGGAAAGATTTTCTCGGAAAATATCAGCAAAGATTTCTCGAGAAAATCAAAGGATTTTCCGAAAGACTATAGACTTCTCGAGAAATAAAGATGGCTTCTCGAGAAATTTGGATTTCCTTCGAAGACTTAAGCTGAAAAGAACTTCTCGAGAAAATCAAAGGGATTTTTCGAGAGCTCTTCATATTTCTCGAGAAAAACACTTAGCTTTTCGAGAAATACACTTAGAAGAAATTCTTTAAATTTTCTCTGAGAACAGCTACACCTTCAAGACCTTAGCTTCCTTTGTCTTGATCATGAAGTGCATCCCAATAGAGAGATCACATATGAGTCAACACCATATCTCATACAATGAAGAATTACATTGTAGGAGACTGTGCTCATTGACCCACTGTGACCTGACATTGGTTTACACTTAGCAATGTGAACCTGCAAGACAAAACTAGAAAAAACATATCAAATACATAAGCAATTCAATCTTGGTTCATAGTTGACTTTCTACAAATCAAGGTTATTGTGGATACAATACCCAACAATTAACTATTTTGCAAAGATTAGTGGATGATTCAAATAATACGTCTAATCCTTTATCACACAGTGACTTATAGATATTAAGTTATGTTTTAATCCTTTTACATAAAGAACATTTGAGATAAGAAAGGATTCGTTACCCACTGTACCAACTCCCATGATCCTTCCTTTACCGTTATCACCAAACTTTACGATCCCTCCTTTCTTCATTTCTAGGCTAAGGAATTTTGCTTTGTTTCCCGTCATGTGCTTGGAGCAGTATGAGTCCAAGTATCACACATCCTACGCTTCCTTAGACTTCATGAAAATCTAGAGAGAAGATGAGAGTAAAGATCCAGATACCCAAGAGGTACCACCCATAGAGTAAGTGGATTTCTTAGGTACCCAGATTTGTTTTAACGATCGTTGTTTTATATTCCTGCAAGAGCTAGACGTGTGTATAAATTTAAGACAATTAACACACAAAATAAAGGGGGTTGAGACCCTTTTCTGAGTTTCTACGTTGCTCTTGTTGGATGATGTTTGAACATTAGAGAAAACAGAAGATTTTTTAACAATTGAGCTACCGCCGATGTTAGTGGCTAGCGGTGGGCGGTAGGGTTCACTTTTATATCCGACCCCAAATTTTCCAGAACCATAACATTGGTTTCCCAAAATCATATCCAGGGATTTTTGACCAATCCCGAATTTTTTTATGGCTACATTGAGGTCATGATTTTGTTTTTTAAGAAATGTATTTTCTTGTACAATCATAACACATTTATTTTCAAATCCCTTTTTGTTATTTTAAATTTGTAAAAGAGAGGTTTTTAGTTTTCTCTCTAAGTCCCCCTTTTCTTTTGCAATAGTTTTGTTTTGTGAGAGGGCCTTCGAAAGTGAAACTTCAAGTTCTTTTTGTTTGATCGTACGACGCCCTTAGAGGGGGGGTGAATAAGGGTGTGTTTGAAATATAATTTTTCCTTAAGAATTTTTAAACAAGTTTTACTTTTCTAAAAATTACTTCTAAACAATTTCCAAAGAATGTGTTTTTTTTTTAAATAATTCAAAAACAAATTTCTAAGATAAAGATTATGCCACCAAATATGTAATTAAAGAAAAAGACATAATTATATTAATCATAAAATTTGCATACAATAAAAATGATCTTAACAATGCTTAAGATCAAGGCACAATTATGTTAATAAAAAAAATTCTACAATTTTGGTTTACCAATCCTTCTCCCAAGGATCGGAAGGCTATCACTTGTCTCTCCCAAGACCAAGCCCAAGCCTATCCTCTAGATCTTCCCAAGATCTAGACGTAGCACACAAGGCCACGATTTCCCACCAAGCCACGCAAGGACTTGGACGCTCCGCACAAGGAAGCGATTTTCCCCTAAGCCGCGCAAGGACTTAGACGCCGCACGCAAGACGACGATTTCTCCAACGATTACAAAATGAAAAGTGAATGAATGAAAATACAATATGAAAAACACCCTTTAGAATTTCTGGACCAAAAACAGCGAAGATCCCTTGAGATAGTCTCTTTGGAATGCGTGTACAATCTTCGGCTTCGCTCTCTCTTTTCTCCTTCAAGGATGGGGATTTTCGTTCTCTGGAGCTCTCTGGACGATAACACTCAGGAAGGAGGCTTAGAAATCTGAAGTAGTGAATTCCACGAAGTTTCGAGCCCTTTAAATAAAAAGGAGCTGTCGCCGTCCGATAGCCGCTGTCGCCGAAATCCGATATCTCCAGAGGCTGCCACGTGTCCCACTAAAACAAAGTTTCTGCGTCGTGTTGAGGTCGTGGTTGAGACGTGGGCTGTCGGATATCCGATAGCACTGTCGGATATCCGATAGCTAAGGTAACTGCTGCACGTCCTGGCGTTATCGGAAGATCGTGGGCTGTCGCCATCCGATAGCGATATCGGAAATCCGATAGCTCCTAACCGTTGTGTGGTAACTGCTGCGTGTCCTGGCGTTATCGGAAGATCGTGGGCTGTCGCCATCCGATAGCGATATCGGAAATCCGATAGATCCTAACCGCTGCGCAGAGATCAGATAAACGCGCTGTCGGAAATCCGATAGGGCTGTCAGAAATCCGATAGCTCAAATTTCTGGAAAATGTCATTTTGCTCCAATTAAAATCATGTTATTCTTGCACCTGTTATCTGCACACCATTAATCAAAAATAGGATCAAATACATTCGAGATTTGTTATTCTCAAACCGGACGAGTGCGGAACGCATGCTCCAACAATCTCCCCCTTTTGATAATAACAAATCCTTATAAAAAGAAATCGAATAAATCATATTGAGATAGTGAAAAGTACTTAAGTGTGTACAAGTGCTGTGAGCTTAAGATCTCCATGATCTTCCCCTTAATATGATCTCCCCCTTAATATAGTTCCTTCTAAAAATATTCTCCCCCTGCATATAAACTCCCCCTACATATATGCTGACTTAATTAATTTAGTATTTTAAGTGATTTAGTTGATTTAATTGATCTCTTTTTATCTTCTCCCCCTTTGATATTAACAAAAGATGAATATAGAGATGAGAGACTAGGAAAGAGTATTACAGAGATATGGTAGTCATGGAGAAAGAATATATGACAAGTTGGAGTACACTAGCGGAAGCTTTGTAAGTGATATGATAATGAGACAGGTAATCTTGGAGAGGAATCTAAGCATTCTAGTAATGTGTTATGATGTATAGAATCAAATAAACTTAACCATGATGAGATTCAATTTTAATGATCATAGAGAGACACAGTGCAATATAGAAAATTGAATTGTTTCGGTCCAATTCTCATAAGAAGAAATTTTATAAATAACAATGAAGTGTAGTAGTGATACTTTGAGAAAGAATACATATGAATATATTTAAAATATACATGATCATGGAATTGTTAAACATAACATAAATATACATAAAGCCCATACTTATGAACCAGAAACTTTGCAAATATACATAAAAGGACCATTTTGTTTTTGCAAGACACTTTACAATTCTTTCCAAGGTGCTTAACCTCACAATGCTCATTAAGACTTATCAGGAGGCTAAGTAGTGCTTGGTGGATGATCCTTGTTAATTTTTATTTATTTCTTTCAATCAATTTTTATTTATTTCTTTCAACATGTTGGGCAAAAAGAATGTTTTGCATTTGAATTTTCCTCCCATTTGTTTTTTTGAGGATTCATAGATGTTAAGGATCTCCGAATTCACTTGCATGCCATAAATGGTAAAAGTTGAATAAGTGCAAAGTATCAAAGGTGAAGGTGACATTTATGAAATGTATTTTGTTATGTTCGATCAATCATGATGTATGTATAGAATAAATTTTATTAATATGTATTACCAAAGTAAGTGTTTGTGATTGCTCATTGTCATAGATAAAAGATTTCTTATACTTAGAGGCATGCGAAAACAATTCTTAATAACGATATGAAAGTGTCATCACAATGATATGGTAAGATTGAACATCATAAGCATGTGTTAAGCTATTGTTATGAATAATAACACATGAAGAATACTTTATGCAAGATACCAAAATTCTCATATTAGCATGTATAGAAACAGGGAATGAACAAACTAGTGAAAAAAAAATCAATTTTTTGGGAGCTGTCGGATTTCCGATATCAAGCTATCGCCATCCGACAGCTCAGAAAGTATAAAAAGACTTGTTTCGTCTTTTGACCGACACTTCTCTTCAATTTTAGGAGAAATTACGAGATCTAGCTTTAGGTGCCGGAAAACTTCAGATCTAAGGTGAGATTTTTTGGTTTTTCAAGTTTTGGTTAAAATTTCTCCAATAGTTTTGTGATTCTCATATTTCTCTTGATTTTCATGGAGTTTTTTGAAGATAAACTGGAGAAAGTTCAGTAGATCTAGATATTATAGATCTTTGGTTGTATAAGAGATGTAGATCTTGTCTTTTGTAAGAGAAATTAGTATTTTTGTTGTATTTGTGTGTTGAAACAAGATTTTCCTTTTTTTTGTTGTTTTTGTGTAGATCTAGATGTTGATAGGTTCAGCTTTAGAGGAATAATGATGACCAAAAAAAAATGTTATAGGAAGAAGATGATGAATAGTGTTTTTCATTAAAGTTTTTTTTTTTTTAAATATTAGAGTTGTTGAAGATTTTTTGCTGTGTGAAAAGTGTGTAGATTTGGGATAGGAAGATTGTTGTGAAATGAAAATTTTCGGCACAAAAAAAAATTTTTAGCTGTCAGATTTCCGATAGGTGGTATCGGAAATCCGATAGTGCCAGAATTGTTCCTTTTTTTTTGTAAAAATTTTTCTTATGTTTTATGCAGATATGAGTTCAAGTTGGAGATCAAGAAGGGGTGAATCAGGAGATGCACATTCCTCTTATCAAAGTTACCCGACCATTGAAAAAGCACAAATAGGAATTTCAAAGATCGTGGAATTTGATCTCCCTAGGCATGAACGAGTCTATTGTATGCTTGCTGAGGCAGGTATACTCTCAGTAATTATCCAAGACATTTTCTCCTCCTTTTTAGTCCGTGAATTTTACAATCATCTTGAGGATCCGGCATATACTGATCTGAATGGTGGAGTGAGATCAAAAATTCAAGGGCAATATGTTGAGATCACTCCATTTGATTTAAGAAGTGAATTTGGGTTAATGGAAAGTGAGAATGTCTTGGACATAGTGGAAAACTATAGACTTGAGAGAAATTGGACGTGTATGAACATGTCTTTGCATGGAAATTCCACCAAAAATCTCATATCCACTATGACGACACTGACAGACGATGCTCGTCTTGTACAAGATATACTAAGGCACACGATTATGTTGAAGTCCGGTGATACGCATAGTATTACGGCTCAACTTAGTCTTGTGACTTATTATATAGTGGAGAAGGAGTTATTTGATGTGGCCGATCTATTGTTATCCATGATTCGTTATACATATCGTCTCAAAAATCCGGAGTGGAAAAAGACACACACCCTCCCTTTAGGTGCGATTATCCAGCGTATTATATTCAAGAAATATGCATGGATAGATCAAAATTTTTATATTGGAGATTGTTGCCCGGAGATATATCAAACGTCGGATATTAAGGGTAAGAAAAGTCAACGAAAGCCGCCGACTATGGAAATGAGAGAGCCTCCAATAGCACGTGGAGGTTCTATGCGGGAGGCACTCGACTCGTTCCAAATTAAATTGGATAAACATATAGATGACTTCCAAGAGCATAGAAGATCATTCGAAGAACATAAGGTGGAGGTGAAAAAAGATCGGACCCGAATGCAAAAATTTATGAAGTTCCTTGTGAAAGGGCTGAAATTAAAGCCTACGCCTGCGGAAGCCGCGGAATGGGAGATGCCTTCAAAGGAGGCACCTCGTCGTCAATCGGTCAGTCAAGGTCGACGGAGGAAGACAGTAGTGAGGAGATCAGATTTTGATATTCCTGAAAGCAGTGGAGCTGGTAGTAGGAATGAGGAGGAGTCGGATTAAAGCGGAGTTCTGGAAGATATCGCCATCCGACAGCTCACTGTCGCCATCCGACAGCTGTACTGCCCAGATCCCTTTCTAATTTTTTGCATTTCTATGATCAGACATTATGATTAATTTTTGTAATAATTTTGACTTTGTGAACATGTTTGAGTTGGTGAATGTCTATTTTAAGAGATTGTTTTTCTTTTTAATATGTGATAAGGGTTTAAATGTTTTATTTGAATCTTCTACAAATTTATGCAAAATTATTAATTCCAAAACAAATGAAATTGTTTTTACCGCACCTAGATGTCATAATGTATATATGATTAAATTTCTTGATTTTTCAAATTCTACCTTAAAATGTTTTTTATCAAAAAATGATGAATTAGATTTATGGCATAGGCGACTTGGACATACTAGTGCCAAGTTAATTACAAAACTTTCAAAAGATAAATTAATTAAAGGTTTACCTTTGTTAAATGGAAATTTATCTTCTTCACTATGCGTGCCTTGCCAAAAAGGAAAATTTTCAAAATCATCTTTCAAAAGTAAAAACATTATTTCTACCACTAGGCCACTTCAATTAATACATATGGATTTATTTGGGCCAATTGGAATTTCTAGCTTAGGTGGTAAAAAATATACATTTGTATTGATTGATGATTATTCTCGTTTTTGTTGGACTTTATTTCTAACCTCCAAATCCGATGCATTTTCAGAATTTTCAAAATTATGTTTGCGTATCCAAAATGAATTTGAGTTAAAAATTAAACACATACGATCGGATCATGGAAGAGAATTTGAAAATGAAAAGTTTATTTCTTTTTGTACGGAGTTAGGAATTAAACATGAATTTTCCGCTCCACGCACACCACAACAAAATGGTGTAGTAGAGAGGAAAAATAGAACTCTTCAAGAGTTAGCTCGTACAATGTTATCTGAATTCAAATTACCAAAATCTTTTTGGGCTGAAGCGGTTAGCACGACATGTTATGTAATTAATAGAGTAATGCTTCGCCCTATTTTAAAATTAACTCCTTATGAATTAATTTTTAATAAACAACCAAATGTTTCTTATTTCAAAGTTTTTGGTTGTAAATGTTTTATTTTAAATTCTAAAGATTCCTTAGGAAAATTTGATGAAAAATGTGATGAAGGTATTTTTATTGGCTATTCTTCAACTAGTAAAGCCTATAGGATTTTTAATAAAAGAACAAAAATAGTTGAAGAATCTATTCATGTTAGGTTTGATGAGTTTGCTTCATGTGTAGAAAAGAAAATTACAGGAAAAGAAGATGAACTCCTTCCCGCGGTGGAGAATGATGATGAAGAACTTGGAGAAAATGAAGAAGAAAAAGAAGAAGAAAGAGAAGGAGAAAGAGGAGAAGAAGATAGAGAAGAAGAAGAAAGAGAAGGATATGTGCCTCCAAGTGAATTGAGGTTTACAAAGGATCATCCAAAGGAGCTTATCATTGGAGATCCGCAAAAAGGGTTTAGTACTCGTTCATCGCTACATGTTTTATTTTCAAACCTTTGTTTTGTTTCTGAAATAGAACCAAAAGATGTTTCCACCACTTTAAATGATGAATTTTGGTTTTTAGCTATGAATGAAGAACTTAATCAATTTGAACGTAATAAGGTTTGGAATCTTGTAGAACGACCCAAAAATCGGTGGATGTCAAAACCACATTTTTAAACGGGTATATAAAAGAAGAGGTTTATGTAGAACAAATATTGAGTTAAATTATATTTCAAACACACCCTTATTCACCCCCCCCCCCTCTAAGGGCGTCATACGATCAAACAAGTGGTATCAGAGCAGGTTACTCCAAAACGGTTTTACCACCGGGAGTAATGGCGCACAACGATCACGCGTTCGTTGAGGGGCAAGGAATTAGTAGGCCACCACTATTTACGGGCACAGACTATAATTATTGGAAAACACGTATGCGTTGTTTTCTAATTGCACTAGATATAGAAGTCTGGAATATGGTAGAATCTAGTTACACTTCTCCAACATTTGTTGTAGGAGATGTAACCATGGATAAGCCCAAAGACAAGTGGGATGACAACGATAAATTAAAATGTAAGAACAATGCAAAAGCCATGAATGCTTTATTTTGCGCACTAGATCGCACTGAATTTAATAGAGTTTGTGCTTGTAATACTGCATTTGAAATTTGGAATTTATTAGAAATCACTCATGAAGGTACTTCGCAGGTAAAGGATTCAAAGCTATTTCAACTGAAATCTGAATTTGAAAGGTTCAAAATGGAGGTAGATGAAGAGATTGATACGATGTACACACGATTTACAAAAATCGTGAACGACTCAAAGGTGCTAGGAAAGGTGTTCTCAAATGGAGATTTGGTAAGGAAAATCTTAAGATCACTTCCCACGAAGTTCAATCCTAAAGTGACTGCAATTTCCGAGTCACATGATCTTAAGACCTTACAATTGGAGAGCCTCATTGGGAACTTGAAAACTCATGAATTGAATTGAAAATTCAACAACAAGAGTATATGGAGCCAAGGAAGAAGGGATTGGCTCTAAGATCAAAGAAGGAAGAAACTAGTGATTCTGAGGAGGATGAAGAAGATGAGGAAAGTTTATTTGTTAAAAAATTTAGAAAATTTATGAAAAATCCGGAGAGAAGGAATTCGTTTAAGAAGTATTTTAAGAAGGAAACCTTTAGGAAGAAAAAAGGAAAGGAAGGCGATGAGGAGGAAGAGAGACCGCCACCGGAGTGCTATCACTGCAAGAAGTTAGGACACATTCGAAGCAAGTGTCCAAAGTTCTTGAAAGAACTTAAAGAAAAGAAGCACAAAGGGTCGAAGAAGGTGTTGAAGGCGGAAACCTGGGATGATACTACTTCTGAGGATGCAAGCAGTTCCGAATCAAGTAAAGAAGAGGAGGCCAACATATGCTTAATGGGAAAGAGCATCATATCTGATGACGATTGCAGTGTCCAAAGCGACACTGAGGTAACTCATCCAACCTATGATGAATTATTTTCTGAATTTTTAAAGACTTGCAAATTTTTTGAAAAAAGTTTAAAAGATAATGATCTTCTAAAATCTGAAAATGGAATTTTACTTAAAGAAAACAAAAAATTGTTAAATGAAATTAAGACTATTGGAAAAGGAGATATTTCTTGCCAAGAGTGTGATCACTTTTGGGGAAGAATTAATGAACTTGAAGAATCTCTTTCCAAATCTCATTCTACAATAAAAGTACTTACTAAAAAGAATGAGATTTTAGAGAGAGATCTGAAATCTTCAATTTCCAAAGTCCATGAGGGAAAGAAATCTTTTGAACGTAGATGCGTAAATCTAGTATCCGAGAATACAAAAATGAGAAACCAGATTCATGACTTAATACTAGCCATGAAAAAATTTGGAATGGGCCGAAGATCACTGGATATGATCTTAGGATACCAACGCCATGGATCTGGAAGGTTTGGACTCAGATACACGTCTGGAAGATGTCGCCCGGCGACAACCACTGTCGCCAGCGACAGTGAAAAGTCCAGAATTTGTTTTAAAAAATTCTAAAATTAATGAATCATCAAATACTGCATCCTCATCCAGTAAAAGTCCAGAAAAGTTATACTCTTCTAAATACATTACATGTGCCAAATGTAATAGATTTGGTCACACCACGGACTCTTGCTGGAAGGAAGGAAAAAGCAAAATTAAACAAATCTGGGTGCCTAAGGCTTCTACCTATACTATGGGTGGAACCACTTGGGTAACCAGATCTTTACTCACCTCTTCTTTCTAGGTGTGTTGGTAGGCTAAGGACAAAGAGGACGTGTGGTACTTGGACTCTGGTTGTTCAAAGCACATGACGGGCAATAAAGAGAAGTTCCTTAGCCTGGAGATGAAGAAAGGAGGAGTTGTGACATTCGGATACAGTGAAAAAGGAAAAATCATCAGCATCAGAGTTGTGGGTAACGAAAATTTTTCAATTTCAAATGTTTTATTTGTAGAAGGATTAAAGCATAATTTGATTTCTATTAGTCAATTATGTGATAGGGGTTTTTCATATTGTATTTTCATTCATTCACTTTTCATTTTGTAATCGTTGGAGAAATTGTCGTCTTGCGTGCGGCGTCTAAGTCCTTGCGCGGCTTAGGGGAAAATCGCTTCCTTGTGCGGAGCGTCCAAGTCCTTGCGTGGCTTGGTGGGAAATCGTGGCCTTGTGTGCTACGTCTAGATCTTATAGGCTTGGGCTTGGTCTTGGGAGAGACAAGTGATAGCCTTCCGATCCTTGGTAGAAGGATTGGTAAACCAAAATTGTAGAATTTTTTTATTAACATAATTGTGCCTTGATCTTAAGCATTGTTAAGATCATTTTTATTGTATGCAAATTTCATGATTAATATAATTATGTCTTTTTCTTTAATTACATATTTGGTGGCATAATCTTTATCTTAGAAATTTGTTTTTGAATTATTTAAAAAAAAACACATTCTTTGGAAATTGTTTAGAAGTAATTTTTAGAAAAGTAAAACTTGTTTAAAAATTCTTAAGGAAAAATTATATTTCAAACACACCCTTATTCACCCACCCCTCTAAGGGCGTTATACGATCAAACACTTTTGTCTTAAATAAAGAGTGCTCACACTCATGACATGAAAACTTTATCTTTTCAAGGGAAATCAATTTTTTTGCGAGCTTGTGATTTTCTTTGATAATAGATTTATTTTCACGATTTAATATAATATTATCTTTTATACTTTGATCATAGGATTTGCAAGTTAGAACAAATTCATCATTGAGTTCTTCGAAAGTAGGAGGAGTTACCTCAGTGTCGCTAAGAACACTGGTGTCATCATCGTTGCTTTTTGCCATTAAGCATAAGTTTTCTTCCTCCTTGCTGCTTGATTCAGACTCGCTTGACTCTTCAGAGGAAGAATCATCCCAAGTTGCGGCTTTCAGTACTTTCTTTTTCTCTTTTGCTTTGTATTGTTCTTTTTGCTCCTTTTGATACTTCGGGCACTGGCACCGAATGTGCCCGGTCTTTCTGCAGTGGTAGCACTCCGGTGGTGGTCTTTCTTCTTCATCTTCGCTTCCTTTTTCTTTCCTTGATGAAGAGGAAGATCCCTTTCGTCGAGTATCCTTTTGGAAGTATTTTCGGAATGTGTTCCTTCTTTCCGGATTCCTGATGAACTTCCTGAAGTTCTTCACCAGGAGACCTTCTTCATCTTCATCATCATCTTCGATGCTCTCCTTCTTTGATTTTAGTGCTAGTGCTTTTTTCTTTGGCTCTTTGTTGTATTCATCGTGTTGAATCTGGAGTTTTACCTCATGGGTTTTGAGATTCCCAATAAGGTTCTCGATCTGGAGCGTTCTTAAGTTGTGCGACTCCGAGATGGCTGTCACCTTTGGATTGAACCTTGGAGGTAAGGAGCGAAGAATTTTCCTCACCAAGTCCCCGTCTGAGTAGGTCTTTCCAAGTGCCTTTGAAGCGTTGACGATCTTGGTGAAGCGAGTGTACATTGAGTTGATGTCCTCCTCAGTATCCATCCTGAATTTTTCATATTCAAATTCCAGCTGGAATAGATTTGCATCTTTCACCTGCGATGTACCTTCATGAGTAACTTCCAATTGATTTCAAATATCATAAGCAGTTATGCATGCAGAAATTCTATTAAATTCAGTCCTATTTAAAGCGCAATATAAAGCATTCATTGCTTTAGCATTATTTTTACACCTTAGTTTATCGTTATCATCCCATTTATCTTTAGGTTTTAGTAATGTCGCCTCTCCCACTACAATTGTAGGAGGAGAGTACCGAACTTCTACCATGTTCCATACTTCTACATCCATGGTCATAAGAAAACACATCATTCGATTTTTCCAGTAGTTAAAATCTGACCCAGTAAAGAGAGGTGGTCGACTAATCCCTTGACCATCTGGAAAAGCGAGATCATGAGACGCCATTATTCCTGGTTGTTAAGCCGATTGGAATAAAACCACTCTGATACCACTTGTTGGATCGGTAGGCGCCCTTAGAGGGGGGGGGGTGAATAAGGGTTTTTAAAAACTTATATTTTGAAAAACTTTGAAATAATGCGAGATTAAGACAATAAGAAGTCAAGTAAAACAATAAAGTAGAGATATGCTTTATTAATATCAAATAAGGTCTTACAAAAGTTTATTTCAATAATGCTAGAAATCGGTGGCGATGAATAGTAGACTCTTTTTATTTTCTATCCCGACTCGCATCCCCACGAACCGACGACCCTAGCCTATCCTCCCCGGATTCGGCCTCAAGTCGCTCTAGCCAATCCTTCCCCGGATATGGCCTCGAGCACCACCTAGACCTATCCTAGATCTAGTCGCCAACACGAGGCGAGTTTCCGCCGTAAGTCCTACCCAGACCTAGTCGCCAACACGAGGCGATTTCACTAACCGTTTACAAGAAATAAGAAATGAAAATAATTAAAACTCCCTCTTGATGAACTTCTGAAGTTGGAGACGAAGATCCGCTGTAGAATAAGCATTGTAGAAGCGGACTTCGTTTGGATCCGGCGTGATGAGATTCTCCTTCAGAAGTTTGCAGAACTTTGGTAGGACATCGACTTTCGGCCAAGACAGCCTCTAGAATTCTAGCACTCAATCTCTCTCTCTGATGTCTCTATGAAACGAGAGAAGAGGGGTCCTTTTTATAGCCACAGCGCTAGCGCCTGCGCTAGTGGTTCCGCCAGCGCTATCCCATTTTAGGACATATTCTGCGCGGCAGAATCTTCAATCCGAGGAAACATTTCTCTCTTGCCTACTGTGCTCCGCGCTATCGCATGCGCTATCGGATACCGCTAGGCGCTATCTCCTTCTATAAGTACTCCCGGAATTTGCGCTTAAGTATTCTTTTCGTCGATCGAATTTTCGTCAAACGCAGCTTGCAGTTCGTCGAGCGAATTTTCGTTGAACGTAGTGATGAGCATTTTGTCGAGCGCAGCTTACAGTTCGTCGAGCGAAAGCTAGCGCCTGCGCTAGGACTACTGTTGAAACCGATTTCTCGATCTCTGTGGAGTTCGGGGCCCTCACCAAAATGAGGGGCAGCTAGCCCTTACCGATCCCTCGGAGAAGGTAGACTGAAGACTAGAAAGGAGACTAAGACCTTAGTCGCAGCGAGGAGGTCCCTCCACTAACCCGGAAGATCGTTGAGCGCTTCCCCTCCCAAGCCAAAGCTGGGACTCGGGCACCTTGGAGAGCTCTGAAGATGCTAACCAAAGAAATCCTGAGGAGAGAGAAGCTGAAGTGAAGCCCCCTCCAAAGGTGCCCTTAAGGTTCTATTTATAGATTTTCTGGTCTGGCCTGCAAATAGCAGGATCCCGCATTTTGATTTTACTATCCGCACACCAAATGGGTCTGCTAATAGCCCAACTCCGCTGTTTGGAGAGGCTAAAGGCAGACCACCAAGGGTAAGAGGGGAATTTTGCCTTCCCAACTTATGGGCAAAGAACTGAGAGAACATTGCTGCCGAAGCTCTCGCAGGCCTTCTCGCGGGTCTTGTTCGCGATGCCTTTCCTAGGCGATTGCCTTGCGAGGACCTCGCTGGCCCATTTTGGCTGTATCCGCCGAGGTCCGGTCTCGCGAGCCTTCTTGCGAGACCGCCTCTTGGCTCTGCCGCGTACTGAACACATTTTATTGAACATCTCTTTACTGAACACAGGTCTCTTCCACCAGCGGCCAGCGAGGTACCGGTTTGCCAGCCCTCGCTGGGCCCAGTCTTTTGAAGATCTCCGCCGAGGTCTGGATCTCGGGACTCCTCTTGCGAGACCATCCCTTTGGCTTTAATGAGCAGAGAATACTTCGTCGACTTCAGATGATTTCGCCGAACAGGGGTGTGCTCGACGAAGCTAGGGGGGCTCGACGAACACCAGAGAGTTCGTCGAACGCACTACTCCTTTTGTTGACCTCGGGAATCTTCCACGAACGGCCCGCGAGCACTGGCCTCGCCGACCCTTCTCACTCGCCCTTCAGCGAGCCCTCCCAGAGGGAAGATTTTCGGCACTAAGGCCTCTCTTCTTAAACTGCGTCTCCTTGCCTGGCGAATATCAGGGTTGTGCAACTACCGCCGATGCTAGTAGGAGTTTTGGATTTGATGGCTCAACATTGGGGGCAACCTTCTTATGTAATCCTTGAGTCATGTGGACTTTGTTATCCTGCACACTTAAACACACAAGATCAAATACACATAGGATTTGTTATTCTCAAACCTAGGAGATGCGGAAGACCATGTTCCAACAGGGTATCCACAGGACCAAGGTCCTTCATATCAAACACTTTTGCAAGAGCGGATTTAATATCCCTCACGACAGCAAGGTCTGACCCCAGAATCAACATGTCATCCACATAAAGGCATATGATGACGGTTTGGTTTGACATCGAGCGGTAATAGAGACACTTGTCTGAGAGACTTGATTGAAATCCAACGCTCTTTACCACTTGATCAAACTTTATGCGCCACATCTTAGGCACTTGTCTAAGCCCATAGATGGATTTATCAAGCTTGCACACTTTATCCTTTAGATCTGTATGGACATAACCGTCAGGTTGTGCCATATAGATCTCTTCATTTATCTCTCCATTTAAGAAGGTTATTTTCACATCCATCTGATGAACTATAAAGTTCTCGATAGAGGTTAAGGCTAGAAGAATCCTTATAGTGGATAGGTGACAGACAGGTGAATAGACATCAAACTAGTCAATTCCCCCTATTGTTTATAACCCTTAGTGACTAGCCGTGTTTTGTATCTGGCTATAGACCCATTGAAATATCTAGTTGCCTACCTAAATCACCTAGAGGGGGGTGAATAGGTGATAATTGCGTCTTTTGCGGAAATAAAATCTTGATGATAAAGAACACAGATAAAGCAAAACACAATCACAGACGAAGCAAGAAATTTATAGTGGTTCCCCGTTCTTGGGTACTCCACTTGCCGGCCTTGCCAATCTAGCACCACCGCTAGAATTGACTACTTCACTAAATCTCGGATCAAGAACGACCCTACAGTCTCGGAGTCAAACTCCTACAAACTCAGAGAGAACCTCTCTTACAACTCGGAGAAAACTTCTCCTACAACTCGGAGAACAACCTCTCCTACAACTCGGAGATAACAACTCCTACAATAGATTGAAAAGGGTTTGAACAATACTAAACCAGATCTGAATAACAGAAGCGTTTTCTTCCTTCTTATTGAATGGCTTTGAGAACGATGAGGAAGAACAACGATCCTTTGAATCTGTCTTTGGCAATCCGAAACGATCCAATAGAGATTGTAGAACCTGCGTATGGATCAATCGAACCCTTCTTTAAAGAAATCGATAACTCCAATGAGAAGAACGATCTCCAATCGTAGGCAACGGCGAGCGGCGCTTTTCACGTCCTTTTTGATCGGGAGAGAGATTAGGAAAGGAATAATTCTTTTTCAAATCTTAAGAGAGAGAGCCTTTTATAGGAGAAGGTCTAAATAGAATAATTAAGCCTTAAGCTAGAAAAGGAGTCACGTCAAACAGACGGAAAACAGAAGTCGGCAAAAAATAGATTGAAGGAACGAGAAACAGATTTCTCGAGAGAAAGAAGACTTCTCGAGAAATCACGGCTGGATCTCGGAAAAACGGCTTTCAGAACTTCTCGAGAAAGAAAAGAGGATTTCTCGAGAACATGGATCTTCTCGAGAAATAAGATAAAATAAACTTTTCGGAAGAAACAAGAACTTCTCGAGAAATCGAATCAACTTCTCGAGAGAAAAGATTTTCTCGGAAAATATCAGCAAAGAAGGCTTCTCGAGAAAATCAAAGGATTTTCCGAGAGCACTACAGACTTCTCGAGAAATAAAGATAGCTTCTCGAGAAATTTGGATTTCCTTCGAGGACTTAAGCTGAAAAGAACTTCTCGAGAAAATCAAAGGGGTTTTTCGAGAGCTCTTCATATTTCTCGAGAAAAACACTTAGTTTCTCGAGAAATACACTTAGAAGAAATTCTTTAAACTTTTCTCTGAGAATAGCTACACCTCCAAGACCTTAGCTTCCTTTGTCTTGATCATGAAGTGCATCCCAATAGAGAGATCACATATGAGTCAACACCATATCTAATACAATGAGGAATTACATTGTAAGAGACTGTGCTTATTGACCCACTGTGACCTGACATTGGTTTACACTTAGCAATGTGAACCTGCAAGACAAAACTAGAGAAACATATCAAATACATAAGCAATTCAATCTTGGTTCATAGTTGACTTTCTACAAATCAAGGTTATTGTGGATACAATACCCAACACCCATCACTATGCAACTTCTTCTTTAATTAAGCTAATATGATATTATGTAGAGTATTTCAGGTTCAACCGCAGAATCTATTAACTGTTTCCAAACGAAATGATTTCAGACTTCTAGACAACGTAGCTATATCTGTGTTCCTATATGTGATGTCATGGTTACTATTCTTCTAGGGTTAATTGGAACTCATCAAATGTGGAATGGAACCAATCAACAGGAGAAGGTCTAAAGCAAGTCAGATCGTGTTATGAGATATGGAATAACACTCTCCTCCAAGTTAAGGAAGACAAAATCTGATGAGGTTGTTAGCATCAAATATGGAATGAAACAACTCACCAGATTCGTACTCAGCAACCAAAAGCATCAACGGAGCACAACATGCTAGACTTGACAAAGGAAGGAATCAAAACATTCGGACTAAGGCTGATCTCAAACCGCCTTGAGTCCCATTTCCCCCATTGTTTCGATTGAACGGTCTCGGGGCATTCCATTCGTCAGTGGATCAGCTAGATTATCCTTTCATCGCACATCGACCAAAGTAATAATGCCTTGTTCTTTTAGATAATTCAAAAGAGCGTGTCTCAGTCGTACATGTTGTCTTTTAGTGTTAAAGAGGACATTCTTAACAACTTGGACTGCTGCCTGATTATCACAGTATTGGCTTAAAGAATTTACTTGAAGTCTAGACAAGGGAATGTCTAAAATAAAATTCCTGATACAGTCTGCCTCTTCACCAGCTGAAGCTAAGGAAAACAACTCGGCTTCCATTGATGATAGGACTATACATGTCTGTCTTTTGGACTTCCAAGTAACTGCAGTGCCACCCAAGGTGAATATGAATCCACTTGTGGACTTTCTGTTTTTAACTTCTGAACACCAGGAGGCATCAGAGTACCCATCCAAAGTAGGAGGGTGACCAGTGTAGCAAAATGTGTGATCTTTAGTACCTTTGAGGTACCTCATCAGCCAATCTAAGTCATCCAAATGCTCTTTGCTTGGACTACTGGTAAAGCGGCTCATCATGCCTACGGAGAAGGCAATGTCTGGTCTAGTGAAACTTGTGGCATACATGAGACTTCCAATGATCTTTGAGTACTTAACTTGATCAACGCTTGTCCCTTCATTCGGACTCAGCTTGACGTTCGGATCAATTGGTGTTTCAACAGACCTACAATCCTTATAACCCCAAGTATTAAGAATCTTCTCTATGTAATGAGCTTGACTCAGAGTGACACGTCCCTTATCTACTCTTACTTTTATACCTAGTAGGGTATCCACATGAACAAGGTCCTTCATATCAAATGCTTTTGCAAGAGTGAATTTAGTATCCCTCACGACAGCAAGGTCTGACCCCAGAATCAACATGTCATCCACATACAGGCATATGATGACTGTTTGGTTTGACATCGAGCGGTAATAGAGACACTTGTATGAGAGACTAGACTGAAATCCAACGCTCTTTACCACTTAATCAAACATCATGTACCACATCTTAGGCGCTTGTTTAAGCCCATAGATGGATTTATCTAGCTTGCACACTTTATCCTTTAGATATGTATGTACATAACCTTCAGGTTGTGCCATGTAGATCTCTTCATTAAGCTCTCCATTCAAGAAGGTTGTCTTCACGTCCATCTGATGAACTATGAAGTTCTCGATAGAAGCTAGGGCAAGAAGAATCCTAATAGTGGATATGTGACAGACAGGTGAATAGACATCAAAGTAGTCAATTCCCCCTATTGTTTATAACCCTTAGCGACTAGCCCTGCTTTGTATCTGGTTATAGACCCATCACTATGCAACTTCTTCTTTAATACTCACTTGCATCCCAGGACTTTAGCTCCTTTCGGTAGGTCCACTAGATGTTAGGTATTGTTTTGTAGCAGCGAGTTAATCTCATCATAGATGGCTTCTGCCCACATGAAGGCATCTCTCGATCTCATTACTTCATGATAGGAGAATGGATCATCCTTTAAGTGGTAGGTGACGAAATTCTCACCAAAATCCTTAGGGATTCAATCTCTTGTAGATACTCTAAGAAGAACGGGTTCCACCTCTATAGGTTGGGGAGCAGTGCCAGAGGGGCCAGCTTCAGGCTCTACAGTAGATTCTGAGATCATGTGAGTAGATCCAGGGATGGTTAGTTCATGATCTTTGATAAATTTATGTTCAAAGAAGATAACATCTATAAACTTTATCACTGAATTAGTGGATAGATCCAGAAATCGGTCACCTGCACTATCTTTTGCACTACCTAGATAGACACAGGTTGTCGTTCTAGGTCCCACCTTAGGTATTTTAAGGTCTTGTATGCGCACATAGGCGATACATCCCCCAGTCTTAAGAGTGCCATGTCTACAAGGATGACCGTGCCACAGCTCATACAGAGTAGAACTGAGCTTTGAGTGAGGCACTCTATTCAGAATGTGATTCATAGTAAGAACTACTTCCCCCAAAAAGGAATTAGGCATGCCAGCGGCCAGGAGCATAGAATTTAACATCTCTGTTAAAGTTCTATTCTTACGCTCAGCAACACCATTCGATTTTGGTGAGTAAGGAGCTGTAGTTTCAAGGATTATGCCCTCAGTGGCGCAAAACTCCATAAACTCAGTTGTTATGTATTCCCCTCCTCGATCACTTCTAAGTCTCTTAATCTTTAAATTTAACTGGTTTTATACCCGAGATTTGAAGATCTTAAAGGTCTCGAATGTCTCGTCTTTCGATTTCAATAGGCAGACATGACAAAATATGGAGAAATCGTCGATGAAGATAATTAGATACTTCCTTCCCCCTCTATTGGCATGACTACGAATGTCATAGAGGTCGGAATGAATCAATTCCAGAAGTTGTGTGCTCCTAGAAACGGTTTTGTAAGGGTTTCGTGTTATTTTGGTCTGGGCAAAAACCTCGCACCTATCAAATCGAATAGAAAAATCTAACGGAATGTTGTGACTCTTAGCTAGATCGCATCTTCTTATAGTGAATGTGTCCAAGTCTATTGTGAAGTAGCTTTGGATCTATCAGAGACGAACTCACTTGATTTATGCACTCGTTTTCTAGGCTAAGTCTATAGATTCCATTGATTAGGTAAGCGCAACCAAAGTAATGTGAATTAACAATTAGTATTATTCTATAGCTTATGGTTGCGAAAGACATTCCGGACTTATCTAGCAAACTCATAGAAATTAAATTTTTCGTTAAATTTGGAACTAATTTAACATTTTGCAAAATTAAAATTTTACCTGAAGAGAGGACTAGCTCTGCCGTCCCAGCTTGAGTAACGGTTGTCTCTCCTCCATTGCAGTTCTCAACTCTATCTCAGACTGCTCTGACGTCTGAGAGAAGACCTCTGTCATTTGTAACATGACAGGTAGCACCGCTGTCCAGCCACCACTCAGAAGACGCATTGCGGTGACTACTCCTGATCATAGCCACAAAGGAATTGGGATCAGAGTTATCGACCACCATGTTCGCCACTTGTTGTGGGGCTTCATCCTTCTGCTTCTTCGGACCCTTGCATTCAGCGGCCCAGTGACCCCACTTACCGCAGTTGTGGAATTTACCCTTCTTCCTTTTGAGAGAAGGTTTCTTGACCACCAACTGGGCAGGGGTGTCACCCTTAAGTGTCAGGGGATTCCGAGAAGGCTTGTTAGGTCGAGAAACAAGGTTGACAGCCTGTGAGGCTGAACAACCTGCTCTGCGCTCTTTCCAGCGATGTCTGGTTCTCAATGTGGATGAACCTTTTGAGTTCATCCAGAGTGATCTTCTACTTCCGCCTATGCATCTCGGTCTTGAAGGTCAACCACTCCGTAGGTAGCTTGCTCAGAATCAGATACACAAGTAGATTGTCGTCCATCTTCGACTGATCGTCCTCCAGCTTGTGACACAGATTCTCCAGCTCAATGATCTAGGAGGTGATCGGCAGGTTCACTTTGAGGAGGAAGTTGAAGAACTTCTCCCCAATGAGCGATTTTGACAATACCCCCTCCTTCTTGAAATGCGCATTAAGGCGATCCCAGATATCCTTTGCGGTCTTGTAGGCATGGTAGGTCAGTGCGAGATGATGATTACTGTAATTCAACAGGTAATCCCTGCAGGAATCCTCATCCTTGTTCCACTGATATTCGTCTACGCCCTCGCCAGAAGAAGCAAAGTTGCTCTGAACAGTATAGAAGATATCGCGTTCCTTCATTCCTAGTTGGACTTGTATTTTCCAACTAAGGAAATTGGAGGCATCGAATGACTACAACTTGGCGATATCGAGCACACTTTTCTTCGACATCGCAGCAGAATTCTAAAACAGAAAACTGAAACAAAATCACCTGATTTGCGCGGAGACGACATGGAAACTTCGGATCCAATCCAGTAAATTTGATTTTTGCTTTGTGTGATCCTCTCCGACTGAGCACGGTCACCGAAGACAAAATCCAAGCAATGGAAAAATCCAGAAATCTGATTTCACTCTGGAACTCAACTCTTGAATCAATCGTATCTGATCAACAAATCAGAGCTGCTTCGGAAGAGCTTTCGATCAATGAAGGCAGCTGGATCTGAACGAAAACCAGATGATTTGCACTTGAGGCAGCCGGATCTGGAACGGAGGCGGCCGGATCTGGCAGGAGGCGGCCAGATCTGGCAGGAGGCATCCGGATCTAGCAGTATGCGGCCGGATCTGGACTGGAGGTGGCACACCAAGAGGCAACTGATCTTCCATGTCGAGAAGGTGATCCTCCTACCAGATCTCGCTGGATCTGGATCAGAAAATAGATGGCGACGACCCGACGGGAAAGAACAAGTCAACAACCTTCCTTGTGATCGATTGGACTGGATGCGATGTTCCTTGCAGCGAACGCGATTCGTGAAGAAGAATAGTAGCAGATCCTTCCAAAAAACCCAGATCTCAATCGCGATCTGAAAGAAGAGGAAGAAACTCCTTCGTGAATCAAACCGACGGGATCTTCCTCTTGCCCTTTTCGGATCAGCAACTGAGAAGAACGACAGGTATCTCGCTATTTCTTCATGATCGGCAACAGGAATCCGCGCGGCTTCTCCCTCCATTTGCAGACATCGCGACAGAGAACGATGAGATCTAAAACATACCGGCGAGAACGACGACGTGAAGAAATCGATGAAAACGAGAGACGGGAGAGCGGGCTAAAAGAAACCTAATTCTATATCTCGAGAATGTAATTGCGGCTCCGCTCAAGATATTCTACTAAGGTTCATCAGTATGGAATGACCTTATATAGTATCTCTAGCGTAGAGCCAAACCCTAGAGACACGTAACCCGTCGGGTCGTTCTGAGTCGGTCCTGACACGCGCAAACATATATTATAATAAAACTAACACGATAGTGATGTCGACGCACGGGCGCAAAGAAGACATCGCAATGCAGGAAAGGACGATCTTGACGTACGTCGAGATGGGGCAGAAGAGAGAAGTCGATGTGCCCGTAAGGTTTTCATGTAACTGCTCCTTAGATCTCGTGAACTCCCTCCCAAATATTTTGATTCAAAAATAATACCCCTCCATATCCAGATATTCCGGCTGTCTTAAGCCTTCCATAACATGGAGTTTTCTCTCCTTTCAACTTCAATAAACCACCCCAGAAATCCCTCTTCTCCTTGAAACACCACATCCAGAATTCTACCCCTCCAATTCTGTAAGAAAATTACGAAAAAGAATGATATTATTGCAAGATGTTTAATTTTTACTTAAATCATAACAGGCACATTACGATGGCTTTTATAGCCTACAGGAGGAACTTATGTATTAGACCATTAATAAGGATGGTTAGTGGCTAACAGATGGTTATTACATTAATATCTCTCCATTTATTGCATCGGTATAGGTTCCATCAATACCCCATCTGAAACTATTTCGTCCCTTACTCCAAGCTTTCTTCTTAATTCTTTGAAGCGTTCCCGTGGCAGAGGCTTAGTTAAGATGTCGGCGACCTGGTTCTTGGTAGGGCAGTAGCTCAGCTCGATCTCCTTCTTCTCGACACTTTCTCCGATGGAGTGAAAGCGTATATCTATGTGCTTGCTCCCATGATAGACGGGGTTTTTTTACAGTGAAATGGTGGAGAAGTTGTCTCATTAGATTTTTACACCTTCCTTCTCTTCTTCAATCTCTATTTCTTTCTTTATCCTTTGAAGCCAGATAGCTTCGCACACAGCAGAGTTGAGCACCATGTACTATACTCTGCCTCTGTAGTAGATAGAGCAACTGTCTGTTGCTTCCTAGAACTCCATGAGACTGGATTTGTACTTGCAAAAAAGATAAGATCGCTTGTACTCTTTCGATCATCTAAATTTCCAACCCAATCGGAGTCAGAATATTCGACTAGGTTTGAGTTCACCCCCTTTTCAAACCAGAGACCAAAGGATTTTGTTCCCTTTAGATAGCGAAGAATTCGCTTGGTTGCTAGGAAGTGGATTCTTGACGGATTGCACATGAATCTGGCGATGATGTTAACAACATTCTCAATGTCTGGACTGGTATTGGTGAGATATTGAAGGGAGTCAACCAAGATTCTATATGCCTCCTTTTCTGACTGTACAACCCTCATTCTCTGAGGGTAGGCCCATTCAAAGCCACGTAGGCTGAAGTCAAGGTCAGAAGGTCAACACAGAAGCTGGCAGTCTAAGATACAAGGAAACTCAGCCAGCAGGAGCAGGGGCGAGCAGAGGCGAGCATGGGCGAGCAGAGGCGAGCATGGGCGAGCATGGGCGAGCATGGGCGAGCAGAGGCGAGCATGGGCGAGTAGAGGCGAGCATGGGCGAGCATGGGCGAGCATGGGCGAGCAGGGGCGAGCAAAGGCGAGCAAGAGGCGAGCTTGGGCGAGTATCTCGCGAGTATGGGCGAGTAGCCCTTGTAACTCGCGAGCAGAGGCAGTATACTCGCCTGGACCCCCCCCCCCCCCCCCCCCAGGATTTCTCTATAAATTTTCCCCCATGGGTACTAGAAATGACCTATTTGGAATTGGTCGAGGTCCCCCCAAGCTGGATACTCGCCAATTCCATGCCCGTCTAGTACCTTACCCAGCTTTTGGTTGCGGAGGGGAAGTTTCTCCCAAACGTCCGGGTATGTGGTGGGACCTCCCTGCTGGAGCACCTGGGGTGTGCTTAGTCATTTTCTCTCTCCTATTTTAGCTATCCGAGCCATGGAGTTGGACCGCAGGATCAGTAACCTCGGGCTGCATTGATCCAAATTTTGGAGCCGGGGTTTTCCTGGCTTCAACACTTTGGTGCGGTGAGCGTGGATCGTAGTCAGAGGAAGAAATTTCTGCGAGAAGGCTTCATGGCTTAAAGTGGCGAGATGGAGGCCAAAGGCAGCAACTCGCGAGCATTTGACAAGTTGGGCCAGTTCTAGATGGCGACATCCTGAAGGTGAGTTCCAGATGATGACATCCTGAAGGAGAGTCCATGCTCTCCATAGGCGAGTTCCTCTACTCGCCCATAGGCGAGTTCCTGCAGGCGAGATCCAGAGGTAAGTTCAGACCAGCGACTTTACTCGAAAGAGAGGCGAGCTTCCTGGGTAGTGGCGAGATCCTTCCTTACTCGCCCATAGGCGAGCTTCTTCAATACTCGGCCATTGGCGAGATCCTTCCAAACTCGCCCATATGCGAGATCTCTACTCGCGAGGGTGAGTTCTCTACTCGCCATAGGGGTGCCTATTTCAAGAGTGGCGAGTTCCTGAAGGGAGATTTCAAGATCTGGCGAGTATGTCAAAAGGGACACTCCTCCTCCCCTCAGTTTCGTCCTTCTTCAATGCTAGTGATTTCCATACATCTTTATGCTTAAGGGTGCTTTGGTAAAGCCCGCGAGTTCTTTTGTCTGACTAACAAACAGGATGATTCATGACGAGTTCGTTACCAAGGGAAAGCACATAACCTACTCGCGAGGTCTCTAAGTTGATGCTCGACGAGCTCCTAGTCGCGATGGTCTTCTTAAACAACTTACTCGCGAGGTATCCAAGTTGATGCTCAGCGAGCTCCTAGTCGCGATGGACTTCTTCAACAACCTACTCGCGAGGTCTCCAAGTTGATGCTCGACGAGATCCTAGTCGCGATGGACTTCTTCAACAACCAACTCGCGAGGTCTCCAAGTTGATGCTCGGGGAGCTCCTAGTCGCGATGGTCTTCTTCAACAACCTACTCGCGAGGTCTCCAAGTTGATGTTCGGCGAGCTCCTAGTCGCGATGGACTTCTTCAACAACCTACTCGCGAGGTCTCCAAGTTGATGCTCGGCGAGCTCCTAGTCACGATGGACTTCTTCAACAGCCAACTCGCGAGGTCTCCAAGTTGATGCTCGGTGAGCTCCTAGTCGCGATGGTCTTCTTCAACAACCTACTCGCGAGGTCTCCAAGTTGATGCTCAGCGAGCTCCTAGTCGCGATGGACTTCTTCAACAACCTACTCGTGAGGTCTCCAAGTTGATGCTCGACGAGCTCCTAATCGCAATGGTTTTCAAAGCTGGTGTTCCGCGAGCTTCTACTCACGATGATCTTCATCAAGGACTTATGTTCCACGAGAATGCTTACTCATGACATCTTCAAGCTTGGTATTCTGCAAGCTCCATACTCCCGATGATCTCCTTCCGTCGGCTATGATCCATGAGGGGTCTTACTCATAAGGTGTTCCAGTTGGTATCCCCGGTGCTATGTTCTTACTCGTATAGCCTTCAAGTTGATATCCCTCACCTCCCTGAATATGGGAGATAAAACCAGTAGAAAAACTATGCGACAATATATAACTCATCACATTAAACAAAACCTATAGTTTATAAATCAACCCATAGTTTAAAAGCATAGGTTGTCCAAAGATTATTCACCTATGACTTCATATCTCACAATAGCGGGGGCATGAGGTTGTATGCATTAGAGACCTAACCTCTAAGCCATGTCTTGTCCTTAACCGGGGAGGGTTCTAGTGGGGCCTTGCGAGGCACTGGGGGAAAGAGTGCTAGGTTGAGCGTTCTCTAGTGTGTGCATATTGGATTAACACTCCAACCTATGACATGTGTGCAACTCTTCATGCCCATCCGTCACTTAGTACGGGGCTAGGGTGTAGACATTTAGTCAGGGTAGTTTTTAATCTTAGGACATACTTATAATTCACTGCATGAACTTTTTATTTACTTATCACTTACTTCATGCATATTTTGAGTTGTTTAATAAAAAAATGTGTCTTCTTGTGTTTGCATAATTTATTTTTTTGAGCTTAAATGTTTTTGTAAAACACATGTATTTGAAAAAGCTAAAGTTTTATGCAAATTTGAGCAATCAAGACATCTCCAAAAATTACAAAATTTTTGCATAAGACTACTCTAAGGACACTTAATAAATATCAAAAATCAGATTTTTAAAATTCTAAAAAAATCAAGTACTGTTTGCCGCGCTAGCGTGGGTGTTTAATTTTTTTTATTTTTATAATTTCTAAAAATCCTTAAAAATATGTTTGTTTATATTAAATAATTTGTTTTTTGAATTTCTGACATTTATTATCTTTGTTTTAATTTATATTTACGAAAATCAACTACAAAAATTCAAAATTCAAAAATACAAAAATATGTTTTTGAGATTTGTGTTTTATTCATATTATGAAAAATCAACTTCAAAAGTTCAAAATTCAAAAATATGTTTTTTTGTGATTTTCTGTTTTTATCTCATTAAAAAATGATAAAACAACAAAAAAACTGTATGATCTTTATTGCTAATATCAAGCATGAATGAATTCTATTATTTAGAATTATTTACAATGTCAACATTTATTCCTTCAAATTACTATGAACATTGCTTTGTTTATCATGCTTTGATATATCTATTTAAGTGCATCAATTGTATTAAAAAAATATGTGTAGATCCAAGCTTAGCATGCCTCTAAGTATGAGTAAATGTTTTATGATTGATAATGATACATTTCACTCACTTATTTTGATAATCAACATGTGTGTTTAAATCTAAAATGCTTGCTTGTGTATTGTATTTGTACAATGAATTAAAACTTGCATAAGTTTATTGCCAACACTACATTTGAATTGCACTTATGAAATTTAGAAAAGTGGTTAAGTTAAAAAAATTGGGTTTGCAAAACAAGTGTATTCGGAGAATGTTGTCTCACAAATGTGAATAAAAAAATTATATATGTAGACAAATATAACTCCACCAAGCACTACTTAAACCTCCTGATATGTCTTCATAAGCATTGTGAGGTTGAGCACCTTGGAAAGAATAGTAAAGTGTCTTGTGCAAACCTTGGTTACTACACCACTTTGTTAAAAATTATGTGCATTAAAAGTGTGTGAAAGTAATATACTTGTGTTTTATTGTGCACTTTACTCAACATATGTCTTGTATTTTGTGATTTTAATCAATTGTTAACATTGCTCAAAAGACACTTATGTACACACCATTATCTTTCATAACACTTCTTCTCATGAGTATTGGATTCTAATGCATTATCTATACTACTCTTTATATAAGAAATGCACTAGATAACCTATCATGAACTCTACAAAGTTTTGTTATCTCTTGAACTTAAAATTAAGTAACATTGTAGTATAATCTCTCTTTGATATATTCATTTCATGCTTGGTATCTTTATGAAAGACTTTGAGATTTCAAAAAGGTTAAAACATCTTTCAATTTTTAACAAAAACTCATATTTTTACTTATGCTTTTCATGCTTACAAAAAGACGTTTCTTATAATCTTTCGCTTGCTTACAACTCTTATCTTTTTATTTGAAATCTCTTATATATACTATGCTTAAAATATTTATCATTATCTATATTACAAAAGCTCGATCATGCTTTATCATTTATAAGAAATGTCTCCTTACTGTTGGATCGTATGACGCCCTTAGAGAGGGGGGGGGGGGGGGTGAATAAGGGTGTGTTTAAAATATAAGTTTTACTTAATAATTTTTTAAACAGATTTTTCTTTACTAAAAAATTACTTATAAACACTTTCAAACCAATGCAATTTTTGTATTAAACCAAACACAAATTTCTAAGATAAGGATTATGCCACCAAATATGTAATTAAAGAAAAAGACATAATTATATTAATCACGAAATTTGCATACAATAAAAATGATCTTAACAATGCTTAAGATCAAGGCACAATTATGTTAATAAAAAATTCAACAATTTTGGTTTACCAATCATTCTCCCAAGGATCGGAAGGCTATCACTTGTCTCTCCCAAGACCAAGCCCAAGCCTATCCTCTAGATCTTCCCAAGATCTAGACGTAGCACACAAGGCCACGATTTCCCACCAAGCCACGCAAGGACTTGGACGCTCCACATAAGGAAGCGATTTTCCCCTAAGCCACGCAAGGACTTAGACGCCGCACGCAAGACGATGATTTCTCTACCAATACAAAATGAAATGTGTGTAAATGAAAATACAATATGAAAAGAACAACTTCCTAGAATTTCAGATCTCTGAAAGGATGGTTGAAGCCTCGAGATGATCGTTGATGTAGAAGCGCGCCCGATCTCGTCTTCAATCTTCAATCCTTCTTTGCACAAATGGGAGTTGAAGAGGTTCTGGAGCTCTCTGGTTCGTATGCACTCAGGAAGGAACTTGGAATTCTCAAATCATGGAATGCACGAACACAAGGAGTCAATTTATAGAAATTCGCTGTCGCCTGGGCGACATCGACTGTCGTAATTTCCGACAGCGCTAAACTGGCGCCGTAGTGCTGTCGTGCGTGCAGTTGTTGTAACCTCCGAGCTATCGCCTGGGCGACATCAATGTCGGATTTTCCGACAGCGCAAAACTGCCGGTCGTGGTGCTGTCGTGGGCAGTTGTTGTAACCTCCGAGCTGTCGCCTGGGCGACATCGCTGTCGGATTTCCGACAGCTCAAAACTGCCTTTCATCGTGCTGCCGTGGGGGGAAGTAGTTGTAACTTCTCTGTTGTCGCCTGGGCGACATCAGCTGTCGAAATTTTCTGACAGTGAAATTTTCCTACACTCAAATTGAGCTCCAGCAGAAATGTGAACGTCTCATACCTGTTACCTGCACACCATTAATAAAAATAGAATCAAATACAAACGGGACTTTGTTATTATCAAACCGGAGGAGTGCGAAACGCATGCTCCAACAATCTCCCCCTTTTGATAATAACAAATCCGAATAAAAAGAAATCATGTCTATTTAGATTGTTGATTTTAACATTTGGTGTGTGCACAAAAATAACATGATATATTTCTCTTAAAATAAATAATCTCCCCTTAGATGAAAGCTCCCCCTAAATGAATGCTCCCCCTAAATGTATGCTCCCCCTAAATGTTAAAGTAAGTTGGAATGATGTATTGTTTAGGTGGAATATTTAGGTATAATATATTTGTGATTTCTTGAATATACCAATAATTCTCCCCCTTTTGGTATTAGTAAAAGATAATAGAGAGATAAAGGAGTAGTTCTTAAGGGAAAATAGATGATGTAGAAATGAAGAGTAAGCAAAAGCACTTGTTGGAAATGATTGAAGTTCATTAAGTAATAGTAATATGCCATAGTATGAATAAACTCATGAAGAGACGGTATAGCCAGATGAAGGTCATTTGAAAGTATCATAGAAAGACACAATAGTGTACAGAAATTTGGAATAGTTTCGGTCCAATTCTCATGAGATGAATGTTTATATAACATAATGATGTGTACATGTGATACTTAGATCAAACATATGAAGTTATTTAATGCACATGATCATTGAAATGAAGAACATAATATAAGCATATAAAGACAACTTTGACCTTGAAGATATAGCATAATAAGGATAGAATACCATTTTCTTTTGCACAAGACACTTTACAATTCTTTCCAAGGTGCTTAACCTCACAATGCTCATTAAGACTTATCAGGAGGGTAAGTAGTGCTTGGTGGAGTATCCTTGTCTTTAATTTAACCTTTTTGTTTTTGTTTTTTTTATCACATATGTTGTGATATCTTTAATTCGAGATATTTTTAATTTTTTGAATTGACCAAGGATCTCCGAATTCACTTGAATCGCAAAAGATGGTGTATATTTTGATGTGCTAACAAATCAAGGTTGAAAGTAGTATTTATTAGTGCTTTTGTATTATGTTAAAGCAAATATGATTCATGTATATATTAAATAGAAAGACATACGTATTGATCAAAAGAAGTGAACGTGATAGGTCATTATGATATATAAACAATTTCTCATACTTAGAGGCATGCGAAAACAATTTCCAATGGTCTAAACAACTAAGTAGGAGTGTCAACACGATGATAACTTGGAAATGAAATCATATAATCATGTAAGAGCCATTTCTTAAAAATAAAAAGCACATGGTTTGTCATCAAGTCATGAGTTGAAGCATTAATAATGACATATAACTATTGTAAAGCATCAAAGGGGCCAAAAACTGAAGATTAAGCAAATCGACAACTGTCGGAAACTTCCGACAGTCACTGTCGCCTGGCCGACAGCCAAAAATATAAATACGGCTTTAGACCGAGTCAAACCCTATTGTGCATCATTTTTCTGGTCTGAAGGGCGAGAGTAAGCTGTCGGAGTTCGGCGACAACCTAGATCTAAGGTATGGTTTTTGGATTTTTAAGATTTTGACTCAAAAAAATTTTAGGGATTTGTGACTTTTGAAAGTAGAGAAGAAGGAAAATGTGATTTTCATTTTACTATTGATGAATGGTGTAGATCTTGGAAGTTTGTGTTGTAAAAGTGTAGATCTTGTGTAAAGCAAGTGGATCTTGTTGGATCTTGGTGAAAAATGTTTTGATTTTGTGATTTTTGTGGTTGAAGTTTGCATTTATACATAGTCTAATTTTTAAAAATGGAAGATTTGTTTTTTGGAAGAAGGTTGAAGATGATGAATAGTAAAGGACATGTGAGAAGATGTAGATTTGACAAATTTTTTTTTTTTTTAACTTGATGTTGAAATAAAACTTGATTTTGAGTAGATCTGGAAGTGTATATAAAAAATTTCAAGAAAATTTCACTGGAGTACTGTCGGAATTTTCCGACAGTCACTGTCGCCTGGGCGACATTGTTCCAGTGCACATGACATGTTTAATCCATTTTTGATATGTTATGTTTGCAGAATGGCTTCAAGTTCTAAAGCGCGAAGGAGTACTTCTGAAGATGCGCATAGTTCGTATCAAGTTTACCCTGGGGTGGAGAAAGCCATAGTTGGAGTAGCGAAATATGTTGAATTTGATTCTCCGAAGCACGATCATATCTATGATCGTCTTGCGAATGCAGGTATACTTTCAGTAATCACAGCAGATTCGTTCTCATCCTTTTTGATTCGAGAATTTTATAATCATTTGGAAGACCCAAGTTACACTGAATTGGATGGGGGAGTTAGATCTAGAATCCAGGGTCAACATGTGGAAATAACACATGTTGATCTAAGAGAGGAATTCGGTCTTCTTATGAGTGAAAATATGCCTGATATAGTGGAGAGTTATAGAAAGGATAGAGATTGGACCCTTGTAAACATGAGTTTACATGGGAGTCAAAAGAAGACCCTAACCACTTAGGTTACATCACTCACTCCGGATGCATATTTAGTTCAAGATATATTAAGGAACTCAGTTATGTTAAAGAGTGGAGATACAAGGAGTATCACGGCACAGTTGACCCTCATTACTTACTTTATTATAGAGGAGGAACCTTTTGATGTAGCGGACTTCATACTTTCCCAGATTCGGTATGCTTTTAGATTAAAGCATCCAAAATGGGTGAAGGTTCATACTCTCCCAATGGGGGCTATAATTCAGCGTATATTATATAAGAAGTACGGATGGATAGTTCAAGATTCGTACTATGATGATTGTTTTCCTGAGATATACTATACGGGTACTATGAAAGTGAAGAAGACGCATAAAAAGGCCCACCCTGGAATTGAGATTAGAGAGCCTCCAATGCCAAGGGCAGGATCACTACGGGAGTCTATAGATGATCTTCGTGATTCACTAGAGGATCACAAGAAGGAAGTGAAGAAGGATCGTAGTAGAATGCAAAAGTTTATGAAATTTCTTGTGAAAGGTCTGAAGTTAAAGCCCACTCCGGAGGAAGAGGCCGAATGGCAAGTTCCAGACAAAGAACTGCCACGCCAATCGGTGAGGCAGACTCGACGTGGTAAGGTCGTAAGACGAGGACCTCCAGAAGACTGTCCAGAGAGCAGCGGGGCTGCTTTTGAGGATTCTGAGTAGTTTCATCAGGCTGCTGCTTCTGTCTGATGTCAGAAATTTCCGACATCCACTGTCGCCTGGGCGACAGTGAACTTCTTCAGATTTCGTTTGCTGTTAATGAACTTGATCCTATGTTGATTTCTATTATTTTTTGTGGAACAATTTTATGTAATATTAATTGTGTGAATTTTTGTTAAGTCATTTCAATTTCTATGGTTTGATTTAAAATTTAGTTTTTTTTTTAAATGTATAAGTTTTGTATTGTTTTATTTTATTTTATAGGTTTTAAGTAGTGATATATTCATTGGGAAATGTCTAGGATTCCCAATTCTAGCCTAAGCATAGAAAAACGGGAATCCGGTAATGGTTTAGTGAATATATCCGCTATTTGTGAATCCGTTCCTATTAAATTGATTTTTACATTACCCTTCTTAATATGATCCCTTATAAAATGATGTCGGACATCTATATGCTTAGATCTAGATTGTAAGACGGGATTGTTAGTTAAGTTTATAGCACTTTTATTATCACACTTTAATTCTACACTACGTGTTGTATGCCAAAATCTTCTAACGTTTGTGACATCCAAAGAGCTTGGGCACAACAACTACCTAGTGCAATATATTCGGCCTCGGTAGTAGAGAGGGCAACAGAATTCTGTTTCCTACTCGACCATGAAATTAGTGAAGGGCCGATAAAATTACAAGTGCCACTAGTGCTTTTCCTATCTAAAGAACATCCCGCATAATCCGAATCCGAAAAACCATGCAAAATAAAGGAATCATTATGAGGATACCATAATCCTAATTTAGATGTTCCTATGAGATATCTAAAGATGCGTTTCACCGCTTTTAAATGTGACTCTTTAGGATTAGCTTGAAATCTAGCACATAAACAAACGACAAACATAATGTCAGGTCTAGATGCGGTTAAATACAATAAAGATCCTATCATACTTCTATAAAGGGTTTGTTCAATTGAAACACCACTTTCATCTTTTCCTAATTTTAGGGAAGTACTCATAGGAGTATTTGTATGTTTTAGATTTTCAAATCCAAATCATTTTAACATATCATGAATATATTTGGTTTGACATATAAAAATACCATCATGTTTTTGTGTAATTTGAAAACCTAGAAAATATGAAAGTTCCCCAACCATGCTCATTTCAAATTCATTTTTCATAATTTGAACTATTTCATTACACAAATCTTCATTAGTGGCTCCAAAAATAATATCATCAACATAAATTTGCAAAATAACTAAATCATGATCAAATTGCTTAATGAAGAGTGTAGAATCCGCACTTCCTATTTTATAATCGTGCTTTAATAAATATTGAGTTAACCGATCATACCAAGCACGAGGCGCTTGTTTTAATCCATAAAGCGCTTTATCTAATTTATAAACATAATTTGGATATTTCCCATTTACAAAGCCAGGGGGTTGTTCTACATAAACCTCTTCTTTTATATACCCGTTTAAAAACGCGGTTTTGACATCCATTTGATATAATTTAAATCTTATAAAACAAGCAAATGCAAGAAATATCCTAACCGCTTCTAATCTTGCTACGGGTGCAAAAGTTTCATCAAAATCTACCCCTTCAATTTGTGCATAACCTTTTGCAACTAATCTGGCTTTATTTCTAATAATTCTAGATTCACTATCCAATTTATTTTTGAAAATCCACTTAACTCCAACGACAGGATGATTTTTGGGTCGTTCTACAAGATTCCAAACCTTATTACGTTCAAATTGATTAAATTCTTCATTCATAGCTAAAAACCAAAATTCATCATTTAAAGCGGTGGAAACATCTTTTGGTTCTATTTCAGAGACAAAACAAAGATTTGATAATAAAACGTGTAACGTTGAACGAGTATTAACCCTTTTTTGCGGATCTCCAATGATAAGCTCCTTTGGATGATCCTTTGAAAATTTCAATTCACTTGGAGGCACATAATCTTCTCTTTCTTCTTCTTCTCTATCTTCTTCTTCTCTTTCTTCTTCTCTTTCTTCTTCTCTTTCTTCTTCTTTTTCTTCTTCATTTTCTCCAAGTTCTTCATTATCATTCTCCACCGAAGGAAGGGGTTCATCTTCTTTTCCTGTAATTTTCTTTTCTACACATGAAGAAAACTCATCAAACCTAACATGAATAGATTCTTCAACTATTTTTGTTCTTTTATTAAAAATCCTATAAGCTTTACTAGTTGAAGAATAGCCAAAAAAATACCTTCATCATATTTTCATCAAATTTTCCCAAGGAATCTTTAGAATTCAAAATAAAACATTTACAACCAAAAACTTTGAAATAAGAAACATTTGGTTGTTTATTAAAAATTAATTCATAAGGAGTTAATTTTAAAATAGGGCGAAGCATTACTCTATGAATTACATAAATGTCGTACTAACTGCTTCAGCCCCAAAAATATTTTGGTAATTTAAATTCAGATAGCATCGTACGGGCTAACTCTTGAAGAGTTCTATTTTTCCTCTCCACTACACCATTTTGCTGTGGTGTGCGTGGGGTGGAAAATTCATGTTTAATTCCTAACTCCGTACAAAAAGAAATAAACTTTTCATTTTCAAATTCTCCTCCATGATCCGATCGTATGCGTTTAATTTTTAACTCAAAATCATTTTGAATACGCAAACATAATTTTGAAAATTCTGAAAATGCATCGGATTTGGAGGTTAGAAATAAAGTCCAACAAAAACGAGAATAATCATCAATCAATACAAATGTGTATTTTCTACCTCCTAAGCTAGAAATTCCAATTGGCCCAAATAAATCCATATGTATTAATTGAAGTGGCCTAGTAGTAGAAATAATGTTTTTACTTGTGAAAGATGATTTTGAAAATTTTCCTTTTTGGCAAGGCACACATAGCGAAGAAGATAAATTTCCATTTAACAATGGTAAACCTTTAATTAATTTATCTTTTGAAAGTTTTGCAATTAACTTAGCACTAGTATGTCCAAGTCGCCTATGCCATAAATCTAATTCATCATTTTTTGATAAAAAACATTTTAAGGTAGAATTTGAAACATCAAGAAATTTAATCATATATACATTATGACATCTAGGTGCGGTAAAAACAATTTCATTTGTTTTGGAATTAATAATTTTGCACAAATTTGTAGAAGATTCAAATAAAACATTAAAACCCTTATCACATAATTGACTAATAGAAATCAAATTATGCTTTAATCCTTCTACAAATAGAACATTTGAAATTGAAAAATTTTCGTTACCCACAACTCCGATGCCGATGATTTTTCCTTTTCCATTGTCTCCGAATGTAACAACTCCTCCTTTCTTCATCTCCAGGCTAAGGAACTTCTCTTTATTGACCGTCATGTGTTTTGAACAACCCGAGTCCAAGTACCACACATCTTCTTTGTCCTTAGCCTGCCAACACACCTAGAAAGAAGAGGTGAGTAAAGATCTGGTTACCCAAGTGGTTCCACCCATAGTATAGGTAGAAGCCTTAGGCACCCAGATTTATTTAATTTTACTTTTTCCTTCCTTCCAGCAAGAGTCCGTAGTGTGGCGAAATCTATTGCATTTGGCACATGTAATGTATTTAGAAGAGTATAACTTTTCTGGACTTTTACTGGATGAGGATGCAGTATTTGACAATTCATTAACTCTAGAATTTTTAAAAGTAGATTTTCTGGACTTTTCACTGTCGCCGGCGACAGTGGTTGTCGCCGGGCGACAGCTTCCTGACGTGTATCCGAGTCCAAACCTTCCAGATCCATGGCGTTGGTATCCTAAGATCATATCCAGTGATCTTCGGCCCATTCCAAATTTTTTCATGGCTAGTGTTAAGTCATGAATCTGGTTTCTCATTTTTGTATTTTCGGATACCAGATTTACACATCTACGTTCAAAAGAATTCTTTCCCTCATGGATTTTGGAAATTGATGATTTCAGATCTCTCTCTAAAATCTTATTCTTTTTAGTAAGAAGTTTTATTGTAGAATGAGATTTGGAAAGAGATTCTTCAAGTTCTTTAATTCTTCCCATAAAGTGATCACACTCTTGGCAGGAAATATCTCTTTTTCCAATAGTCTTAATTTCATTTAACAATTTTTTGTTTTCTTTAAGCAAAATTTCATTTTCAGATTTAAAAAGATCATTATCTTTTAAACTTTTTTCAAAAAATTTGCAAGTCTTTAAAAATTCAGAAAATAATTCATCGTAGGTTGGAGGAGTTACTTCAGTGTCGCTTTGGACACTGCATTCGTCATCACATATGACGCTCTTTCCCATTAAGCACATGTTGGCCTCCTCTTCTTTACTTGAGTCTGAACTGCTTGCATCCTCAGAAGTAGTATCATCCCATGTTTCCGCCTTCAACACCTTCTTCGACCCTTTGTGCTTCTTTTCTTTAAGTTCTTTCAAGTACTTTGGACACTTGCTTCGGATGTGTCCTAACTTCTTGCAGTGATAGCACTCTGGTGGCGGTCTCTCTTCCTCCTCATCGCCTTCCTTTCCTTTTTTCTTCCTAAAAGTCTCCTTCTTAAAATACTTCTTAAACGAATTCCTCCTCTCTGGATTTTTCATAAATTTTCTAAATTTTCTAACAAATAAACTTTCCTTATCTTCTTCTTCCTCCTCAGAATCACTAGTTTCTTCCTTCTTAGATCTTCGAGCCAATCCCTTCTTCCTTGGCTCCATATACTCTTGTTGCTGAATTTTTAATTCAACTTTATGAGTTTTCAAGTTCCCAATGAGGCTCTCCAATTGTAAGGTCTTAAGATCATGTGACTCGGAAATTGCAGTCACTTTAGGATTGAACTTCGGGGGAAGTGATCTTAAGATTTTCCTTACTAAGTCTCCATTTGAGAACACCTTTCCTAGCACCTTTGAGTCGTTCACGATTTCTGTGAATCGTGTGTACATCGTATCAATCTCTTCATCTACCTCCATTTTGAACCTTTCAAATTCAGACTCCAGTTGAAATAGCTTCGAATCCTTTACCTGCGAAGTACCTTCATGAGTGATTTCTAACAGATTCCAAATTTCAAATGCAGTATTACAAGCACAAACTCTATTAAATTCAGTGCGATCTAGTGCGCAAAATAAAGCATTCATGGCTTTTGCATTGTTCTTACATTTTAATTTATCATTGTCATCCCACTTGTCTTTGGGCTTATCCATAGTTACATCTCCTACAACAAATGTTGGAGAAGTGTAACTAGATTCTACCATATTCCAGACTTCTATATCTAGCGCAATTAGAAAACAACGCATACATGTTTTCCAATAATTATAGTCTGTGCCCGTGAATAAAGGTGGTCTACTAAGCCTTGCCCCTCAACGAACGCATGATCGTTGTGCGCCATTACTCCCGGTGGTAAAACCGTTTTGGAGTAACCTCGCTTTGATACCACTTGTTGGATCGTATGATGCCCTTAGAGGGGGGGGGGGTGAATAAGGGTGTGTTTAAAATATAAGTTTTACTTAATAATTTTTTAAACAGATTTTTCTTTACTAAAAAATTACTTATAAACACTTTCAAACCAATGCAATTTTTGTATTAAACCAAACACAAATTTCTAAGATAAGGATTATGCCACCAAATATGTAATTAAAGAAAAAGACATAATTATATTAATCACGAAATTTGCATACAATAAAAATGATCTTAACAATGCTTAAGATCAAGGCACAATTATGTTAATAAAAAATTCAACAATTTTGGTTTACCAATCCTTCTCCCAAGGATCGGAAGGCTATCACTTGTCTCTCCCAAGACCAAGCCCAAGCCTATCCTCTAGATCTTCCCAAGATCTAGACGTAGCACACAAGGCCATGATTTCCCACCAAGCCACGCAAGGACTTGGACGATCCACACAAGGAAGCAATTTTCCCCTAAGCCACGCAAGGACTTAGACGCCGCACGCAAGACGACGATTTCTCTACCAATACAAAATGAAATGTGTGTAAATGAAAATACAACATGAAAAGAACATCGAGATGATCGTTGATGTAGAAGCGCGCCCGATCTCGTCTTCAATCTTCAATCCTTCTTTGCACAAATAGGAGTTGAAGAGGTTCTGGAGCTCTCTGGTTCGTATGCACTCAGGAAGGAACTTGGAATTCTCAAATCATGGAATGCACGAACACAGGGAGTCAATTTATAGAAATTTGTTGTCGCCTGGGCGACATCGACTGTCGGAATTTCCAACAGCGCTAAACTGCCGCCGTAGTGCTGTCGTGCGTGCAGTTGCTGTAACCTCCGAGCTGTCGCCTGGGCGAAATCGATGTCGGATTTTCCGACAACGCAAAACTGCCGGTCGTGGTGCTGTCGTGGGCAGTTGTTGTAACCTCCGAGCTGTCGCCTGGGCGACATCGCTGTCGAATTTCCGACAACTCAAAACTGCCTTTCGTCGTGCTGCCGTGGGGGGAAGTAGTTGTAACTTCTCTGCTGTCGCCTGGGCGACATCAGCTGTCGGAATTTTACGACAGTGAAATTTTCCTACACTCAAATTGAGCTCCAGCAGAAATGTGAACATCTCATACCTGTTACCTGCACACCATTAATAAAAATAGAATCAAATACAAATGGGACTTTGTTATTATCAAACCGGAGGAGTGCGAAATGCATGCTCCAACACTTAGTACCCTCACCCTACCTTCTTTTGATAATACCAAAAGGGGGAGATTAATTGAAGAAATCTATATAGGAGAAATATAGAAGAATAAGGGGAGACTAATTCATGTAATATATCATTTAGGGGGATGAAAACATAAATTGCATTTATGTAGGGGGAGCATTAAGATAGTGGGAGTATGCACATTATCATGCTTATCATATACTATAGTTGCACTATCATCTTGCTTATCATATACTATAAACACTATTGTTGATTTCTTGCTAAGAGGATTTGTTATTATCAAAAGGGGGAGATTGTTGGACATGTGTGTTACATCCCTTTATTTGAGAATAACAAATCCCAAATTGTATTTGATCTTGCTTGTCGTGTGTTTATAGTGTGCAGGAACTATAGGTGCAATACTCCATAGGTAGAAAGTAGCTTGGAACCAACAATCTGAACTGGAGCACTACCGCCAGCATTAGGGGTTAATGCTGGCGCTAACGCTACCGCCAGCGCTACCACTACCGCCAGCGCTACCACTACCGCCTGGCTCTATCTAAAGTTCGTGCACAGCGCCACGTCGTCGATGGTTTTGCAACCGCTCCACACAAGCGCTACCGCCAGCGCTAGCGCTACCGCCTGGCGCTATCTCAAGTTCGTGCACAATGCCACGCCGTCGACAGTTTCACAACCGCTCCACACGAACGCTACCACATGCGCTAGGAGCTACCGCAGGTGCTAACGAGAAGTTCTATAAATTGGAGCTTTGCTTCTCATTTTGAACATCCATCCCAGAGAGATTGCAAGTGCCTCAATTCTATTGTTGTTATGTTGCCGAAGATGGATCTCCCACAAAAAGCCTAAGGAGAATTCTAGAGGAGGACTACGTCACGCTACATCCAAAGGATGATCGCTTCGAACTCGCTCGTACTACAGCGATCCTTCATCCTCATCCTCAGTGATCTCATATAGGGAGTTTTATTATTGTTATCTTTAATTTCATTCCATATATTTTTGTAACCGTTTAGAGAATTCGCCTTGTGTTGCCGACTAGGTCTGGGTAGGACTTAGGGATTAATTTGCCTTGTGTTGGCGACTAGTTTTAGGTGATTAGATCTAGGGGGTGCTCGAGGCCATATCCGGGGAAGGATTGGCAAGAGTGGCTTGAGGCCTTATCCGGGGAAGGATTGGCTAAAGCCAACCAGTTTGTGTGGACACAAGTCGGTATAGAAAAGGAAAAGATATTTACTTTTGTACGCCTCCGATTTCTAGCGACATTGAAATAAAATTTGTGTAAACACCTTTTTATATAAATACAATCATGTCTCTATTTGTGTTTACTTGAATTCTCTCCTTTGGCGTTATCTCTAAAAGATTGGTTACTAAGTTTTCAATTCTAATTACTTTATCAAAATTGTTTAGTTCAATATCTTTCATCATAAAACAATTTAGTACTTGTTTCTAAACTCGGTTATTATGATATTCTCACAAATTAGCTAAATTGTTATTTTGCCTTTCTCATATTATAAAATAATTTAGTAATTTTTATAACATTATTATAAGAATTTTTATTCCCTTATTCACCGCCCCCGCCCCCCCCCCCCCCCCCCCCCCCTCTAAGGGCGCCTATCGATCCAACAATAATTCATTTGTTTTACTTATAGAATTGAATAAACAAATATCAGAATTGGCAGAGTCAATGTTGACTAAATAAATATTTCCATGTCTAATACCAGATAATATAGTAATATTTTTATTATTGGTAATAAGACATAAGGAATGATTGAAAGTTACATGACAACCTTCATCACATGACTGGCTTATGCTGATGAGGTTGTGCTTCAGACCCTTAACATAGGCTACTTCTTTGAAGGTCACTACTCCAACCTTGATCTGTCCATAGCCTTTGGTTTGTCCACAGTTGGAGTCTCCAAAGATCACCTTGGGTCCAAGCTTTGCCTTGTAGTTGTTCAGGTTGGCCTTGTTTCCTGTCATGTGTTTTGAACAGCCACTATCTAAATACCATTGTTCATTCTTGTTTGGATAGTTGTGTACCTGCAAAATAGAAAAATAAACTAGTTGTTTTTGACCCAGACTACCTTGGGTCTTTTTGTGTTACCACAAAACTCTGAAATAAAAGACATTTCAGGCTGATCCTTATAACCTTGTGGATGATATCTCCTTGGAGGTATTATCCATTCAGTGAAAGGATTGAAAGTATGTGAAGAATAAGAATTTTTCAGATTTCCTGTATAATTTCTATTCGAATAATGACTATACTGGAAATCTGTCTTTAGAGTTCGCCGAGCTCCGTTCGACGAAGTGAATTCATTTCGTCGAGCTCAATTGACGAATTCTACTGAATTCCTTTATTCTTGACAGCCTTGCTTGAAATGTTTTTATTTACATCTACAACCTCTTTGCTCTTAGGAGAAATGAATTTTATAGGTGTAGATAGTATGTTCTTCTTAATCAGAGGTGTCTCACTTGATGATGAACCCAAGCCTAGTTTTCCACTTAATCTGGCATTTACTGTGCTTGTAATGTCCATCAGTTTGATGCTTCTCCCATTTAGGGATTCTTCAAATTTCTTAGCCTTAGAAAGTTTATTCTCAATGAGAATGATATGTTCTCTGGAGGCAGCCAATTCTTTCTTCAGAATAGCATTATCTTCACTTAATTTATCCATTTCAGCTATCTTATTTCTGAGAGAGATTATTTCCTTCTCAGATTTAATTAAGTCTAAGCAAAGAACTTTGAATTCATCTTTGAATTCAATTGAAGTAAAATCAAAATTTGAGATTACCTGATCAGCATCATTGTCAGCTTCTGATTCTGATTCTTCTTTATCTGAGTTGTTTGCTGAGGCATTGATAGCCATCATACAGAAGTTCTTCTCTTCTTCATCATCTTCATCATCAGAAGAGCAGGATGAAGATGCATTTTCTGACTCACTGCTTGAGTCATAAATGGCCATCAGGCATTGGTCATTCTCCTTTGATTCTTCTTCATCAGCAGATGAGCTGGATGATGATTCTGATTCAGTTTCACTCTAAGTTTCTGCTACAAATCCTCTTCCCTTGTGCTTGTGTTTGTGGGAGGAAGACTTGCTGGAGTGTCTTTTATCTTCCTTTACTTTTCTCTTCTCCTTCTTCTGATTCTCTGGACAATCTGGCAGAATGTGTCCAGGTTTCCTGCATCCAAAACAAATTATTTCTTTAGAATTTGACTTATCATACCTTGGCTTTTCCCTTGATTTGGAGTCCTTCTTTCTGAAGTTCTTCTTAGCCATCTTGTAGAACCTTTTGGATAGAAGGCTCATGAACTCCTCATCTCTTGGAGCCTTTTCTTCTTCTTCATCTTGAAAAGCTATGCTTATCTCCTTCTTGGATGCCGGAGATGAAGTAGATTGCTCAGCTTCCCTGGATTTGATAAGCTGCTCATATGATTTGAGTTTGCCTAACAAGTCTCAGTGGAGATCTCATTAAGGCTTCTAGCTTCCTTGATTGGACAGATCCTAGAATCCCATGTGCTGGGGTAGTACATAAGGATCTTATCATTGATCTCAGTGATGGAGATCACTTTGTCCAAGGTCTTCAGCTCATTGAATATGAGGCTGAGCCTGTTATACATATCAACAATTGTCTCAGATTCTCCCTTTTTGAAATTCTCAGACTGAGAAATAAGGTGGGATCTTCTGTCCTTTCTTTCATCAGTTGATCCTTCAACCATGTTGTTGAGTGAGATCCAAATTTCTCTGGCTGAATTGCATTCCACCACTTTCTAGAAAATGTCATCAGACATTGTTTGTGCCAGAATGTTCATAGCTTTTGCATCTGCACTTCTTTGCTTTTTCTGGGCTTCAGTCCACTCAGGTGGTGGAACAACATTGTTGTTGGTTGGTGCTTCAACACTTGTTGTTGTTGTGGGTGTTGGGGGTCCTGTCAAAATAACATTAAAAATTTCCTCATCAATAGAATTCATGTACAATCTAATCCTTGTCTTCCATAGTGCAAACTTACTGAGATTGCACATAGGAGGTCTTGTGCTAGAATATTTTTTGTTCTGTGCCATAAGTTTTTAACAAAAACAAACTCTAAAATAAATTAAGATCTAATTGATCTTTATGATCCAGGTGTTAGCCTGTAAAAATCAACTACCCTCTGATACCAATTGAAAGTGAGGTTAGATATTAGATTTACTCTAGAGGGGGGGGGGGGTGAATAGAGTATTAAAAACTTTTCCCTTAATTTTATTGTGGAATTAAAATAGTGATATATATATGTGTATTGAGTGAGTGACTTATAAAAACTAAATAAAGATAATAAATCAGCACAGCACAGCACACAGAAAATAGACAAGCACACAGACGACACAAGGATTTTTATAGTTGTTCCCCAATAAACCTGGGTACGTCTACTCTTCTACCACACATGGTAGGATCCACTAGGTTTTTGATCAGGTGCCCTATCACCAAGGGGTTTTTGATCAGGTGTCCACACACCAAGTGAGCTTTTGATCAGGTGCTCTAACCAAACCACAGGTTTTTGATCAGGTGCCCTGCCACCAATGGGTTAACTTTTAAAGGGAGTTATAACCTTGTACAAGAGGGGATAAGAAGGGTTTGAATGTTCTTCTCTGTCAACAATCTGAGAGAAGACTCTAGTGGATTTGATGGTGAAAAGCTCCTCTGTCTGATATGAAATGTTTAACAGTAGATGGCTGGAGCTTTCTCTTGTATAAGCAGATCTTCCTGTAGCTGATAAATCTGAAAGAGTAAGTTCTTCAGATTTTTGTTGCTCTTTTGAAGATCTGATCTTACAGCAGATGACTGAGAGAGTAGAGTTGATGATATTCTCTATAAATGAGTGCTGCTAGAGGAAGAAGATGAAGATCTGTGTAGCTTTTCTATATTTCCTTTTTTCTTTCTTCCTGTAAAGTTTTCTGAAGAATCGTATTCTTCTCTGTCAGTTGTTCTTCTTTTCTATTTTGCTGTACTGTAATAATCTGTGATATGTTGTATACTATATTATGTATTAATCCTGTATATCTTCTTCCTTTTTCTCTTTTGAAATCTTTGACAGATTTGAAAATCAAATCCCTTATTTTAAGGAATAGAAATATATGAAGATATAAGTACTGTACCGTAGATCTGATACGCCACTTATCTTTTTCCTTTTCCATGAGATGTCCTTTTCTGCTAAATGTCAATGACTATAATCTCGGAATAATAAAAGGAAATATATTAACCTTACTCATCTGATATAATAGAGCCGTTGTAGAAGATATCTGAGTTCAGAGAATGGAATAATATAATCTGTCTGAAATAAATCTGCTGTCATTTAATTCGTCGATCTCAACAAATTTCGTCGAACACAATGTTGAGTTTGTCGACCTCAACTGAATCTTGCTGGAAGAATTAAATTAGTTGAGCTGAGAAGAATTTTCATCGAACTAAAGGTATTCGTCGAACACAGACTGAGTTCGTCAAACGGAAGGATTCGTCGACCGCTGAGCCTGAATAAAATTGTCGACCGCTGAGCTGCTGAGACGCTGAGACTGAAGATCGTCGACCGCTGAGACGAGCTTGAAGCAAGCCGTTCGTCGAACGCAGAGATCAATTTGTCGAACGCAGTGTGGAGTTCGTCGAACGCAGAATCTGAATCTTTTCTTGAGTTCTATCAGCCTAAAACCTTGACCCATAGACTATACATTGGGGTCAACTTGATCCTAGTTAGCAGATAGTGATCCTAGCCCAAATCAGTAATAGGGTTGTTCCAACATTCTGGTTTAGCTTAGCTGAGGCTGACACTATATTAGATGCGTTGTGTATTATGAAACATTGCTTTTGCTCAAATATGACTAAACCCCTTTCGAGTGAGTTGGCCAACACTCAGAAGATTCTGAGTGAGGGTGGAACATATTGTACATTGCTTATCAGTTTTTGTTCTCCTTCACAGGTTTCAACAGATATGGTTCCCCTCCCTTCTATCCTCTCTTTCTTACCATCTCCAAGAATAACTTCAGATTTATAAGACTCATCAAGTTTATAAAGAAGTCCCTGTTATGGACCATGTGGCTAGAGAAGCTACTATCAATAAACCAAAGTCCTGATTCAGTGTCTTGGAGGGAACATTGTCTGGTGAAGAGGTCCTCTTCTGTTTGTGTTTCAGATACTTTTGCTTGTTCTTTTGGCTTATACCAACGGTTACTCTCTGAATGATTCTGGACTTTATATTTTTTGCATCTAAACAAGCAGTCTTTGGTTTCATGGTTTTGTTTCTTGCATATAAGACAGCTCCTATTCTGATGTAAGCCTTCTTTAGGTTTCTCTTTACCTTTATTTTCAAATCTTTTGTTTTTGAAATCATTTTGGAGTGGATTTCTTGCATTTCCTTATACCCTCTTCTTACTTTCACTTTTGTTTTTGAGGTTAATTTTTGTTTGAAAGACTTTGTTTAAAGGCTGCAGGTCTCTTGAGAGGAGATCCTCATGAGATTGCAGTGAACCTAGCAGGTCACTAATAGTGAGGGTGTCAATATCGTGGGCTTCCATAATTGCTGAGACAATGTGGTTGTGAGATCTAGGAAGTGGCCTGAGTATTTTTCTCAACTACTTGTTGATAATCAATTACTCCACCAAGAGTTCTTATTTGGTTTACTAGACTTGTTATTTTGCCCAAATATTCATGTGTTGTTTCACCTTCTTTCATCATTAGAGCATCAAAAGTTCTATGCAATCCAGTAAGTTTGATCTTCATTACCTTTTTGGTCCCCTTGTATTCACTTTCAAGCTTGCTCCAAGCCTCGTGAGATGATTTTGATCCCATGATCCCAGGATAGATGTTGATTGCTACACCCTGCTAGATCATGTGCAGTGCCAGAGCATCACGCATCTTGTCTTCTTTGCTGAAGGTAGGAGCAGTCCCTTCGATTGATTTGCCAGACGCCTTCAAGCCACTGTTGACAATGTCCTACAGGTCTTGTGAACGCAATAAGGTTTGCATTTTATCGCTCCAGAATTCATAGAATTCTCCTGAGAAGAGGGGAACGGAGGTATGGTTGAGAGCAAGTATGTGCGAGGATGATGAGGTAGATGATGAGCCCATTGGAGAGGAAAAATAGGATGAATCAGGTCCTCAGGGAAGAGGGGCTCTAATACCACTGTAAGAAAATTACGGAAGATAATGATATTACTACAAGATTTTTAATTCTTACTTAAATAATAACAGGTACATTATGGTGGCTTTTATAGCTAATAGATGGTTATTACATTAATGTCTCTCCATTTATTGCATCGGTACATGTTCCATCAACATATTCAACCCAATAACCCACCCACCAGCTCCACCTCATTCCCCTGACCGCCACATTTGTTTCAAAGCTCCTCTATCATTCTGTCGGCGCCGCCAACTCCGGGACACCACAAAAAGATCACCTATCACTGGATCTTCCACGACTACAGCTGCCCCCTTACTTTGTGAGTATTCTTTTGTTCTATGGAACAATTTTTTCAATGTTTAATATATGATGATGTGATTTCATATTTGCTTGGATCGAAAGAATTGTGGTCGTTTGCTCTTGGAATATTTTGTGATTTGCAGGAATTATTCATCGAGCTCTCTTATTTTGGCCCTCCACGCGGAGGAAAGTCAAACTTTACTTTGCTTAAGGAATAATTTTGTCTTGATTTAAAATATTTTCGCGGGATTTAATTTTTTATTGTTACGTCTTGAATTCGACGTCGGATCTTGCTTGTGTTACATATAGTATTGAAGGGTAATAAATTCTCTACCAGCACATCACTTAGGATCTATGTTATCAAGGTGGCCTAGGCGTGCCAGAGGCCCCGGGCATGCCTGGCCTCGTCTCAGCAAGGCAGAGACGAGCGAGGTAACTCAGGCGTGCGACTTGCTATAGCCTCGAGCGCACCATAGGGGCTCCTTAGCCACATATGGTCTAAAATGATTTAATAGGCCCGGTTTGGGCCTTTTTAGGGTTTTTCTTTCCGCCAGACAACCGCCTCCCTCATTTTTTTTCTCTCGCCTGCTCCTCTCACTGTGGTCGCTCCATGCTGATAGATAGAACCTCTCGCCCGCTCCTCCTATTTTCTACTCTCGCTGGAAAGAATCTCCAGCTCCTCTCGCCCGCACCTCCTCTTAATGTAGCTACCACTGTGAGTACGTTCTTCATGCCCAGTTCATTGCTCTTGATTTATCTTTTTGTTAAATGCTAAACTTATACCTTCTTGTTTTTAAATCAGTTGGAGGAGGAGTTACTTTACTTGAATTCCAATAGAGGACATATGCATTAAGTGCATATAGTCTTGGTTGATTATTTGATCTTAAATTTTCTATTAAACTCCATGTTTAATTAAAATTTCATAAGTATACTGAACGACATTATAATTGACAATCAAAAGTAGACCTATGCATTAATATTTTCCCCTATCCAAAAAGAACTTTGTTTGGAGAGTTGAATTATCGATGAAGGGAGAATCGAGATTTCTTGTTGTTTAATATGATTTGAGTTGTACAAAATGTACAAGCCAGTTTCTTATAATAAAGCTGCTGAATTCCATTTAGCTGCCCTATTGTACCACAAACATTTCCCATTTAGAATAGTTGTCCCTATGGTAAATGCCTTCCAGTTGAATAGAAATGAAGTTGTATGTATAATGATTGTAATATGAATGCCTTCCATTTTTTTAAGTATATATTGTTCGTAAACTTCTCAACATTATTTCTTTCCATTGCCATTTTGTGAATACCTTGCAACATAACTTACACATCAACGATAAGGATTCATTCTTCTTCCCTTTAATGCTCTGCCTTACCGATGGATTTTAATTTTCAAGGGGGTTTGTATGAGTTTCATTCGCATACCTAATTTGATGTAGATGGAATGATTTAGTAGGAATTTTGAGCTATGTTATATTGTTGTTACAATGATATAAGTTAGCGTGCATTTGGGATTATTTGGAAGTAGAATAACCTTATTTTTGTGTTGTGAGCACAACCTTGTTTTTGTGCTTTGGGATTATTTAGAAGTAGAGCACATTATTATTTTAGTTTATCTCATTTTTGGTAATTTTAGAACAATTTACATATTCTTATTTCAATAAATTTCACTTTTTATGATAACAAATTTAGATTTGAGATAAATAATCATGCGAAAGGGAATGGAGCAATTCAAGATTAAGTAACTACAATCCCAAAAGCTCAATATAATCATTAATGATAACATTCACGATGCAATGTTGAAATATATGTTTGCTTGTAGTCTATTTATGCATGACTACCAAGTTCTGTTGTCCATAATTTACTCTTGTTGGCTTGATACTTCCTGCTTTTTATGTTCAAATTCTTTGGGTTCTAATTACTATAATGAACTGATGCTTGCTGCCAGTTCATTGATTTTTAGTGAATGCCCCCAGTTCACTATTTTTCAGTGAACTAGGCTGCCAGATCACTGATTTGAAGTGAACTACGCGCCCAGTTCACTATTTTTCAGTGAACCAGACACCCAGTTCACTATTTTTCAATAAACTTAGATGTTTGTTCACTGATTTTCAGTGAACTGGGGGCCCAGTTCACTAATTTTTCAATGAACTGGTAGCCTAGTTCACTAAAAATCACTTTTGCACACAATATGAAATCTATTTTTTAATGTTAGTTATGTAATTATTTATGTATATGGTTGCATTGCTCTATCTAGGATTGTTGCAAGTTTGCAACATCATGAGGAATATTCTCCTCTGTATTTCTTCTCCAGATTTTCTCATCGGAGTTTCCTCTTTTGCATTTTATGGTACTTCCTCACCTCTTAGTCCTCACTCTTTACATTATGCAAACCGTAGTTATATTCTTATAAGTTATATCTAATTCTTTATGTTGTATAAATGGTTTATTAGGCTGGAATAGAAAGTAGCAGATCTGGTTCATCTACTAAATCCAACAAAGATCCATGTTAGAAGTTTGTGCGGCAATTGACCGCTAATAATAGAAATGATTTGATTTGTAACCCCTGCAAGAGGGTTACAGAGGGTGGAATTTATCATGCCAATCAACACATTATTGGGGGCATTAAGAATACTAAGTCTTGTCTCAAATTCCACTCACACGTACGCTTGGAAATGCAAGAGTTTATGGAGAGAAAAATTAATTGCTGGCAACACGATTAACCGCACATTCCCTGACTTTGCAGATATGGACACTTTTGGCAGTGATGAGGAAATGAATGACAGTGGAGAGAAGATTCATAGGAGAGCGAGCAGGTCCAAGAAATCTCAGGTTATAGGACCGATGTATGTTTTCTTTGCACCCAATATAGAAAAGATGCCGCAAAAAGGACAATAAAAAATAATGAAACAAACTTCTATTAATGAAGCGCGTGAGAAGGAGCTGATAGTGCAATCTTGCAAGCATATAGCTCAATGGATGTATGATGCAGTCATCCCATTTAATGTTGTGACTCATCCTAGTTTTACAGTAATGGTGGCGTCCATTGGACAATTTGGAGTTGGACTAAAACCACCAAGTTACAATGAGGTTCGTGTGCCTTTTCTGAAGAATGAAGTGAAGTTAATGACATGATGAAGGCTTATGAGGATGAGTGGAAGATGTACAATTGTTCTATCATAGCTGGCGGACGGACAGATAGGAAGCAAAGAACTTTTATAAATTTTTTGGTGAAATCACCTAAAAGTACAATTTTCCTCGAATCTTTCGATGCATCCGATTATTCGAAGACTGGAGAAAGAATGATTAAGTTGCTTGATAGGGCGGTGGAATGTGTTGGAGAGCGGAATGTTGTCCAGATTGTTACTGGCAGTGCCATCAATAACATACTAGCTAGCGGGTAAAAATCATTAATTATTCATTGTTCATTTCATCGTAATCAAATATGTTGAAATTTTCCTTACATTTCTTTGTTTATATGATACCTAATAGGTAAATTATTGGAAGAAAAATGGCCTCATTTATATTGGACGCCATGTGATGCTCATTACATTGATTTAATCCTGGAGGACAATGGAAAATTCCTAGCATTAGTTGAACATTAAAGAGGGCAATGACCATAAATGATTTTATGTTTGTTCGCCCTCACTACAACAAACTGCACCTGTTGTAAGGACTGAAATATAACTGAAACACAGTTTGTTACTAATAGTTATATTTAGTAACAAATTTTTCTTGTTGTTACAAAAAAGTACTTTTTTGTAACGAATATTTTAAATTTTGTTACAATAATAATTAATTCGTTACTATAGCTGTAAGTATTTGTAACAATACTAATGTTACGTTACAAATAGAAAACTTTTCTCACAATAAGTATCAATTGTAACCACATCATGAAAATTTTTTGTGACAAAGACATTGTCCTTACTAATAGTAATATTTTATTATTAAAGTTTTGTTACAAAAAATATATCATATTTATCAAAGTTTTGAATTATTATTATTTTTTTGAAAAAAAATAAAAAAAAATGTGTATGCGCACGACAGTACCCCACCTCGATAGTGCTCTAACGCGACGACAGTACTCCTACAGCTCGCAAACATCCGTGCGCGGCTGTCGCAGATATGCATGTGGTACAATTGCGACATGTATTTTTGCGTGTACGAGGATTTTTATATATAAATCTTTAACTTTTTATAAAATAAATTTTGCCTCTCTCCCATGCAGCTCTATCTCTCTCTCACATTAATGAATGAAATATACGGATGAAAATTTCCTTTCATAAAATTTTGAACAAAACTAAACTAAAAATTAAAAATATATTAAATGTAAAAATGAATGCAAATTAATATGACATTAATTTTTTAATATAAAATTTTGGAATTAAAATAAAATCACGCACGAACCCGCGTGCACGCAAATGCACTCTCGCGTGCACGCAAATGCACTCTCGCGCGCCCGCAAATGCACTCTTGCGCGCACGCAAATGCAATCTCGCGCGCACGCAAATGCACTCTCGTGCGTGTAGTTTTCCTTTTTTTTGCTTGAGAGCTAGCGCGTATTGCATGTGTCGGGGCTCAAACACAGACACAGACCCTAAACACACACTTACACGGACAACCAAACACACAAACATCCATTTGCGAGCTGTAGCAATGTCTTTCACGTACGGCTGCCATCGTTGTCTCCCCCCTCTTCGACGGTCGCCGCCGTCGTCACCTCTCTCTTCCACGGTCGCCGCCATCGTCGTTCTCTTTCTCGGCCGTCGCCACGCTCCGTTCTCTTCCTCTAGTTTATTAAGTTTTGTCTATTTCCTTCCCTCTCACATTAATGAAATATATGGAGGGAAATTTCCCTCCATAAAATTTTGCACAAAACAAATCAAAAAATTTAAAACATATTAATATAACTTTTGAATAAAAATAACGATCGCACATTGGCCCTGCATGCACGCATATTTTTTCATTGTGCGCAGGGGTGAAATAATTGTTCCCTTCGAGCGCCCATTTTTCGCTCGAGCACGTGCTTTTCACTCGGATGCGCATTTTATTTCCCGAGCACACGTTTTTTTTCAGTCGCGCGCATTGCATTAGCTCTATCTTTTTTGTTCTTGAGCATAAATAAATTTGTCAGCGCACACGTTTTTTGCTCGGGAGCTAGCGTTTTAATGAAAATATATGTCGTATATATATTGATTGATATATGACACGTGCTTTAATGAAAATAAATGTGTAATGAAATTCATAAATACATGTCAAATCAATTCATAAATACAACGCGTTGTTCAATAAAATTTACTTTTTAAATAAAATTTATGTTTTTTTTAAAAAAGAATTACCCCCGCTCAATTTTGCCCGCTCTCAGAAGCTCAATCAACTGACTGTGCACATGAGGCCCATGTTCCCCGCTCGACAATACCCCCGCCTCGACATTGCCCGACAGTGCACTCAGTTGAACGAGCGTCCGAAAGCAGGAGAGTTTGGGCGGAGATAGTGACGTCGATAATGTCAGGGTACTATCGTCGCGAAGAGCGCGCATCGAGCACGGGCGTAGCCCGTACAAAGATACTCATATGTCTATATATATAATTTTGTAAATATAAATATTATTTTCAAATCAAAATATAAAACTTTATTATAAAACTCTTATATTAAATTTTATTGTAAAACTTTAATATAAAACTTTATTATAAAATTATTATATACATTATAATATATAAAAATTAATTGAATATTAATGTTAATTTAATTAATTGTAATATAATTAATATTTAATTTCATTCAGTTTTATATAAATTATAATTTTAAGTTTTTTACTCAGTTGCAAGTTTTTGCCCGTGCGCGCATTTTTCTTATGTACGCATGAGAGATGACTAATAAATATCGTAACATTAAAAATGTTGCTAATTGTGTCCTGATCTAGTCATTAACACACAGGCACAAACACAAACACACAGACACACAAATACAGACAGACACAGACATAAATTGGCACATACACAAACAAAAAGACAGACACAAACACAGACACATACAGACACACACACACACACACACACACACACACACACACGCACACACATAGCCACACACACACACACACACATAACCACAAACACACACACACACACACATAGACACACATGCACAGACACAACACGGGCATGGACACACAGACACACAAGCACACACACACACAAACACGCACACACACACACACACACACACAAACACAGACACAAACACACAGACACAGATACAGACATGGACAGACACATACATGCAAACACAGACATAGACACACTGACACAAACACAAACATAGACACGTACATAGACCAACACAGACACACACAGTCACATACACACACAGTCACATACACACACAAACACAAACATAGATATAAACACACACAGACACATATAGACATACATACACACACATACACACACACATAGCAACAAACACACACAAACATAGGCATACATAGACACACAGACACAGACACACACATGCATAAACACACATAGACACATACAGACACAGACAAACAGATAGACACAGACAAACAGATAGACACAGACAAACACATAGACACACAGACACAGACACACAGACACAGACACGCAAACACAGACACATACACACAGAGACAGACACAAATTGACATAGACACACACACGGAGAGAGAGAGAGAAACAATCACACACACACACAAATAATCACACACACACACAAAACACAAAGACACAGACATACATAGTCACATACACACATAGACACACAAACATAGAAACACACACACAGACAGACACAGATAGACACAAACACATAGACATAGACACATACACACAGACATAAACCGACATAGACACAGACACACACACACACAATGTTCGGTGGGCGGCAACATTTGGCGGGGAGCATCATTTGGCGAGTGACACCAATCAATCAGCAGACGTTATTATTCGGCGGGCGACATCAATCAGTTGGCGGGCACTACAAGAAAAACATCTATTATCAAAAAAATTTAGAAAGTAAAATAAATTCAGCAATGAATATTAAAAATAAATTCTCAAACAAAATACGAAACAAAATATTTGTTGAAAAAATAGAAAGAAAAAATTTTGTTGCTAAAATTTTCTTTCAAAAATGGAAAGAAAAAAATTTGTTGCTAAAAATTTGATTATGATTAACAACAATTAATTTATTTCAAAATTTACTGCTAATTAAAAATACATAGATTTATTTAACTTTTGGCTCCAACCAAAAAATTTGAGCGGTAAAATGAAATTTTGCCGCTGACATTATTAAACAAAGGTTTAGGCTTTCGCTCCTCCTAACCCTCTTCCCTCTCACGACAATCCACCGGCTCCTCCTAGGTCATCGTCCAACTATGCAGATGGTTTCCACTATCAACTACTAAATTCGACGGCTTCGTTTCCTCCGACTGCCACTCCTTCTCCAATGGCTTCCGCAAACACTGATCCTCCTTCGGATCCTCCCTAGCTTCGTCTTTACTGCAGTCGGTGGCTTCTTCCCTCCGGTTGCACCTCCTTCTCCTCGGGCTTTTGATTCGATGTATTTCTTAGGTGCTTCTCCTGCAAATCTTCTCTCCAGCGAGACTTGTAACTTCAGCCTGGAACCGGCGCTTCCCTCTGTTCGGAGCCCGACACCTCCTCCTGTAATCAAAGTCCGCCCCTATTTCCGCACACCATCGCCTATGGCCGACGCATCCCGCCGCCGACACATGGTTCGTTTAAAAAAATTGGTAATCACTTCAACCTCATCCCCACTTGCATTTAGGATTATTTCTGCTATTTGAATTTCAGATCCTTTCTCTACTCATCCCTCTATGAGGTATGATCTACCATCTTTTTGGGTCATTCATAGATGAGCATGTGTTGTTGGGATATTAGGTCTAAAGTGTTAGATTTAATATTGTTAGGTTCTTTTAGGTTCCAGATTTTTGTAATAGGTCCCTATATTTCTTTTTCACGGTTGCATATGTTATGGCAAAGGACTCAAACTTGAAGGAAGAGTCAGATCTAAGACTACAATGGATATGTAATATGTTTCTTAACGTGCTCCAAAAGAGCTTCCATGTGTGGTTTTAGGAAGCGAAGGTTTGTAGAAATTTAGTATGTCACAAGCTCTAAAAGAGCATCCATGTGTGGGTTGTATATCTACCATGTTGTTAGTTTTGTTTCACATGTTGGATGAATTCATGGCAGGATTCAACATTATATCCTAAAAATTGAAAGAAATGTACCAGGTTTTACTACTGCAATATTCTGAAAGCTTTTTGCTGATTTTTTTAACCCTCTTTTTTCATTTCAGTCCAATTTAATCATAGTTCTGTATTCATAGTGAATTAGTAGTGAATTAGGCATGAATTCATAGTTTGTGACCTCACATGAATTCATAGCTTTGTATTTTTCTGCACAGGCTACCTTATTGTATGCATTCTTCCGCCATTTTCAGATATATTTAAATGTTTGTTTGTTTTATTTTAGATCATTTACCTTATTGTTTGCTCCTTGTAGGTGTGGTAAGGTTTGAACTTGTTGGATCAAGAAGATATTCCTTCTTCCTAATAGGTAATTTTTTTGATCCATTCTCTTCATTGATATGAGAATCCATTGATTTACCAGTTTGAATGATTTTGGTTGGTATACCAAATTTCTGTTCATAATTTTGTGTTGGTGTTATAGGTTTATATGTGGAGAATTATAATATTGTGTAGAATTTTGTGTTGTGCTACTAGATGAGGATGGGGCATATACAAACGTAGAAGTTCTAATTTTCTTATTGTGGAGAATAATAAGTTTCTTTAGATTCGAGAAATTGAAAGGAAGTTCTAATTTTCTTATTGTAGAAGTTTTGGTTACTCTTAGGAACGATTATTTTTTACTCTTTATGCATATTTACTCTTGAAGACATCAATGATATTAGCAAGCTAGTTACTTGAGATTTCTTTCTAACTTTCTTGATTCTTACAAGATGAAATCATGTTCTTGTGCATATTTACTCTTGTTTAGTTTTTTTTGTAGTGAGACTTGACTAAGCAAAAAATATAAGCCTATAACAAAAAATATAAAAAATTATTTTTTTTAAATGCAATATCTTTGGCGACGCTTTTTTAATACAAACGTCGCCAAAGCTGTGACTTTATTTACCACCCAAACGTTGCAAATAAGCGGCGACTTTTCGCAAATAAGCGCCGCCAAATCATGCGGAGTTTTGGTGACGTTTTTAATAAAACGTCGCAGAAAGCTTCCGCGACGATCGGTACCGCGACGCTTTTGCGACGTTTATGAAAACGTCGCGAAAACAACAACGATGTTTGAAAAGCGTCACGGTAAGCTCTTAAAAATGTCGCGAAAGACCAACTTTGTTTTACATTCTAACGAGATTATTTGGTGTAATTGGGGGTTTAGGTACTAGACGCGCCTGCCTTCCAAGATGTATTTTTATCTTTTAAATGCTTGCAGCAACAAGGTTGGATCTTTGTCTCTTTTCTTTTTTATTTGTTTAGTTTTTTCATACTAACAACACGATTTGATTCATGTGTTTGTAAATTCTTGAGTTATGCTGGTTAGTGATAACCTTGATAGGTGACAAAACTCTATGATTTTGGGGTTAAAGATGGTGCTTGTTTTGAAGGATGAGCACAACAAAAAACACATCTGGCCATTGGAACTAGCCAGGAAATTATGCAGGTTAGTTCTTGCAATTTAACCTGAATCTAATTTGAAGATGGTGTTTGTTATGGTTGATGATGTCTGATTGTCATTTTTTGTATTCAATTTTTTGTATTTGACATATACTTTATCATGAAAATTTATAGTTTTAGTTGTAAGAGCCAAGAAGAAAAATTACTGTGGGGCTTTGATTACAAGTTTCATTTGTGCGATCAAGTCATTCTAGGATTTGGACATATGGATCATTTGCGCCAACATATAGAAATGCAATTATATACTGTGGGGCTTTGATATTGTCACTTGAATGGGAATGCAGATCTGTCCGCTTTGTTGATAATGGATGTGCGCATCATATGGTGGTCAAAGGGGATGCTATCATGCTACCTACTTGTGTCTCCAACTCCTTTTGCATAGAAAACCTTGCAAAACAGAGCCTATGTTTGGTACGGTGACTGCGGCTGTGAATGCGGTGGGTATGAATTGTCGTTCTTCGTGAACGCCCGACCTCACCTAATGAACTTCATCCTCTTTTATGTTCAAAACTAGTTTTCTTTTCTTAGCGTCGGTCATAACCATTGTCTTGTCAAAGGGGATGCTAGCTAGCTGTGTATCCAACTCCTTTTGCATAGAAATCATGATTAATGTATCCAACACCTTCAAGCAGTTATTAAAATCATTTTAAGGGAATATGATAGCCTTAAGGAAATTCTTGTATATTCTATTTATTAATCATGGCCCTCACTCATTGGTGGGTCTTAATTATGTAGTTCTTTACTTGATGAAATATAAACAGCAGCTCTCAATTTGTATTTATTACCTCTCACTAATAATTGTAGTTTTATTTCAACGAATAGTGGGATCTAGCTCCTCAATGAAAAAAAGAGAAACTACAGTAATTAATATAATTTCTAGAAAGTAAGAAAAGTTCATCATCACGCTTTTTTGAAAATAATGCAGCACTGTTAATGCAGCACTATTTGTCATGCAAAATAGTTCATGCAAAAGTCAATACTGACTATAACCCAAAGAATGGATGATTTTTGGGGGGCAGGGGTGTTCAATATTGAATAGTTATTTACAACTTTCAATACTAAATTCCTCCAAATAGAGGGATCAAGGATCCTCAGACTCTTTGCAGGCCTATGTCCATGTTACATAATTTTTGTAGCTTTTGGTGAAGTTGGTTGCACCATGCTTTTTTTGCCTTATTTTATTTAACATTATGAACTATTTTTTATTCAATTGTTCATGTTGTTGGCACATATATTGGTCTCTTCTTGGACAGGCAATATTCCGTTGAATGCTAGTTATAAAACTGCTGATAGAGAAGCTACATGCTTGCTGGCATCAGGCAGGCCAATGGTCTAACTTGAATGCACAAAAAGAACTTTTCATTGGTAAGATGTTTATACACAATGTGTTCTCTTCTCAATCTATTTTCAGTGACTCATCGACTTAGATTTCTGTATGTCTATTTGATTTTTAAAAAAACTTTATACTACATTGGTGATGATCATCAGGTATCCTGAGAGGATATGTCAAGTAATCGAGTTAATATCAAAGGCTTTTAATCGTTAAGCTTCAAATACTTTCCATATTATAGGTTGTAATAATTTATTATTGCTCTGTAGGACTACTTTTTGAGAGTTCTATCATGGCTATGGTGGTTGAAGGTGGATTTCCTATGCATTGTATTGGTAGCAGCTGCGTTAGCACTCATCATCTTTTGCGGCCCTTTGGTCATAATAAAGGTATGCTCATTTTTTGGGTATTTGCATCAGTAAAAGCTGGCTAATGAAAAATTTGATATATATTGATGTAGATGAGGCCGGTTGGCTAAATTTTAGAAGTAGTTAATCAACAGGTCCTACAACAAAACTGTCGCGTTGTTCTATAACAGTAATTGACTGGTTTTGACAATGAAAACAATAGCATATAAAAAGCGTGGAACTTTTTTCATGTGCAGTTCTCTAAAGAAGGGTTTCTCTTATGGTTTCTGTTTGATTCAAGTTTAGTGATAGTTTTAGCATGTAGTATAAATATATAGCTGTAGGAAATTATTAAATGTATGCTTGCATTATTAAAATTCTAAAACCATTGAACAAGAAGGTGTTTTTTTAGGTTGCTTGGATTTTGGCTTTCTATTTATTATTGATGCATCTGCTTAAATGATTAAAATGCTATTCTACTATCTTCTTAAGTGCTGCTTAATTTTGGGTTGCAATATAATTTCCCATGGCTTGATCTGCTTCCTTGATTTGGAAATTTCAGCACAATTTTCTCATTTAATTTAAAATATATATGCCGTTAAATTTGAAGAATGTTTATAATGCTTAAACAAACCCAGTCATAGATATATCTCATAGTTCACTCTTCCTGTGACTTTTGAAAAAAAAAAATTTGTGCTTGGAATGAAAGAGAGTTTTCTACAAAAATATTCACACGAATGCATAAGATGTAGCAAGTATATTTGAAGTGATAAATTAACATTCCTGATCTGATTTTTTGTTGCAATAAAAGTTTATTCTCACTAAAAGAAAGGTGGCACATTAAATTATAATTGACTATGGTTAGTTGTTTCACGGTTTTACCTCAAAAACTCGCTTCAGGACTAACAAGACTATTGTACTGCAATATTAGACTATGGATGTGAGTTTGTATGGATGTTTCTGCTCTCATTTATTTGTAGGGTGATCTTAATTGCTCTCTTTTATTTGTAGGGTGCTCGAGCATTGACCGGCAAGTGACGAAAGATTCATTAGTCAGAAAGTGATGGACGATTCATTTTTCGAAAAATGACGGAAGATTTATTAGAAACATGTTGATCTTGTAATGTAATATTGTATTATTTTAGAAGAGATGATAATAACTTGTACTCTATGTAATACTTTTTGGTGAATAAATACATGTTGATCTTGTTACGAAATATTAAATATATATGTGTTTTTAAGATTATTATTTGTAATAAAATCTCAGGTACACAAAAAATAGAAATGGAATATTTTTTATATATAAATGAATTGGCTGTAATAAGAAGAATGGAAAACAAATGTAACGATTTTTTTCGTTATTGTTTAATCTATTGTAACGAAATAATGTTTATTATACTTTATTGTAGCGAAGATAGTTTATTTTTAGTGAGGAAAAAATAAAACATTTGTAACGAAATAGTTTTAATCATAACTGTTTTTTGTGAGGAAAAAAAACATTCGTAACAAAATAATATTTATTGTGACCAATTTATTGTGAGGAAGAATCTCTTTTTGGTGAGAAAGTATCGTTTGTTACAATTACTTTATTTGTAACGACATGCATACATTCGTTACAAGAACCTTTAGCGTCGAGCTTTAGAGGAGGACCGTTACTTAAAGTTTTTTTCGTTACCAAAGAGTTTTTGTAACGAATTTTGGAACTTATTGTAACGTTCGTCTGTCAGGCAAGCCCGATGGTAGGAACCAAAAGAGGTCTTCCCGCTTCCAAGGACCTGGTCCAATATCAGGTTTCGTAGGTTCTAGGGAATGAATTCGCTACCGCTCGCCTCTTTCAATCCGGGATGAATTCTTGTTTTCGGCTTTTGCGATCCAGAAAGGCACGCTTAAGCGTATGGAAAGGATCTTGAACCGGGCTGAGCCGGAACTAAAAAGAAATCAGGGCAAGCCTCAGACAATGAGCTAGGAAAAAGGAGGTTAAGCCGAAGATGAACCGGATGACCGGGAGACAATGAGCTAGAGTTTCGTTCTAGTTGCCAGCTTTCGAGGCGAATCTACTGTTGAAAGCAACTGCTTTTATTCCTAAGTTAGCACCCGGCTCTTTCAGGTTTGACAACCGACTACGGGGTAGGCGCAAGGGTCTCCGCTCCTTGTCCGGTTCAAGTATAGTCTAGCTCAACTCAAGTCACCATCCGGACCTACCGCTCCGTGGGTACCGCTACTAACATTATCTACGCTATTGAGAACCTACTCGTTTTGCCTCTTCTTCTCTTACTATAAGAGAGAAAAAGGTAGAATCTAGTATAGGAGGAGGGAAGTATACTCTGACTATACTCTAAATCGGGGTTTCCATTAGGTCCTTACTATAAGTGCAGTTTGTTGTAGTGCCTGGTCTTGTCAATATGTTGAGGATCTTTATAGGGCAAGTGGAACTTGTTAGACCAGCTGCGACGAGATTTGCAACTTTTTTCTTACACTTCAGTGCAATCACAAGCAAAGGAACAATTTGAGAAAGATGTTTACTTCACCTGACTGGTCTTCAAGTAAGTGGGCAAAGGAAAGTGGTGGTAAGCAAGTGCATAGCATTATATTGATGATCTCTTTTTGGAGATATGTACTGTATATTTTAAAGATATTTGGACCTGTGGTACGTGTACTGAGATTAGTTGATGGCGAGAAAAGACTACACATTGGGTTATATAAACGAAGCGATGGATAGAGCTAAAGAGGCGATCATAAAGTCTTTCAATGAGAAAGAGTAAAAATATAAGGATGTCCTAGAAATTATTGATAGAAGATGGGAAACCCAACATCATCGACCTCAGCATGTCGTGGGTCATTATTTAAACCAATAATTTTTTTTATTCAAACCATGTTATTGCAGTAGATGGAGAATTTATGGAGGGTTTATATAGGACAATGCAATGACTAATTCCAAGTCATGATGAGCAAGATAAAGTCATTGACAGCTATCAATATATAGAAATGTTGATGGGTTATTTGGAATGGAATTTGCAATTCGACATCGTAAAACAAAGTCTCTGGGTAAGTTAGTTATTATTCAAACAAGTTTACAACAACAACAACAACAACAACATAACCCATATAGTCCCCAATCATTGGGGGTATGGGCGGGGGAAGATTGGAAACAGACCTAACCTTTGGCCCTATGCCCAAAGTGGCTTCTCTTAGAGGAGAAAGACCGAACCTTTGATAATAGATGCACAAAGTGGCTGCTCACAGATTACCACTGAAATAGTGGCCCCCTATACCGTCACGTTTGCTGCGGAATCATGCCCTCAAATCAAATCCAAAGACATCAGAGAGGGCAGACTCAAGAATCCATTTTGATTTATGTGCACATAACCATGCTTCCTTCATTCAGCATCCAGAGCATTGGTCTTGCACAATTATTATTAAAACAAGTTTATTCTGCATTATTCAATTTCTAATTATTTCTTACTTGTTACTTTGATAGCTGAATGGTGGTAATCTTATGGTGCTTCAACTCATAGCCTAAGAATATTTGTTATAAAAGTGTTCAGCCTAATCTTATGGTGCTTGAACATGTAAGTATTTAAATTTTATTTTGGGAGATTATTAAGTTAGATTTTATTTATTGATTAATTTATATAGTGAATTTGTTGTACTGTAGATCCATAGCAAAAAAAACTAGCTAGCTTAACAACGGTTAAATTGTTTACCCAGAAGACCGCTACCTAGGTAATATCTTTCTCAGACCGGATGGTTTGGCATATCTAGCCACCTGGTTCGAACAAGTTAGACATACACAAGCCGCTTGATTCAACCAGAGCAAGTCGGGAAGTCTCCAGAGTCTACCCGCCACCAAGGATTGAAGATTACTAAAGCTCAAGTCCCAAAGGGCAAGCTGCAGTCTCAACTAATAAATCGAGTAGGTTGCCAACCTCCTCGAAGTCGAGATATCTCAGTTCAAGCTCAACTCAAATCGACAGTCAAGCTTCCAGGCCGTGCGACCTCTAATCATAGACCGCTCGGGTTGCCTCAACTTAATCCTATGGCTCTTCAAACCAAACTCAATGCAGATCAAAGCTCGAGCCGCTCAATTTGCATACTGCCAGGCCGTCATCAGGAATTGATTACAGGGGCTCGCCCAGAAGATAAGTCGTGGCCTCAAGCAGCGCAGGCCGCTAGTCTCTTCAAGTCAAGACATCTCAATCTAAGCCCAACTAAATTCGGCAAGGCAAGCCGCCAGACCGCACGACTTTCCTTTTTTATCCTCTTGTATCCCATCACCCCCTGTCCGATTCTTCTGTACCCAGGCAGGCAGTCATTTTAGCACCTGCCCATTCGGGCAGGTCCTCGTGCCTATAAATAGGGGTGGGTGACGTTCCCAAGACATGCACACCTGAATACTGGAGCTCGCCTATTAGAGCTGCAATCTCGAGTTCACAATCTTGGGGTTTGTCTGACCATCCGACTTCTCTTTTCCTTGCCATGTAACCCGCTGTAAACACTTCATTTAAATCAAGGGAAAGCCTATCACAAGAGTGGCATTCACCGTGACGGGCAAAGTCCAGTCTCGACCGCTGCCAGTGGTCTAATTCCCTCTAATCAATAATAACTGATAACTCGTGGTATCCTCTTTTCTACTCGCTGCCCTAACGTCGATCGTGGAGGTACAAATTTGGATTCAACAGAAACTGCGACCTTCAGATCGCGGATTGCCGGCGAAATCCTTGATTAGATGTCAGACCGCCAGTTCCCTCAGCGAGACCTCTCCGACCACAATGATGATTCTCTGTGGGAGGCCTTGGAGTAGTCCAAGCGGGAAGCCGAGCGGGCTTAGAAGGCAACTGATCAGCGGCTAGAAGCGATCAGTCAGGCCATGGCTATGTTAACCGAGCGTTTAGTGCCAAAGAAAGCCGCGGTTAACCTGGCGGTGACTCCGGTCCCTCCTCCTCCTCCTCCGTACTCGTTGCCGCAAGTCGCCAATTTCCAAACACTTCAAGAAGGTTTTGCAGCTCGGTAAACCTTCTATCAAGAGGTTGCTCAAGACATGCCGGCCCGGGTTCTAGACTTTCATGCCGCGACTCCTCATGTGGCCCGCTTCTCCTATCCGGCGGCCTGTCCGCCAGAGGCCGCGACCCGTTCTTCCTACCAGGCGGCTTGCCCACGAGTAGCTACAGCCCCGGTGGCCTATTATTCTATCCCTCTTCTCTTTGAAGATGTCGAGGAGACTTCTCCATTTGTAGATGAAGTTCGAGGGGAGCCAGCCCCAAATAACTTCAAGGAGCCGCGTCTGCCGGCATATAATGGGGAAGCTAATCTGGCTATCCATCTTCAAGCCTTTGAGTCGGCCATCGCCTTGAGAACTCTCACATATGCAACCAAGTGCAAGCTCCTTGTAACATCCTTCGATGGACAAGCAAGGGATTGGTTCTACGGGTTGCACCCTAGATTAATCAGCTGCTTCGCAGAGTTGCGCAAGGAATTTCTGCTCAAATTCTCCACCTCCAAGAAGAGGAAAAGTGGCCCGTCGGCCCTTTTTGAGATTAGGCAACGAGAAGACGAGACTTGGGCTTGTTTCGTTGATCGATTCCAAAAGGAGATTATGGAGATCCAGAATGTGGATCCGGAGCTATATCGAGTTGCTCTGATTCATGGCCTGAGGGAAGGCCCATTGAAGTTCGAAGCAAACATCAGAGAACTGAAAACTTATCAGGAGATGATAAGTTTGGCAAACATGTTCATAATGGGTAAGAAGAGTAACCCCGCATATGTCGCAAAGCTGATCAGCGACAAGGATCAACCCAACTCATCTTCCACTCATCAACCACCATACCACCATCCACCTCGACCCGATTTTGAACCCCATGCTTAGAGGGGGAGAAACTTCAGGCATAAACAGCCATCCTTTGGCCATCAATGATTTCAAGATCAGAAATCACCGTTGGCCGCCGCACCCGCTCCATCAATGACCATTCCACAAATAATGCCAATATATCTGCCAAAATATACTGCGGAACCACCTCTAGCTGCTCCATCCATCCAATATGATGATTTGCAAGAATCTTTTACCCCCTTAATATCACTATGGATGAAGTCGTCCAGATTCTTCAGAAGAGGCCATATTTCAGGAGGCCTGCTCCCTTAAAGTCGGATGTTCGAAATTGAAATCCGAACTTATTCTGTAAATACCAATAAGAGGGAGGGCATCTGACTGAGAATTGTCGGGCCCTCCGCTTGCTGATAGAAAGGCTTTTGGGAGAAGGAAAGCTCTGAGGCCTGATCCGGAAGGAAGTGCCTATTGAACCATCGACTGAGAAAGGAAAAGAAGCAGCCGAGGTTACTTGGGAATGCGCCGATGTGGAAGATGTCGGCCGTTTTGGGGAAAATCATCCTACAGCTGAATGCGTTAAGGTGAACGATGTGGGCCCTCTCGGTGACATTTACTGTATTCATGGGGGAGCTGGACCTGAGTCCTCCCGTAAATCAAGTGCGACAAAAGTCTTTAAGCAAGAAGTGGCTGCCACCTCAATATCTGCTCCTGAAAGCTTGATCGTCACTTTTGGCCAAGAGGATCTTCCTCCCAATGCAAATCCTTTTGATGACGCCGTGGTGATCAAAGCTATCATTGAGAACTACACAGTACACAAGATTTTGATTGACACAGGCAGTTCAGTCAACCTTCTCTTCCACCCAACTTTTGAAGCCCTAAAGACTGGAAAGCCCATGCTTTCCACCGAAGGGCCCCTCAACGGCTTCTCGGGAGAGAAGAAGGAAGTAGAGGGCTGCGTAAAGCTACTGGTATCTCTGGTAGGAATAATAAATTTGATCAACTTTGTGGTAGTGGACGCCCCGAACAGTTACTGTGCCATCTTCAGAAGGCCTATCCTGAATGCTTACAGAGCAGTGGTGTCTACCTTCCATCTAGCTTTCAAGTTTGCAGCCGAAGGAAGACACTATCGGATTCGGAGAAATCCAAAAGTAGCCCAGGAATGCTACGTGCAAACTGTCAACAAGATCACTGACATTCCACTCCCTGAGCTTCCAATTGAAGTCCTTGAGGTTGCTAAGCCGCCAGAAGCTGCGGAAGAGAGTGATCGAGAAGGGTCTCACCTGGAACCAGCCCAGGAAACCCCAACAAGTCCTTATTGCTGAAGGGGAAGGAAAAAGGCTTGTCATCAATGCGGAGCTGTCTGAAGAAGAGAAGGTCCAATTGATCTCCTGCCTTTTGGGGAATCTAGATGTCTTCGCTTGGTCAGCGGAAGATATGCCTGGAGTAGATCCAGATGTCGCCTTCCACCATCTCAATATCTCCCCCCCCCCCCCGATTTCAAGCCAATCCAACAGAAGAAGAGGGAGGTGGAGACCAAGTTGGCGGTTCCTATCAAAGAAGAAGTTACAAAACTTCTTAAAGCAAACTTCATTTCTGAAATCCAATATCCTACCTGGACATCAAATGTTGTGATGGTGAAAAAGCCAGGAGTAAAATGGCGAATGTGTGTAGATTTCACCAAACTTAATAAAGCATGTCCTAAAGATTGCTACCCTTTGCCTCAGATAGATCTATTAGTTGATTCCGCGGTTGGGTATAACTTTATGAGCTTTCTAGATGCATTCTCTGGCCATCATCAAATCAAAATGCACAAACCCGATATCTCTCACACGTATTTTATCACAAACAATGGGTGTTATTGTTATCTCGTAATGCCCTTCGGCCTTAAAAATGCGGGTGCAATGTACCAGAGAATGATGGACACGGTTTTTAAGCATCAAGAGGGATGAAATCTCAAAGTCTATGTCGATGATCTCCTTCTAAAAAGTAAAACCTTTTCGAGTAGAGACGTTTGCTACTCTACGAAGGTTCAAGTTAAAATTGAATCCATTGAAATGTGTGTTCGGAGCGAATAAAGGAAAGTTCCTTGGGCATCTTCTCACTCCTGATGGCCTTGCACCAAATCTCGATAAGGTGAAGGCTATTTTGGACATGGTCCCTCCTCGCAATCCGAAAGGAGTCCAACAGTTGGGGGGAAGGCTAGCAGGATTAAGCCGATTCATTTCAAAGTCAGGAGACAAGAGTGCTCCATTCTTCAAAACGATCCGAGGAGGAGCTAAATTCGAATGGAATGAGGAGTGCAACAGTGCCTTCGAACAATTAAAGCAGCAGTTGACATCAACCCTTCTACTCCAAAGCCCTCGTGAAGGGGAAATACTATTTTTATACTTAGGGGTTGGTCCCGACGCGGTGAGCTCTGTTCTCATCCGAGAGGAGAAAAAGAAGCAATTTCCGATCTAGTATGTTAGCTGTTGGGAAAATGATTTATCTTAACCCCTACAAATGAGTAGAATATGTGTTCTCAGAGTGAAAAATTAGTTAAAGTAAATATGCGTTGAATAGTATTCGACGCAACGTCGAAGTGTAGTCGACGTTCTTCTCAGAATGAGTCAAAGTAGTTCTAAACAGAATTCGACGTAACCAAAGTCGACGTAACTCTGATTTCTAGTCGACGCACCCAGTAAAGTCGACGCACCTCTGTCGACGCTCTTTCCATATTTTCTTCTCGACGTCTAGCCAGGCTGAAATCGATGCTTACGTCGAATAGTAATCGATGCACGTCGATTTCTATGTCAAATTCAAAACACGCCAGATCTATTTCTTTCTTTCTGTAGATCTGATTCTTATGGAATTATATTATTCTTTTATATCCATTCTGAATCAGTCTTTCCTTCTAATTGATTCTTGGCTAAATTGATTAAGTTTATTATGGATATTATTTGAAATCAGAATGATCTCTTTCCTTCTACAGAAATATTGATTATGGAATCTTTTCTCTCTTACTATTTCTCTGACTGCTAATTGATTATTCTCCTATAGTATTCTTTGAATAAACAGAGCTATAAATAAGAGGGAAATCGGCAGAGAAGAAGTAGTGATCCACTCCATCCATTTGAAAAAGAGGAAAAGCTCTCAAGTGAAAAGTGAGAAAGCTGAGAAAAGTGAAAGAGTGCTGCAGCAAAAAAAAAGCCTTCTTATTCTCCTCCTTCTAAAGCAATTCTGCTGTCATTTCTGAAAGCTCTCACTGAAAGAGAAAAAGGCCAACAATATCCTTCTCACTATAGGAGAGAGATTTTAAATTCACTATACTTGTGCTTCTAATCTTCTTGCTAGGAAGAAGATTCTTTCTTGCTTTAATTGTTTTTCTTCTACTTCTTCTTCTTATTCTTATTTCATTTTCAAATTATGTAAAAGAGTTTTTAGAATCTCTCTTCAAAAAATTCAGTTGTAGTGGTTCTAAGAGTCTCCTTATCAAAAGACTCAGGCTGGTTCTAAGAGTCTCCTTATCAAAAGACTCAGTGCAAGATAGTGAATTCCTACCAAGGGGGTAGAAGAGTGGACTACCCAAAGTTTGGGGAACCACTATATTTCTTTGTGTTGTGCTGTGATTTTCTTTTTGCTATTTCTTTTGCTTAATTCTTGTTGGTGTGTGAGAAACTTAAATCTGTGAATATTACCCATATATATATATATATTTATTAACTTTGCACAAAATATTTTTAAATCTCTATTCACCCCCCTCTAGAGAATTCTAGTGAGGCTAACTGTGCACTTTCAATTGGTATCAGAGGGAGGTTGATCAAAAAGGGGTAACTCCTTGATCAAAAAAGATCCTACCTCATATATATATATATATTTCTAAAAACTATTTTTTTTACATGACACAAATCAAAGATTATGCATCCTCCAGACCACCAGTTTGCAACCTTGAAAAGTTTGCACTTTGGAAAACAAGAATTAAAATTTATCTAAAATCTATTGATGGAGAATTATTTGATGTTATTATGACTGGTCCTCCCAAGCCATTCAAGAAGGACTCAAGTGGAAAGGTCACACAAACACTTGCTCCAAAGGCTGAATGAACAGATGAAGAAAAGAAAGCTCATGCATGTGATGCCAAGGCTATGAATATCTTAGTCTCAACCCTCTCAGATGAAACCTTCCAAAAGATTGCTGAATGTGAGTCAGCTAAGGAAATATGGGAAGCTCTCACTAAAATGGTAGAAGGGAGTGCTGATGAGAGAAAAGATAGAAAGGCAATACTCATCTCTCAATATGAAAACTTCCAGAAGAAAGATAGTGAAAGTGGTGCTGACATGTATGCCAAATTCAGCCTCATAATAAATTAGTTAAGAACACTTGAGAAGGACATATCTCTCACTGAGATAAATGACAAATTGCTAACTTGCTTCCCTTGCTCTTGGGACTCAAGAATTTGGCCAATTAGAGACTCCAGAAGCCAAAATAAAATCTCAACAGATGTTCTGTTGGGTAAATTAAGATCCTATGAACAGTTGCTGAAAATAAGAGCTGAGAAAGAAGTGAAAGAAAAGATGCCTTCACTCTCAAAGGAAAAGAGTATTGCTTTAAAAGCTACTGCAGGTGAACCCTCTACAAGTGATGAGGAGCTGATCAGTCTACTGGCCAGAAGGTTCAAGAAGTGGATCAAAACAGAAGGTCCAGAAGGAGAGATTCAAAAACCAGGTATAATAAAACTCCTACTACAGAGATTATATGTTACTCTTGCAGGAAACCTGGACACATTGCACCTGAATGTCCTAAAGAGATCAGTAACAAGAAAGATCTGAAAAGAATAGATCTAAAGAAGAAGAAGAAAGAGAAAGGATTCATTGCTCAATCATGGAGTGATTCAGAATCTGAAGGAAGTACCTCATCTGAAAATGATCAAGAAGAGGCTAAGCAAGAGGAAACCTGTTTGATGGCTACTGAGAAGCCTGAAGATAAACCTCTGGTAAATATATTTGATGATATAAACTTCTCTTCTACTGATTTTAGAAATAATTTCAAATAATGTTGTTTAGATCAAGTCAAATCTGAAAAGGAAATAAAAGAACTAAGAAATGAATTGAACAATCTCAAACAAATGGATACACAATATAAAAACTATGAGCTCAGTCAAGAACTCTTTAGATCAGAGGAGCGACTAGATAAAATAAATACTGAAAATCAAACACTGAAAAATGAGCTAGCAAAGGCAAAAGCCTTTGAAGATTCTCTAAATAGCAGAAGTCAAAAACTTAAGAAAATCTCTGAAAATCTCACTGATAGATTTAGACAACTAGAGTTTAATACTGATTTAGAACCCAGACATCAGTTACCCAGCAAACTTGTCTGGAGACATCCTATCCACTTCACTAGGAAGAATAATCTCATAGGAGAAGAATCACAAGAAAATCCAAAAACAACTACTGTTTTTAATAAAAATAATTTCACAATGTATGAAGGAATCCTAGGTAAATATCCTCTGAAAAGAAACAAACTTGCGTCGAATCAGTATCGACGTGCGTCGAATTCTACTCAACGCATCTCAAATAATACATCGATTTCTAATCAACGCATACACCGAAATACGTTGACTCCCAATCAACGCAACCTCTCCTATGCTTCGACTAAAAGAGAACATAGAATGAAGGAAGCGTCGACTTCGACTCGACGCAACCTTAAACATACGTCGAATTCATATCGACGCAACCAATCTAACAGAAATATCTCCTTTTCCAAAAAGTCTTCTCAATCCATTTCTTTTTATAATGAATACTATTTCTGCAATATTACTAAAGACTGTTGGTATGATAAGCCAACACTCCCAAAGAAGAAAGGGTACTCTGAAAAAACCAACTTACTCTTTCATTGAACCTTTTTCTGTTGGGAGGAAGGGACCCCAGCTTAGCAGGGTCCAAACTAATGTTTAACATCTTATGTGCAAATGTATCACACATTCAGGCTGGTGTGGTACTTGGATAGTGGATGCTCCATGCACATGACAGGGTACAACAATCTATTAACCAACTTTGAAGATAGACATGGACCATCAGTGACTTTTGGAGACTCTAGCTGTGGCCAAACTAGGGGCTTTGGAGATTTCAAAGAAGGGAAAGTTACCTTCAAGAATGTGGCAGTAGTCAAAGGACTGAAGCACAATCTGATAAGTATAAGTCAGATATGTGACAGTGGTAAGTATGAGGTAAAATTCACCACACTATTTTGCCATATTATTGATGTCAAGACTGGTGTCATAGTACTCAATGGAATTAGAAAAGGGAAAGTATATATAGTAGACTTTAGCTCCACACCCACAGAAGTTTGTTTGTTCAACAATATTATTGATAAAAGTGAATTATGGCATAGGAGACTGGGCCAGCTGCTTACTAAAAATGATAGGCTACAAATATTCTCACAAAGAAAATGCCTATATGAGGATCATGAGTCAGGTACTCCTCCACTCCATCCCTGACCTATGTAGGTCAAAAGGAATTCCTATTCCTCCTGGAAAAAGGATGTCCATAGCACTCTTCTCAAAATGGACACTACCTTCAAATTCAAGAAATGCTGGATGGACACTGCCTTCAAATTCACTCCTCTATCAGGCACATGCAAACCCAGTTGGATGGGGTAAATGCCTCTGTGCAAGTACTCAAAACCTCTGTGTCTTCATCTAAGGTTACTAAATCATTCTTAACCTCCTTGGCTAAGAAGGTTAAGAAGGGGGAGAAGTTAGATGAAGAACAGCTCTCCAGCCACAAATCTCACTCACACAAAACCTTTCCAACATCAAAATCTGATAGCCTTGCTTTGCCTAAAACCATTGGGAATGAAATAGTACCTGAGCTACATACTACAGAACAGCTAATAGATGTACTTTATATAGCAAAAGAGGCTGAACAACAAGTAGCTCTCTTACAAGGGGAGGCAAGTAGAGTAGAAAAAGTAGCTGAAAAAGAAGCTGAAGAAGCAGAAAAAGAAAGTATAAAGGAAGTTCTATCTCAGGGGGGGGGGGGGGGGCAGACTGCTTTGACTCAGGGAGAGCTGAATGAACAGGAACAACTCACCTGTATAAAGGAAGTTCTATCTCAGGGGGAGCAGACTGCTTTGACTCAGGGGGAGCTGAATGAATAGGAACAACTCACCTCTATAAAAAGACCTGATCTCCCTTTAGTATTCTCTAGGAAGAGAAAAACTCCTCCTACTCCTCCTGAATGATTTGTTGAACAATTTTGACTCAGGGGGAGTTGAATGATATGTTGAACAATTTTGAGCAGAGCTCTATTTTTAATACTTAAGTACCGCTTGATCTGTACAAAAAGTCTATTATATGATTTCTTTCTCCATTATCTTCTGATATATCTCTTTTCTATAAATATGCTTTGATGTGTTGATTACAAGCTGATAAAATTTCTCTAATGAATAGGGTTAAGACAAATAGGGGGAGATTGTTGGGAAAACGATTTATCTTAACCCCTAGAAATGAGTAGAATATGTGTTCTCAGAGTGAAAAATTAGTTTAAGTAAATATGCATTGAATAGTATTCGACGCAACATCGAAGTGTAGTCGACGTTCCTCTCAGAATGAGTCGAAGTAGTTCTAAACAGAATTCGACGTAACCAAAGTCGACGTAACTCTGATTTCTAGTCGACGCACATCTATCGACTCTCTTTCCATATTTTCTTCTCGACGTGCGTCGATTTCTATGTCAAATTCAAAACACGCCAGATCTATTTCCTTCTTTTTGTAGATCTGATTCTTATGGAATTATATTATTCTTTTATAGCCGTTCTGAATCAGTCTTTCCTTCTAATTGATTCTTGGCTAAATTGATTAAGTTTATTATGGATATTATTTGAAATCACAATGATCTCTTTCCTTCTACAGAAATATTGATTATGGAATCTTTTCTCTCTTATTATTTCTCTGACTGCTAATTGATTATTCTCCTATAGTATTCTTTGAATAAACAGAGCTATAAATAAGAGGGAAATCGGCAGAGAAGAAGTAGTGATCCACTCCATCCATTTGAAAAAGAGGAAAAGCTCCCAAGTGAAAAGTGAGAAAGCTGAGAAAAGTGAAAGAGTGCTGCAGCAGAGAAAAAACCTTCTTCTTCTCCTCCTTCTAAAGCCATTATGCTGTCATTTCCGAAAGCTCTCACTGAAAGAGAAAAAGTCCTACAATCTCTTTCTCACTATAGAAGAGAGATTTCAAATTCATTATACTTGTGCTTCTAATCTTCATGCTAGGAAGAAGATTCTTTCTTGCTTTAATTGTTTTTCTTCTACTTCTTCTTCTTATTCTTATTTCATTTTCAAATTGTGTAAAGAGTTTTTAGAATCTCTCTTCAAAAAATTCAGTTGTAGTGGTTCTAAGAGTCTCCTTATCAAAAGACTCAGGCTGGTTCTAAGAGTCTCCTTATCAAAAGACTCAGTGCAAGATAGTGAATTCCTACCAAGGGGGTAGAAGAGTGGACTACCCATAGTTTTGGGAACCACTATATTTCTTTGTGTTGTGCTGTGATTTTCTTTTTGCTATTCCTTTTGCTTAATTCTTGTTGGTGTGTGGGAAGCTTAAATCTGTGAATATTACCCATATATATATATTTATTAACTTTGCACAAAATATTTTTAAATCTCTATTCACCCCCCCCCCCCCCCTCTAGAGAATTCTAGTGAGGCTAACTGTGCACTTTCATTAGACATATCCCCAAAGATGCGGAAACTAGATATTCGATTCTGGAGAAGCTAGCTCTAGCTTTAGTAATGTCAGCTCGCAGGCCACGCCCTTATTTTCAAGCTCATCATATTCAGGTGGTTTTGGATCATCCGCTGAGAAGTATTCTAGAAAACCCGGACCACTCAGGAAGATTAGTCAAATAGGCTATAGAGCTGAGTGAATTCGAAATTTCTTATATACCCAGAACTGCCATCAATGCACATGTGTTGGCAGATTTCCTGGTAGATATAACAGAATCTGGTCCTAAACAGATGGAGGGATCTCCTTTGGCCTGGATCATCTATGTAGATGGAGCTTCGGGTAAAAACTATGTGGGAGCCAAAGTTGTTTTAATCAGTCTAAATGGCATCAAGCTTGAACAGGCTATCAAGTTCTTCTTTCCGGTCACGAATAATCAGGCAGACTATGAAGCACTCCTGACCGGTTTAAGACTTGCAAAGGAGCTGGGAATAGAGCACGTGCATATCAAAACTGACTCTCTTGTGATGGCTTCGCAAGTGTTGGGGAACTTCGAAACAAGGGAGCCCATGCTGAAAAAGTATTTGTTGTTGGTAAAATTAGAGATTGGGAAGTTTAGATCGTTCATCATTGAACATATTCCAAAAACGCAGAACGAAGAAGTAGATGAGTTATCAAAGTTCGGTCTTCCATCAGGGTGAGTGACCTCTGAACTTTTCCATCCGACAACGGAAGAAGGAGAATTAATGCAGGTTGATCAGCATCCGTATTGGAAGGATCTCAACGAGCTGTATTTATCAAAAGGGGAATTCCACCCGTCTATCAAAGATAGGAGAAGATTCAGAAGGAAGGCAGCTTACTATTGCTTAGTAGCGGGAGTCTTGTACAGGAAGACTCCCATTTCTCCTCTGGCACGATGCATTTATGAGGAAGAAGTTCCAATCATACTCCGGAAGGAACATTCAGGAGAATGCGGTAGCCATTCTGGGGTAAAGACTTTGGAAAATACGATCTTGAGACAAGGGTATTTTTGGCCAACTATGAGAAAATATGTCGAGGCATTTGCTAAGCGATGTGTTCAGTGTCAGAAGTTTGCTCCGCTTCAACATCTAACAGCTCGGACACTTAGACCTCATCAGACCTTTTCCGATGGCCAGCGGTCATCGTCGCTTCATAATCATCATGATCGATTATTTCAGCAAGTGGATTGAGGCAAAAGCAATGGCCAAAACTACAACACAGATTATTAGAAATTTTATCTGGGGAGAAATCATCTGTCGGCATGGGGTTCCATTGACAATCGTCACCGATAATGGTCCTCAGTTCAACAACTCAGAAATGATCCATTTCTGCGACCAGGTCGGAATTGAACTTCGATTCTCTTATATACATCACCCCAGGAGCAATGGCCAGGTGGAAGCCACAAATAAGCAAATTTAGTATCTTCTGATGAAGAGGGTTCTTGATCATAAAGGGAACTGCACATATCAACTTCCTTCAATGCTCTGAACTCTCCGAACTACACCATATTCAGCCACAGGGGAAACGCCATTCAAACTGTCTCATGGTTCAGAGGCAGTCATTCCGAAAGAGTTTGAAGTAGTCACCCCCAGGGTTATGTATGGAAAGTAAGGGGAGAAGCATGGATAAACTATAATGATGAAGGAATCAAGTACAGCCTGGATTTAATTGAAGAGCTTTAAGATGAAGCTACTATCAGGCAGGAGGAAATGAAAAGAAGAATGACAAAATATTTTGACAGGAATGTCAGAATTAAACAATTCGCGGTTGGTGATATTGTGTTAAAGAAAGTAGATGATGCAGCTAGAACATGCATGGTTGGAAAGCTAAATCCCAACTGGGTAGGGGCATTCATCATCAAAGAAGTATTGAAGAACATGTCTTACCTGTTGGATTGATAGGCGCCCTTAGAGGGGGGGTGAATATGGGAAGAAAATTTTTTTATATAATTTTATGAAAATTACTAAATTATATTATAATAGGAAAAGGCAAAATAACAATTTAGCTAAATTAAGAGAATATCATAATATCCATGTTTAGAATCAAGTACTAAATTGTTTTATGATGAGAGAGATTGAAATAAACAATTTAGATAAAGTAATTAGAATTGAAAACTTAGTAACCAATATTTTAGAGATTATGCCAAAGGAGAGAAATCAAGTAAACACAAATAGAGACATGATTGTATTTATATAAAAAGGTGTTTACATAAATTTGATTTTAATATCGCTAGAAATCGGAGGCGTACAAATGAAAATGATTTTTCCTTTTCAATACCGACTCGTATCCCCACGAACCGGTTGGCTTTAGCCTATCCTTCCCTGGATATGGCCTCAAGCCGCTATATCCAATCCTTCCTCGGATATGACCTCGAGCACCCCCTAGATCTAATCTCCTAGACCTAGTCGCCAACACACGAGGCGAATTCCCCCTAAGCCGTGCAAGGACCTAGTCGCCAACACAAGGCGAATTCTCTAAGCGGTTACAAAAATATATGGAATGAAAATAATGATAACAATAATAAAAACTCCCTATATGAGATCTTCTGAAGCCGGAGATGAAGGATCGTTGTAGTATGAGCGAGGTCGAAGTGATCGTCCTTCGGGTGTAGCGTGATGTAGTCCTCCTCCAGAATTCTCCTTAAGCTTTTTGTGGGAGATCCATCTTCGGCAGCATAACAACAATAGAAATGTGGCACAAGCAATCTCTCTGGGATGGATGTCCAAAATGAGAAAGAAAGCTCCAATTTATAGAACTTCTCGCTAACGCCTGCGGAAGCTCCTAGCGCCTGTGGTAGCGATCGTGTAGAAGCGGTTATGAAACCGTCGCAGCGTGGCGCTGTGCACAAACTCGAGCTAGCGCCAGGCGGTAGCGGTAGCGCTAGTGCCAGGCGGTATCCCTAGAGCTGGCGGTAGCTCTCCTTCAGATAATTTGATTTGAAGCTGCTAGCTACCTGTGGAGTATTGCTCCTATAGTTCCTGCACACTATAAACACACGACAAGCAAGATCAAATACAATATGAGATTTGTTATTCTCAAACAAAGGGATGTGACACACATGTCCAACAATCTCCCCCTTTTGATAATAACAAATCCTCTTAGCAAGAAGTCAACAAAGGTGTTTATAGAATATGATAAGCGAGATAAAAGTGCAACTATAGTATTTGATAAGCATGAGAAAGTGCATACTCCCCCTATCTTAATGCTCCCCCTACATAAATGTAATTTATATTTTACTCCCCCTAAAATGATAGATTGCATGAATTAGTCTCCCTTTTATCTTCTAGATTTTCTCCCCTTGATTTCTTCAATTAATCTCCCCCTTTTTGTATTATCAAAAGAAGGTGGGGTAAGGGAAGCAAGGAAGCATTCCTTAGGAATTATAAATCATGATCGAGTTTTTGTAATATATGAAATGATAAAGAGTTTAAACATAGTATATAAGAGATTTCAAATAAAAAGATAAGAGTTGTAAGCAAGCGGAAGATTATAAGAAACATCCTTTTGAAAGCATGAAAAGCACAAGTATAAATATGAGTTTAAGTTAAAAATGTAAAGATATTTTAACCTTTTTGAAATCTCAAAATTTTACATAAAGTTACCAAGCATGAAATGAACATATTAAAAATAGAATATACTACAATGTTAATTAATTTCAAGTGTAAGAGATACCAAACATTGTAGAGATCATGCTAGGTTATCTAGTGCATTTCTTATATAAAGAGTAGTATAGATAAAGCATTAGAATCCAATACTCATAAGAAGAAGTGTTATGAAAGATAATGAAGTGCACATAAGTGTATTTCGAGCAATGTTAACAAATGATGTAAATCACAAAATACAAGACATATGTAGAGTAAAGTGCACAATAAAACACAAGTATATTAACTTTCACACGCATTAATGCACATAATTTTTAACAAAGTGGTGTAATAACCAAGGTTTGCACAAGACACTTTACTATTCTTTCCAAGTAGTACTTGGTGGAGTTATATTTGTCTATATATTTTTTGTTCACTTTTGTGAGACAACATTCTCCGAATACACTTGTTTTGCAAACCCAAACAAATTTTTTAATCTCAACCACTTTTCTTAATTTTTAAGTACAATTCAAATGCAGTGTAGATAATAAACTTATGCAAGTTTTAATTCATTGTACAATTACAATACACAAGCAAACATCTTTTAAATTTAAACACACATGTTGATTACCAAATTAAGTGAGTGAAATGTATCATTATCAATCACAAAACATTTACTCATACTTAGAGGCATGCTAAGCCTGGATCTACACATATTTTTTCAATACAATTGATGCACTTAATTAGATATATCAAAGCATGAGAAACAAAACAATATTCATAGTAATATGAAGAAACAAGTTTTAACATTGTAGATAATTCTAAATAATAGAATACATACATGTTTGATATTAGCAATAAAGATCATACAATTTTTTTTTGTTGTTTTAAAAAAAAATAATGAAAGAAAAATAGAAAACCACAAAAACATATTTTTGTATTTTTGAATTTTGAAGTTTTGTAGTTGATTTTTCATAATATAAATAAACCAAAAATAACAAAAGTCAGAAACACAAAAACTAAGTAGTACATATGAACTAATATATTTTTATAGATTTTTAGAAATTTTAAAAAACAAAAAATGAACATCCACGCTAGCACCGACGCTAGTGCTAGCGCGGATAACAGTAAGTGATTTTTTGAGAATTTAAAATTTTCACCTTTTGATCTTGATTAAGAGTCCTTAGAGTAGTCTTATGAAGAAATTTTGTAATTTATGGAGATGTCTTGATTGCTAAAATTGCATAAAACATTAGCATTTTTCAATTAACTCATTCTAAGATGTCTAAGACTCCTAATTCCAACCTTAACATTTGACACCTTGCATTGGGAAGAGGTTTAGTGAATATATCAGCAAGTTGAGAGTATGTGCCAATGAACTTATCCTAACATTTTCCTTTTTAATGTGATCCCTTATGAAATGATGACGTGCATCTATATGTTTGGATCTAGAATGATGTACTGGATTATTTGTAAGATCAATGACACTTTTGTTGTCACATTTTAATTCAATATGTTTTAGATGAAAACCAAAGTCCTCTAGAGTTTTGCTCATCCATAGTGCTTGTGCACAACAACTCCCTAATGCAAAGTATTCGGCCTCCGTGGTGGAGAGTGCAACCGAATTTTGTTTCCTACTAAACCATGCAACTAATGAAGTCCTAGAAAATGGCAAGTACCGCTAATGCTTTTTCTATCAAGTGAGCAATCTGCGTAGTCCGAATCGGAATAGCCGTGAAGTGTAAATTAATTATTATGCGGGTACCATAATCCTAATCTAGATGACCCAATTAGATATCTAAAAATTCATTTTACCGCTTTTAAGTGAGATTCTTTTGGATTGGATTGAAATCGAGCACATAAACATACGTCAAACATAATATCGGGTCTAGTAGCACTTAGATAAAGTAGTGATCATATCATACCTCTATATAAAGTTTGATCTATAGAAATTCCCGATTCATCTTTTCCTAATTTTAGAGATGCACTCATTGGAGTAGAAGCTTGTTTAAGGTTTTCAAATCCAAAGTGTTTAAGCATATCAAAGACATATTTAGTTTGACATATAAAAATACCATCATTTTTTTGTGATATTTGAAAACCAAGAAAGTAAGAAAGTTCTCCTACAAGACTCATTTCAAATTCATTTTTCATCTCTAAAATAACTTCATTACACAACTCTACATTAGTAGATCCAGAGATTATCATCAACATATATTTGCAAAATAATCAAATCATCATTATTGTGCTTAATGAAGAGAGTATTATCGACACTTCCCATAATATAACTGTGCTTTAATAAAAATGATGTAAGTCTTTCATACCATGCACGGGGTGCTTGTTTTAAACAATAAAGCGCTTTTTCTAGTTTATAAACATGATTGGGAAATTTTTCACTAATAAAACCGGGGGGTTGTTCAACATAAACTTCTTCTTTTACAAACCCGTTTAGAAAAGCACTTTTTACATCCATTTGAAATAATTTTATTCTTTTAAAGCTTGCAAATGCTAGAAAAATTCGTATAGATTCCAATCTAGCAACGAGTACAAAAGTTTCATCAAAATCTATCCCCTCAATTTGTGAACATCCTTGTGCTACTAAGCGTGCCTTGTTTCTAATGATTCTAGACTCACCATTTAATTTATTTTTATAAATCCATTTTACACCTACAACTGGGTGATTAGATGGCCTTTCTACTAATTTCCAAACATTATGTCGCTCAAATTGTTCTAACTCTTCATTCATAGCCAAAAACCAAAATTCATCATTTAAAGCGGTATAAATGTTTTTTGGTTCAATTTCAGAAACAAAACAAATATTTGAATAAGATTCATGAAGAGAAGAGCGAGTTCTTACCCCGTGGATGGTTCACCATTTACTAATTCCCGTGGATGATCCTTTGTGAATTTCAAGGCACTTGGAGGTACATATTCATCTTTCTTGGCCTCCTCTTCTTCTTCTTTGGAAGGTTCCTCGTCACCATGCTCCAAAGATTGTAAGTGATCATCCTCTTTGCCTGCGGAAAGTCTTTCTATACAAGGAACAAGTTCATCAAATTTCACATTAATTGATTCTTCAACTTTTCTAGTTCTTTTATTAAAAATTCTATAAGCTTTACTATTTGAAGAATATCCAAGAAAAGTTCCTTCATCACATTTTTCATCAAACTTTCCCAAGTTATCTTTAGTATTTAAAGTGAAACACTTACAACCAAAAACTTTGAAGTAAGATACGTTAGGTTTCTTTTGAAAATAAAGTTCATATGGTGTGTGATTAAAAGATGGGTGAAGCATGATTCTATTTATAACATAACATGATGTATTTACTGCTTCGGCCCAAAAAGACTTAAGCAATTTATATTCACATATCATAGTGCGTGCTAGTTCTTAAAGTGTCATATTCTTTCTTTCTACAACACCATTTTGTTGTGGTGTGCGTGGTGTGGAGAACTCATGTTTAATACCTAACATATCACAAAAAGATGTAAACTTTTCATTTTCAAATTCTCTTCCATGATCCGAGCGAATGCATTTAATTTTTAAATCACTTTCATTTTGAATACGAGTACATAATTTTGCAAATTCGCAAAACGCATCGGATTTGGAAGAGAGAAATAATGTCCAACAATATCTTGAAAAATCATATATTAAAACATATCTATATAATCTATCACCAAGACTTGCGGTGCTAACGGGACCAAAAAGATCCATATGAATTAATTGCAAGGGTCTTGTAGTTGAAATGAAATTTTTACTTTTAAAATAGGATTTAGTAAATTTACCTTTTTAACATGGTGAACAAAGTGAAGGTAAAGTTCCATTTAACATAGGCAATCCTCTAATTGAATCACTTTGGCAAGTTTAACAATAAGCTTTGTGCTAGCATGTCCTAGCCGTCTATGCCAAAGTTCTAATTCATCATTTTTTGTGATAAAACATTTTATAGATGATTTAGAAAGATCATGAAAAGAAACAATATAAACATTAGGTATTCTTTTGGCCGCTCTAGCCAATCCTTCCCGGAATATGGCCTCGAACACCCCCTAGATCTAATCTCCTAGACCTAGTCGCCAACACACGCGGTGAATTACCCCTAAGCCACGCAAGGACCTAGTCGCCAACACAAGGCGAATTCCCTAAACGGTTACAAAAATATATGGAATGAAAATAATGATAACAATAATAAAAACTCCCTATATGAGATCTTCTGAAGTCAGAGATGAAGGATCGTTGTAGTATGAGCGAGGTCGAAGCGATCGCCCTTCGGATGTAGCGTGACATAGTCCTCCTCCAGAATTCTCCTTAAACTTTTTGTGGGAGATCCATCTTCGGCAGCATAACAACAATAGAATTGTGGCACAAGCAATCTCTCTGGGATGGATGTCCAAAATGAGAAAGAAAGCTCCAATTTATAGAACTTCTCACTAGCGCCTACGGTAGCTCCTAGCGCCTGCAGCAGCGATCGTGTAGAAGTGGTTACGAAACCGTCGTGGCATGGCGCTGTGCACGAACTCTAACTAGCGCCAGGCGGTAGCGCTAGCGCCAGGCAGTATCCCTAGCGCTGGCGGTATCTCTCCTTTAGAGAATTTGATTTGAAGTTGCTAGTTACCTGTGGAGTATTGCTCCTATAGTTGCTGCACACTATAAACACACGACAAGCAAGATCAAATACAATATGGGATTTGTTATTCTCAAACAAAGGGATGTGACACACATGTCCAACATTCTTGTCTTCAGACAAGCGATGGAGAAGACATCTCGCGCACTTGGAGTGGTGACGGTCTCAAACGCTTTTATCCTTAAATTTTTTTTCATTTCTTGCATTTTTGGATATTCAATGAGAAGCCCTATACTGACACTTTTCCTTGTCTGGTGACTTTTTATATTTTTTATATCCCTCATTGGACCTTGGAGGCATTGCCAAGTTCTGCTCGAACCCCCTCAGATTATAGTCATTAGCGTAAAACCATGGAGACCACGTGTAGCGGGGAGTTTTCGTACACGTGTAGTAGAAGCTTGCCAATTCCTGTGCGATGGTTCAGAACCTTGGATCCTGACTGATATCTAACACACCTCTGCATCAAGGGAGGTCTAGGTGACTGTTAGCTCTATCATGCCCCGAAAGGGGTATAGTTACATATTTGATGATCTTTCTAAGGAAAGCAATGTTCGTCGCCTAGGCCAACCTGCCCAACTGATCATCTTAGTATGTGACCATCGAATACTCCTAAAGGAACTCTCGAGTGGAGACTAGAGGGGACCCACAACGAAGTTGATATATCTGAGGAAAGCAATGTGCGTCGCCTAGGCTCACCTGCCCAATTGATCAACTCGGCTTGTAACCCTAGGCTAGAGAGCAGTTGAGTTATCGAAATTTTTATAGCTCTTATGACCACTTGAGGAAAGCAATGTTTGCCGCCTAGGCCCACCTGCCCACTTGATCATCTGAGTCTGTACCTACTCTTTTCCTTTTTTCAGAAAATTATCTTTACAGCTCTTATGACCACTTGAGGAAAGCAATGTTCGCCGCCGAGGCCCTCCTGCCCACTTGGTCATCTGAGTCTGTAATTATTTTACTTCTTTACAGGGAGTTATTCCATCTCTTATGGTCCTTTAAGACCATTCGGGAGAAAACAGGGTTTAACAGGTATCACAGGGCGGTTTGACCTATAAAACCGATCAGCTTGAGATAAGCAGGTGTAACAGCAATAAGATATAAGTTCTAAGACAAGGTGGTCTAACTCATTAAGCCGCCCGGCTTGAATAAAACAACAGCTTAATACACTAACCGATCGGTTAGAATGAATCTATCCGTAGAGGCTAGAAAAATCCTAGCTTTAAAAGCTAGAGAATGTGCTACAATAGGTTAAGCCACAAGGCAATGAGATAAACAGGTTGTTGACAATGATTTTAACCGACCGGATTACTTGAATGACTTGTGGAACTTATTGCATTATCTCAATGGTATCCTTCGGTCAGTCTGAATCGGGTTGATCACCAATTAATGCAGTTGATTAATATTGCGAGTTGACACATGAAGTATCCGCTCGGTTTATATTAAAACACTCAACAAAGATCGGGATTCTCTTATAGGGATTCTCTTAATATTGCGAGTTTCCCGGATTCCGCTCAGTTTAAAATTGATCGACTCGATTTATTAGTCGCCCAGATTGTATGTTGGTTGCACGACTTGTTAATTATCATCTGAGCTTATGGAGAATTCTCCTTTGACAACTTCATGAAGAGGAGTTCGAATTAATGACCGCTCGGATTGAGAAGTAGCCGCGTATCTTAATAATCGCTCATCTCTTATTGTAATCTAGATCTATGTTCCATTACATCATTTTTTAAGTATTCGGGGGTTATGTGAACAAGTCGCCCGAGTTATGCGGTAGCGGCACGACTTGGTATTTGTCTTGTTAATTTCAGAGGCATTATCTCGAATTCTTGAAAATGTGGAATGCGGATTATTAGTCACCTGCTGTATATGCAAGCCGCAAGGCCTATTATTTATGAGAAGGACTTGTGAAGATTTCATTTCAGACATTTTTTAAGCTGCGATTCATCTTTACTGAATGACGGTACACTCAATCCGTCCGGACAGAATCTTATGATATTCGGGCTATTTATTTATTTAGAATTCTCACAAAGTGAGAGCTCGAATTGCTAACCGCGCGAACCAAACTTTAATCGTGTGTCTTGATATATTCTCTAGGGAGTTCAAGAAAGAACTTGCGGTTTATAAGGCCTAATGCTAAAATAAGAGTCACGTATTGCAAGTAAGTAAAAGTCGCAAAGACAAGCCGTTGAACAGGTAACAATTCTTTCATTCAATTTCCCAAAAAATACATATTAGATTGTATAAACCGACCGACTAAACAGGCTTAAGTCGTCGGGTGAAAAATAAAAATAAGTACAAAAAATGATGACTACTCGTCCGACTTAAGTTTCTTGGTCACAGGAGAGCTCGAGTCCTCACTATCGTCAATATTGATATCAGGCAAATATCCTTTGCTAATCGACGAAGAGCTTGACGAACTACTACTCGAGCTGCTCGAGCCGCCCGACCTTCGTCGCTTAGGCCGCTCAGTTTCTTCTCCAGAGTCACCGGACTCTAAACCCGAACTGCCTTTCTTCTCTCCGTCGGCTGCGGCAGGTTCCTCTGCGCCGTCTTCTTCATCATCGCTTTCTTCTTCCGAGCTGCTTTCATCGACCTTGTTTTTTCCTTTGGCTCCGCGCCTAATCTTATCGAATTTCTTCTGTAAAGATAGATAAGCGTCCGAGAATATAAACTTTTCAAAACCCAGACCAAAGCCGCCAAGTTCCCTCAAGCGGTCAAAGGCTCCATCAATCCCCTCGGCGATATGGGGAAAGAGCTTGTCCTGATAGACCGGGTCTGTTACATCTTTTTTTTCTGCCAAAAGGAACAAAGGTTAGACTGCACGGTTTGAGTAATATGAGAATCGACTAACATGGTGATAACTTACCAACTCCACTTCTCTTAGTCGCGCGACCTCTTTTTTCAATTCGGCATTTTCCTTCTCCAGATGATTATTCGCCTTGATCAATCTGTTGAAACTCATGCCCATGAAATGGTTAGTAACAAAGCTCCCGACGCTAACCCGCGCGGCCAGCCGCGGGAGCTCTTTCTCGGGAACCCTCCTTAACTTCCTGAAGTTCCGTCGGTCGTACAAGGCAATACCGGCGGCTTCTGCATGGAGGCCAGATTTTTCATTTTCCCAATGAGGGAGCGCGGTAGAAACATGAACGTCGTCACCACCTGGGTGCCAGCACAAGGTCGGGCGACCTTTTAAGTATTCCTTCACGTTGTCGAAGGAGCGAAGGGAAGAGAAATCACCGGAAGAAGTAGATTCCTCTTAATCAGATACCAGCGGCTTGCTCTTACTCAGCCTCTGTCTTTTTTCCTTTTGGGTCAGAATCAAACCTCCCTGACTGATCGGTTTGTTCTTTGGGAAGATAGCAGTAGCTGTAAAACCAAAGTAAAATGTCAATACAAAAGCCGCACGGTCAATAGGGAAACAGATGGCGGATTGTGAGCGACTTTCTGTCTTCAGGCTGGATACCCGCCAATTAAGAGAGCAGTGGAATGCAGTAACTTACATTAAGCCGCTCAGTCTTAAGGAGCGAATAGGTCTTCAACTCGACCTCGTTAATGGATACTTGCTGAAAGGCTTCCTCCGGCCGCACCTGTGGGTTAACTTGCAGCAAGCCGAGCCGTCCTTCAAAGATGAGGTACCTTTCTGACCAGTCTGCCACCTTGTTTGACAGGTTGACCATCTTCAACCCCCTACAGCCGAAATACAAATGGCCCTTGAAAATCTTCATCTCTGCATCTGGGATAGCCCGCACCGAGAGGATTTTCCTAAACAAATTCATTGAGAAGCGGACCTTCTCAGACAGCAAGTAAGAAACAAAACTGATGATGGTCGCTATTGAGTTGGGGGAGAGCTGCCCGGGAACGACCCCATAGTGGTCAAAAATCATAGCAACCTCAATGGGCAGTGGGAATCTGAAGCCGCAGTTGAAATGGTCAATCGGGATTGCGATCTGATTAGGGGTGGAAGAGTTTATCCGCTCGTCACGGAGCGGAAGCCGCGCGAGCAAAGGACTCCCTACCATGTGCTTTTCAACAAACTCGTCTAACTCAGCCTTAGTCAAACGACATTCTTCATGGTCAGCCGAATGGAAAGTCGAGGCCACATCAGCCCGCTTGGCAGATGTTTTCTTAAGCTGCTCCGACTTGCGCTTAGCTCCCATCTTAAGTTTCGTTGAATGAGTCTTCGGAAGGGTTGCTACTTATAGAACCAATGATCTGCATTTAGCAAAATCAAATCGCAGCTAATAATCTTAACCGCGTGACCAGAATCGAGAATAAATTAAGTTATTCTACGAGCAACGAATCACAAACAACAACGCAAGCCGCATGGCTTGAAGATCAGCCCAAGGATTTACAGAATCAAGTCGCACGACTTACAAAACAGTTCAAAAGCATCGACATATTCCAAGGCAGAAAATATAAGCACCCAAGTAGCAGACTGCAAGGTCTACAGAACAAGTCGGATATCACAAACATGAAATGACATTAAACAAATAGCAAATATCGCTAAAACAAGCAATCAATGTTTAAACTGTCCAAAGCACCGAGTAAAATAATACTACAAATATCGTTTTAAACCGCTCATTACTGGCGGAGATCATTCGAAGGAGCATCTTCTTGGTGAAGTCGCGCAACACGATCACTGACTTGAAGGACTGTACCATGCATCTGATTAATACTATGATGGAGATGGTTAATAATACTATAGAGCCGTGTGGCATCTCGCTCTACTCGCGCGGCTGGAATCATGGGAGCAGGCAAGGCCGCAACGATCTCACCCGTATTAGCAATGGGGTCGGCCATCCTGACCGCTGGAAGACCTGAGGTCGTCCTAGTAGCCTGGCGGTTTTACCCACACCGTCCATCATCAGTCATATTAGAAGGTCGCTGGCTTCTGCCGACTTCACTTGTCAGATGAAGATATTTATCCCTATAATATGTGCAGTCATCTTCGAGCTTCCGGATCTCCTTTTTCCCTCTCTCAAGTCTGATGGTCAAAGCAGCGACCTGTTCCTTCTGCATCTTCTCTTTCTCCATCCTCTCCTTCCTCTCAGCTTCCAGAGCAGCCCGCATGGCAGCTTCTTTAGCCCATGTGGTCTTCTCCCGTTCTTCGAGATCTTTCACCTGCTGCTTAAGAATATGAAGATGGCTCTGGATGTCGGCTAGCTCTCCCTCCACCCGGGTATTCAAGTTCGATGAAGAACTTGGGATTGACATAGTTAGTGGAGGAAGGAAAGCCTCCAAGTCACCCAGTTTCATGGCAAGTTCTGGGTCATCTGCAGTAAAGAAGATGCGGTTAGAAAAGTCAGGAGCATATAACTTAATGCAAAAAGGACATTTCTGAATGGAGACCGCTCATTCTGAATTTTCTCGCTTACTAGCCGCAACAGCGGGATTAAAGTTCGGATTCACAGGCTGATTTGCTCGCCCAGGGTCCATCCTTTGGCGCTGCTCTTTCTACAACCTCTCATTCAGCCTCCGCTTAGCAGCAGAGGATTGAGCAGCAGAAAGGAAAAAGCTTGATGGCGGGTTCAATATCAAGTCATTCAGCTTTTTCTGAGGCCGCATTTTGAAAAAACGGACAGGGCGGTAACCCACAACTTCTTTACCTTTGGCAAGAGGGTTGATCAACTGCGGCTTGTCTAAGAGTTCCCTCATCTTCTCTGCCTTCGCTTTCATTATCCGCATCCCGGCTATCGCAGGGTCCTCAGAAGTCGGTGCGGCCTTCTCAGTCTTAGCCGCATCTTCGCCAGGATGATTAACTTCGTTCGAATTAGTAGGAGTGTAAAGCAGCTTATCCTGCTCCTTAAGAGAGTCAAGGTCCTTGACAAACTCGCTCAAAGTCATGTTAGCCACAGAAGTGGATACCAGCTCGCCCGGCTTAACAGAAGGTGTCACCAGCCCCTCAGAAACCTCCTTCTCATGCGCTTTGTTCTGAAGGCTGCCCGCACCAGGTTTCCTTGAGGCCACTCTATTTTTGGCCTTCAGGTTCTTGGCCTTCCTCAATAACCTTTTCGTCGTCGTCTCAGCCCTCTTCCTCTTCTTAGTCAACTCTGGGTCGGCTTGTTGCGAGCGGTTGGGACTGTCCTCAACATTCACCATCAGCACAGAGCCTTGTTGTTTGGCCGGCTTGGGAGAATCGATCGCCCGCTCTTCGTCATCGATTTTCAGGTGAACCACCCCAGAAGGAGTGACCTCTATATTAAAAGGACCGCCGCCCGTGGTCTCCAAGTTAGCAACTTCAGAACTCTCCTTGTCGAAGGGGGCAGGCAAATCAGCTGGGGGCGGGTTGGAACAACCTGCCTCACCATGTGTCGACAGTTCGTCGGTCATCGGGAGGACCTGGCCGGCCGACTTCTCCACAGAAGCAACCGTGACAGTTAGATTGGCTTTGTCAGGCTGAGGGGTTTTCTTCTTCTTCGAGCGGTCTCCCCCGCGGTCTTTATTTTTCTTATGGGGGTTTTCCAATTCGAGGATAAGATTGACCATCTTAGCTGGAGGACTAGTAAACTGGAAGGTTCTAACCGCAAGAAGCGAATAATGACCCTTAGTTACGCTACAATTATACAGAAGAGGAATCTTCCAGAGCATTTTATAGCCTTCGAGGCAAGGTCAGCGCGGTCTCCGGCTAGAACAGACATTTCCGAAATTCAGCGAAATTTGAAAATGTGCGGGGATTATGTTTACCCAGAAGACCGCTACTTAGGTAATATCTTTCTCAGACCAGATGGTTTGGCATTTCTAGTCACCTGGTTGAACAATTTAGACATACACAAGCCGCTTGATTCAACCAGAACAAGTCGGGCGGTCTCCAGAGTCTAGACCGCCACCAAGGATTGAAGATTACTAAAGCTTAAGTCCCAAAGGGCAAGCTGTGGTCTCAACTAATAAATTGCACGGGTTGCCAACCTCCTCGAAGTCGAGATATCTCAGTTCAAGCTCAGCGCAAATCGACTGTCAAGATTCTAGGCCGTGCGGCCTCTAATCATAGACCGCTCGGGTTGCCTCAACTTAATCCTATGGCTCTTCAGCCCAAACTCAATGCAGATCAAGTCTCGAGCCGCTCGATTTGCATAAAGCCAGGCTGTCATCAGGAATTGATTACAGGGGCTTTCCCAGAAGATAAGTTGTGGCCTCAAGCAGCGCAGGCCACCACTCTCTTCAAGTCAAGACATCTCAATCTAAGCCCAACTCAAATCGGCAAGGCAAGCCGCCAGACTGCACGACTTTCCTTCTTTCTCCTCTTGTATCCCGTCACCCCCTGCCCGATTCTCCTATACCCGGGCAGAATGTCATTTTAGCACCTACCCATTCGGACAGGTCCTCGAGCCTATAAATAGGGGCAGGCGATGATCCCAAGATACGCACACTCGAATCCTGGAGTTCGCCTGTTAGAGCTACGGTCTCGAGTTCACTGTCTTACGGTTTGTCTGACCAGCCGGCTTCTCTTTTCCTTGCCCTGTAACCCGTTGTAAACACTTCATTTAAATCAAGGGAAAGCCCATCACAAGAGTGGCATTCATTGTGACGGGCGAAGTCCGGTCTCGACCGCTGCCAGCGGTCTAATTCCCTCTAATCAATAGTAACCGATAACTCGCGGCCTCCTCTTTTCTACTCGCTGCCCTAGCGTCGATCGTGGAGGTGCAAATTCGGATTCAACATAAATAATTTTGAATTTGTCAAATACAATCGACCATGTGATGTTTATATGATGTACGTGATCGAATAGATCCAATTTCATTGACAGATATTGATGATATCAACAAATAGTTGATGTATAGAATGGATGAAGATAATGAAGTTGAACAGGATGAGGAATTTGTTTTTGAAGATGAGTACTTGATTTGGGGTGCAATTTCTAGGGCAGTTAGAGTTTAAGAGAACATCTATCAGACGCACTTATCCAAAGGAAAGAATGTGATTCAGGCAAGTGCAAAGATAGTTAAAAAGGGGAGGACATCTAAGACGAGGGTTCCTACTCCAATAGTACTTAGAGATGATGTTGTTGAGGATGAGGAAGGGGAAGGTGATTAGTATAATGAAGAAGAAGAAAATTATAGTGACATCAGAGAAGCTAATGTAGACATCAGAGAAGAAGAAGATTGGTGAGTAATAAATTAGTTGCATTTTAAATAATTTAATTCCTTATTTATATTATACAATTCTACTCATATATGCAATAGACCTATAATTACAATAGTTAACAAGTGTTTTTATGATTACCTTTGTGCATATCATGCATATGGAGATTTTATGGATCCTTCCTCATTCCAACATATATGCTTATCCATGAATTTATTAGTTATAAAATTTAATGGATCTTTCATATTTCTTATTTTTGATGTTTGAGATTGCATTCGTGATAACATTTGACATGCTTACATTTTTTGTTTTACTTACATAATGACATGTTTATTTGTTAGTTGATACTTGTTCCTACTATGAATTATTCTAGTGCGGTAATTTGTTGGTACTCTGAATTTATTTTATGGCAAAGCAAAGCTTTTCATTTAAGAAGATAGTTGTACTGGAGCTAGGATTGCTTCAATGCATGATTGGAATGCCAGGTAACATTTGCTTCTTTGTTGTGTCATTTTTATTAGTTTGTCTGGTAGCTTTAGTGTTTTACATTATTTCTCGTCGAATTTTGATATCTATTATAATATCAGTTGTTGGTATTTTACTACCTTTTTTAGTTGCTCTTTGCAATAGATGATTTACATTTTAGGACTCTTATGGATTGTTATAAATTTCTGTAACTAGTAGTCTAGTAATTATTCTTTCAGTAATGTGAGATTCTAACATCATACAGTTTGCACTCAGTTCACTAAAAATCAACAGTATAGAAATTAGGTGATACTAAATGCATTAATTCTGGTGTGTTGATATGGTGGTAGATGTATTTTATGTGCGTTTTGCATTTAATTAACTATATATTATTTTAGTTTACATTTTTGCATCTCATGTGCCTCAGGTGTGTGCCTGCGCCTAGGCTCCAGGACCCCTTTGCGCCACGGTGCGCCTTGCGCCTTTAATAATATAGTTTAGGATTGCATGTAGTCATACACCAACTTGTCCCACCCTTCAATAGACTGTGTACGTTTAGGCTCATTGTCTTCATTGCATGATTACTTGCATTACATCTAAGTTTAGGACATCATTTGTCAGTCACCTATATATTTGTTCTGTGTATATGAGTCCAAAACTGTATAGCAATGCTGAAATAAATAACATAATACAACTAAGGAACTCATGAGCGAGGAGACATAGGCATAAGAGAAGATATCTGGTGTCCGTAGAAATGGTGGTAGCCTTTTGGGGAGATGAAGATGGTTGTATGGTGGTTGTTGAAGAGAGATTATGCATGCTTTGAGGATGAAATGGGGAGGGGCTGGCTAGGTGAGATTATAAGAGAGGGGTCAAGGTTTTCTAAGGGGGGTAAATGGGTTATAATGGCCTGGACAGTGATTTCGAGGAAGAGGAGTGGATTGGGGATGTTGGGGGGGGGGGGGGGTATTGGAGGGTAGGAAATAACTGTGTGGGGGTGAAAAAGAGACCAGTGACTGCTGGAACTGCAGCCTCTGGCTTCTTTGGGAATGTTTGGGTAGTTGGTTGAAGGAAACGGGGATGGGAAGGGTCGGTTGTAGTATGAAGGGGCTATAGATGGGGTCACTGGGTGGAAACGGTAGTAGTTGTTTGGGGATGTCCTCGGAGTGGACGGCTAGGTTGAGGTGCAATTGTAGGGGAATATAAACTACATGGGAGTCTATAAATTTTCTCACTCCTCACTAGGCATTGGTATTTAGATGACCGAGTACACTCACCGATTCTACCCTACATATATCAAAATTAATACAACTTAATGCTAAAGGGACCATTGTATCCATCATTTTATTTGAGGAACATTTAATTAACAATTAGCTAGTCACAAAAAATATTATAAAATAAAAGCTTACGAGAACTTAAGATACATTTTGCCTATTGCATTTGGATTTAAATTTGTACTCATAGGCTCGTAGCAATGCCCAATGAAAAGCCAAGTCTTTTACAATAAAATCCATGGATAAAGTCAAAATTACATCAACAATAGTATCAACACCATATAATACTCCTTCCTCCATCGAACCATGTCAGCCCACATATGCTTTGTTTTCTTTATATCAAATTTACGATTTTCAAAAACCTGTAATAAACCTCATGTCGTTTTCATTGTTTAAAAACTTAGGTTTAGGAAATCCTAGCCCCACCTGAATGAGTATCCAACTCGTCGATCGTTCATTAAAATATCTACGAGGGATAGTGGAGGATGTGCTCGTTAAGTTTGATAAGTTCATCTTCCAGGTGGACTTTGCCTTTCTTGATATCGAAGAGGATGCCGAAGTACCCTCATACTCGGCCGCCCCTTCCTTGCCACCTCCCGTGCGATTATCGACGTAAGTAACGGAAAGCTCCTCCTACGGGTTGGAGATGATGAAGTTACTTTTAGTATAAATCCCTCAATGCGAAATACTCTAGAGAATGACGATTCATGTTTCTACCTAGAAGAGTGTTTTGAAAACGAATTTTATTCACTTCCCGAGTTTGTCTCCTCATCGCGTAATGATTCTGAGCTCGCCGAGCTCTTTTGTCTAGAAGAAGTTTCTCGCTCCACACCACCCGAGCCACTACATTTAGAAAAATTAAAAATCAAAACCTCTTATGAAGAACCACCCGTCTTAGAGTTGAAGCAACTCCCCCCTTATCTTAAATATTTATTTTTAGAAAAAAAAAATCCAAGCTGCCCGTTATCGTATCATCCGAACTAAGCGATTCAAAAATTTCTGAATTGATTCTAGTCTTAAGAAATCACAGCCACGCAATTGCGTTGAAAATATCTGATATCAAAGGGATCAACCCTTCTTTCCGCACTCACAAAATTTTCCTCGAAGATAATTCTCGCAACACCGTCCAGCCTCAACGACTGCTAAACCTGAATATGAAAAAAGTCATTAAGGCTGAAGTTATTAAACTCTTAGAAGCGAGAATCATCTACCCGATCTCGGATAGTACTTGGTTTTGTAAGATCTCTTTTTCCAAAACCCGTTCGGGTACTTGAAAACTCGAACCTCTCCCGTATCGCACGGTTGAGGTGGACCTTCGCCCAGAATCTCTGCCTTGCGGTGTCACCAACACTCGGGTTGACTAACACCGCTCAGCACCAACCCTGCCGGCTATACGATCATAAGTAAAATATGCTAAAAAGTAAGTACATAAAAGAAGGCATGTCCACAATCACATCATCATATATAATGAAAATAGAAAGTCCATAAGAGAAGTACAATTAAAGGGGCTTAAACCCGATACATATGCAAAGTAATGTACTATCTCTCTCTCTCTTTCTCTACAACATGCGGAAGTCTACAACAAAAGCTCTCAAAAAGTGGAAATCTAACTATCTAATCATCAACCTGTGGCGTCGTGGTAGTGCGTTGCATCTGCTGCTCAGGTCCTGCCATCTCGTCCTGCTGTGCGCGGGACAACTCTGCCTCCTCGGACTCCTGCGGTCACACCGACCGTTAGTCATAAAGACTAAGCCGTTTTGTCCTCGCCTCCCTCCACGACTCCTAGGCACCGAGCGGGAGGAAGAAGCGGAGGACAAACAAGGGGTAAACAAGAAGGTGATGACATGGCACTACTGTAGCAGGTATAAGTAAAGCAGTAAAATCTAGCTAGCAGTATAGTGCAGGTATAAGGCAGTAAAGTAGAGCAATGAAGTAAGCAGTAAGTAGAAAGGGAACGCAGTGCAGTAAGTAAATCTAAACTACCATCACAGATTCGTACCTTAACTTATATGAACGCCCATACGAAATATAAGTTAAGATGTCCAGGTAACCCATCATATAAAAGAGCCCATACTAATTTATATGATGGGGGTATGCTATGTGTATGTTATGTTATCTATGGTTATGATGTTTTAATGAAATTATGCAATGTGACTCACCCACACGACTCTATGCGCACAGACCTTTATAGTTCCCAATTTGTTTGAAAGGAAGCCAACCTTTCGGGTACCGACCGTCGTGGCTCACGGTGGCAGTGGATCGGGCACTCCACATCCTAGGCGGGTATGGTCACTACCAAGCCTAGACCTCATGTACGCCTCAACGCTAATAACACAACAGCGGAGCTCCTGCGTACTCTTGCTGGAATCCACCAGACTTTAAGGTTGGGGTGGGTTATTAGGGATTGTCCTCCAGACCGCGGTACTCAAACTTACCGGCCCTCTAAACCTCACCCTCACCTGAGTCAACGTACTACCGTCGGTGACACGACTAGCCTAGTACCGAAGACTCGCCACTATTTGAATAAGTAATAGGTGTTAACATGTCCACCCGAGCTTCCAGCTCAGGGACTAACACACCAGCTGATCCAACACACCTCCTTCCCGGAGGAGATCCATACCAGTCTGCATATCCACTTAGGCTACTCTTGCCTACAATTTAGTTCGTGATATATTTAGGGTGAATCTTGGACTTCCCGCGGTGTACTCCATAAGGGGCCCCTAACGGTACTACAGATCGATGGGCTCAACCCCACAATCCTCTTCAAGATAATAATTTTAGTTGGTGGATAACACTTGGTTCACCCTTAATCATTTCATATAGTAAAGTGATTTAGCTCATCTCCCGTCCCACCCATTTGGGTTGGACGTACCTCCTTTCCTTCTACAATGACCCCAGCAAAGCCTCACAACTAACCCTAGAATTGACCCTCCTTGAATCATGGTGGGCTATATCTCATTTACTGATTGGGTATAACTCCTATCCACTGCTTAGGGATCTAAATTGTCAACCCCCCCCCCCCCCCCCCCAAATTCTGTTTTTACTAAACGCAGTCCACCAAATTGAACTATCCATCAACCCCACAAGGGAATCCCTCTAAAAACTCATCTACAAGGTCTGGTATAATTATCTTAGGCTCATATTGATCTTAATAAGGTATTGCCCAATTTCCATAATTTTCCATATTAAGTTGTTATTTATTTTAATTCAAAATAGTTAAGGACTTAGGTCACATTACACATGATCTACCCTCAAAATGATTCCTCATGTTACATGAAAATTATCAGTAATATTATATCCCAAATAAAGGTGGTTCACTGAGTATCATGACCCTAGTATGCTATTTGGCCTACTATATCAACATAATTGTATAATTACCAAAATGCCACTATAATTAGAAAAAATAGTAATTCACTTCTGAAAATTCCACAAAAATTACCAAGTGTTTCTATGGGTACCTAGAGGCCTCTGCCAAATTATTGTGTCAATACCATGTGATTTGATATTTTAAAAAGATTAAACTTCCAAAGGTGGCAAATATCAATTTCTACATGAAGTACAAGAAATATAAACCTACAAGCTTCCAAACTGTTGTCATGGGCAAATATTGACATAAAATCACAGATTCCATAGTATCATAACATTGTCCTATGATTTGGTATTTTAAAAGGATTAATTACACTAGTGATGTAAATTTCACTTTCCACATGAAGTACAAGAAATAGAAATCATCAAGCTTTCAAACATTTATCATGGGCTCACATTGACCTAAAATGACAGATTCCAGAATATCATAACATTGCCCTATGATTTGGTATTTTAAAATGATTAACTACACTAGTGATGTAAATTTCACTTTCCACATGGAGTACAATAAATAGAAATCATCAAGCTCCCAAACATTTACCATGGGCTCATATTGACATAAAATGACATATTCCAAAGTATCATAACATTGTCCTATGATTTGGAATTTTAAAAGGATTAAATACTCAAGTGATGTAAATCTCAATTTCTACATGAAGTATATGAAATACAATTCCAATAGCTTCCAAACAATTATCATGGGTATACAATAGCATTGAATGACAGTTAACCAAATATCACATTTTTGCCCCATGATTTGATATTTTTCAAAATTAAATTCCCTTAAGCTAGCAAGTACTTAAAATTTCCTACACAAGGAATGAAACTTCAATAAATTATAATGTTGAAACCAGCAACTGGTCTCTTGAGTTCGGACCCACTGGGGGTGTAGCCGATGCTTATTTCTCCCTCACTAGACTCTCTTGACGGTGGATGCTGGAAACGGAAAAGACCCAAGGTTGAAGCGAGGAGGTCCCGCCACTTACCCGGAAGATCTTAGAGAGCTTCCCCTCCCAAACCAAAGCTCAACCGGGCACCTTGGAGGGCACTGGCTGCCAACCAAAACTAGCCTAGAGGAGAGGATGCTCAAAAATCGGATCTCCTCCAAGGTGCCCTTAAGGGTCTATTTATAGTTTTTCTTAGGCTGGTCTGCAAATAGCATGAATCCGCCTTTTAATTTTACTAAACACACCCCAAATTGGTCTACGAATAGCCTAACTCCGCTGTTCTGAAGGGCTATATGCAGACCACAAGGGATATTATGGTCATTTCCTCCTCACTGCCTTCTGGGCGAGTGGTCCGTGAGGGAACCACTCGCCGAGTTCCCGCTTGACTGGGCGAATGCTCAAGCCCTGAGTGAATGGTCCGTGGAGGCGCCACTCGTCAGGTTCCCGCTTGACTGGGCGAATGCTCAAGCCCCTGAGCGAATGGTCCGTGGAGGCACCACTCGTCAGGCTCCCTCTCGCCTGCAGCCTACCCCCACTAATCTGGAGATCCTTTTTCCTATCTTGGTACGGGCGAATGGTCTGGATGACCCCTGTCCCATCAACTGACTCGAGGGACCCACTCGCTAAATACGGGTTGTACACAATCCCCGCTCTTTGCGAGTGGCTCGCCCACTCGGAAAGAACAGTCCAATCCCTTATTTGGTGAGTGCTTGTTGAGTGGGCCCCGCAAGATTCCGTGGGTCCCACCGTTATCCTATATATATATACATCCCGTGTCCGGCTCTTTCTGGACCACTTACCCATTTCGGCTCAGGATTTCTTCTCTCTCTTGACCTTTCGCCACATCCAATGTCTTCTCATAAGCCTTCCGCGAAACCCCTTTCGCAAGAGATGATCGAGCGCCTGGCCGCGGCCCAGGTTGCAACCGCCCCGAAAACTGCGAGATTCGCTCCCTGGCTGACATCCAAGCGAGACCCAAGCGTCCCGTACGTCTCGCGGCGAGCCAAGACGATTCGTTTGAATCGTCAGAAAGGCGAGGCCGTGTCCGAATCTCCGGCGCGTACTCCTGTTGACCTCGGGATCCAGGTATGGGAATTCCTCCCACCTTACCTTTTAGTTCGGACCCTTACTCCAAAGTTGTTTTGACCACTCGCAGGGGACCTCGGTGCCAGAGGACGACCACGCGGTCGTCTTGAATAGAGTCGCGGCGCCACCCCCCGAGTCTGAGGGACCTCCTCCAGATCTGGCCCTGGCTCTTCCCCCTAACCCGGACCTGGCTCATCTCCCTCCTCCGGGCGAGACCGTACTTCAGTCCAGTGAGTTTTGGAACCCTTCCGATTTACCTTTGAGACGGCTTGTTTCTGACCCTCAACTTTTTGCAGCCCTCAACCCAGACGTCTCGCTACGGGACTCTATTCTTCCACCTTCCCCAACCCAGCGGAACCCTTCGGTTACAGCGAATGAACGGAGGGTCTACCCCGAGCGGGAGCCGGGTCAGCACCTCCGTGCTGAAGATAACGCGAATCCTCCGGCGGATGATCAGGCTCCTCCTCCCCCGCCTTTCCGCCCCGGAAAAGGGAAGGTTTTCCCCCCTTTCGCCGGTTTGCCCGAAGTACACCCCCATACTTCTCGCCCCTCAGGCCACAGGGTACCTGCCCCAGGTGAGGCTTCTATCTTGTCCTCGCCGCATTATCTAACTTCATCGTATTGATCCTTTTATAATCTCGTAGGGTATCGGGAGGTCTCCCCCCCTGAGTCCTACTATGAGGGGGAAGACGGGGTGCTCTCGCCCCTTCCCTCCCCAGGTGATCTCGCCGACTTCTTGGGTGACTCATCTGACCACGTGACCCTGAAGGAGCGAATCACGGAGATCTTTGGGAAACTTATATATCTTCAGCGAAATGCTGCCGGCCAGGTGGATGAGGAGAAGCTGGAGATCAAGCGCGAGCTGAAGGAACTCCGGAGGGACTACTCGCGGCTTCTCGCGACAGTGGAGCGACTGGGAGGCGAAGGTGGGGAGCTGTCGCCTGAAAGGCACGCGGCGAGAGCCCGGGACCAGCTCCAACTGGCTTCCCACGAGATCACCAACATGATGACATACTACCGTCAGCGAATGCCCCCAGAAGCAGGGTCGCGAAAGCGAGGTCGATGGGTTTGGGTGGAGTACTGACCCAGACGCCATAGTCTCTTTCTTTTCCTACCCGCCTCGCCGCGAGTGTCGAACATTAATATTTGTCTGTAATAACTTTGTATATTATGATTCTGAGAATGCTCTATTTATCGCTATTTACTTTCCTCCGCCTGTCTGATTGTCGCCGAATGATATGCTTTGCGAATGCTTACCTAACCATTTTTGCTTCTTTCATAACCTGCCTTGGTACTGCCGAATGATATGCTTTGCGAATGCTTACCTAACCCTTTTCGCAAAGCCGTTGAGCGAATAGTTATAGGTCACTCGCCATTAATGGGCGAGAGAGACTTGGACCGGGTTTCGAGGCGCCGGACTGCCGCAGATTGCTATCCGCACCCCCCGTTGCCTCGAAAGCCCAAACGCCGTTTAACGCCTCTATAAATAGGCCCCTCAACTACCGTAATAAATACATCACCATTCGCTCCCTCTCTTTCCTTGCTCCTAGCATTCGCACCTCTCCCTTCTTTGCTGCTCCTTTCCTTTCCCTCATTCGCGAGATGGGTGCCGATGCCGAAGGAAGGGGCAAGTGTGCGAGCGCATTCGTCAATCATGTGTTCGATTCCTGCGACCTTTCCGAAGAAGCCTACTTGACGGCGGTTGCTGACTACGTCCCCGGGGGGTTCGAGGGGCGAAAGCCCAGGCCTGAGGAGCGCCTGAACTCTATCTCGCCTTGTGCTCTCGCGATCCCGCTAGAGCACTTCGAGGTGGGCTTTCGCCTCCCCATCTGGCCGGAGTTGCGCCAGACTTTCAGGTACTATGGGGTCGTGCCCGCCCAGCTCAACCCCAACTCCATAGCCATGCTGGTCGGGTACGCGAGCTACTTGCGAGAAGAAGGGATCGAGTTCTCGCTGCCTGTCTTCCGCAAACTCTACACCTTCCGCTGCTCCGGCGGCATCTCCTTCTTCTCGGGTTTAAGCCCTCTCAAACACTACGGGCTCCCGAACAAGAACCACGAATGGGTTCGCCGCTTCATCTTCATCAGCGGGAGCCTAGGTAACACCCTTCTCGCCCCGGTGCAGGAGGAGGAGTCGACCTTCCGCCCCCCGACCCTAGGGGGGCATGAGGCGAAACTCCATCAATACATTCTTCAGTACGGGATGGACCTCGTCTATCTCCGGCGAAACGTCAACACGCTCCCGTTCATTCCGCAGGGCGAGGGTAAGATTCCAAGACTTTTGAATTCATTTTGGTTGTGATTCTTACTCCATTCGCCTAAACCACTCGCAACATCACGCAGGTGTGCGTAATCTTCCCGTTCATCCGCCTCGCCCTCCTGGGTTTTGCCTACCTCTCGCGCAAGCCGCCGCGGATGCTTGCCGGGAGGAGCCGTCCTCCTCCAAACCTAGTAGCCGGAAGCGAAAGTCGGCGAAGGCTTCTTCCCCTCCTCCCTCGAAGTTGCCCTGTCCTCCCGCGGCGAAGGGCAAGGGGGTTCTGGACGAATCCTCTGGGGCGGGTGCTCCACCCTCAACCCTGGGGGCCGACGCGCCTGGCGCGAATGCTCCTCCGGACAAATTGGCGCTGCCGCCACCTCCGTTGCCCCGGGACCATCGTAACTTTGCGAACGGCGAGAGGTACGTGGATCCTTCCGGGGCTCCTTTGCTGAAGTGGGACAGGAACGCGAACCGGGTTTCGCTGTCCACTCTCCATCCCTCTTGGGTGGAGACCAACATTGCCAGCGGCGAGGCCTATGCCCTGGCGTACGCTCTTTATGGCCGGGAGGACGCCGAGGTCTTCGATCTGGAGAAGACTCAGGTTCTCGCCCACGAAGCCGCCCGGGCTATGCTGCGCGCTCTCGAGCTCTCGCATATGTCCTCTCGCCGAAGCCTTGAGGTTTCGCGGAACCTGGCCAAGGTCGAGGAGACCAGGGCTCTTCTGTCCCAGGAGGCGAGCGATCTCAGGGAAAAACTAAAGGCCGCGGAAGCTCTTCTCGCCAGCCGCCCGGTTGTAGAGGTACATTTACTTTTACTCCCGCGAATGGTTATCACTGACCGTCCCATAGTCCTCTCATTATGATCACTTTATTTTTTCAGGATGCTACAAGTGCTGGGATGCTCCGAGCGCGGGTGGCCGACCTCGAGGAGAAAGTCCGTCTCGCCCAGGCCGAGACCCAGCTACTGCGAGAAGCTGGAATGACAGCACTCGCCCCGGGTGATGGGGGGCACTTTTACCCCCATCACGAGCTGGAGCAACTGCTTCAGGAGAATGCGCAACGCGCCGTCAAGCATTCGTTGCAGGTGCTGCGGCGGGCTGGGTATTTGAAACCGGAGGCCGAATGCCTCACCACTCGCCAAGTAGTCCCGGAGCTTTACATTCCGATTCCTTTCCCGGAGGATGATGGCGTCGCGCCGCGAGAAGACGCTCCCGACCAGGATGAGAGCGAAGATTCTTCGGAGGAGTCTGGTGACCCTTGAGGGGGGCCCTCTGTATTCCCTCTTTTTGCGTTTATACTCTTGATTGTAATCTTGAACCGGCGAGTGCTTGTAAAAGATGTACTTCATTGGTTACAATTTGTATTATTCTCAGCTCTTCTTTTTTTTTTCTCAATCGCCGCCATACCTCGTTAGGCTCATTAGGACGTCGATTCTTTTTATTGGCTGCCACATCTCGCTAGGCTCATTAGGACGTCGATTCTTTTTATTCGCTGCCACATCTCGCTAGGCTCATTAGGACGTCGATTCTTTTTATTCGCTGCCACATCTCGCTAGGCTCATTAGGACGTCGATTCTTTTTATTCGCTGCCACATCTCGCTAGGCTCATTAGGACGCCGGGTCGTGACGCGACTGTCTTGGCCACCCCGCGAATGTTCGAAGATGACTTAGGTCGGTTGCCCCTCTTCGACTTCCCGCTACCCGAAACACTCGCGTACCCTCACCATCCGCTCGGACTGGGATTTCGCCGGGGCAGTCTGGAAGAGAGGTAGGATTATCATTCGCTTGGGTGATTCCTGCGAATGCTCCTGGATCTACCTTAGAGAATTTGGATCCTGCCACCAAGTGGACCCTCCAACCTGCCAGCTGGATGAGAGCCCGGACAGCGGGTCTGCTCGGGGCCATTACCTTGGACCCTGCCACCGAGTGAGCCTTCGGACCTGCCAGCTAGATGAGAGCCTGGACAGCGGGTCTGCTCGGGGCCAACCTCTGGAACATAGAACCTGCCACCGAGTGAGCCTTCGGACCTGCCAGCTAGATGAGAGCCTGGACAGCGGGTCTGCTCGGGGCCAACCTCTGGAACATAGAACCTGCCACCGAGTGAGCCTTCGGACCTGCCAGCTAGATGAGAGCCTGGACAGCGGGTCTGCTCGGGGCCAACCTCTGGAACATAGAACCTGCCACCGAGTGAGCCTTCGGACCTGCCAGCTAGATGAGAGCCTGGACAGCGGGTCTGCTCGGGGCCAACCTCTGGAACATAGAACCTGCCACCGAGTGAGCCTTCGGACCTGCCAGCTAGATGAGAGCCTGGACAGCGGGTCTGCTCGGGGCCAACCTCTGGAACATAGAACCTGCCACCGAGTGAGCCTTCGGACCTGCCAGCTAGATGAGAGCCTGGACAGCGGGTCTGCTCGGGGCCAACCTCTGGAACATAGAACCTGCCACCGAGTGAGCCTTCGGACCTGCCAGCTAGATGAGAGCCTGGACAGCGGGTCTGCTCGGGGCCAACCTCTGGAACATAGAACCTGCCACCGAGTGAGCCTTCGGACCTGCCAGCTAGATGAGAGCCTGGACAGCGGGTCTGCTCGGGGCCAACCTCTGGAACATAGAACCTGCCACCGAGTGAGCCTTCGGACCTGCCAGCTAGATGAGAGCCTGGACAGCGGGTCTGCTCGGGGCCAACCTCTGGAACATAGAACCTGCCACCGAGTGAGCCTTCGGACCTGCCAGCTAGATGAGAGCCTGGACAGCGGGTCTGCTCGGGGCCAACCTCTGGAACATCCAGGGTCTCTCCTGCGAGCTGTAGCATTATTTTCATACACATAGTTTAGACAAAATGCTTTCATTCGAAAAGAGTATCATTATTACATGGTACTAAGGATAAAAGCGTTTAAGGTCGTCGCCACTCCATGTGTGGCTGAGGGGTTGGCCCTCCACATTCTGAAGGCGATACCCCCCAGATTTCAGTGCTTCTTCCACAACATAGGGGCCTTCCCAGTTAGGATTAAGCTTTCCCACCGCGGCGGACCTCCCGGCTGCGTCGACCTTCTTGAGTACCAGATCTCCCTTCTCGAACTGCTTGATCCTGACGTGTTTATCGAAATACTTGGCCATTCGCCGCTTGACCTCTTCTTGATGGATGGTTGCTCGGTCCCGGGCTTCTTCGATGAGGTCGAGGGAGAGCCGTAACTCTTCCTCGTTCTCGGCTCTCCAATCTTCCTCTCCCTTTGCGGCGACCTTTACCCGTGGTGTTGTAATCTCGAACTCTATGGGGATGACCGCCTCGCAGCCGTGAGAGAGCTTGAAAGGGGTCTCCCCCGTGGCGGTGTTGGGGGTGGTTCTTAAAGCCCATAGGACCGAGGGGAGCTGTTCCACCCAATTGCCTTTGAGATTTTCCACCTTTTTCTTGAGCAAGTTCACGATGACTTTGTTCGCCGCCTCTACCTGCCCGTTGCTCCTGGGATGGTGGACGGACGCAAACCTAAGGTCTATCCCCAGCTGGCCACAGAAGCTGATGAATTCCTCGCTTGCGAACTGCGGTCCATTATCCGTGACTATGGCCTGCGGCAGCCCATGTCGACAAATGATCTCCCCCCATACGAAGTTGCGGATTACCTGGGAGGTGACCTTAGCCAACGCCTTGACCTCCAGCCACTTTGTGAAGTAGTCAATCATGACTAGGAGAAATCTCCTCTGCCCGCTAGCCTGGGGGAAGGGTCCTACCAGATCCATTCCCCATATGGCGAATGGCCAGGGCGCCGTGATACTCTTCAGCCTCTGGGCTGGCACGAGCTGAAGCGGGGCGAACATTTGACACTTCTGGCATCTCTTTGCAAAGGCTGCCGCGTCTTTGCTTAGGGTTGGCCAGAAGTACCCCTGCCTCACGACTCTTGCCTCCAACATCCTGCTCCCCGAGTGGCTGCCGCATTCGCCGGAGTGGACTTCCTCCAAGATCCTTGGGACCTCTTCCTCCGAGATGCATCGGGCCAGGAGGCCCGAGAGGGTCTTCCGATACAAGTCACCCTCATGGAGCACATAGTAGGCAGACTTATACCGGAAGCGCCTCTGGTCCGGAACTTCTTTTGGAAATTTTCCCGTTGCAAGGAAGGTGACGAAGGGATCCTTCCAAGAGGGCCGTTGTTCTACTTCCATGAGCTCTCCTTCTTCAATCGAAGGACGGAATAGGTCCGTCAGGGTTCCCCCGGCTCGAGGACCAGATTTTGCCAACCGATCTGCCGGAGTGCTCTCTTCTCGTGGGACATGCTGGATGGAGAAAGTTTTGAACGTCCCCACGAGACCTTTGACTTTTGCCAAATACTTCATGAGCACAGGCTCCCTTGTTTCGAACTCTCCCCTTATCTGAGAAGCTATTATCATAGAATCCGTGAGTACCTCCACGTCATGGACCCCGAGCTCCCGGGCCAACCGCAGGCCGGCGATCACAGCCTCATACTCCGCCTGGTTGTTGGTGATTGGGAAGTGTATCACTAGCGTCTGTTCTATCTTCACTCCGTGGGGACTCTCCAGCACCACCCCTCCTCCGAGGGAGTTCTTGCCCGAAGCCCCGTCCACCAGTAGCTTCCACGGGATGTGACGAGGGGCTCCGTCTTCTTTCATCTCGGCCACGAAATCTGTCATGAAATCAGCCACCACCTGCGCCTTCATAGATAATCGAGGGACAAAGGTAATGTTGAATTCACTTAGCTCGATTGACCATTTTGCGAGTCTTCCTGAGTGCTCCACTCCTTCGAAGATCTGGCGGAGTGGATGGTCCGTCACTACTTGGATCGAATGGGCCTGGAAGTATGGCCTGAGCTTCCTGGCTGCGATGACCAGGGCAAAAGCCAACTTTTCTAAAATTGGGTACCTGAGCTCCGCTTCCCTCAGGACCCTGCTTACGTAGTAGACTGGTAGTTGCTTCTTTCCTTCCTCTCGAACCAGGACGGAGCTTACGGCCTCCGCCCCGACCCCGAGATATAAATGTAGGACCTCCCCTTCTTTGGGACTTTGTAGTAGCGGAGCCTTGGTGAGTTGGCTCTTCAAGGCCTGAAAGGCTTCCTCGCATTCTCTCGTCCATTCAAACTTCTGATTGCCTCTTAGCGCCTTAAAGAAGGGAGAGCATTTTTCCCCTGCCCGGGATAGAAACCTGTTCAGCCCGGCGAGTCTTCCGGTCAAGCGCTGAACCTCTTTGGCGCTCCGAGGCGACCCCAGCTCCATTATAGCCCTAACCTTGTCCGGGTTAGGTTCTACCCCCCAGGGGGTGAGAAGGTGCCCGAGGAACTTCCCTTTGCTGGCCCCGAACACACACTTCAGGGGGTTCAGGCGCATCTTGTACTTGCGTAGGGTGGCGAAGGTCTCCTCGAGGTCCTGGAGGTGGGAGCTCACGCACTTGCTTTTTATCATAAGGTCATCCACGTAGACCTCCAGGTTCCTTCCCCTTTGCTTTTTGAATACCCGATCCATCATCTTCTGGTAGGTTGCTCCTGCATTTTTCAGCCCGAAGGGCATCATTTTATAGCAGTAGCATCCCTCCCTGGTGATGAACGAGACATCTTTGACGTCTGGTGGGTGCATTCTTATTTGGTGATAACCTGAAAAAGCATCCAAAAAACTCATCACAGAAAAACCGACGGCTGAGTCAACCAGCGCGTCGATCCGAGGCAAGGGATAACAATCCTTAGGACAGGCCTTATTTAACAATGAAAAGTCCACACACATACGCCAGCGGCCATCGGCCTTTTTTACCATTACGACATTGGAGACCCAGCCTGGATACTGGATCTCTGTTACAAAACCTGCCTCGAGGAGTTTCGTCACCTCCTCGCGGATTGGACCTTCGAGCTTGTCAGCTATAGCCCTTCTCTTCTGCCGGATGGGGCGGGCTTCTGGATCGAGGTTGAGACGATGGCAAGCCACGTCCGCCTCGATGCCCGGCATGTCCGCTGCGCTCCACGCGAAGATGTCCATGTTCTTTTGGATGCACTCCAACATCCTTTTCTGGTCCCCCGGGCCGAGGCCCCCGCTGATCCGCACCTTCTCCACTCTTCCTGCCTGGGTGGTAACCTCCATCTCTATCACCTCTTCTGCTGGCTCGAGCCGGGCTGGCTCATCCCACTGGCCCTTCGCTTCTCGCCCCTCCTCCCGGGCCTTCTCCCCTGCAGCTCTTTCCGCCTTCATCGGCTCGACCTCCTGCTCCTCGCGAGCGACCTCCAACACCTCAACCTCCTGCTCCTCACGAGCGACCTTCAACACTTCCTTTCGGGCAGCGCCCTCTCCCCCTTCTCCTTCCTTCTCCCCTTCCTCTCCTGGCCCCTCCGGCCTCTCCATCTCTTCATCCATCTTTTCGGCATCCGCCATCCATGAGATGGTGTTGACGGCAGTTACGTAGCATTGCCTCGCCACCTTAGCATCTCCTCGGACGCGGATCTGGACTCCTCCACTATGAAGTTTTAGGCACTGATGGTACGATGAGGGCACGCACCGAAAGGCACTGATGAGGGGTCTTCCAAAGATGGCGTTGTAGCTGCTCGGAGCATCCACGATGACGAACCGGCAGTTTCTCGGGACTCCTCCTAGCGTCACCTGGAGACCTACGCCTCCCTCGACCTCCTTCCTCTCTCCCGAGAAACCAAACAGTGGCCCGTCGGAGGCCTGCACCCTCTTCTTCTCTACCTCCATCGCGTCGAAAGCTTTTTTGAAGATCACATTCACCGAGCTCCCGTTGTCCACCAGGATCCGAGAGACCGTGAAGTTTTCTATCGCCGTCTGGATCACCAGGGCGTCGCAGAATGGGTCTTCGTAGTCTGGCATATCCTCTGAGGAGAAGGTGAGCTTCTCGGAGGGGGGTGGGGTCTGGGAAGTTGACGCGACATCCCTTCGGAACATGGCCTGGAAGCTCCTCTTGCGAGAGGCCTCTATCCCAACCCCACCGTGAATCACCCCGATTCCCCCCCTGGTTCCTGTATCCGCCCTATCCTCACACCGGTCCTCTTCTGCCTCTGGAAGTACTTCCTCAATTCTGGCATGCGGCCGCCGTGGCCGTCCTCTTTCCCTCATTTCCAAGAACTCTGGGCAGGTGGCGGTCGCGTGACCTTCCTCCTGATGAAAATCACAGTAAGGCAACGCCACCCTGTCCTCTCTTCCAGCTCTTCCTCTTCCTCCTCTTGCTCCTCTACCTCTTCTTCCTCGGCCTACCGCCATGGCTTGCTCCCTCGGGGGGTTAGGGGGTCTGGGACCCTGCCTCCACCCCTGATTCACTCCTCCTGCCTCCCTTCCTGGGTACCTTTCATCCTGACCTCGCGCTGGTCCTTCTTGGTTCCTCCAGCCCAACCTGTTGTTGGGTTCCTGGTTCCTCCAAACCCGAGGTGGTCTTTCGAACCCCTGGCCCCTGGGCTCCTCTCGCCTTCTTCCTTCTGGCTGCCTTGCCTCGGGCTCACTCATCTTTGCCAACCTTTTATAGAATTCGGGGTTGGCCGCCTCCCCTTCGATCTCCTCCGCGGCTCTTTCCATCAACTCCTCGAAGGATACGGGAGGTCTTCTCTTCAGGTCCATCTTGAAGAACCCTTCTCGCAGCCCTACTATGAATGCCATCTGGAGGGCGAATCCCGGCACCTCCTGCACTAGGTGTATCTCCTCCTGGAACCTGTCCACGTACTTAGCCAGGGATTCTCCCTCCCTCTGCCGGATCTTGAAGAGAGCCTCCGCATCCTTCTTCCTCTTCTTTGACGTCGAGAAACGTAGTCGGAAGCTTCGGCGCAGATCATCGAACGCATAGATGGAACCTGTGGGAAGTTGGTGGAACCAGTCCCTTGCTTTTTCCTTCAGGGTGGTTGCGAAGAGTCGGCATTGGAAAGAATCTGACATGGGAAGGATTGAAGTCATGTCCTCGAACCACTGCAGGTGCACAACTGGGTCCTCCTTGCCGGTGTAGTAGGACATCTCCGGCCCACGAAACCCTTCTGGCACTGGGGCTGAGAGGATCATCTCGCAAAAGGGGCTCCCTTCCCCTGCTCGGCGAGTGGTCCTCTCGCGCGGGACCAACTCACACACCTCGGCACTCGCCGGACTGTTGAACAACTGCCGTCCGGGGAGGTCTCGCGCACTGCCTTCTGCTGGCACCTCCTTTCCCGGTCGCTGCCCCGGGGCGTTCTCGCCAATCTGCAAAGGCGGGACCACTGGAACCACCGGGGTCTCGCACTCGGTCCTCGACGCGAGAACCGTCTGCAGGACCTCTCGCTTAAACTTCTCAAACATCTCCAGCCACTCGCCCGCCGCGGGTGGCTGCGAGTGACCCGAGTCAGAACCATTTCCTCCATCTCCTGTCATCGAAACCAGCTTGGGATTTTCTTTCACCGGCTACGGTCCACGCTCACCGCACCAAAAATGTTGAAACCAGCAACTGGTCTCTTGAGTTCGGACCCACTGGGGGTGTAGCCGATGCTTATTTCTCCCTCACTAGACTCTCTTGACGGTGGATGCTGGAAACGGAAAAGACCCAAGGTTGAAGCGAGGAGGTCCCGCCACTTACCCGGAAGATCTTAGAGAGCTTCCCCTCCCAAACCAAAGCTCAACCGGGCACCTTGGAGGGCACTGGCTGCCAACCAAAACTAGCCTAGAGGAGAGGATGCTCAAAAATCGGATCTCCTCCAAGGTGCCCTTAAGGGTCTATTTATAGTTTTTCTTAGGCTGGTCTGCAAATAGCATGAATCCGCCTTTTAATTTTACTAAACACACCCCAAATTGGTCTACGAATAGCCTAACTCCGCTGTTCTGAAGGGCTATATGCAGACCACAAGGGATATTATGGTCATTTCCTCCTCACTGCCTTCTGGGCGAGTGGTCCGTGAGGGAACCACTCGCCGAGTTCCCGCTTGACTGGGCGAATGCTCAAGCCCTGAGTGAATGGTCCGTGGAGGCACCACTCGTCAGGTTCCCGCTTGACTGGGCGAATGCTCAAGCCCCTGAGCGAATGGTCCGTGGAGGCACCACTCGTCAGGCTCCCTCTCGCCTGCAGCCTACCCCCACTAATCTGGAGATCCTTTTTCCTATCTTGGTACGGGCGAATGGTCTGGATGACCCCTGTCCCATCAACTGACTCGAGGGACCCACTCGCTAAATACGGGTTGTACATATAACAAAATTACTATAGTACAATTTCATACCTAATCAGCCACTTATGGAGTTTCAACACCATACAAGGTCCTATGACCATGCATTTCAATTTATTAAGGAAAGGGGTGGCTATTTCATTTATTAGGTAGAAAATACTTAAATGCCTCTAAAATACCCATTTAAATTTCCTAAGACATTTTATGCCCTTAAAATCATATCCCCAAAGTTCAGAGCCAAGTCTAGAACATTTGGCCCTATGTCCTTCACAAATCTCACTTTGCACCCTTAAGGATTCACCCTTAGGGTTTTAGGTCACCCCACCTTAATGGCTCCAAATGGACCATTAGGGTGTGACACTAGCATTTGCATAGCTATACCCACATAACCAACAAGATGGGAGGAGGCTAACACACTCAACTCCTCAAATTGAATCAAACCCTACTTTGACCCTTAAAGGTCCTCATTAGGGTTTCCAACTTTCCATATCAAATCAACTTCAAATGGAGTGAAATTTTAGGTAGTCACTACACACATATAAAAGAGTCATCCACCAAAGTTTGGTGTCATTTGGACATCATATGCTCCAAAAATCAACTTAATTTAAATAATCTAATTACCACAAAAACCCTATGAAAAGGTGCCCACCAAGGGCTGCCCCTTTGGCAGGGGGTGCCCCTAGGGTATACCAACCCATGGTTAAAAGCACAGCTCCAAAGATGGAGGGGTTTGACCTAGGCAATTTTTCTAATGGACTGACCTAGTGTAGGACCAGTCCTAGTAAAACAGCTTCCTAGGGAGCTGTAGGTCACCAAATGACCTAAACTTAAGGCCAAATGAAATTTAAGACCAAGGCCTACAACTTTTATGTTGAGCACTTTTTCTAAATAGGCCATTAAGAGGCCTTAATTTCTGTTGGAAGTTGACTGAATAATCAGGGCAGAAAAATCATACTAATGAATTAAATAAATAGAGGAAAAGAGAGAGATCCGCACAGATCTTGACGCAGATCAGCGGCAACCGAGTCGTCTTCAACCTCCAGCCAACGGCTGAGATTCAACCGACCTGGGCCACCTTGCGCGGCCATTTCCCGGCGATCCCCGTGCCACCACCGCCGACTATCCCCTCCTACACCTTCATGGTGGTCGGGGCTACAATCTCCCGGCGACTGGCGGCCGGAGGCGGTGTTTTCCGGCGATTGGAGCATGGACGAGAACCAAGGATTTTCATGGTTTTGAAAATGTGATTCCAGCTCAATTGAGCATGGAACTTCATCCTAATGACCTAAGAAGCTAGCACAGAGGGAGGGGAGGAGAAACAAACCCTTGTTGGCGTGTGGTGGCGGCTCCGGCGGCGGCTGGCCATGGAAGTGCTCAGCTCCGGCGATCCTGCTCCCGATCTCGATTCTCCAGCTACAGCTCAGTTCCAAGGTTCGTTCCCGTCTGCTTTCTCCCTTCTGAAGCTGATGGAATGGTCGAAATCAAGTGGGGAGGCCTCTACATGCTGTTTTGAACCTTGGCCCCCTCAGAATCTCCCATGACTGCCACCCTCCTGCACCAGCTGGTCCATTGCTTCCACCTGGGTCAAGGTCAGACCCCCAGCAATCAGGGAAGGGCCCTAGGTTGATTGGAGATTGAGTGTGGAAGGGGGGAATTGCTTTTGCTTTAGCTTTATGCTTTTTGAACCACTTTTTGTCCCCTTATCATTTGGCTAATCAAACCATGATAGGGTTCAGACCTAGGGCTGATGGGCAAGGCCTAAGGTTCAAGTATAATGGTTAATTAAGGGGTGCTAGGGTTCATTTCAATCTAGATAAGGAATTCACCTTTAATGGCCTATGTTGACCATGGTTGACTTTGGTCAACCAAGGTGAGTGGGTTGACCCCACTTGGGGGTCATGGGTCCCTTAACATCACCCAACATAGGTTGGTCCATGGTGGGGCTCCAATTGGTTCAATTTAATCAAAGGGTGTAGATTTGACCAAAATTGGGTAAAGTTTGACTTTGGTCAATTGGGGTCAATTGGTCCCACCATGATGGGGCTTTTTGGTCCATTGGGTTCCTTAAGGTGTTTAGAGTGTGGTGGTAAGGTCAATTTGAACATTTGAGGGTCAATTGCACCCTAGTTGACTTAGTTTGGTTAATGTTGACCTATTGTTGACTTTGGTCAATTTCATGCAATTGAGTCCCACCCAAGTGCAATTTCCATGGTTATGGTCTTCCTCAGTGGTTAGGGTGGTATGGGGGAGGTCAATTTGGTGGATTGAGGGTCAATTGGCCTAAGGGAGTGGTATTGGGCTTTGTTGATTTTGTGCCCTTGGTGTGCACTTAGCACACTCCACTTGGCCCAAGGGCCTTAGTGGCCATTCTGCACACCACTCATGCCCTAACACCATCTAGGGGTCTAGAAGGATTGGGGATGTTACAAATCCCAATAAACAAAAGAAATATTTCGTCCTCGAAATTTAGGTTTGGGTCTACGGGTTGCAAGTACTTATAAGAGTAAAGGATTTCAAAGACGATTAATTTGCACCTGAGGTGAAGAGTTCCGGGGAATCATTATTCTATGAAGTCCAAGGGCACCCAGCTGTGCTCCTCTTGCCCATGATTGAACTATAAAGATCGGACATCAGAATCTCCTTCCACGGAAGAACTCGGACCTCTACTATTTGAGAACTCAAACCGGAGCAACATTCTTTACCAATATTTCCCATTGCACTTCTACTATTACTCGCGAAGATTGTCGGCAATATTTCCACTGGGTTTATATGAAGTTTTAACCCGCCGCTCAGATCATCGTGCCATTAATCACAATGCGGGTTCTACTTGCTCCATCCCGGTAATAAGTAGGAAATAGACACTTCAATGAAATCAAAACAAGCTAACCAGGCGCGGGTGTTATCAAAATCACTACACTCCCCGAAGGAGGATCTACCTGAAATACATAAGAACCTACCGAGTTAAATTATACTATCAAGCCGCGCTAGATGGCACCAAAAACCTTCGAGTTCAACTTAACTTCATAAGGTTACATTCACGAACCATGCTTATTTAATACTCTGCTCATAGATCGATTAGTCAGGTCGTGATCAATTAGCAAACCGGCATTGTCTACTCTGACTCTTCACTATACGACTCTCTTACACATAGGCGTTCAACACCACCTACACCAAGAGACCTTATCCCTTAACAAATGAGGACTCTGCTGATAAACTGTTTCCGACTCCGCGGATACAAGGTCAGGTTTATCAGTTACAGAATAAAAACATAAACCTTGATTACACTTGGACCAGAGCCTCTTATGTCCTACGAACGTTACACGAGGTTAACGCTTCCACACGTTAAATAAATGTAGATATCTTCCAAGTTTTTCTGTGAGACAAATAACGTCTGCAGATTAGAAGGATGTTCGTGAAATGACTCCCATCTACTTTCCATATCCATTGGTTCATAACTCACGAGGGTAAAACCCCTTTATATCATGACAAGTTTTGGCACAAATTGATTTCAACATGAAGGGTGACTCATTAAAACCCATTAATCCTCGAGAAATTCCACCATTTATATCTGAAAATCAAACTTGTCTCCCTTATTCCTGAATCTTCCTAACTGAGACTATAAATTTTGGAGAAATTGTAAGTTCTGGTTCTTAAGATCGGAGGATTGTATGTAGATTATATATCTTCAATATATCATTCGACAAATTTCACTTTAGATTTCTAATATCGGGTGGGCTAAACTTTCAAAGGCAAGAGGTCTCATCTTACTTATGCTATAAATTAAGAATTAAAGATTTCATCATAACGACCCTTCTCATAGTTATGTCATCCAAAAATTACGTCGCTACGTATCATCAAGTAAAGTTAACAATCTTAAGCGGGAGTTGATAGTAACGGCACTAATCAATCATTTCAACTCCCCATTCCTCAAAATTTCAACACATGACGGTCGTTGTCATCTTTCCCGAGATCTGAACATAGAAAAAAAATTCTCCATCTTAGCCCTAAATAGTTTATACTATCGTATTACAAGATCCAAAGAGTCACCTTCCTAAGCTCTTTGGTGATGCATAAACCAACTCTAAGAGTAAAATGATCTTAACTAAATTTTCATTATGGAGAGGGCTTGAATTTTAATTAAAAAATACTATCCAAAAATTACCCTTGAAAGCCCTGGAGTGCAAGAAACTCTAGTTGTAATCTTTACTTGCAAAAACTTGACTCCAAACTTCAAAATTCCATGATGTGACACATTTATCCCAAGCTACTAAACCTGGCATTCTTTCTTGTTTTCAATACTTGACTAAATCGAGACATTTGTTCTGACGTTAATGATTGTAAATTGATTGGATAACTCTATAAATCGATGTCTCGAGGTTAAGAAGGTGTATCTACAACCATACACTTGCACATTTGTTACGAAAAAAACTGATTAATTCTTATGGTCATGCGGACTTATAGCCCAGTCTTACTTCTATCCATTCCAAATTCTACTTGGTCTTGCACTGAATCTGCCGTTTATGGCGTTCTTCCCTTGTGACCGGTAAGAGCTTGATGACCAAACGTCCTTATAAAAGACAAGACCACATTGCTTGGATCCGGAAGTTAGTGAAATTCCCTAAATTCTTAACCTGACTTTCTTGATTCCGAGAGTCTTATGCTTATACACTGGACAACCCTTTACGTATAACCAAATGATTAACGAGTTGATCACTTTGTCGCCTTAGAATCATCCTTGGAGCAATAAGATGAGTGCACGCTCACTCTTGAAGTGTACCATTCACTTGACTTGCTCTCATAACTAAAGCGATCACAACTTGGTATAAACACTCCCTGCTATTTAAGGTGAAGAAATTCTCCAAGGATCTCAAACTTCTAAGGAGGGTTGGTCCACAAAGCAAAAGTGTATGAATAAGATCTCGTCGTCACCTGAGTTTCATTGAATACTCCAAAACCCGAGATTACTACGAAAATGTCATAACCTTTTCTAAACAAAGTCTAGGGGGTAATCCAAGTCGGTATTTTATTGGCCCAATAAACAAAAGGATAAGCCCCTACTGATTTGGGCTAAGTCTCTTCAATACTTCTACGGTGTATTCATCTTACATACGCACAAAAACTTTAGGGCATAAAAATTTCTGACTTGGTGTTCCACCCTGAGACATAATGTTATGACAAAACTTAGGCTCCCAATGCTATAAATTATGCTAACTTTTCCGAGTTCCCTATATGATTAACTAGGAAAGGGGCCTTTTCCAAACAAAATATTCAAATTCCAATTCGACCTCTGGTATTTTATGGTGGTTGTCTCAACGTACTGTAATGGGAAGTATCAAGTTATGGTAAGGGGTTATGCTTATGGGTCTTCTATTACTCTAAAGAAGACTACAGACACCCGATCTCCTCGAGATGGTCCTACCACTTGATAGTAAAGCGTAACCTTTAGCGTGAAAGTCTCAACGTCAAGACTTATACTAACTTCTTCCCTTAGCTACGTTGGGTAACTTTAACTCTCAACCCAAATCTAGACCCGAGGTCGTTCTTTAGACTAGGGTGCGTCACCAAATTGTCTAAGTAAGTCAAAATGTGACCTAACTTGCTGCTTAATGGACTATTTTATGTGATTTCATACATGGGCACACCACAGCTTCCGCTGCATAGTTTGTCCTCAAACTACACTCGAGCGGGGTGACCCAGTATGTTGTGGATTGTTCTCTTATGATCGTTCGTTCAGTGATACCATTTGTAAGATCTCTTTTTCCAAAACCCGTTCGGGTACTTGAAAACTCGAACCTCTCCCGTATCGCACGGTTGAGGTGGACCTTCGCCCAGAATCGCTACCTTGCGGTGTCACCAACACTCGGGTTGACTAACACCGCTCAGCACCAACCCTGCCGGCTATACGATCATAAGTAAAATATGCTAAAAAGTAAGTACATAAAAGAAGGCATGTCCATAATCACATCATCATATATAATGAAAACAGAAAGTCCATAAGAGAAGTACAATTAAAGGGGCTTAAACCTGATACAAATGCAAAGTAATGTACTATCTCTCTCTCTCTCTCTACAACATGCGGAAGTCTACAACAAAAGCTCTCAAAAAGCGAAAATCTAACTATCTAATCATCAACCTGTGGCGTCGTGGTAGTGCGTTGCATCTGCTGCTCAGGTCCTGCCATCTCGTCCTGCTGCGCGCGACACAACTCTGCCTCCTCGGACTCCTGTGGTCACACCGACCGTTAGTCATAAAGACTAAGCCGTTTTGTCCTCGCCTCCCTCCACGGCTCCTAGGCACCGAGCGGGAGGAAGAAGCGGAGGACAAACAAGGGGTAAACAAGAAGGTGATGACATGGCATTACTCTAGCAGGTATAAGTAAAGCAGTAAAATCTAGCTAGCAGTATAGTGTAGGTATAAGGCAGTAAAGTAGAGCAATGAAGTAAGCAGTAAGTAGAAAGGGAACGCAGTGCAGTAAGTAAATCTAAACTACCATCACAGATTCGTACATTAACTTGTATGAACGCCCATACGACATATAAGTTAAGATGTCCAGGTAACCCATCATATAAAAGAGCCCATACTAATTTATATGATGGGGGTATTCTTTGTGTATGTTATGTTATGCTATGGTTATGATGTTTTAATGAAATTATGCAATGTGACTCACCCACACGACTCTATGCGCACAGACCTTTATAGTTCCCAATTTGTTTGAAAGGAAGCCAACCTTTCGGGTACCGACCGTCGTGGCTCACGGTGGCAGTGGATCGGGCACTCCACATCCTAGGCGGGTATGGTCACTACCAAGCCTAGACCTCATGTACGCCTCAACGCTAATAACACAACAGTGGAGCTCCTGCGTACTCTTGCTGGAATCCACCAGACTTTAAGGTCGGGGTGGGTTATTAGGGATTATCCTCCAGACCGCGGTACTCAAACTTACCGGACCTCTAAACCTCACCCTCACCTGAGTCAATGTACTACCGTCGGTGACACGACTAGCCTAGTACCGAAGACTCGCCACTATTTGAATAAGTAATAGGTGTTAACATGTCCACCCGAGCTTCTAGCTCAGGGACTAACACACCAGCTGATCCAACACACCTCCTTCCCGGAGGAGATCCATACCAGTCTGCATATCCACTTAGGCTACTCTTGCCTACAATTTAGTTCGTGTTATATTTAGGGTGAATCTTGGACTTCCCGCGGTGTACTCCATAAGGGGCCCCTAACGGTACTACAGATCGATGGGCTCAACCCCACAATCCTCTTCAAGATAATCATTTTAGTTGGTGGATAACACTTGGTTCACCCTTAATCATTTCATATAGTAAAGTGATTTAGCTCATCTCCCGTCCCACCCATTTGGGTTGGACGTACCTCCTTTCCTTCTACAATGACCCCAGCACAGCCTCACAACTAACCCTAGAATTGACCCTCCTTGAATCATGGTGGGCTATATCTCATTTACTGATTGGGTATAACTCCTATCCACTGCTTAGGGATCTAAATTGTCAACCCCCCCCCCCCCCCAAATTCTGTTTTTACTAAACGCAGTCCACCAAATTGAACTATCCATCAACCCCACAAGGGAATCCCTCTAAAAACTCATCTCCAGGGTCTGGTATAATTATCTTAGGCTACTACTGATCTTAATAAGGTATTGCCCAATTTCCATAATTTTCCATATTAATTTGGTATTTATTTTAATTCAAAATAGTTAAGGACTTAGGTCACATTACACATGATCTACCCTCAAAATGATTCCTCATGTTACATGAAAATTATCAGTAATATTATATCCCAAATAAAGGTGGTTCACTGAGTATCATGACCCTAGTATGCTATTTGGCCTACTATATCATCATAATTGTATAATTACCAAAATGCCACTATAATTAGGAAAAATAGAAATTCACTTCTGAAAATTTCACAAAAATTACCAAGTGTTTCTATGGGTACCTAGAGGCCTCTGCCAAATTATTGTGTTAATACCATGTGATTTGATATTTTAAAAAGATTAAACATCCAAAGGTGGCAAATATCAATTTCTACATGAAGTACAAGAAATATAAACCTACAAGCTTCCAAACTGTTGTCATGGGCAAATATTGACATAAAATGACAGATTCCATGGTATCATAACATTGTCCTATGATTTGGTATTTTAAAAGGATTAATTACACTAGTGATGTAAATTTCACTTTCCACATGAAGTACAAGAAATAGAAATCATCAAGCTTCCAAACATTTATCATGGGCTCACATTGACCTAAAATGACAGATTCCTGAATATCATAACATTGCCCTATGATTTGGTATTTTAAAATTATTAACTACACTAGTGATGTAAATTTCACTTTCCACATGGAGTACAATAAATAGAAATCATCAAGCTCCCAAACATTTACCATGGGCTCATATTGCAATAAGATGACATATTCCGAAGTATCATAACATTGCCCTATGATTTGGTATTTTAAAAGGATTAAATACTCAAGTGATGTAAATCTCAATTTCTACATGAAGTATATGAAATACAATTCCAATAGCTTCCAAACAATTATCATGGGTATACAATAGCATTGAATGACAGTTAACCAAATATCACATTTTTTCCCCATGATTTGATATTTTCAAAATTAAATTCCCTTAAGCTAGCAAGTACTTAAAATTTCCTACACAAGGAATGAAACTTCAATAAATTATAACAAAATTACTATAGCACAATTTCATTCCTAATCAGCCACTTATGGAGTTTCAACACCATACAAGGTCCTATGACCATGCATTTCAATTTATTAAGGAAAGGGGTGGCTATTTCATTTATTAGGTAGAAAATACTTAAATGCCTCTAAAATTACCATTTAAATTTATATGCCCTTAAAATCATATCCCCAAAGTTCAGAGCCAAGTCTAGAACATTTGGCCCTATGTCCTTCACAAATCTCACTTTGCACCCTTAAGGATTCACCCTTAGGGTTTTAGGTCACCCCACCTTAATGGCTCCAAATGGACCATTAGGGTGTGACACTAGCATTTGCATAGCTATACCCACATAACCAACAAGATGGGAGGAGGCTAACACACTCAACTCCTCAAATTGAATCAAACCCTACTTTGACCCTTAAAGGTCCTCATTAGGGTTTCCAACTTTCCATATCAAATCAACTCCAAATAGAGTGAAATTTTAGGTAGTCACTACACACATATAAAAGAGTCATCCACCAATGTTTGGTGTCATTTGGACATCATATGCTCCAAAAATCAACTTAATTTAAATAATATAATTACCACAAAAACCCTATGAAAAGTTGCCCAGCAAAGGCTGCCCCTTTGGCAGGGGGTGCCCCTAGGGTATACCAACCCATGGTTAAAAGCACAGCTCCAAAGATGGAGGGGTTTGAACTAGGCAATTTTTCTAATGGACTGACCTAGTGTAGGACCATTCCTAGTAAACCAGCTCCCTAGGGAGATGTAGGTCACCAAATGACCTAAACTCAAAGCAAAATGAAAGTTAATACCAAGGCCTACAACTTTCATGTTGAGCACTTTTTCTAAATCGGCCATTAAGAGGCCTTAATTTCTGTTGGAAGTTGACTGAATAATCAGGGCAGAAAAATCATACTAATGATTTAAATAAATAGAGGAAAAGAGAGAGATCCGCACAGATCTTGACGCAGATCAGCGGCAACCGAGTCGTCTTCAACCTCCAGCCAACGGCTGAGATTCAACCGACCTGGGCCACCTTGCGCGGCCGTTTCCCGGCGATCCCCGCGCCACCACCGCCGACTATCCCCTCCTACACCTTCATGGTGGTCGGGGCTACATTCTCCCGGCGACTGGCGATCGGAGGCGGCGTTTTCCGGTGATTGGAGCATGGACGAGAACCATGGATTTTCATGGTTTTGAAAATGTGATTCCAGCTCAATTGAGCATGGAACTTCATCCTAATGACCTAAGAAGCTAGCACAGAGGGAGGGGAGGAGAAACGAACCCTTGTTGGCGTGTGGTGGCGGCTCCGGCGGCGGCTGGCCATGGAAGTGCTCAGCTCCAGCGATCCTGCTCCCGATCTCGATTCTCCAGCTACAGCTCAGTTCCAAGGTTCGTTCCCGTCTGCTTTCTCCCTTCTGAAGCTGATGGAATGGTCGAAATCAAGTGGGGAGGCCTCTACATGCTGTTTTGAACCTTGGCCCCCTCAGAATCTCCCATGACTGCCACCCTCCTGCACCAGCTGGTCCATTGCTTCCACCTGGGTCAAGGTCAGACCCCCAGCAATCAGGGAAGGGCCCTAGGTTGATTGGAGATTGAGTGTGGAAGGGGGGAATTGCTTTTGCTTTAGCTTTATGCTTTTTGAACCACTTTTTGTCCCCTTATCATTTGGCTAATCAAACCATGATAGGGTTCAGACCTAGGGCTGATGGGCAAGGCCTAAGGTTCAAGTATAATGGTTAATTAAGGGGTGCTAGGGTTCATTTCAATCTAGATAAGGAATTCACCTTTAATGGCCTATGTTGACCATGGTTGACTTTGGTCAACCAAGGTGAGTGGGTTGACCCCACTTGGGGGTCATGGGTCCCTTAACATCACCCAACATAGGTTGGTCCATGGTGGGGCTCCAATTGGTTCAATTTAATCAAAGGGTGTAGATTTGACCAAAATTGGGTAAAGTTTGACTTTGGTCAATTGGGGTCAATTGGTCCCACCATGATGGGGCTTTTTGGTCCATTGGGTTCCTTAAGGTGTTTAGAGTGTGGTGGTAAGGTCAATTTGAACATTTGAGGGTCAATTGCACCCTAGTTGACTTAGTTTGGTTAATGTTGACCTATTGTTGACTTTGGTCAATTTCATGCAATTGAGTCCCACCCAAGTGCAATTTCCATGGTTATGGTCTTCCTCAGTGGTTAGGGTGGTATGGGGGAGGTCAATTTGGTGGATTGAGGGTCAATTGGCCTAAGGGAGTGGTATTGGGCTTTGTTGATTTTGTGCCCTTGGTGTGCACTTAGCACACTCCACTTGGCCCAAGGGCCTTAGTGGCCATTCTGCACACCACTCATGCCCTAACACCATCTAGGGGTCTAGAAGGATTGGGGATGTTACAAATCCCAATAAACAAAAGAAATATTTCGTCCTCGAAATTTAGGTTTGGGTCTACGGGTTGCAAGTACTTATAAGAGTAAAGGATTTCAAAGACGATTAATTTGCACCTGAGGTGAAGAGTTCCGGGGAATCATTATTCTATGAAGTCCAAGGGCACCCAGCTGTGCTCCTCTTGCCCATGATTGAACTATAAAGATCGGACATCAGAATCTCCTTCCACGGAAGAACTCGGACCTCTACTATTTGAGAACTCAAACCGGAGCAACATTCTTTACCAATATTTCCCATTGCACTTCTACTATTACTCGCGAAGATTGTCGGCAATATTTCCACTGGGTTTATATGAAGTTTTAACCCGCCGCTCAGATCATCGTGCCATTAATCACAATGCGGGTTCTACTTGCTCCATCCCGGTAATAAGTAGGAAATAGACACTTCAATGAAATCAAAACAAGCTAACCAGGCGCGGGTGTTATCAAAATCACTACACTCCCCGAAGGAGGATCTACCTGAAATACATAAGAACCTACCGAGTTAAATTATACTATCAAGCCGCGCTAGATGGCACCAAAAACCTTCGAGTTCAACTTAACTTCATAAGGTTACATTCACGAACCATGCTTATTTAATACTCTGCTCATAGATCGATTAGTCAGGTCGTGATCAATTAGCAAACCGGCATTGTCTACTCTGACTCTTCACTATACGACTCTCTTACACATAGGCGTTCAACACCACCTACACCAAGAGACCTTATCCCTTAACAAATGAGGACTCTGCTGATAAACTGTTTCCGACTCCGCGGATACAAGGTCAGGTTTATCAGTTACAGAATAAAAACATAAACCTTGATTACACTTGGACCAGAGCCTCTTATGTCCTACGAACGTTACACGAGGTTAACGCTTCCACACGTTAAATAAATGTAGATATCTTCCAAGTTTTTCTGTGAGACAAATAACGTCTGCAGATTAGAAGGATGTTCGTGAAATGACTCCCATCTACTTTCCATATCCATTGGTTCATAACTCACGAGGGTAAAACCCCTTTATATCATGACAAGTTTTGGCACAAATTGATTTCAACATGAAGGGTGACTCATTAAAACCCATTAATCCTCGAGAAATTCCACCATTTATATCTGAAAATCAAACTTGTCTCCCTTATTCCTGAATCTTCCTAACTGAGACTATAAATTTTGGAGAAATTGTAAGTTCTGGTTCTTAAGATCGGAGGATTGTATGTAGATTATATATCTTCAATATATCATTCGACAAATTTCACTTTAGATTTCTAATATCGGGTGGGCTAAACTTTCAAAGGCAAGAGGTCTCATCTTACTTATGCTATAAATTAAGAATTAAAGATTTCATCATAACGACCCTTCTCATAGTTATGTCATCCAAAAATTACGTCGCTACGTATCATCAAGTAAAGTTAACAATCTTAAGCGGGAGTTGATAGTAACGGCACTAATCAATCATTTCAACTCCCCATTCCTCAAAATTTCAACACATGACGGTCGTTGTCATCTTTCCCGAGATCTGAACATAGAAAAAAAATTCTCCATCTTAGCCCTAAATAGTTTATACTATCGTATTACAAGATCCAAAGAGTCACCTTCCTAAGCTCTTTGGTGATGCATAAACCAACTCTAAGAGTAAAATGATCTTAACTAAATTTTCATTATGGAGAGGGCTTGAATTTTAATTAAAAAATACTATCCAAAAATTACCCTTGAAAGCCCTGGAGTGCAAGAAACTCTAGTTGTAATCTTTACTTGCAAAAACTTGACTCCAAACTTCAAAATTCCATGATGTGACACATTTATCCCAAGCTACTAAACCTGGCATTCTTTCTTGTTTTCAATACTTGACTAAATCGAGACATTTGTTCTGACGTTAATGATTGTAAATTGATTGGATAACTCTATAAATCGATGTCTCGAGGTTAAGAAGGTGTATCTACAACCATACACTTGCACATTTGTTACGAAAAAAACTGATTAATTCTTATGGTCATGCGGACTTATAGCCCAGTCTTACTTCTATCCATTCCAAATTCTACTTGGTCTTGCACTGAATCTGCCGTTTATGGCGTTCTTCCCTTGTGACCGGTAAGAGCTTGATGACCAAACGTCCTTATAAAAGACAAGACCACATTGCTTGGATCCGGAAGTTAGTGAAATTCCCTAAATTCTTAACCTGACTTTCTTGATTCCGAGAGTCTTATGCTTATACACTGGACAACCCTTTACGTATAACCAAATGATTAACGAGTTGATCACTTTGTCGCCTTAGAATCATCCTTGGAGCAATAAGATGAGTGCACGCTCACTCTTGAAGTGTACCATTCACTTGACTTGCTCTCATAACTAAAGCGATCACAACTTGGTATAAACACTCCCTGCTATTTAAGGTGAAGAAATTCTCCAAGGATCTCAAACTTCTAAGGAGGGTTGGTCCACAAAGCAAAAGTGTATGAATAAGATCTCGTCGTCACCTGAGTTTCATTGAATACTCCAAAACCCGAGATTACTACGAAAATGTCATAACCTTTTCTAAACAAAGTCTAGGGGGTAATCCAAGTCGGTATTTTATTGGCCCAATAAACAAAAGGATAAGCCCCTACTGATTTGGGCTAAGTCTCTTCAATACTTCTACGGTGTATTCATCTTACATACGCACAAACTTTAGGGCATAAAAATTTCTGACTTGGTGTTCCACCCTGAGACATAATGTTATGACAAAACTTAGGCTCCCAATGCTATAAATTATGCTAACTTTTCCGAGTTCCCTATATGATTAACTAGGAAAGGGGCCTTTTCCAAACAAAATATTCAAATTCCAATTCGACCTCTGGTATTTTATGGTGGTTGTCTCAACGTACTGTAATGGGAAGTATCAAGTTATGGTAAGGGGTTATGCTTATGGGTCTTCTATTACTCTAAAGAAGACTACAGACACCCGATCTCCTCGAGATGGTCCTACCACTTGATAGTAAAGCGTAACCTTTAGCGTGAAAGTCTCAACGTCAAGACTTATACTAACTTCTTCCCTTAGCTACGTTGGGTAACTTTAACTCTCAACCCAAATCTAGACCCGAGGTCGTTCTTTAGACTAGGGTGCGTCACCAAATTGTCTAAGTAAGTCAAAATGTGACCTAACTTGCTGCTTAATGGACTATTTTATGTGATTTCATACATGGGCACACCACAGCTTCCGCTGCATAGTTTGTCCTCAAACTACACTCGAGCGGGGTGACCCAGTATGTTGTGGACTGTTCTCTTATGATCGTTCGTTCAGTGATACCATTTGTAAGATCTCTTTTTCCAAAACCCGTTCGGGTACTTGAAAACTCGAACCTCTCCCGTATCGCACGGTTGAGGTGGACCTTCGCCCAGAATCGCTACCTTGCGGTGTCACCAACACTCGGGTTGACTAACACCGCTCAGCACCAACCCTGCCGGCTATACGATCATAAGTAAAATATGCTAAAAAGTAAGTACATAAAAGAAGGCATGTCCATAATCACATCATCATATATAATGAAAACAGAAAGTCCATAAGAGAAGTACAATTAAAGGGGCTTAAACCTGATACAAATGCAAAGTAATGTACTATCTCTCTCTCTCTCTCTACAACATGCGGAAGTCTACAACAAAAGCTCTCAAAAAGCGAAAATCTAACTATCTAATCATCAACCTGTGGCGTCGTGGTAGTGCGTTGCATCTGCTGCTCAGGTCCTGCCATCTCGTCCTGCTGCGCGCGACACAACTCTGCCTCCTCGGACTCCTGTGGTCACACCGACCGTTAGTCATAAAGACTAAGCCGTTTTGTCCTCGCCTCCCTCCACGGCTCCTAGGCACCGAGCGGGAGGAAGAAGCGGAGGACAAACAAGGGGTAAACAAGAAGGTGATGACATGGCATTACTCTAGCAGGTATAAGTAAAGCAGTAAAATCTAGCTAGCAGTATAGTGTAGGTATAAGGCAGTAAAGTAGAGCAATGAAGTAAGCAGTAAGTAGAAAGGGAACGCAGTGCAGTAAGTAAATCTAAACTACCATCACAGATTCGTACATTAACTTGTATGAACGCCCATACGACATATAAGTTAAGATGTCCAGGTAACCCATCATATAAAAGAGCCCATACTAATTTATATGATGGGGGTATTCTTTGTGTATGTTATGTTATGCTATGGTTATGATGTTTTAATGAAATTATGCAATGTGACTCACCCACACGACTCTATGCGCACAGACCTTTATAGTTCCCAATTTGTTTGAAAGGAAGCCAACCTTTCGGGTACCGACCGTCGTGGCTCACGGTGGCAGTGGATCGGGCACTCCACATCCTAGGCGGGTATGGTCACTACCAAGCCTAGACCTCATGTACGCCTCAACGCTAATAACACAACAGTGGAGCTCCTGCGTACTCTTGCTGGAATCCACCAGACTTTAAGGTCGGGGTGGGTTATTAGGGATTATCCTCCAGACCGCGGTACTCAAACTTACCGGACCTCTAAACCTCACCCTCACCTGAGTCAATGTACTACCGTCGGTGACACGACTAGCCTAGTACCGAAGACTCGCCACTATTTGAATAAGTAATAGGTGTTAACATGTCCACCCGAGCTTCTAGCTCAGGGACTAACACACCAGCTGATCCAACACACCTCCTTCCCGGAGGAGATCCATACCAGTCTGCATATCCACTTAGGCTACTCTTGCCTACAATTTAGTTCGTGTTATATTTAGGGTGAATCTTGGACTTCCCGCGGTGTACTCCATAAGGGGCCCCTAACGGTACTACAGATCGATGGGCTCAACCCCACAATCCTCTTCAAGATAATCATTTTAGTTGGTGGATAACACTTGGTTCACCCTTAATCATTTCATATAGTAAAGTGATTTAGCTCATCTCCCGTCCCACCCATTTGGGTTGGACGTACCTCCTTTCCTTCTACAATGACCCCAGCACAGCCTCACAACTAACCCTAGAATTGACCCTCCTTGAATCATGGTGGGCTATATCTCATTTACTGATTGGGTATAACTCCTATCCACTGCTTAGGGATCTAAATTGTCAACCCCCCCCCCCCCAAATTCTGTTTTTACTAAACGCAGTCCACCAAATTGAACTATCCATCAACCCCACAAGGGAATCCCTCTAAAAACTCATCTCCAGGGTCTGGTATAATTATCTTAGGCTACTACTGATCTTAATAAGGTATTGCCCAATTTCCATAATTTTCCATATTAATTTGGTATTTATTTTAATTCAAAATAGTTAAGGACTTAGGTCACATTACACATGATCTACCCTCAAAATGATTCCTCATGTTACATGAAAATTATCAGTAATATTATATCCCAAATAAAGGTGGTTCACTGAGTATCATGACCCTAGTATGCTATTTGGCCTACTATATCATCATAATTGTATAATTACCAAAATGCCACTATAATTAGGAAAAATAGAAATTCACTTCTGAAAATTTCACAAAAATTACCAAGTGTTTCTATGGGTACCTAGAGGCCTCTGCCAAATTATTGTGTTAATACCATGTGATTTGATATTTTAAAAAGATTAAACATCCAAAGGTGGCAAATATCAATTTCTACATGAAGTACAAGAAATATAAACCTACAAGCTTCCAAACTGTTGTCATGGGCAAATATTGACATAAAATGACAGATTCCATGGTATCATAACATTGTCCTATGATTTGGTATTTTAAAAGGATTAATTACACTAGTGATGTAAATTTCACTTTCCACATGAAGTACAAGAAATAGAAATCATCAAGCTTCCAAACATTTATCATGGGCTCACATTGACCTAAAATGACAGATTCCTGAATATCATAACATTGCCCTATGATTTGGTATTTTAAAATGATTAACTACACTAGTGATGTAAATTTCACTTTCCACATGGAGTACAATAAATAGAAATCATCAAGCTCCCAAACATTTACCATGGGCTCATATTGCAATAAGATGACATATTCCGAAGTATCATAACATTGCCCTATGATTTGGTATTTTAAAAGGATTAAATACTCAAGTGATGTAAATCTCAATTTCTACATGAAGTATATGAAATACAATTCCAATAGCTTCCAAACAATTATCATGGGTATACAATAGCATTGAATGACAGTTAACCAAATATCACATTTTTCCCCATGATTTGATATTTTCAAAATTAAATTCCCTTAAGCTAGCAAGTACTTAAAATTTCCTACACAAGGAATGAAACTTCAATAAATTATAACAAAATTACTATAGCACAATTTCATTCCTAATCAGCCACTTATGGAGTTTCAACACCATACAAGGTCCTATGACCATGCATTTCAATTTATTAAGGAAAGGGGTGGCTATTTCATTTATTAGGTAGAAAATACTTAAATGCCTCTAAAATTACCATTTAAATTTATATGCCCTTAAAATCATATCCCCAAAGTTCAGAGCCAAGTCTAGAACATTTGGCCCTATGTCCTTCACAAATCTCACTTTGCACCCTTAAGGATTCACCCTTAGGGTTTTAGGTCACCCCACCTTAATGGCTCCAAATGGACCATTAGGGTGTGACACTAGCATTTGCATAGCTATACCCACATAACCAACAAGATGGGAGGAGGCTAACACACTCAACTCCTCAAATTGAATCAAACCCTACTTTGACCCTTAAAGGTCCTCATTAGGGTTTCCAACTTTCCATATCAAATCAACTCCAAATAGAGTGAAATTTTAGGTAGTCACTACACACATATAAAAGAGTCATCCACCAATGTTTGGTGTCATTTGGACATCATATGCTCCAAAAATCAACTTAATTTAAATAATATAATTACCACAAAAACCCTATGAAAAGTTGCCCAGCAAAGGCTGCCCCTTTGGCAGGGGGTGCCCCTAGGGTATACCAACCCATGGTTAAAAGCACAGCTCCAAAGATGGAGGGGTTTGAACTAGGCAATTTTTCTAATGGACTGACCTAGTGTAGGACCATTCCTAGTAAACCAGCTCCCTAGGGAGATGTAGGTCACCAAATGACCTAAACTCAAAGCAAAATGAAAGTTAATACCAAGGCCTACAACTTTCATGTTGAGCACTTTTTCTAAATCGGCCATTAAGAGGCCTTAATTTCTGTTGGAAGTTGACTGAATAATCAGGGCAGAAAAATCATACTAATGATTTAAATAAATAGAGGAAAAGAGAGAGATCCGCACAGATCTTGACGCAGATCAGCGGCAACCGAGTCGTCTTCAACCTCCAGCCAACGGCTGAGATTCAACCGACCTGGGCCACCTTGCGCGGCCGTTTCCCGGCGATCCCCGCGCCACCACCGCCGACTATCCCCTCCTACACCTTCATGGTGGTCGGGGCTACATTCTCCCGGCGACTGGCGATCGGAGGCGGCGTTTTCCGGTGATTGGAGCATGGACGAGAACCATGGATTTTCATGGTTTTGAAAATGTGATTCCAGCTCAATTGAGCATGGAACTTCATCCTAATGACCTAAGAAGCTAGCACAGAGGGAGGGGAGGAGAAACGAACCCTTGTTGGCGTGTGGTGGCGGCTCCGGCGGCGGCTGGCCATGGAAGTGCTCAGCTCCAGCGATCCTGCTCCCGATCTCGATTCTCCAGCTACAGCTCAGTTCCAAGGTTCGTTCCCGTCTGCTTTCTCCCTTCTGAAGCTGATGGAATGGTCGAAATCAAGTGGGGAGGCCTCTACATGCTGTTTTGAACCTTGGCCTCCTCGGAATCTCCCATGGTTGCCACCCTCCTGCACCAGCTGGTCCATTGCTTCCACCTGGGTCAAGGTCAAACCCCCAGCAATCAGGGAAGGGCCCTAGGTTGATTGGAGATTGAGTGTGGAAGGGGGGAATTGCTTTTGCTTTAGCTTTATGCTTTTTGAACCACTTTTTGTCCCCTTATCATTTGGCTAATCAAACCATGATAGGGTTCAGACCTAGGGCTGATGGGCAAGGCCTAAGGTTCAAGTATAATGGTTAATTAAGGGGTGCTAGGGTTCATTTCAATCTAGATAAGGAATTCACCTTTAATGGCCTATGTTGACCATGGTTGACTTTGGTCAACCAAGGTGAGTGGGTTGACCCCACTTGGGGGTCATGGGTCCCTTAACATCACCCAACATAGGTTGGTCCATGGTGGGGCTCCAATTGGTTCAATTTAATCAAAGGGTGTAGATTTGACCAAAATTGGGTAAAGTTTGACTTTGGTCAATTGGGGTCAATTGGTCCCACCATGATGGGGCTTTTTGGTCCATTGGGTTCCTTAAGGTGTTTAGAGTGTGGTGGTAAGGTCAATTTGAACATTTGAGGGTCAATTGCACCCTAGTTGACTTAGTTTGGTTAATGTTGACCTATTGTTGACTTTGGTCAATTTCATGCAATTGAGTCCCACCCAAGTGCAATTTCCATGGTTATGGTCTTCCTCAGTGGTTAGGGTGGTATGGTGGAGGTCAATTTGGTGGATTGAGGGTCAATTGGCCTAAGGGAGTGGTATTGGGCTTTGTTGATTTTGTGCCCTTGGTGTGCACTTAGCACACTCCACTTGGCCCAAGGGCCTTAGTGGCCATTCTGCACACCACTCATGCCCTAACACCATCTAGGGGTCTAGAAGGATTGGGGATGTTACAGGTTTAGCCCAGTACAAGTCGTTCCGAAGAAAGTCGGAGTAACAGTTGTTGCGAACGAAAATAAAGAATTGATCCCAACACGTACTGCTACGGGTTGGCGGATGTGCATAGATTATCAAAAACTAAATGATGCCGCCCATAAGGATCACTTCCCATTGCCTTTTATCGATCAAATCTTAGAATGGATTTTAGGTCACTCCTACTATTGTTGCCTCGATGGTTTGTAGGGATACTTCCAAATCCCTATTTCGCCCGACGACCAAGAGAAAACAACTTTCACTTGCCCCTTTGGCACCTTTGCATACCAAAGGATGACATTTGGCCTTTGTAACGCGCCGGCTACATTCCAAAGATGTAAACTAGTGATCTTCGATGAGTTAGTAGAGGAAGTGATGGAAGTCTTCATGGACGACTTCTCCATTTTCGGAAATTCTTTTCAAAGTTATTTAAAAAATCTCTAGCGTGTGCTTAAGCATTGTGGGGAAAGAAACCTAGCTCTCAATTGGGAGAAATGTCATTTTATGATCAAAGAAGGATTAGTCCTTGACCATAAAATATCGGGCAAAGGGATCGAGGTCGATCGGGCCAAGATTGAGGTTATCGAAAAACTCCCCCCTCCAACGAATGTAAAAGCAATTAGATGTTTCCTACGCCACACATGGTTTTATCGGCGTTTTACTCAAAAAATTTCTAAAATCACAAAGTCGTTAACCCATCTTCTCGAAAAAGTGTCTTCTTTCTTTTTAATGATGAATGTCTTTTGGCTTTTAAACTTATAAAAGAAAAACTTTTAAATTTTCTTATTCTAGTCGCACGGGATAGGTCACTAACCTTCGAAATTATGTGCGGTGCGAGTGATATTGCGGTAGGCGCCGTATTAGGCCAATGGGTAAACAAGTACTTCCACCCGAATTATTTTGTGAGCAAGACACTCACGTCGGCACAAGCAAACTACACCACTACCGAGAAGGAGCTTCTAGCGAGCAAATTTTCTTTTGATAAGTGTAGGTCATATATCACTCTCTCCAAAGTAATCGTCTTAACAGATAACTCGGCTCTTCGATACCTTTTAAGTAAAATGGATGCCAAGCCCCATCTATTGTGATGGATCCTCCTCTTGTAAGAGTTTGATTTAGAGATCCGAGACAAGAGGGGAGCTGAAAACTTGGCGGCCGATCATCTTTCCCGATTAGAAAATCCCGCTATGGAAGCGTTAGTGGAGGCCGACATAAACAATAAATTCACTGAAGAGCGCCTCCTTGCTCTCGAAAACATAAAGACGTCTTCCACCCCTTGGTTCGCAGATTTGGCTAACTATTTAGTAGCTCGGGTCCTGCCAAAAGAATTCTCGAGTCTGCAAAAGAAGAAATTCTTTTATGATTTAAAGAATTATTTTTGGGAGGACCACTTTCTATTCTGTGTTTGCACAGATCAGGTAGTGAGAAGATGTGTCTCAAGTGAGGAAGGTATAAAAATATTGCGGCATTGCCACGAAGGACCAACTAGTGGTCAATATCAAGCGAACTGAACCGCAAGGAAAGTTCTGGAGGCGGGCTTTTATTGTCTCACGCTCTTTAAAGATGCTCACACCCTTGTGAGTACTTGCGACAGCTGCCAGCGGTCGGGCAACAGCTCCCACCGGGATGAAATTCCCCAAAATATCTTCTTAGAATGCGGAATTTCCGACCTTTGGGGTATCGATTTTGTAGGTCCTCTCCCTCCCTATTTTTCATACAAATATATTCTCGTTGTGGTCGACTGCGTGTCGAGGTGGGCGTAAGCACAAGCTCTCCCCACCAATGATGCGAGAGTCGTCGTAAATTTCTTAAAAAAGTTATTCTCTCGATTTGGCACGCCACGCGCTATAGTTAGTGATAGGGGCACCCACTTTTGTAATAGCCAATTCGCTAAAATTTTGGCAAAATATGGTGTCACGCACAAACTCTCAACTGCTTATCACCCACAAACGAGCGGCCAAGTCGAAGTCATGAATCGAGAATTAAAACGAATTATAGAAAAATTGTTTCTATTAATAGGAAGGATTGGGCACTTAAGCTCGATGACGTGCTATGGGCCTATCGAATGGCGTACAAGACCGCCATCGGTTGTACACTGTATCGATTAGTTTATGGCAAGGCTTGCCACCTTCTGGTCGAATTAGAGCACCGCGCATTCTGGGCGCTTAAATTTTTAAATCTCGATTCTACCTTAGCGACCGAGCATAGAAAGTTTCAAATAAATGAACTCGACGAGTGGCGCGCGAATGCGTACGAGAGCAACAAATTTAAGGAGCGAACCAAGTTTTACTACGATTAAAATATAAAAATTCCAAAAACATTTTCGCCGGGTGATCTCGTCCTCCTTTATAATTCTCATTTTTGCCTTTTCCCGGGAAAGCAAAATTCTCGATGGTCCGGCCCCTTTATCGTTAAACATATCCCACCCGAAAAAAGGCTCCTTCAAAGTTAACGGTCACCGTCTTAAGTTATATCTTCCAGGAGAGTTATCAAACGAGAATTGTGAATCAATTTTACTTCCGCAGATAACGTGAGCGTCAAATGAGTCAAGCTACGCGACCTTAAACAAAACTCTTTTCGGAGGCACCCCAAAGTTATCTTTTTGTTATTTTTATTTTTGCTTTAACATTTTTTCAGGATCACCGCTGCTTCCCCCACAACATCATAATCAGGGAAGCCCCTTTTTCCCACTCCTTCCTTTTCTTTTATCTTGCATTTCCTTTTTGTTTTAGCTTGAACTTTATTTTCTTGTTTTCTTTTTCTTGCTTCATACTTAGTTTTAAAAATTGGGGACAATGCTTAACTTTAAGTATGGGGGTGTAAATATAGTTTTTTAAAAAAATGTAGCTCTTAAGTTAGAAAATCTTCAATAAAAACACATGAAATTTTATTCTTATATTTTCTTTTATTCAAACACATTTGAAAGTGCACAGTGTGCCTATGAGTATTCTCTAGAGGGGGTGAATAGAGATTTAAAATTGTATACCCTAATTGTGCACACACAATAAAAACTACTAAGGATTATGCACTTAACAATACCAAAACAGAATAAAGTAAATGCAGGAAATGTAAATACAGAAAACAGTAAAGAGGGGCAGCATAGAAAATTCAATCCAGAAGATACAGGATTTTTATAGCGGTTCCCCAAAATATGGGTAGTCCACTCTTCTACCTCCCTAGTAGGATTTCACTAACTGTGCCTGAGTCTTTTTATAAGGAGACTCTCAGAACCACTGAGTCTTTTGATGAGACTCTTAGAACCACTGATTATTTTGATAAGGAGACTCTTAGAACCACTAAATCCTTTGAAAGAGAGATTAATAAAACTATTTAACACATGGTGAATAAAGAAGAAGAAAATGAGAAATAGGAGAATATAATTCAGCTTTCAGAATTTTTTAAAAGCTATCTCTTTTCAACTACTGCGTATGTTAATCACTGGATCTGAATATAATGAACCCTTGCTTATGATTGTGATGATTGCAAGGGTTATTGGCTTGATCCTTATTCTCTGAGCACTTGTTGTAAACTTGATGTTGTGTGATGAAGAAGAAGAAGGATTTGTATTCTTTTTCTTGTGCAGAGAGAAATGTTCTTTTCTGTCTTAGGGTTGAAGGAGGAAGAAGAGAAAGCCCTCTTCGACAGACAGAAATTATGTGATCAATGCTTGTGTTTTTCTTCTTCTCTCAGCATACTTATTCTCCATAATTGGAATTTGAATTTCTTTCTTCTTTTGGTCTGTCCTGAAAAGGAATTCCTATTGGACAATTGATTCCCCTTTCTTCTTTTGTTCCTGACCCGTCCATCAGATTTGAATACATTCCAAGAATGTTTTTGCTGTCTCCTGAAATACTCAATTCCATTCTTGGCAGTAAACGACCCGTTGGAGAACTGTCTTCAGCATTGTGAACCTTCTGAAAAGGTATTAAAAGGACAACTGAAAAGCTTCTATTTCAGACGGTATTCGACACTACGTCGACTTCATCATTTGTCATATCGACGTACCTCTGAGTTCTTATAGAAGTAGCTTCGAATTCCTTCTTAGCTCTGGTTGAACTCAGATGTCGACGTTGCGTCGATTACTTATTGATGTAACTGTCGAGTTGAAGACTTAGACTTTAACTATATCTTCTGCGTTGAATTGAAGTCAAAGTTGCGTCGAGTTCATTTCGAAGTTGTGTCGACTTCTGATATAGCTTTGACAGGCTCTGTCATTTGCGTCGAGATCATTTCGACATTGCGTCGACTTCACTTATACTTCGACGGGCTGATTGAGTTGCTTCGACTTTCAGTCAGAGTTACGTCGACATCTAGTCGAAGTTGCGTCGACTTCTATTCGATGCAAGTTGTAACTCAACTAAATTTGTGCTTATCTTGGACCTGGTCTTGACACTCAAAGGTGAGTGTGACATTGTAAGACATCTAATGACCATCTTACCCATTCTATACAATGTGGGTAATAATCCTAGGGAGTAAAATCACCTATAGATTATTTGTTAAGTTAAATCAAAAGGAGTTTTTCCCAACAATCTCCCCCTATTTATCTTAACAAATTTTACAGATTAATTAAAGTGATTTTACATATGCTTTGACATAAAATTTAATACAAACAATTATACATAGACAATAAAGACATTAATGAATGGAATCACAGACCATTTTATACATTGTTAAGTAGTTATATTGTTCTTAACAATTGTGTCCACGATAGGATATAATGTAAAGAGTTCATAATTACAGAATACCTGGACTTCACTTTTCTTTGTCAAGAGTTTTCTCTTCCTTGTGAAGACCAGAGGAATCACCTTTATTGCATCAAATACAACAGACTCATCTTCTAATTCAGCAGTCCTGTCAGCTTCTTGATGGGTTTCATTCTCTTTGGGAGGCTCCCCCTGAGAATGTGCATCTTGTTCAACATTCAGAGCAGCCTCCTTAGCAATCATTGCCACCTCATCGAATAGTTGTTCCTCTTCTGGGAGCTCCCCCTGAGTTGATGGAAGCTCCCCCTGGTTTACTACAGGGATTTCTGCAGCTGGCTCCCCCTGGATTGATGCAAGCTTTTTTGGAGGATTTGCAAGAGGCTCCACTAGGACTATTCCAGATTGGAAAATAGTTAGCTTGTTTGGGTCGTAAACCTCAATAGTTAGGACACTTGGGGAAGTCTCTCTGTATGTACTCTTGTCTTTCTCCTGGACACTTACAATTCCCTGATTAAGCAGCCTCTCCTCCTCCTGGATCTTCTCCACCTTCTGAAACTAACTTACAAGGGAAGTTAAGAACTCTTTAGTTACCATGGAGGAGGAAACAGTTGATTTTAGTGCTAGGAGAGACTCTTGTGAATTTTGCAGTTCTGACTCCATCTTGGAGTACTTCCTATTAAACTTCCTTGCTTAGGAGGCCAGAATATCAGAAAAAGTACTAGTAGCTAGTCCTACTGCTTTTGAAATCACTTGCTCAAAGTCAAAGCAAGGAGTAGGGGTGGTAGAGATAGGAGGTGTTGCTATAAAGTCCTCATGGAATTCTGGAATATCTTGGTGGATAGGAGAGTGGAGTCGATACACTTTTGGAGAAATGTGATGCTTTGGTAGGGGAGTAGACTATCTGTCTGTAATTATGATGGATGGTTGTTGTTGTGGTTGGAGAGGAAGCTGATGTGCTGGATCTGGAGCTGTAGTAGATGGGATGGACTAGAGATTTTGGACAGGAGTATCATCTGGGATGATATATGATGCGCAAATCTCGCACACCGCTATAGGCGGTAGCTAGACTGCGACACGAAACAGCAGTGTATCGATCGTTCAAGTAACACAGTAAGGTGGAGTTAACAATTGAGGAAGGACTTGAGATCGAAGTCCTTTAGGTCGGATGGGTGCGAAAGGGGGTGATTTGGTTTGTGGAAATAAAAGATAATACTACAACTACTCCTATGAAATGCCGCTATGCAATGATTCGCTTGGCGGGATGGAGACTAGGCAGGCTTTGAGCGCGCTGCTTCACAAGGGCGGATGAACGAGTAGGCAAGCGGAATCGAACTGTGCAGGCCTTGAGCGCGCTGCTTCGTTAGGCGAATGGATTACACGGGCCGCTATGCCACGCTTCACTAGGCGGATGGACGAGAAGGCAAGTGGATGGAATGGTTGGCTCCGGCGGAGTTGAGGTGGATTACACGGGCCGTTAGCACCGCTTAGCTTGGCGGATGGAAGAGTAAGCACACGGAATGGGCGAGTAATCAAGCGGAATGGATGGTGGAATGGGGCACTCCTCAAATCACATAAACCACAAACATAACCGCAAAACCATGGAAAATTACACTAATAATATTTAGGGTTCATGGACATCATTCATATAGAAACATACAACCACACACATCAAATAGAATCAGCAAAAATAACAAGGAGGAGGTAAGATTACAACCGAAGCACGAAGACTCGTCGGAGATTCACGGCCAGAATCTAGGGTTGTCAATCCTCGTCTGGGCTCGGTCTTCAACTGTCGTCCGGGGTAGAAGAGGGTTGTCACTACCTCCCAATGGACCCGTCTTCTTCGTCAATAGCCTTTAGCCACAATCTTGCCGGAGAACTCCAAGGATATAGTGCAAAATCCGTTGAAATGGAGCTTGGAAGCTTCTGAATGATGGAGGAGGCCTAGAGGATACTCCGGCTCGAGATTGGTGTGAAGAATATGTCCGGAGCACCTCCAGATGGTGGGCGGTGATAGAACGGCAAAAATGTCGCGGAACTAGAGCTCTGGGCGCGAGAAAAAAAAGAAGATCAATCTAGGGCGGAATTTGCAGCTTATATAGAAAAACAGTCAGAAATTGGTCAACCACGGTCGAACGCACGACCGTGCGTGGACCATGCAATAATTAATGATAAAAACTGGCGTGAAGACGAAGCTGCGCCGCCCATGCGATTTACTCACGCACGGGCAAATCCGCCCGTGCGTCAAAATGCACGGGTAAATTCAGAAAAGCTAAAGAACAGGAAGAAACAGGCAACCGTGTGTTTTACTTACGCATGTGCAATTCCTCCCGTGCGTCAAAACGCACGACCAAACTCAGATCTCCCGTTTTCTGCCCAGATGAGAACGCACGACCGCAACCCTCCGTGCGTCAAGGAAATGCACGACCGTGCGTTGCACACAATCATGAATTCTGGGGGAAACTGGATGATCCGACCACCTGTGTACAAGATAAAACAGCTGGGAAAACACCTCCAGCACTAGATAAACACAGAAAAAGAATGGGGAGCACATTGTGTTTGCCCCCAACAACAAAGCATGCAAATGCACACCACAACGGGCCTAAAAGTGCCCTTAGTGTGAGAAGAGTGAACAAGTGAAATATAAGCATTAATGAACTAAAAATGAAGTGCAAGTGCGTGAAAACTAGCCCAGATGAGTCCAAATATGTGTATATAAATGGGACTCATCACACCCCCAGACTTACCTGTTTGCGCGTCCTAAGCAAACAAATCCGGCGGAGTAGGAAAACGGTAGTTAGTGAAGGGAATTGCAAAATAGGAGTACGGTGCGAAGTATCACACGCTTGCAAATAGAAATTCAGTAAAAGGAGATTCTAACTATGCTAACTAATTTACAAAAGTGTTAAAGCGTAAATGAAGATTTAGTTATACTCAGATGGTGAATCATGAAGAATTTGTGCGGTCGTGCCCGATGTGAAAGTTAACAAGCCACTCAGGAGGGTGTTGCAAAAGACCGGAATTCAGGGAAAACTCTGCTGAAATCCATCAACGACGAGAGCCATAAGCTTGCCCGGTTACACTCTCTCCACGGCGCTAGCAAACTCACAAGTTAAATCAATAGGGCTTTCAGGGTATAATGGGGCTTAGGTTACTGTATGATATTCAATGATAAACGAGACGGCTACGTAACCCAATTTAGTCAAAAGATATCGCTGTACCAAAACAAGACCAAGAACGATGCTAGTGTGACACACCCGCAGACTTAGCTTGAAAATTGGGTGTGCACATAGCCTACTCCAACAAATACCAACTGAATTTTCTATTACGCTCAAAGGGATTTCTTTTCATTCCAATTCTTTTTAGATTTTTCTTTTAACTTCATTTTTTTTCTTTTTCTTTTATCCCCCGGTTGATTTACAATAATGTGTTCAGCACACAATACACTTTTTCTTTCACGTCACAAAGGTTCCAAACATCACACCTAATCAAGAAATATGATTTCAGTTAACTCACTACTTGGTTGCGATAATAGGATAAGTTTCAGGCTTTGGTGATTGAAAGAAGAGCTGAAACAAAGGAAGGGTAGGCACAAACTTGGCTTGCAAAGGTAAACGCATAGGTCATGGAAAACAAGGCTCAAACTAGCCAAAAAATGGCCTACATCACATTTAACAATATGAGTTGCTCTCGCCCATGCTTCAAGAGTCGCTTGGGGCAAGTTCGTAGCCCACGAGAAAGGTAAACCTTCCTTCCGACTCGAGCAACACACAACTAGCGCTCGCTTACACACAACACGGTGCTACCGCAAATTTCAGTCACATTCACCAAATGAGTAAAATAAATCAAAAACTACGCAAGAACACTAATTGTAAATTAAAAGCATAGAGATAATCTAATTTTACTCAAATTTCTATGGAAGCATGCGGATGCGACTAGAGCACTACAAGAGTCAACATCGCACTCTGATTTGCAATTCCTAAGCTAACATCCTATTTCACATTCCAAAGCAAGATAGCGTGTACGAAAGCACACAAACAAGTGAGTGTGCGCTTGTGCTGGTGAAATGGTGTGTGAAGCATATGGACAAATTTATTACAAAGCTTAAATAAAATTACTTCTAGTATGCAATCCAACATGTGCATGCACTGCGGGTACCAAACATCTCTCCCCCAGACTTAATCTACGCACTAAGATCAGCTGAAATAACAACATGAGTGTAAGACAATGAAAAGAGGAGAGGTTACCCCATGATCAGAAATGAGCATACCAGAAGAAATTGCCGCACACCTGCAGGCAAAAGACTCCACGCACAAAATATATGTAAAACTAAACTATTAGCATGTTAGAGAAAAAATAAAAACAACAAAAACTTGGGTTGTCTCCCAGTAGCACTTTTGTTTACCGTCCTTAAACAGGACTTAATACCTGTATTATGCAGTTTTAATAAAAGTCTAAGCATAAAGCAAAAGCTAGTAAATCCTAAATATTACATGCCTCAAAATGATCAACTATAAGTTGATTTAAAATAGTAACATAAAATAAAAGAGATGGGCTCGAAGACACAAAAGCAGCACATCAGAAGATCAGGAGCTTTCCATCTCCATATTTCATCTTTCTTCATCCTCTTCCTCTCCTCCAATCTGCGGTCATGGATGAAGTAGCGCTTTCCACCCTGCACCCAGTCTTTCAAGGAAAACGCAGGCAATGATGATGAGGTGGAATAGGCGATGGATTTCATCATTACCATTTGATTGTCCTTCCAAGACTGCCACTCATAATCACCCAAGAATGGGTCCACATATTCATTCACCTGCAGGGGGATATATGAAATATCATAAATAGAAGCAGGAGAGGGAGCAGGAAGGATGAATTTATCAATATCAGCATTATTAGAAGGAGGATTAGGAAATAAAATGGATGAAGGACTAAAAGGTTCACAAAAAGGAGGAGTGGCCCTGGCGTCACTCCTGGCAGGTTCCCAAGCATGATCACTTTCAGTGTCATAAGAGTCATAACGAGGCGCATCTGAAAACTCGAAGGCATCAATGGTGCGGCAGATCTCCTTCACCAATGAAGAGGTGCATAACTCCTCATCAGAAAGGTCATCCTCATCATCCCACTTTGGTGCAACTTGGAGGTCAAGAACATCACCCTAAAAATAATCTTCGACAGGATCATAAAAGATATGCGTAGAAAAAGTTTGCAAAGAAACTGGAGGAACATCAGAATCATAAAGTAAAATATCAGGTTCCTCCACAAAAAGATCTGCTAACGCCTCCCCAATGGAAAGAATACTTTCCTATCCCAATCTAGTTCATCATGGAGCTCCCAAATCTCACCTTGTTGGCCATCAAATGAATCATCGTCATCACTAGGAGTAAAGCCATATACAGGGAGTGAAGAGTCCATGCACGAGATAAGCTCAGGGGTAGAGGGAACGATTGCCTCCATGGGTAAAGAATGAGCGGTAAGGACAATGTTGTCATGAGTGAAGGAGAAGCGGTCAGGAATTGGAGTAGGTAACAGCCTGGGGCAGTCCTTCAAAACATGATCCGTATTTTGACAAAGCAAACAACACAAAGTCCTACGTAGCTCATCATTCATAATATGTAAGGCGTCAATGGCATGGCAGAAAGTGTCATAGCAGATAAGCTTAGGCACATAATCCATAGCGATTCAAAGTTCTTTGCGCAGAAAAGCTACACAATCAATTATAACAAAACTTGGAAAACTTGCTTAAAACTTTAAAATAGGAGAGAGAAATAATAACAAACAATATATAATTAAAAAGCAAACAAAAACAATAAGGCGGCTAAACACACTGGAAGAACTACTATCTCTCGGCTCCCCCTCTCAAGAAAACTCACACATCTGTGTGCCCGGGCAACGGCGCCAAAAACTTAATGTGCAAATCTCACACACCGCTGTAGGCGGTAGCTAGACTATGGCATGAAATGGCAGTGTACCGATCGTTCAAGTAATATAAAACGAGGAGAAAATCCCCGAGTATCGAATCTCGAAGGAACACAGTAAGGTGGAGTTAACTATTGACGAAGGACTTGAGATCGAAGTCCTTTAGGTCGGATGGGTGCGAAAGGGGGTGATTTGGTTTGTGGAAATAAAAGAAAATACTACAACTACTCCTATGCAATGCCGCTATGCAATGCTTCGCTTGGTGGGATGGAGACTAGGCAGGCCTTGAGCGCGCTGCTTCACAAGGGCGGATGAACGAGTAGGCAAGCGGAATCAAACTGTGCAGGCCTTGAGCGCGCTGCTTCATTAGGCGAATGGATTACACGGGCCGCTATGCCACGCTTCACTAGGCGGATGGACGAGAAGGCAAGCGGATGGAATGGTTTGCACCGGTGGAGTCGAGGTGGATTACACGGGCCGTTAGCACCGCTTAGCTTGGCGGATGGAAGAGTAGGCACACGGAATGGGCGAGTAGTCAGGCGGAATGGATGGTGGAATGGGGGCACTCCTCAAATCACATAAACCACAAACATAACCACAAAACCATGGAAAATTACACTAATAATATTTAGGGTTCATGGACATCATTCATATAGAAACATACAACCACACACAACAAATAGAATCAGCAAAAATAACAAGGAGGAGGTAAGATTACAACCGAAGCACGAAGACTCGTCGGAGATTCACGGCCGAAATCTAGGGTTGTCATTCCTCGTCCGGGCTCGGTCTTCAATTGTCGTCTGGGGTAGAAGAGGGTAATCACTACCTCCCAATGGACCCGTCTTCTTCGTCAATAGCCTTCAGCCACGATCTTGCCGGAGAACTCCAAGGATATAGTGCAAAATCCGTTGAAATGGAGCTTGGAAGCTTCTGAATGATGGAGGAGGCCTAGAGGATACTCCAGCTCGAGATTGGCGTGAAGAATATGTCCGGAGCACCTCCAGATGGTGGGCGGTGATGGAACGGCGAAAATGGCGCGGAACTAGAGCTCTGGGCGCGAGAAAAAAAAAATCTATCTAGGGCGGAATCTGCAGCTTATATCGAAAAACAGTCAGAAATTGGTCACGCACGGTCAAACGCACGACCGTGCATGGACCATGCGATAATTAATGATAAAAACTGGCATGATGATGAAGCTGCGCCGCCCCTGCGATTTACTCACACACGGGCAAATCCGCCCGTGCGTCAAAACGCACGGGTAAATTCAGAAAAGCTAAAAAACAGGAAGAAATAGGCAATCGTGTGTTTTACTCACGCACGGGCAATTCCGCCCGTGCGTCAAAACGCACGACCAAACTCAGATCTCCCATTTTCTGCCCAGATGAGAACGCACGACCGCAACCGTCTGTGCGTCAAGGAAACGCACGACCGTGCGTCGCACACAATCATGAATTCTGGGGGGAAACTGGATGATCCGATCACCTGTGTACAAGATAAAACAGCTGGGAAAACACCTCCAGCACTAGATAAACACAGAAAAAGAATGGGGAGCACATTGTGTTTGCCCCCAACAACAAAGCATGCAAATGCACACCACAACGGGCCTAAAAGTGCACTTAGTGTGAGAAGAGTGAACAAGTGAAATATAAGCATTAATGAACTAAAAATGAAGTGCAAGTGCGTGAAAACTAGCCCAGACGAGTCCAAATATGTGTATATAAATGGGACTCATCAATATCTTGTTGTGATGTTGCAGGGACCTGTGCTGAATTGTCATCACTTTGGGAATTTGGTACATTTGTATCTTTGTCCTGTGGAGTTGGAGAAGGAGGAGGTGAAGAGGCAACATCCCCAGGCTTTAGGATCTTCCTGGTCCACTTGGAAAAGATTCCAATGTTCATTCTTTTTCTTGGAGGAATAGGCACTCCTTTTGACTTGCACACACTTGGATATTGGTGGAACAAAACTTGTCTCATTATTCTCATATAAGCATTCTCCTTATGGGAGAATTTATGGTTGATCAATTTCAGAAGCCACCTCCCCCAGTTGATCTTTTTATTCAGAACCAAGGCTCCCATTATCTGGAGTTGCTGCTTAGGGATGGCATTATGAGCTGAGATTTTGCACAAGAGCACCTTCCCTACTATATCAGCAAGGAATCTGTATTCTTCTGCAAGATCAATCTTCTTCAGACTGATGGCCTTCTCTTTCTTGAATTGCATGATTTCGAAAGCCTTCTTTGTCTCTTCCCCTGTCAATTCATCAGACTCATCACCTGTTGGTTGATCAAAGGTGTGAGATAGCTTTTCCTCGGTAATGTTAATATCAGTTCCAGATATTTTCACATTAAGGGATCCATCCTCTCCTATGAGAAGATTGTCCTTAAACTATGTCAGTTCAACATCAAGAATCTTGCACCTTGTAGAGATCAACTTTGTCAATCCAGCAGACTGAAACAAGTCAAGAATGGCTTTGAAATTATCAGAGGCTGCATTGAAGGAGTCCACATCAACATTAAAGCCTGAGTTGATCTTAGGAGGAGCCATTGATTCTGAAGTGAAATACCTGCAAAGAGAAGAGAGAGCGAGAGAGAAAGAACCAGGAACATGAACGAACTGGAGAAGAGGAGAGCACTAGAGCAAGAAAGAGAGAATTCGAAAGCGTAATGAATTCGACGCCTATGTCGCATAAAAGAAGATGATTCATCGCAACTTAGGGTTTTATTCGAAGCACCGTCAACAAAGATTAATATTCAGCGTGCCAAAACATGTCGTGAATGCTTCTAGAAGTGACACTGCGCGTGTTGATATGTCGACGTTGCGTCGATTAGAAATCAACGTAACTTCGTGATTGTTCAGCAACAATTAAGTTGACGCAATCCTATCGATGTTGCGTCGAGTAGAACTCAACGCACCTTCAGATTTGACGAGCCACTATTAAATCAATGGATGCGTCGATAGGAAATCGACGTCGCGTCGAATTCTATTCGAATTATCTGTTGCAGATTGCTCTTGAAGCAGGCGTCGGGTAGAATTAGATGGTATGTCGAATTCTATTCGACGCAACTCTGAATAAGTAGTTTTATTATCTTAGAAAGTTCTTGCTATTTTTCCCATCAATGATTTTTATTGAAAATAGTATATATACTATTATTTTCATAAACTAAAGAAGATAACATGGGGATTCAGAGAAGAAATCACTCCCTTTGTTGGACTTAGTTCTTTATTAAGGCCCTAGATCTTCCATCCCTCCTCCATTATCTCTTAGGAGGGATCCTACCTTATCCTGCATAAGTAGCTCAAACATTAGAAGGAACCCAGGTTACCTTAGATCCTTTGCTTTTACCATTATAAGGTTCAATGAAAGATTAGAAGGGTCTTTCATGATATCCTTTAGGATGGCAGAGAATGGGTCTATCAGACCTATGTTTATTATTTTGGTGCTTGAAATGTGTATAAAATGTATCCAAATATAATAAATCAGCAGAGTGTCTAATTATTCTACTTTTGGCTTTAGCTTTTTGTTTGTTGTTGATTAATTTCCCTGAATTACTCTTGCCTAGAGATTTTTTTCCTTGTTTGAATTTGCTCTATTAAATACGGTTATTTTATCTGGATTATTAATATCCTGATCATTTGTTATTGCACTCCTCTCACTTGGTTGATAGTTACTAGGTCTAACAAATCTGACTGGATTTTTCAAGGCTGGTCTACTAGTGACTTCTGTGCTAGTGCATGGGTCTGCTCCTAGACCTAGGTGCTTAAATCTCATGGAGAGATTTTGTGTAATATCTTTGAGCTTTTGACTCCTCCCATTGAGAGAGTCTTCAAAGGCTTTTGCCTTTGTTAGAACTTCTTTTAGTTTTAGATTTTCATTTCTTATTTCAATCAATTCTATTTCTTTATTTTGAATTTCATTTCTCAAACCCTTATTTATTGAATATAACTCTCCTTTCTTGAAGTTTTCTAATTCTTATCTATTTCTAAGTTTTTTTGTATTTTAAGGTAATCATTGCAAAATTCTTTAAAGCAACTTTTAAAATCTTCTGACTCAAAATCAAAGTTGTCAAACAATGAGACATGTTCATCTTCATCATCTGAGGAGATCCCTAATGCCATCAGGCAGGCAGCTTCAGCAGCTTCTTCATCACTTTATGATAAAGAGGAGCTTAACTCTACTTTAGAGTCACTCCAGGTTTCAGCAATGAAACATCTACCTTTCTTCTTGTATTTATTCCTAAAAGACTTCTGCTTCTGCTTATCCTTGTTGATGCTCCTGTCCCTTTGTTATTGTGGACACTTAGGAGTTATGTGCCCTGGCTTATTGCAGGAGAAGCAGATCACTTCCTTCTTTGGAGTCTTATCAAATATGGGCTTTGAGCCCCTCTCTTTTCTTCTTGAGTCTTCTGTCTTCACCCACTTTCTGAATCTCCTAGCTAAAATACTGAATATTTCATCTTCAGGAGTGGAGGGCTCTCCTTCAGCAAACTTCAAGGCAAGACTCCTTTGGATGGGAGTTGGGGTTGTCTCCTTAGCCTATGTTTCAGTCCTGCTCTTCAGCAACATCTCATAAGATTTGAGCTTTCCTAGCAAAGCATCAGTAGAGATCTCTCTATGGCATCTGGACTCTCTGATGGCCCAGACCCTTGAGTTCCATGAGCTTAGGAAGCACATGAGGATCTTATCATTGACTTCAGTCAGAGAAATCTCCTTTTCTTGACCTTTCAACTCATTTATTATACTGTTGAATCTATCATACATCTCAGCAACAGTTTCCTCAGCTTTCTTTTGAAAGTTCATATTGGGATATGAGAAGGGACTTCTTGTCCTTTCTTTCATCAGAACTTCCTTCTACAAGTCTGGAAAGAGATTCCCAGATCTCTTTTGCTGATTGGCATTCAGCTACTTTCTAGAAGATGTCATCTGACATGGTGGAAACCAGAATGTTCATAGCTTTGGCATCACTTGCCTTCTGCTTCTTCTCAGTATCTGTCCACTCAGCCCGGGGCATAGGTTCCTATGTTGAAGATCCACTGGCATCTTTCTTGTATGGAGCTGGGGGACCTGAAATAATGACATCAAAGATGTCTTCATTAATAGAGTTCATATACAACTTTATTCTGGCCTTCCAGAGTGTAAACTTTTAGGTTACACACCGGTGGTCTTGTTAATGCATAATCCTTAGAACTCATTTTCTTGAGAAAATAGTTTTAATTAATTTAAAATAAATAAATGAGAGTGAGGAGATCTTTTGATCAAGGTGATAACCATTTAATGATCAACCTGCCTCTGATACCAATTGAAAGTGCACAGTGTGCCTCTGATGATTCTCTAGGGGGTGAATAGAGATTTTAAACTTTATACCCTAATTTTGCACACATAATAAAAACTACTAAGGATTATGCACTTAACAATACCACCGAATAAAGTAAATACAGAAAATGTAAATACAGAAAATAGTAAAAAGGGACAACACAGAAAATTCAATCCAGAAGACACAGGATTTTTATAGTGGTTCCCCAAAATGTGGGTAGTCCACTCTTCTACCTCCCTAGTAGAATTGCACTAACTATGCCTGAGTGTTTTGATAAGGAGACTCTCAGAATCACTGAGTCTTTTGATAAGGAGACTCTTAGAACCACTGAATCTTTTGATAAGGAGACTCTTAGAACCACTAAATCCTTTAAAGAGGGATTAATAAAACTCTCTTACAGATGGTGAATAATGAAGAAGAAAATGAGGAGAGTAGAATTATGCTTTCAGAATTCTCCAGAAGCTATTTCTTTTCAACTGCTGCTTCTGTTTATCACTGGATCTGAATATAATGAACCCTTGCTTATGATTGTGATGATTGCAAGGGTTATTGGCTTGATCCTTATTCTTTGAGCACTTGTTGTAAACTTGCTGCTTTGTGATGAAGAAGAAGCAGATGTATTCTTTTTCCTATACAGAGAGAAATATTCTTTTCTGTCTTAGGGTTCAAGGAGGAAGAAGAGAAGCCCTGTTCGACAGACAGAAATTATGTGATCAATGCTTGTGTTTTTCTTCTCCTCTCAGCATACTTATTCTCCATGATTGGAATTTAAATTTCTTTCTTCTTTTGGGATGTCCTGAAAAGGAATTCCTATTAGACAATTGATTTCCCTTTCTTCTTTTGTTCCTGGCCCGTCCATCAGATATGAATACATTCCAAGAATGTTTTTGTTGTCTCCTAAAATAATCCATTCCATTCTTGGAAATAAATGACCCATTGGAGAACTGTCTTCAGCATTGTGGACCTTCTAAAAAGGTATTAAAAGGACAGCTGAAAAAGCTTCTATTTTAGACTGTATTCGACGCTGCGTCGACTTCATCATTCTTCATATCGACGCACCTATGAGTTCTTATAGAAGTAGCTATGAATTCCTTCTTAGCTCTGGCTGAACTCAGATGTCGACGTTGTATCGATTACTTATCGACATAACCATCGTGTTGAAGACTTGGACTTGAACTATATCTTATGCGTCAAATTGAAGTTGAAGTAGCGTCGAGTTCATTTCGAAGTTGCATCAACATCTGATATAGCTTTGATAGGCTCTATCTTCTGCGTCGACATCATTTTGACGTTGCATTGACTTCACTTATACTTCGACAGGCTGTTTGAGTTGCTTCAACTTTCATTCAGAGTTACGTCGACATCTAGTCGAAGTTGCGTCGACTTCTATTCGACGCAAGTTGTAAATCAACTGAATTTGTGCATATCTTGGACCTGGTCTTGACACTCAAAGGTGAGTGTGACATCATAGGACATCTAATGACCATCTTACCCTTTTTATACAATGTGAGTAATAATCCTAGGGAGTAAAATCACCTATAAATAATTTGTTAAGTTAAATCAAAAGGATTTTTTCCCAACAATTTTCAAATCCCAAAAAAATTTCAAATTAAATTTAGATAATCGAAAATCTAATATCTTGGAAAGGGACATTTGGGTTATCATCCCAGCACACATCCTAGTACCAGTAAGAACCCTTCACAGGGTATACCTCAGGAAGTCCAGGAGTTTAAAAAATATTAGGATTAAAACAAGTTTCTCTTTTTTAGTATTACAAAAATTGAAAATAAAAAAATAATAATATCAAACATTCAAAAACAAAAAAAAAGATAGTATTAAAAATTCCAAAAAAATATGAAAAACATAGAACAAAAATCAAAATTCTTTATAAAACCCCTACTTGTTGTTTTTGTTATTTCTTGTAATTTTATTTGAGAATGCTTATAAGCATTTTTATTTTTATTTAATTGGCCAAAATTTTGTTTTATCATAGGTTGTTAAATTTAAATTTTAGGTCGTCTTGTTTTAAGAATCATCTTATGATTTTAATTTGATTAAAGAATCTATTTAGTGTGATTTCTCTTTTTAGTTTAAATGGCTTCGTTCTGTAGTAAATTTGCTAAACCTCTTTAGATTTCTATTATATTTTCTTCTAGCTTTTTAGATTTTAGGAAAGTACAATTTTCTAGAATTTGCTCTCAAAATAATTTAATTTATAAACTAGAATTTTTTTTCTCTCCCCTACAACTTTGATGCCATAACAAAGTGTTTTAAAAGATCATATGTCATGGGAATAAGAGGATAAATTTATTAATCCCTAAATATATGCACCCAAAATCATTTAAAAGATTATATTGCATGGAGTAAGAGGATAAAATTTATTACTCTTAAACATATACATTTTGGGATTTTATTAGAAGAGAATGTTAAAAGATTATATGACATGGAGTAAGAGGATAAAATTCATTACTCCTAAACATAAACATTTCAAAAAAATTTGAGTGAGGTGAGAGGATAAAATTCATCACCTCCATTCTAAGATCTCTTCTTATGCCAAAAGTTGTGACCCCCCAAGCCAATATCTTTGATCTAGATTTAATTTAAATTATGGAGAGAGCAATATTTAGTAGGTTACTTTTTTCTTTAGTTTCTTTTAAGTTAGAGTTCTTATAATTTTAATCTAATTTAGTTTGATAATTTCTACAATTTTGTTAGCTAGTTAGTTATCTTGAGAAATCTCTAGCTAAGCATTTCCCTCTTTGCAAATCATCATCATAATTTAGGACTTAAATTCTCCTAGAATTTATTCTTAACTTACTTTTGGTCTAGATGAAATTTTAGTTTATTAAAAATTATATTAATGTCTTATAAAGTATTTCTCATACTTTAGCTCTAGAATAGCAAAACCTCAAGTATGGGGGTATTTGATAAGTAGGTTTTATTTTAATCTTTATTATAGATTTTAGTATTTAGTTAATATCAATTTCTTTTTTTCATGTCAATATTAGCTTATAAATAGTTCTTTTCTTCAAATTGAACCTAATTTAGCATTTTGTGTAATTTTGCATATTTTTGAGACAATTTGGTCAAATTTGCATTACATACCCTCGGTCATGCCCGTGACCAAGGGTGTATAATCCTAATGCACGTCCAAAGTTGCTGCCGCGCGATTTGGTAATATTTCCCCCAGGTCACACCCGTGTTCCATTACACGCCCTCGATCACGCCCGTGACCAAGGGCGTGTCATTTTAAAGATGAGTCACATACGCCTTCATGTCCACATGGAGATGTTGTGCAAAGTTGACTTAAGTCATGCCCGTGTCCCTCAATGTCACGGTCGTGACTCTCCCGCGTGCTCTCTGCATTCCGCCGCACCGCCAATCTCGCCCACACCGTATTTAATGAAGCTTCCCAAGTACACGACCGTGACCTTCAAGTCACGGGCGCGTAATGTCCAATTTTTGCCTCGCCAATGCGCAAGCCCCACGCCGCTTCCCCAACTGAGCATAACAATAGATACACGCTGTAGGTCACAGGCATGACCGAGGGCGTATAACTTGGAAATTTTTCCTATAAATTCCAGAGGTCCCCTTGAGTCCAGGGTTCAGAATTTTGGAGAGGGGGAGGTGCTGCTAGAGCTACTAGTGTCCATTTTCATGCTTTTCTCATGTTTTCCCTTTATGTTCTCTCTCTCTCTCTCTCTCTCTCTCTCTCTCTCTCTCTCTCTTATTTTCATGTAAATTTCTTCTAGCTTTTCATGCAATAGTTTAGTGTAAGCTTGTAATCCTCCTTCTTTTCCTAGTGTTGTAATCTTACTTAAGCTTGTACGTACTTTGATTTTCAATAAAATTTAGCTTTTCTCTCTTTCATTTTCTCTCTCTACCTTTAGTTAATTTTTACTTCATGCAATCTTATTTTTCTCTCTTTTCCCCTCCACCATGATTAACAAATCTCTCATTAGTGCTCGATCGAAATGATCCGAGGATGAGATAATCAAGTTATGAATTGTTAGCTCTCTTTTTTCCTTTATGTAACACTTTTGATTTACCCTGGATTTTTATTTAGTGAGACCATATTTTCGATATATAGTTTTCGCTTAGGTTTTCATACTTAGCTAGCCGAGAGGCTCAAGGTATGAATCAATCACTCAAGTCTAAAGAGAGTTGCATGCACCCCTCAAGAGAGGATGTGTAAATCTCCCAGATTGGAGTCAAATCCAATAGCGGGGTTCCCAGCGTAAAACAAGTTTTGGGCAATCGATTATAGAACGAGAGTTTAGTCAGTTTTTCCTAAACTTAGTTGGGCATTTCCCTCGAGAGAGCCATGTTCAAGCTTCGGGAACCTCCACGGTCAAGTTGTTTATTGAAAAGGAATTAGATTTATTTTTTATCTCTTCTTGATTATTGATGAGCCCATTATTTACACTATTTTATGGACTCATCCGAGCTAGTTTTCACTCTTGTGCACACCTTATTCAAGCTAATATTGCTTGTATTTCACTTGTATTCACTTCCACGCTGTGTGCACTGTTTTGGCCCGTTTTGGGGGTGCATTTGTGCTTCATTATGTTGGGGGTAAGCACATGGTGCTCCCCAACCCTCTTTGTTGTATTTATATTGAGCTGGAGGAGTTTTCCCAGCTGCATGTTTGTTGTAGGCTTTATTGCGCAGGTGGATAGATCGTCCATTTTGCCCTGTTTTCATGTCTGCATATATAGCACGGTCGTGCGTTTCATTGATGCACGATTGCTTCAATCATGCGAGTTCATCTGCATCTTTGTTTGGCGTTCTATCGCTGATCGTGCGAATTGTACACGCATGGGCAGTTGCCCGTGCGCGAAGGAATCACACGATCACCTGCTAAGTCTGGTTGTTAAGCCTTCTGGAATTGTTCGTGCATTTTTACGCACAGTCGGCTTTAACCGTGCGTGAGTAAAATGCACGGGCACTGCTACTTCATCTTCCAGGGCTTTCTTTTTTGTTAATAACGCACGGTCATGCATTCGACCGTGCGTGACTTAGTTTCTAACATTTCTGTATAAAAGCCAGAAAATCTGCTGGCTTGAGAGACACTTCAGAGGACAGACCAAGCCCCCACTTTCATTCCAGCTCCGCCATTTCCATCACCCCATCCATCTCCCCCATTTGGGAAGTGTTCTCTGGTGATTCTAAGCCCCATCCAAGGATCCGGAAGCCTTCCCGTCCATCTACAACCAGCATCAAGGGTTGGTATACTCCATTTAGTGAAGAAGAAGGAACCTACACTTGGGAAGAAGACGGAGAAGGTCAGAGGTAGTGACAACCTCTATATCCCGGAAGAAACCACAGACTAAGCTCGGAGGCAGCTTGACAACCCACCATTCCAGCCACGACCCACGACGAGACTTTTCTTCTTTTGGTTCACTCTACCTTTTGTCTACTTGTGTGTTGTGCTCCTAAATACTTGTAATGAACCTAGAATGCTCTTTGTTTGTCTATGAAGGAAAGCATGCCTGGCTATTTTCTCTACTTTGATGCTATGTTGGGATGCGCCTCGCCTCCATTTCACATCCACCCCATATACGCACTAACTGAGCCACTCTAGCAAAAGCTAAAGGTGAGACGTCAAAGAGGTGTTTGCGACCCTCACTCTCTCAATAGGGATCACTCCCTCCATCTGCCTTCCATCCATTCCGTTTACCGAAGCATGACATTGCGGCCTACACTTCATCTAGCCAAACAAAGCAGTGCTCTCGGCCCGCATTTTCCTTTTATTGTTGTTAAATTAGGAAACCCAAATCAACCCGCCTTTTTATTATTAACATAGAAATCTTAATAATCAATTTCCGTGACGAGAAATCATACACCCCAACTTGCAATCCTCTGAGAATGATATTCGGGGAGTCTCTCCTAACTTTTATTACTTGTACGACCGGTGCACTTACCATAAGCGTGTCAAGTTTTTGGCGACATTGTCGGGGACTGCAAGCGTTGTATGAGTTTTTCTTCCAGGAAGCTGTTATAAAGGTTCTTTGTTGTTTTTTATTTTTCTTTTTGTTGTGTGTAAGTTTATGCAGGGGTAAGGCCCTGGTGAGCTAGTAGAGTATGACCCAGAGATAGAGAGGATGTTGCGCGCACTTCGTCGTGCTACTGCTGCTATGGATCTTAATATCAATAGAAATGAAGTTAACCCCGGACGAGAGAATGCGCCAGCTTCTGGTCATGTGGCTGATGAGAATGAGGTGGCCCGGCCAATCCCCAGAACAATGCGAGACTACGCCACTCCCACTGTGGGGAGTGTGTATCCTGGTTTTGGCCCAGCCATCACAAACAACCTATTCTAGATCAAGCCGACAATCCTGAACATCATCCGCAACAATGCCCAGTTCTCTGGGATGGCAAGTGAAGATCCCCATCTTCACTTGGCAGAGTTCTCAGAAATCTGCCGAACATTCCGGCATGCCGGTATAGCGGACGGCACGGTGAAATTAAGACTATTCCGATTCTCCCTCCGTGACAAAGCCAAAGTGTGGCTCCATACGATCCCGTCGGGCACAGCGACCACATGGGAGCTGATTTCCTCGAAATTCTTAGTAAAGTTCCACCCAGTGGACAAAACAGTGAACCTAAGGAGAGAGATTGCAACCTTCCAGAAACACACTCAGGAGACCCTCGCGGAAGCTTGGGAAAGATTTATGGAACTCCTCTGAAAGTGTCCTCACCATGAGCTGCAACCCTGGAACCTTGTGTAGTATTTCTACTTCTCAGTAGAGCCTAACTACAGGGCCATGATTGATGATGTCGTCGGCGGAACTCTCCTAAATCACACTCCTAATGAAGCTTTGCGAATTTTGCAGGATACTGCGACTCATAGTTCTTTTTGGACCGCAGGGCGAAACACCTCGCAAAACTCAAGAGGACTAATAGAAGTGAACACTTCTGGTCCACCTGCAGAGGCAGCACCGTCACCATACGAGAGCATAACGTTGTTGAAGAGGCCTGCCTCTTCTCCAGCTCCGGTGATGGCTATATCTTGTTAAGCATGTGGGAACTCAGGACATCATACCTATGAATGCCCTTCAGGTGAAATCTCCTCCGATTTTTCTAATCTCAATATGGAAGAGAATGTTAATTACATTCAAAATCATAACCGCACTGCACCTTTCTCGAATACTTATAATCCGGGTGTGAGAAATCACCCAAATTTCTCATGGAACCAAAACAATGTAGGCCAACGATGGTAACCGGGCCAGCATCAATTTGATGCTCAAGTGTCCGGAAGCCAACCGAGGCCGCCTCAACCCGGTTATAATCAAGGTGTTGCAGTGCAAAGAAAAAGTATGTTGGAAGAGATGATGGAAAAGTTTGTTGATGTGGCCCAAGCAAATATGGCCAATCAAACTGCCTCGGTGAGGAACTTAGAAATGCAACTGGGTCAATTGGCTCAAGTGCTCTCTGAGCGAACTCAGGGTGCTCTCTGTAGCACGACGGAAAAGAATCCACGTGAGCAGGGAAAGCGCCTAATTGAGCCAGATGACTGCCATGAGGGCAACTTGATTCTAAAATGTGAGATCAATGATGTTGAAACCACCGCTCTTTACGACACTGGATCGTCACACAACATTCTTACACTGCAAGATGTTGAAAAGCTAAACCTAAACATCAATGTCGATGATCGTACATTACTTGTCCTTGCAAATGGTATGGTGGTGGAAACAGAGGGTGAGATCAAGGACGTTCAAGTCGTTGTAGATGGAGCTTCGGTTGTCACAAACTTTCAAGTTCTGGGACCAAGGGAAAACACTTCCATGCCTATTTTGGGTGTCCCATTCTTGAAGGAGAGTGGTGATGAGTCCTGATCATATACACATTTATGGACTCATCTGGGCCGCTTTTCGAGTCATTCCCTGCACTTTAGCCCTGTTTCAGCTCATATTTGATATTCCATGCTAAGTGCACCTCTAGGCCCGTTTTTGGTGTTATTTCATGTTCTTCATTTTTAGTAGTTTTCTTCATTTTAGTAGTTTTCAGTGGCCGAATTCGTGGTTGTGCTGGAACAGGAGTCGTGCGGGTGTTCCCGATGCAATTCTGTACAGGAACACTGCGCACGATCACTAGTTCTATTGCGCACGACCACTGGTCGTGCGTCGCTGATCGTGTGCACTTAACCCTTTTTTCTGAGTTCTGTCTCGGACAGTGCGCACGACCACCTACGATAGTGCGCACGACCACCGGTCGTGCGCCACTATTCGTGCGCACTTAACATCAATTTTATGAGTTCTGTTTCAACCAGTGCGCACGACCACCTACGATAGTGCGCACGACCACCGGTCGTGCGCCACTGGTCGTGCGAACATGGTATTTTATAAATTTCTTACATTGCAGGCTCCACCCAGGCAGGCGCACGATCACAGGATTCCAGCGCGCACGACCACTGGTCGTGCGCCAATGACCGTGTGCACTGTTTATTCCAGCGCCTATAAATCGACCTGCTCGCGAATTAGGTCGGATCCTCCGATTTTCTTCCGCCCGAGTCCGCCGTTTCCTGCTCCGTTCTGCCGAATTTCGCCCCTCCATCGCCGCCCACCATCGGAAGGTGCTCCGGGCTTGTTCTTCACGCCATTCTTGAGCCAGAGCTTCCTTTCGGCCTCCTCCTTCATCCAAGAGCTTCAAGGAAGGTTTAGCCGCCATCGCCATCAAGCAAGAGGAAGTTTGCAACCTCTACCGGATCGTGACACGAAGAAGACGGGCTCATTGGAGAGTAGTGACAGCTCTCTCTACCCCGGACGTAGTTGCGGACCGAGCTTGGACGCGGATTGACAACCCGGCGATTCCAACCGTGAATCTACAATGAGACTTCGGATTCGGTTGATTTCTTGCCTTATTCTTCTCTTATTGATGTGTGTATGTAGTTAGATCTATGTATTAAGATGAAGTTGCACTTAAACTTGCTTGTATTTCTATATATTTCATTTCTATGTGAAATACTTTTGTGGTTTATGTGATTTGAGGAGCGCCCCATTCCATTCTCCATCTCGCCGTGACGTTCGTGTGTCGCACTAGCAATTGCTAGTGGCGTGCTTTGCGAAGAGGTGCTTGCGACCCTCATTCCGCCATTCTCTCCATTCCATTCGTATGCCTACTCTTCCATCCGCCTAGCAAAGCGTGGCATAGCGGCCCATGTAATCCATTCTCCCTACTAAGTAGTGCACTCAAGGCCTGCACAATTCGATTCCGCTTGCCTACTCGTCCATCCGCCCTTGCGACGCAGCGCGCTCAAGGCCTTCCTAGTCTCCATCCCGCCAAGCGAAGCATTGCATAGCGGCATTGCATAGGAGTAGTTGATAGCTTTTATTTTATTTCCACAAACCAAATCCCTTTCGTCCGCACTCCACCTATCGCTGGACTTCGACCTCAAGTCCTTCCTCGACACCTAACTCCACCTTACTGTGTTCCTTCGAGATTCGATACTCGGGGATTACTCCTCATTTTATATTACTTGAACGATCAGTACACTGCCGTTTCGTGTCACAGTCGAGCTACCGCCTATAGCGGTGTGTGAGATTTGCGCCATCAAGTTTTTGGCGCCGTTGTCGGGGAACACGTCGTGTGAGTTTTCTGGAGAGGGAGAACCTGAGAGAGAAGCCCTTCCATTTGTAATTGCATTTCTTTGTTTTATTTCTTTTTATTCCATTTTCCTGTTTTAATTAGGTTGCTTTAGTAATTTTTGTTAGGTGTGGTATTTCGCACAATAGTGTTTTTCTTTTTGAATCGTATTATCTTCACACTATGTGGGCACATCTCAATATCCGTTTCCGTTGGTGTAGAGATACCTCCCACTCTAGTGATGAATGCCCTACGGAGAATAGTAGGCATAATTCTTATAGCCCAGCATATGGAGCACCGACTTCATCTGGTACTCCATATGGTGCGCATAAGTCTTATGGCTACTCTGCTGAGCCTTTACCGTCATACTTCTTTTCGGCTTCAGCTCCCGCTGTACCAAAGAAGCCCGCAAGGCAGTGCCAGTTTTGTCGGAGCACTGATCATGTCTTGAAGGACTGTGCCGAGTATCTTCGCCAATTGGACGAGGATGACGAGCCGGATATCCGGATCATCCCAACTCCTAACTCTGGCGGCACACCTTCAACATCCGGTTATGTGTCTTTGTCACCTTCACATCTTGAAGGGTATGGCATGGACACGGTCACCGGATGTGCGGCTGATCTATGCACCGACATTGCTGAGCCTATTCTCCATGTGTATCCACCACCTCTAGTGGATTCGATTCTTTGTGAGGATTCGGTGCTCGACTTTTATCCGAGCACTATTCCTCTCCCTGTTGTGCATACTACACTCGTCTCTGACGACATTGTTGATGATGTGTCGCAAGAGGAGGCTGGTGACTTTAGTGTCATGCCTGTTCCTATGGAGGAGGACAACCTTCCAGGTGAAGAGGAGTTTTCCTAAACACCAGTGGAGGAAGTCCAAATCTTAGGCAGGACCACTGTTGATCCCGCCGAACCTTGTAGCATTGAGGACAATGCAAACATTATTTTATTCCCCCAACCTGATGGGAGTGAAACCGGGATCACTCCCCCGATTGATGTTTATTTATGTTCTTCGTCTTCTATATTTCTTGATCCCCTTCCTTCATCTGAGTCTGTGCAGGTTGAATCTTCACAGGTATTTCAGGAGGACTTGGAGCTTTTTGCTCAAGTCAATGATGAGAGCATCCTCTCATGTGAGGCGGTTTATTCCCCCTCCGTAGAGGAAGCTCCACTCATTGCCTTCGCCTCCTGCTGCCTCCCTGTTGACGACTCCTTGCTAGGCAAGGATATTTTTGGTGAGTTGAGTGAGGATATCTCATCCTCTTCTTACTTTCTTTTCCCTCTACCTGTGTCAAGCAGGTATTATTATTTAGGTAGAGGGGTGACTGCCTTATCTCCGTATCGGTACCAGCTATCGAAATGGATAATGGAGCAGTTACCTGTGCATTTTCTTTTTCATAGGCCCATTAGCTAGAACCTTCATGTTTTTAAATAAGTCGTGCTGGGATGACAATAACCCCAGTAGTTATCTTCTTTTTCTTGCATTTTTAATTTATCTAATCCTGCGTAGTTAGTTTATTTTATTTCAGCATTTCTCTTTTCTTTTGTTTTTGCGGAGCTGATCCCTGCAGGTATTCTTCTGGTTGGGTGTTGCAGCTTGGTCTAGAGTTAATCGCCAATCTTCTGGTATGCTCACTTGCTGAGCATTGGGTACTCTCTCCCCCTAGCCCTATTTTGATTTTCCTGTCATATATTATGCGGATTGTTTAGTTTAAGTCTGGGGGAGAGTAGTTTTGTTTACCCGCTCATGTGCACTATTGCACTGCATACTAGAAGATTTCATTTAAAATGTTTTGTTTATTTTCATTCCATACTTCATACACCACTTCACCCACATAAGCGCGCGCTTACATGATTGTTACGTTTCCGAATAAATTATTTTGGTTTGGAATGTGAATTAGGGTGTTAGCTTAGGAATTACTATTGGGAGTGCGATGTTGACTCGCGTAGTGTTCTAGCCGCATCCGCATGCTACAGTAGAATTTGAGTAAAATTAGATTATCTCTATGCGTTTAACTTATGATTAGTATTTTTGCGTAGTTTTAGATTTGTTATACTCAAATGGTGAATGTGAACGAAATTAGTGATAACCCGGTGTTGTGTGTACACGAGCACTAGTTGTGTGTTGCTTGAGTCAGGAGGAAGGTTTACCTTTCTTGTGGGCTAAGAACTTGCCCCAAACGACTCTTGAAACATGGGTGCGAGCGATTCTTCGAGTTAAATGTGATGTAGGCCACCTTTTGGCTAGTTTGAGCCTTGTCTTTCCCTGTCTTATTCGCTCACCTTTGCAAGCCAACATGTGCGCCTACCACTTCTTTGTTTCAGCTCCTCCTCCATTCACCAAATCGTGAAGCTCATCCTACTTTCGCAACCAAATAGCTGTTTAACTGTACTCTTGTTCTATTGGTGTGATGTTTGGAATCTATGTGATGTGAAGGAAAAATAATTTTTATTTGCTGATTATGAACCAAACGGAGGATAAGAAAAAGAAGAAAAATAGGTTATTGAAATGAAATTCTAAAAAAAAATTGTATTGAAAAGAAATCCTCCCGAGTGTAATAGAAAATTTGTTGGTATTTGTGAAGTAGGTCGTATGCACACCTAGTTTTTATGATAAGTCTGGGGGTGTGTCACACGAGCTTTGTTCTTGGCTTTGTTGGGTGCAGCGTTCCGTTGACTCAATTTGGTTGCGTAGCCTTCGTGTTTATCCTTGAATATCATACCGCAACCTAAGCCCCAAAATAATCCTAAAGTCCTATTGATTTATCTCATGAGTTTGCTAGCGCCGTGGAGAGAGTGTGACCGGGCAAGCTTATGGTTCCCGACGTTGATGGATTTCAGCGGAGTTATTCCTGAACCCCGATCTTGTGCAACACCCTCCTTAGTGGCTTGTTACTTTCACACCGGGCACGATCGTTCAAGTTCTTCACAATTCACCAACTGAGTATTGATAAATCTTTATTTACGATCTAATACTTTTGTAAGTTAGTTAGCATAGTTAGAATCTCTTTTTACTAAATTTCTATTAGCATGCTTTTGTTACTTTGCACCGTACTCCTTTGTGTAATTTCCTTTGTTAACTGCCATTTTCACACTCCGCCGAATTCGTTTGCTCGGGACGAGCAAACAGGTAAGTCTGGGGGTGTGATGAGTCCTGATCATATACACATTTATTGACTCATCTGGGCCGCTTTTCGAGTCATTCCACTGCACTTTAGCCCTGTTTCAGCTCATATTTGATATTCCATGCTAAGTGCACCTCTAGGCCCATTTTTGGTGTTATTTCATGTTCTTCATTTTTAGTAGTTTTCTTCATTTTTAGTAGTTTTCAGTGGCTGGATTCGTGGTTGTGCTGGAACAGGAGTCGTGCGGGTGTTCCCGGTACAATTCTGTACAGGAACACTGCGCACGATCACTAGTTCTATTGCGCACGACCACTGGTCGTGCGCCGCTGATCGTGTGCACTTAACCCTTTTTCTGAGTTCTGTCTCGGACAGTGCGCACGACCACCTACGATAGTGCGCACGACCATCGGTCGTGCGCCACTGTTCGTGCTCACTTAACATCAATTTTATGAGTTCTGTTTCAACTAGTGCGCACGACCACCTATGATAGTGCGCACGACCACCGGTCGTGCGCCACTGGTCGTGCGAACATGGTATTTTATAAATTTCTTACATTGCAGGCTCCACCCAGGCAGGCGCACGATCACAGGATTCCAGCCGCACGACCACTGCTCGTGCGCCAATGACCGTGCGCACTGTTTATTCCAGCGCCTATAAATCGACCTGCTCGCGAATTAGGTCGGATCCTCCGATTTTCTTCCGCCCGAGTCCGCCGTTTCCTGCTCCGTTCCGCCGAATTTTGCCCCTCCATCGCCGCCCACCATCGGGAGGTGACCGGGCTTGTTCTTCACGCCATTCTTGAGCCGGAGCTTCCTTTCGGCCTCCTCCTTCATCCAAGAGCTTCAAGGAAGGTTTAGCCGCCATCGCCATCAAGCAAGAGGAAGTTTGCAACCTCTACCGGATCGTGATGCGAAGAAGACGGGCTCATTGGAGAGTAGTGACAGCTCTCTCTACCCCAGACGTAGTTGTGGACCGAGCTTGGACGCGGATTGACAACCCGGCGATTCCAACCGTGAATCTACAACGAGACTTCGGATTCGGTCGATTTCTTGCCTTATTCTTCTCTTATTGATGTGTGTATGTAGTTAGATCTATGTATTAAGATGAAGTTGCACTTAAACTTGCTTGTATTTCTATATATTTCATTTCTATGTGAAATACTTTTGTGGTTTATGTGATTTGAGGAGCGCCCCATTCCATTCTCCATCCCGCCATCACGTTCGTGTGCCGCACAAGCAATTGCTAGTGGCGTGCTTTGCGAAGAGGTGCTTGCGACCCTCATTCCGTCGTTCTCTCCATTCCATTCGTATGCCTACTCTTCCATCCGCCTAGCGAAGCGTGGCATAGCGGCCCGTGTAATCCATTCGCCCTACGAAGCAGTGCGCTCAAGGCCTGCACAGTTCGATTCCGCTTGCCTACTCGTCCATCCGCCCTTGCGACGCAGCGCGCTCAAGGCCTGCCTAGTCTCCATCCCGCCAAACGAAGCATTGCATAGCGGCATTGCATAGGAGTAGTTGATAGCTTTTATTTTATTTCCACAAACCAAATCCCTTTCGTCCCCACTCCACCTATCGCTGGACTTCGATCTCAAGTCCTTCCTCGACACCTAACTCCACCTTACTGTGTTCCTTCGAGATTCGATACTCGGGGATTACTCCTCGTTTTATATTACTTGAACGATCGGTACACTGTCGTTTCGTGTCGCAGTCGAGCTACCGCCTATAGCGGTGTGCGAGATTTGCGCCATCAAGTGGTGCCACCCTTCACATTGCTAACGGGTGTGTCACCTTGTCACCCAAAGTGGCACCCCATACTCTTCCATCTACAATAACCAAGTATCTAAATTCTTTACCTGACATATCTGATAAATTTGCTAATAAGTTGAGTACAGTTATGGAGAAGCAAAGCAAAAAAATGCGGAGTCAAAGGAGGAAGAAAAGGAGATAGTGAAGGAATATGTGATGGATGAAGAAAAAGCTGATAATAAAGGCGGCGAGGCCGCGAAGTTAGAAATTACCATGGTCGGCATGGCCGAAAACTCTTTGAATGATTTTGTTAAAACTAAAGTAATTTGTAAACAGTTAAAACAGGTTCGTTGGACGAATCTGTCACTCATAGTGGGTGAAGAAATGAAGCCCCTTGGCTACTCCGAAACTGCTAGACACCGGTTATGATAGAGAGCATGTTGCTCGTTGGCGCTCTCCTACTGTGGAGAAATTGAAACAGAAAAAGTTATTGCGCGCTACCCGCTTTGCTGCCCTCCGGCACGAGAAGGAAGAGGTTAGGGGCAAGGGAGAGACATCTCCTTTAGGCCCTAAATCTTTCACCTCCTTCCCATCTCGTGTGGCAGGAGATAATCATCATAAATCAGCGTACAATTGAGTCGTGGCGAAGTCTCCGGGCTTGTGTTTCTGCTGTTTTAGTTTGCTTCATTCTATTTCTTTAACTATGCTTGTGTGTCTCTTTTGGCGATCTATTTGACAATTGCTAGAACTCTATTTATTCAATGTTAATACAGGTATTTGGTCCACCTTAAGGACGGTAAGCAAAAAGGCTTATGGGAGACGACCCAATTTTGTTGTTTTGTTTATGTTTTCTGCGGTGCTGGAGCAATTCCTGCAGGTATGACGACTCTAGTGGCGAGGTTGGAGCTAATTTACAGTGTAACGCCAATCTTCCGATATGCTCATTTCTGAGTATGGGGTAACCTCTCCTCTTACGTCCTTTTATAAATATAGTATTGCACTCTGTGATGTTTAGATTTTAGTATGGGGGGAAAGTAAAGTTTCGTTGCCCACATGCACGTGCACTTGGCACTATATACTAGAAGATATATTTCAAGTAAATTATTTAGTTATGCTCATTTTCATAGCACACCACAACACCCACTAGAGAGTGCACTTAATCGTGGGCGCGTAACGAGTCTAACTCGTTTCTTTTGTAGGATTGGAAAAATTGCAGTGCTGGCTTAGGATTGTGAGATGGAGTAAAATGTTGACTCCGGTAGTGCTCTAGTCGAGTACTCCTGTCTTGCATAGAATTGTGTGTAGAATAAATTTTTCTTTATGCTTATAGTTTTGTAATTTTTCTATTTGCGTAATAATTGTTTATCATACTCAAAAGTGGTGAATCCGGTGTGAATTCGACAGTAGGGTAGGGTTGTGTGTATACGGTTGCTAGGTTTGTATTGCTCGAGTCGGATGAAGAATTATCTTTCTCGGTGGCTAAGAACTTGCCCCAAGCGACTCTTGAAGCATTGACATAGGTTAGTTCAGTGCTTGAGCGTGACGTAGGCCATCACTTTGGCCAGTTTGAGCTTTTTCGTACCGATCCTGTCATATGATCCTTGCTATCCCCTTTGTGCCTACCCTGTCTCTTGATTCAGCTCCACCGCTTCTCCACCAAAGCCAAAAAGCCGATCTCAGTTGCATACCCAAAGCTGAGCTTTAGTTGTTTTCGTATTTGTATTTTGGGAATGTTGATGTTGTGATTTAATTGTGGATTTGTGGATGTGCTCCAATGAATAAATAATTGAAGAAAAAAATTATGAAATGAAAAAATAAAAAGAGTTGAAAAAATATGATGAGAAAAGAGCTTAATTGAAAATTATTTGCAAAAGGTTGTATTTGGAGTTGGCGGTGCACACACCCATGTTTTCAAGTTCAAGTCTGGGGGTGTGGTGCACCCGCGCGTATTGTGGTAGCTTGGATAGTCTCCTTAGCGCAAGCTCTTTTGGGCTAGGTGCGTTTACCCTCATGTTTATCATTGTAAACCCTGCCGAATCCCAAGCCCCATATTTATCCTAAAGTCCTACTGACTCACGCAATGAATCGAACCAGTGTCGTGGAGAGAGTGTGACCGGGTGAGCTTATGGTCGTCAACATTGATGGATTTCAATGGAGGTTGTTCCGAGTTCCGATCTTGAGCAATACTCGCCTCAGCAATCAGTTTACTTTCTTCCTACGCATAACCGGACGATTCACCGCGATTCAACTTTTGAGTATAAATAATATATAATTACGCTCATAGATTTTTCACAAACTATTTTGTATAGTTAAAAATTGTTGTTTATGGGGTATCTACTAAATCACCTAGAGGGGGGTGAATATGTTTTTTGGTTTATAATAACCCCCTTTAGGTTTTTCTTACTTTCTGATTAATATATCTAAGAAATAAAGAACAAACCACAGAAAGCACGCAACGATCTATAAAGGTTCCTCAAGACCGGGTGTCTTGAGTAGTCCTCTTTCCCTCTGCGCCTACCCAGCAGTGTGCTAGGCTCGGCAAACGCCGCCAAAAGCTTCAGGCCCTCAAGCCTTACACACGGACCCGCAAGTCCTAATAGCCTAGGCCCGCAAGCCCCTACTGCCCCCAAGCCCGCAAGCTCGACACTCAGGCCCTCAAGCCCTACAAATTGGACCCGCAAGTCCCAACAGCCTAGGCCCGCAAGCCCCTACTGCCCCCGAGCCTGCAAGCTCGACAGATCGCACCCGCAAGTGAACTGCCCTGGCCCTCGAACCTCACAGTTCTCCAGCCCTCAAACTAGACGGTTTGGCCCGCAAGCCTTACAAGAAATTACAGATATTTAAACTGTTTCTTCTCCCTGATGTTGATCAGCAACTTAGCCTGATGGAGATCGGCTTCTTAAGTTTGAAGAAGATGCTTTAGATCTGAACTTTTACAGCATGGCTCTTTCTTCAGACTCCTTCTTCGCCAGATGACGAACGGCTTCTTATCAGTCAATAAAGATAACTGATTCTTCAGAGAACACTTGATTATTGTTCTCTCCTTGTCCTTCTTCTCCGCAGAATAGATTATTCAAGAGTAGCGGCGGGATACTTTCTTGCTCTAATGTTCGAGAGGGTTCCTAGGGCACCCAACGTTCCTTTTTATAGGACAGAGGAATCGCACAATGGTCATATGCAATGTCCTATTCTGTCAGATGCCCATCTCATTGGAGCACGCGCTGATGGCTCCATTCCTTAGGTGCACGCGTTGATTGGACAATCAGGCGGCGGCATTAATTGTTGATAGCACGTCCGCAACGTTTGAATTATGTCTCGACGATATTTCCACCATCATGCTGATACCAACAGCATCTCGACGATATAGACAATATCTCGACGACAGGAATTTGTCGATGCCAAGAACTCTGGTAGACCTTCATGTCTTCTTCCTTTTGCCTCTGATGCTGGTATCACGACAATACGAGACATCCTGGCGATTCTTCATATACGACGATCTTCTTTCTCTGACAGTGTCATCGTGAGCTTCCTTCTTGCATCATGTCGTCGTAATCATATGTTCTCTCGACGTCATGAGTTCCACACGACGATGTCATGTGTCTTCTCTGTGTTCGATGAACAGCATTCTGTGATCGATGAACTCGCCATGTCTCAGCGTTTCGACAATCGGCATTTTTCGTTCGACTATCTCGCCATATCTCAGCGGTCGACAAATACTTTGCTTCTCAGCGGCTGCTGCACTACCCGTCATTACGATGACAAGCACGCTTTGTCGACGATATCTTCTATTCTTTTCGACGACATTTCTTCAACTTCCTTAGATTATAAGCTAGAGAAGTAATCAAAAACACAGTGAAGTATTCTTGACTTGGTGACTTCTTTAAATCAGGAATCATGCGGGCACGATTCCCAACAATCTCCCCCTATTTGAAGAAGTCAGAATCTCAATTCAAGACTAATTTCACTTGACAATAATAAATCTTATAATCTTAACTTTAATGTACTTATCCTTTGCTGAACTTCCTGAGTACATCAAGCATTTGGCACCCCCTTGATTTGATGTCTCTTCTTTTGTGGCTCCCCTTACTTCTTTGCTCCCCCTATCTTAGAGGTCTACTTGAGCATCTTGTCTTGAACATTTGATGCCCTTCTCCCCCTTTCTGACTTCTTTCCTCCACTTGAGATTTTCTTGAGTGAGTGTGTAAGACCCCAAAATACATGTGCATGCACAAATACCAAAAATGAGTAAGAGTTGAAGTCAGGGATCTAGCGCCAGGCGCTAGCGCTAGCGCCGGCAGTAGCGTCTCTTAGCGGTACCGACTCAGGCTAGCGCCAGGCGCTAGCCACTAGCGCCGGTGGTAGCGGGAAAATCATATATTCTCCAAAATCCGACTCTTTTCCCATTTCTCTGCCTTTTTCCTGATCTGAGAGCTGAGAGGAGAGCTGAGGGCAGAGGTTTGGGAGCAAGGAGGGAGATCCGTTGGAGTTGAGCTTTCGTCGTGCCAGGAGGGAGTTGTGAAGAAGCGTCTGCGTGTGTGTGCCACCGCGGATTCCAGCCATCTCCCTCTCACTTCTATGGCACCGAAACGGCCTACAAGGGTAACGAATCTCCTCCCTAATCCTTGGACATGTACGTCCTTTGATTTGCATGCGTTTTGGAATACTTCTACTAATTAGTAGATCGGCTATTCCGGTGGGTTGAAGTGATTTCCCCACAAATTGCATATAGAGTCCGAAATGGTATTACGGACATAGGCATACTGTGTGAAGCCCATCCGGACAGGTCGAGCCAGATTGGTGATGATTAGTGCGTGTAAAGTGCCGGAAACAATTCCGTGTACGTGCTGTGATTCGGGTCATGTGTCTGTCGCTGTACAAAAAATAGGACCTGGAGGTGTTTCCCAGGCTGTACCCGAAATTTGGTGGCAGAACTGAGTTCTGTCACTAGCGCCGGGCACTAGCGTTAGCGTCGGCGGTAGCTCCAGGTGAGCTACCAGTGTTGATGTCTGGAGGTGTATTCCCAGAGGTAGCAGGGTTGAGTTCTGTTACCAGTGTCGGGCAGAACTAGGTTCTGTTGCTAGCGCCGGGCGCTAGCGTTAGCGCCGGCGGTAGCGCCCAGCACACAGACAGTGTGTTTCAGTGCTACCTACATTCTTGGAGGCTGGATGCATAGCAGAAAAAGTTGTGGAACTTGCAAAACCCAGCTTTTAGAGATGGGTATTAGGTGACGCTTACCCGTATCGTGCATAGTGGAATCGCGGTATTTGAGCAACGGGCCTAGCTGATCTGAACCCTCCCATAGTGGTGGTGAAGAGGTCGCCCCTCGGTGCACCGGGCTATTGATGAGTGCCGGAACTTCGTGTGTACGGACTCGCTCAAATTGCTTGTCTAAGTTGAAATTAGACTTAGCGTGAGGGCGTAACTCAGGGAGTATGCCAAAGTGTGCCTTGAGAGCACGAAGCGGGTGGCTTGGTTTGCCTCCGTTGGTGTTGTTTGCGGATATATATATATATGTTGTTGACTCTTACTTGCAGGGAAGGAGCACCGCCGCCCCGAGTGTGGGGCGGGGTCGTTATAAATCTTGGTCAGCTAAAGCTGACCGGTTGCTTGTTTTCCCACCAATTGGTGGATTTGCTTATACAGGTCCCGGTGAGACTAGCAGGAGATAGCGGGCTGAAGCCCCTGCTGCGGTGCTGTGCTGGCCCTTGAAGGCCAAAGCGTTTGTTTACTTTTGTTCATGTGTGGCCGGCCTGCGTGTCGATGTCTGGAAGCCACCTTTTTTATGTAAGCAAACAATGTAAATAACGTTTATGTATATCATTCCTAGTTGTAAAGTGGACTTGTTATGAACTGGTTTTAAATAAAAATAAATATGCTTCCGTTATGCGACTCTGATGTTGAGATAGTTATAGTTTTTAACTGTTTAACACTAATTTTAGTAACGCGCTCTTCTGTTCATTTCATATGGCGTGGGGTCCCGGCCAGACCTACTGTTATATGCTATATAACAGGGAGGGTGTTACAGAGTGACTCCCCCTTGATGTGATAACGCCCCTTGGACTAGTGCATCTTGACATGGGGTTAGGATTTCTTTAGTCCAGAGTTGACCCTGGATCACTTATGGTCTATTAGCCTTGCGTGCTGCTGATTGGCTAAATGGACTTCCCTGCTAAACAATTTTAAAATCCCTTAGGAACCCAAGGTGACTTGGGTCCTAGGTTCTTGTTAGCCCAGTAAGGAATTCTTATACTTACCTCAGTCGCTCCGGGAGGTCTCTTCTTTGTACTGGGCACACTAGTGTTGTGCCAACAGTCAATGGCAAAGTGTCTTGTTTTTCCACATCACCAACTTTCAAATCTGGTGTATCTTCCCTTCTGTCTGACTGTATGAGCAGGGGTTCTTTGTGTGCGAACGACTGAATGAAGCAAAGAAGGTGAACTGTGCTGATGGTGGACATGATTTTTGTTGTTGTCGACCACAGTTATCCTTCTAGAGTCAGTCCATTTTAAGGATTTCTTCTCTTCTCTAAGCTCAACATATTTTTGCCTCCTCACACCTTTCTGGGGCTCTTTGTAGATTCTATGCATGATCTTGGATTTGAAGGAGCTTGCAACAGGCTTCACTTTAGTGACAAGCTTATCCTCCACCCTTCTGGTGTTGTCATTCTTGACCTTCAGGACATTGGGCTGCATTTTGTCCTTCTTTAGAAGAACTACTTCTCTGGTGAGTGAGCGGCACAGCTCCTTGCTTTTAATCAGTGCCTTCAGATTTTTCCCAAATTTGTCTATTAAGTCCTTTTTGAGTTGACAATACTCAACACTCTCTAGAGTTAGCTTTTTTGCTTTCTGTGAGAGATCAAGATTTCTTGCTTGAAGAGAGGAGATCTTTGCATCATGCTGCTTGCACAGCATCTTGAGAGTCTTGACCTCATCTATAAGATCATTGTATGATTTTGACCGGTCATCATTGCTGGATGAGTTTGTCTCTGAATCTGAGTCTGATGTAGAAAGAGGAGCCCTTATGCGCTTTGGACAAACTTCATCCTGATGACTATCTTCTTCTGACGCAGATAAGACGGTCGGTCCAAACTCATCCTAATGACTCTCTTCTTGAGGACCTTCCATAAGGACAGTTAGAGAGTTCCACATCTCTTTTGCTCTCATGCAGTGAGCCAGTCTCTGGAATGTGGAGATATTAACTGCACCAGTAATAATGTCTTTGGCTTTCTTATCCAAGTTGTCTAGGATTTTTTTGGACACTGACTGAGAGAAATTAGCCCCTTCTTGAACAACTTCAAACATTCTAGGATCTATTGCCTCCATGAATATTCTTACTCTTACTTTCCATAGGGCAAAGTTCTCCCTGGAGCATTCAGCTATTCTTGATTCCATAGCCTATGGTACTTAGAGACCCACTGTCTGATCTGTTCAAGCTGTTAGGCTTTTCTTTGAACAACCTCGCTTTGATACCACTTGTTGTTTATGGGTGTCTACTAAATCACCTAGAGGGGGGTGGTGAATAGGTTTTTCGGTTTATAATAACCCCCTTTTGGGTTTTCTTACTTTCTGATTAATAGATCTAAGAAATAAAGAACAAACCACAGAAAGCACGCAACGATCTATAGAGGTTCCTCAAGACGGGTGTCTTGAGTAGTCCTCTTTCCCTCTGCGCCTACCCAGCAGTGTGCTAGGCTCGACAAACGCCGCCAAAAGCTTCAGGCCCTCAAGCCTTACAACACGGACCCGCAAGTCCTAACAGCCTAGGCCCGCAAGCCCCTACTGCCCCCAAGCCCGCAAGCTCGACACTCAGGCCTTCAAGCCCTACAAATTGGACCCGCAAGTCCCAACAGCCTAGGACCGCAAGCCCCTACTGCCCCCGAGCCCGCAAGCTCGACAGATCGCACCCGCAAGTGCACTGCCCTGGCCCTCGAGCCTCACAGTTCTCCAGCCCTCAAGCTAGACGGTTTGGCCCGCAAGCCTTACAAGAAATTACAGATATTTAAACTGTTTCTTCTGCCTGATGTTGATCGGCAAGTTAGCCTGATGGAGATCGGCTTCTTAACTTTGAAGAAGATGCTTTAGATCTGAACTTTTACAGCATGGCTCTTTCTTCAGACTCCTTCTTAGCCAGATGACGAACGGCTTCTTATCAGTCAATAAAGATAACTGATTCTTCAGAGAACACTTGATTATTGTTCTCTCCTTGTCCTTCTTCTTCTCCGCAGAATAGATTATTCAAGAGTAGCGGCGGGATACTTTCTTGCTCTGATGTTCGAGAGGGTTCCTAGGGCACCCAATGTTCCTTTTTATAGGACAGAGGAATCGCACAACGGTCACATGCAATGTCCTATTCTGTCATATGCCCATCTCATTGGAGCACGCGCTGATGGCTCCATTCATTAGGTGCACGCGTTGATTGGACAATCAGGCGGAGGCATTAATTGCTGATAGCGCGTCCGCAATGTTTGAATTATGTCTCGACGATATTTCCACCATCATGCTGATACCAACAGCATCTCGACGATATGGACAATATCTTGATGACAGGACTTTGTCGATGCCAAGAACTCTGGTAGACTTTCATGTCTTCTTCCTTCTGCCTCTGATGCTGGTATCATGACAATATGAGACATCCTGGCGATTCTTCATATACGACGATCTTCTTTCTCTGATAGTGTCATCGTGAGCTTCCTTCTTGCATCATGTCGTCGTAATCATATGTTCTCTCAGCGTCATGAGTTCCACACGACGATGTCCTGTGTCTTCTCTGTGTTCGATGAACAACATTCTACGATCGACGAACTCGCCACGTCTCAACATTTCGACGATCGGCATTCTTCATTCGACTATCTCGACATGTCTCAGTGGTCGACAAATACTTTGCTTCTCAGCGGCTGCTGCACTGCCCGTCATTACGACCACAAGCACGCTTTGTCGACGATATCTTCTATTCTTTTCGACGACATTTCTTCAACTTCCTGAGTGTTGACGCCAGGAAAATCCTGACCTCAAAATTCGGACTGTTGCAGCCGGAGGCTACTCGCCCAGCAGTCCAACGAGAGGGCTTGGCTGGCAGCGACGAAGAAGCTAGAAGAGCAACAAACAGGACCCTAGGTGCTGCGGCAGGGAGGTCCCACCACGTACCCAGAAGCTCAAGAGAGTCTTCCCCTCTGAAACCAAAGTGGCCGAGCTTGGTACAGGGAAGGCACAGACTTGGCTAAAAGCAAGGGTGACGGGCTCGAGAGTTCGGGAATCGGGGTCCAAAAGCTCAAGTCCAGGTGTCAATCCAAGTACCCCTGGGGTCCTATTTATAGGAAAACCAAAGGGTAGGGGGCTTTTTATAGCCCAGCCCCTAACCCGGCGACTAATGGTTACTCGGCGAGTACCATGCCATAGTCTCCCATCTGGCGAGTATTGGGTGCTGCTCGCACACGCCGGGCCAATACTCGCCCAGGGCTTCTGCTGCTTCTTGCGTGCGTCGAGCTCCTCTGGTTAATACTCGCCTACCTGGAGAGTATCGCCTGCATACTCGCCAGGGTCTCTCTGCTTCTGCCTTGGACTGTTGGTCTCTATGTTGACCCTTTGACCTTTGACTTCTGTCTACGTGGCCTTGAGTGGGTCCACCCTCGGAGAATGAGGGTTGTACACAATCCTCGCTCTTTGCGAGTAACGTAGTTGCTCGGAAAGAATCATCCAACCTTCATTCGATGAGATTGCCCACTGGCGACTATTGGATTATACTAGCCATCTCGCTGGCCGACGCTCGAGCTCTATAAATAGAGGGGCAGGGGTCTCTGGTGGCACGACTTTTCTGAACTCGCTCAAGATGGCGCGCGACTATGTTGCAGAGGCTAAGGAGGCTATGGCTGGTCTTGTGGGCCTGTTCGACGGTCCTTCGCTCCCTCCACGCCTGGGTCTCGAGGTTGAGGACTTCCTCGCATCTAAGAAGAGGAAGAGGCTGGCGAAGAAGAAGAAGAAAGTGAAGAAGAAGGTCGCTGAAGAGGAGGTCGCCGCCCCTTTGGGCGACCAACATCAGCAGTTGCTGGACGACTTGGGGCTTTCTAACGAGGGCGACTCGCCGGCCGCTGATCTGTCTGTTCCAAATGTCGCCGAGGAGGCGAGTATGCCTGGGACCTCGGCCCAGAATCAGTCAGAGAATCTCGCTCCTGCGCTCGGCGCGAGTTCTCCACAGCTCTTTGCTGTAGAAGAGGTCGATGAGCGAGCAACGGGCTCCTCTAGCGGGCAGCGTGCTTCCGCCACCACCGCCTCTTCAATCTTCGGGGTTGGCAAGCAGCTCGCAACTGCCCATGGGTGCGCTTCCGCCACCTCCTCCTTTTCCTCCTCCCGTCACGACTCAGGGCGAGCAGCGCCCTTCGACTTCTACCGCTCCCTCAACCCACCAGGGTGAATCCTCGCGCTGTGGCGGGACTGAGGGCCCTTTGGGCTTCTTTCCTCCGAGGGGGGAGGGCGACCATCTGATAGTCGCGGTCGGGGGAACGCGCCTCCTAGTCGGGGTCAGACCACTGGGTCCCATCCTGCTCGGTGAGGCGATCATCATCACAGCGCGTCTCCTCAGCGAGGTAGGGGCTCTCCTCACCGTCACTCTCGCAGTCCTTGGCCAGGTACTTGGTCGCCATCTTTGATTGTCGCCACTGTCTTCGCTCTGTTCCTTTCTTCGTCAAGGTTCTGACACTCTTACCTTTTTTACAGCTCACGCTCGTACTCCCATAGGAGCCTTGATCGACGTCGTCGGGCTTCCTTCTCGCGAGTGCCAGGAGAGGGCCACTAGCGCGATCCTGGATCTGGAGGCGAAGCTAGAGCGGTTGTCGGTCAGCGAGCCTCATCGCCGCCTGACTGATATGGAGTCGTGGGTTGAGCGCCTGGTGAGCACTGATGCTCATCGTCGCTTGACCGAGCTGGAGGTGCGAGAATCACGGCTGGAAGAGTTCGATACTCGCCTGGCTGGTGCAGAATCTCGCCTTCACACTGTCAGCGATCTGGAGCGTCGAGTTGCGAGGCTCGAGCATCGCCAGCAGCTGCATCATGATGAGATGGTGGTGATGCGTGCGAGCATGGGCTCGGTCGGTCGGTTGGCGAGGATTGAAGACCAGCTGCGGCAAGGCGAGGATGCGATGACCGTAGCCTCGAGCATTTCAAGCGAGCTCACAGCTTAGGCTGGGTTGGGCGACATCCTCAGCCTCTGAATCCTCAGGCGAATCTTCAGGCGCCTCCCTAGATGTTTTCTTTTCTTTCTTTTTCTTCTTTCTGTGCTATGTCGCCCTTGGCGAGCATTCCTGTAACTCTGAACTATTTCTTTATTGATGTAATATTATTTCGGCGAGTATTGGAAACTCGCCTTTTATTACTTGCTCTGCTTTCTTTTTCTGTGATGGATTTTTTGTCAAATTTTTCTATCTTCTTTAACTTTGGCGAGTAGTGTCTGCATGTCGCCTGTGCCTGGCGAGCTTCTTTTATGCTTCTTCTTGCAGGTCTTCGCGCTTTGGAGGTCGGCACCTTGCTGACGCGCGTTGCTGAGTTGGCGACTTGAACTTAATACTCGCCACCCCCTTATTCCTAATCACGCCGTCGTGCTCGATAAGCCAAGCTACCCGACTACTATAAATAGGGGTGGGTGGGTGAGTATTTATTACGTTTTCGGCCATCTTCTAACTCACGCGCGAGTATCTTCCGTCCTCTTCTCGCTTTCTCTGATACTCGCCTTTCTTCCCTCCTCCCCTCCAAGATGTCTGACGAGGAGACCATCCGGCATGCCAATCACGCCAAGAACTTTTCGGCGACCACCTTCAAGAAGTCCGTCACGACCGAGAAGGACTTGGAGCTCTTCTCGGCGAAGTACATCCCGCCAGGGTTTGTCGCTCGGCTTCCTCGCCAGGGCGAGCAACTAAACAATGTCCTAACCACCGAGCGGGTGTTCCCTACTCGCCACTTCGAGGTGGGCTTGCGACTACCACTGTGGACGGAGTTCAGCCAGATACTCCGTTACTTTGGGATAGTCCCTGCCCAGATCAACCCTAATGGGGTGGCGATGATCGTAGGGTTCCTCTGCTATCTGCGCGACCAGGGGATCGCCTTCGATCTTTCCGTCTTCAGGCGAATATTCCACTTCATGGCGACAGGCGAGGGCGTCGTCTTTTTGTGCAGCCATGTCTGTACGCTGGCCGGCACGGCGAAGAAGAATCATCGCTGGGGAAAGCGACTAGTCGTCATCAATGGCGACTTCCAAGCAATCCCCGACAGGTCCTTCCAGCCGCCGGAGAGCATCTTCGGGGCTTCTTTCCTAAGCGAGGGTGGCGAGAAACTGCTTGAATCCTTCAAGAATCGCCGCCTTGATGTGGTATTCTGGAGGAGGCGAGTAGACGAACTCGCTGAGGTGTTCCAGGGAGAAGGTAACTTACCGCGCGAGTATTCGCAATGCTCGTCCTTCGTCTTCGATTTGGCGACTAACTGGAGATATTTCTCTTTTGTTGCAGCAGTCCACGTTCTGCCACGCGAACTTCTCCCAGTGGCGGCGAAGGCGACGGCTTCCACACAGGGAGGTGCGGGGACCTCTGTTCGCGGGGATGGGGTCTACTCGCCCATCGACTTGTCGCCAGGAGGCGATGAGCCCTTGATCGTCGGTGAAGGTTCTGGTCCTTCGAAGAAGCGGAAGGAGAGGGGCGAGCCCTCCGAGCCCTCGAGGAAGAAGAAGGAGGTCGCTCATAGGGACCTTGGCAAGAAGGCGGACGCCTCTGAGGCTGGCGAGCCTTACGCCCACCCGAATTTCAACCTCGGCGGGCGTGGCGAGGATGCCTATGGTCGCCCCTTGGTGACCTGGACGGAGAGCGCCCACGAGGTGACTTTAAGCTCCAACCTCCCCTCCTGTCAGAGGACTGGGAGGACAAAGGCGAGGCTTACAACGTGACCTTTGCAATCTATGGTCGCACGGATGCCGAAGTCCTGTCGGACGCTTCTGCCGAGTATCTGGCTCACCAGACCTCGCGCTCCCTACTGCGATCTGCCGAGCTGGCCCATTCGACAGCAAGGCGATTGCTCGAGTATGAAGGGGTGATCAAGATCCAAAGCAAGAAGATGATCGTCATGGGGCTCAAAGAGAAGTAGCATGAGGTACTCGCCTCGCTTCTATACTCGCTTCTGGGATACTCGCCACTTTGCCGAATAGTTCGCTTACCTACCGTGCTTTCTCGTTTTTGCAGGCCGCCGAGGTGGAGATGGCGAAGAAGACCTCCCAGCTGGAGAAGGAGTTGGACGACACCCGGCTGGCCTTGGAGGCCGCCCAAGTTCGTATCGCTGAGCTGGAAACTCGGCCTGCCGAGCAACAGCCAACGGTGGCGGGCCCCTCCCGGGTTAGCAAGCAGATCAGGATGCTCGGCGACGATATGCCTCCCATTCGTCGGGAGATCGCGCGAGCAACGGGGAGCGTCATCCTTAGCCAACTGAAGGCGGACGACCTTCTGAAACCGGCGGTGATGGAGCTGACAGTGGTGGACCTCATCCCGGCGCTGCTTGTCGAGGAGTCCACCTCCCCCTTGCGAGTATCTCCCCAGCTGTCCAGTGACTCCAAGGATGATGATTCCGAGGACGAGGATGATGACGATGGTGGCAATGATCCGGATGCTGATATTGATGGCGAGGATGACGTCTAATCGCCTGGGCACCCTTTTTTGCTCGCCCACGACCTTTTGTAAACCCCTTGAAGATTCTTTTGTAATTTATACGAAATATATAAATGAAAAAGGACAAGATTTTGCTCACCTGTTTCTTCTTCCTTGCTTCCTGTCTTGAATGTCGCTTAGGCTTCTAGGCTCGAGGCGAGATTGAGTGCTCGCTAGGCTCTTAGGATCGGGGCGAGATTGAGTGCTCGCTTAGGCTCTTAGGTTCGAGGCGAGTTTGAGCGCTCGTACCTGCATACTCGCACCTACATGCTCGCATGTGTATACTCGCCCATCTGGCGAGTATTACCTATGTACTCGCCTTCTCAATGGTACCTTCTGATTGAGTCGAGTCATGAGGGGCACTTGGAGGGTCCCAAGGGACACATGCTCTCAAGGCTTTGCCCTGCACCTAGTGAAGAGTTCATTAGAATCACTTAATAATAATGGACTTTTTAAGGGGAAGGAGATAGGGAATGGCAGTCGGGGAGGTTTGAAGGGACACATCTTCCCGAGGCCTCCATCCTACTTGTATACCGGATGTCGACGAAGAATGTCATCAAGTAGGGGATGACGGTCGGGGAGGTTCAAGGGGACACACCGTCCCGAGGCCTCCATCCTACTGGGATGCCAGAAGGTCTCCATTCTTTGGTCGGTCGAATCGGTCTTGCCCTTTCCCAAGTCGGGATGTCGGCTTCCAGACTTTCCCCTGGTAATCTCTCCAGTCGGATGAGAGATGCGGTCGGAGGGTAACTCGACCAACGTGCAAGGGGGGAGCCGATCTCGATCGTCAGTGCAGAGGCTTGGTATTAGGAGAATGCACTACCGAGGCACCGTCCCATCATCCGTTCTGAGTTTTTACGAGGGTGAAGTCGGAGGCTCGCCAACTTGTGGCGTTGAATGTTGATGCAGGATGACGTCAAGCAGGGAGTGGCAGTCGGGGAGGTCTAAAGGGACACACCATCCCGAGGCCTCCATCCTACTTGGATGCTAGATGTGGATCAAACCTGCTTCCTGTTGCTCAATAAATTAGTGGGGAGTTAGGCACACTTAAGCACACCAACTCATATGATCGGACACAATAATTTAGAAGACGAATTGCCTTGCTACGAGCTCTCAGCTCTTGAGGGTATACGAGGTCCTTCCCAGGAGGGATCTCAACTGTAGGAGGAAAAAAGAGTCTATACCTCGCCGAGCTTGACTGGAGGAAGAGAGAACACCGACACTTCACAGGAGCCGAGCTCAACTAGAGGCGGATACAAGTTCGACACCTTCTAGGAGCCGAGCTCAACTAGAGGCGGAGAGAAGGTCGACACCTTCTAGGAGCCGAGCTCAACTAGAGGTGGAGAGATGGTCGACACTTCACAGGAGCCGAGCTCAACTGGAAGTGGAGACAAGTTCGACACCTTCTAGGAGCCGAGCTCAACTAGAGGCGGAGAGAAGGTCGACACCTTCTAGGAGCCGAGCTCAACTAGAGGTGGAGAGATGGTCGACACTTCACAGGAGTCGAGCTCAACTGGAAGTGGAGACAAGTTCGACACCTTCTAGGAGCCGAGCTCAACTAGAGGCGGAGAGAAGGTCGACACCTTCTAGGAGCCGAGCTCAACTAGAGGTGTAGAGATGGTCGACACTTCACAGGAGTCGAGCTCAACTAGAGGTGGAGAGATGGTCGACACTTCACAGGAGCCGAGCTCAACTAGAAGTGGAGACAAGTTCGACACCTTCTAGGAGCCGAGCTCAACTAGAGGCGTAGAGAAGGTCGACACCTTCTAGGAGCCGAGCTCAACTAGAGGTGGAGAGATGATCGACACTTCACAGGAGCCGAGCTCAACTAGAGGCGGAGAGAAGGTCGACACCTTCTAGGAGCCGAGCTCAACTAAAGGTGGATACAAGTTCGACACCTTCTAGGAGCCGAGCTCAACTAGAGGCGGAGAGAAGGTCGACACCTTATAGGAGCCGAGCTCAACTAGAGGTGGAGAGATGGTCGACACTTCACAGGAGCCGAGATCAACTAGAGGCGGAGAGAAGGTCGACACCTTATAGGAGCCGAGCTCAACTAGAGGTGGAGAGAAGGTCGACATCTTCTAGGAGCCGAGCTCAACTAAAGGTGGATACAAGTTCGACACCTTCTAGGAGCCGAGCTCAACTAGAGGCGGAGAGAAGGTCGACACCTTCTAGGAGCCGAGCTCAACTAGAGGTGGAGAGATGGTCGACACTTCACAGGAGTCGAGCTCAACTGGAAGTGGAGACAAGTTCGACACCTTCTAGGAGACGAGCTCAACTAGAGGCGGAGAGAAGGTCGACACCTTCTAGGAGCCAAGCTCAACTAGAGGCGGAGAGAAGGTCGACACCTTCTAGGAGCCGAGCTCAACTAGAGGTGGAGAGAAAGAGTCATCCGAAGAGGCAAGTAGTCGGCTTGCTGGAGAAGGGGTCGGGCAGAGGCCTGGACTACGACAACTCCACAACTCGATGACTTCTTTTCACTCGAGGGGGTGAGAAACTTCGGGCTAGGAGGGTGGTTTATAACTCTACTCTGATAATCTCTCCAGACGGATGAGTAGTACAATCGGGGGGTAGCTCGGCCAGCTTGCAAGGGGGGAGCTGATCTCAACCATCAGTGCAGAGGCTTGGTCTTAGGAGGACGCATTAAAAAACCCGATATACTATCCCATCACCCGCTCTGGATGTTATGAGAGCTAAGCAGGATACTCAACCTCTAACCCACTCATGACGTGAATCGATGACCGCTTCGGTTGAATTTCATCGCCTTGCCTGGATAGGGCATGATTCTCGGGGGGGGGGGGGGGGGGGGGGGGGGGGGGGGGGGGGGGGGGGGGGGGGGGGGGGGGGGGGGGGGGGGGGGGGGGGGGGGTTCTTCTGGACATACACACTCGAGGTCTCCACTCTGCCTGCATCCCGAGGCCTCCATCTTACATGGATGTTGAACATCTGCGATGGATGCCGTCAAGTAGGGACTGACAGTCGGGGAGGTCCGAGGGGACACACCATCCCGAGGCCTCCATCCAACTTGGATGTCGCTGAAGGATGACGTCAAGTAGGGACTGACAGTCGGGGAGGTTCCAAAGGAACACACCATCCCGAGGCCTCCATCCTACTTGGATGCTGAATGCCGGCCTAACCTGTTTCCTGTTGCTCAATAATTAAACGGGGAGTTAAGCACACTTAAGCACATTAACTCACACAATTGGAGGAAATAATTGGAAACGCATCGCTTTGTTATGGGCTTTTAGCCCTCGAGGGTGCACGACACCTTTATTCAAGGGTCCCCTGAGAGGTTAAGTCGATCATCCTATCGTCGAGCTAGGAGGTCGGCGTCACGACTTCTTCCTGATAATCTTTCCAGTCGGATGAGAGGTGCAGTCGGAGGGAACCGCGGCCAACATGCAAGGCGGGAGCTGATCTCGACCGTCAATGCAGAGGCTTGGTCTTAGGGGAACGCACTACCGAGGCACTGTCCCATCATCCGTTCTGGATCTTACGAGAATCACGTTGGAGACCTGTTTCCCAACCTGCCGTGGAGATCGACTTCACCTGCTTTGTTTCTTTCTTTTGAAAATGCTTTGTTTCTATTGGCGAGTAACTACGATACTCGCCACCATGAACTCGCCGAATTTGATGCTCGTCGCCTGCTTCCTGATGCCTACCCCGAGTAACAAGGAAGCTCGCCTATAGGCGAGTAAGGAGTGATAGTCGCCGCTACCGAGGAAGCTCGCCTATGGGCGAGTATTGAGTCGCTGATCTGAACTTGCCTCTGGAGCTCGCCTGCAGGAACTCGCCTAGGGGCGAGTATGAAACTCGTCTATGGGCGAGTATAGAACTCGCCAGCATAGATTCGCCTACCATGGTCTCCTCTCTCTGCGACTAGAACTCGCCTATGGGCGAGTAAGGAAGGAGCTCGCCTTACTTGCGAGAATTCGCCATACTCGCGAGTTGCCAACAACTTCCTCATGGTCGCCAACTATCACCATCTCGCCTTCTTACTGAACTTTCCTTCTCTGACTGCGGTCCACGCTCACCGCACCAAAGTGTTGACGCCAGGAAAATCCTGACCTCAAAATTCGGACCATTGCAGCCGGAGGCTACTCGCCCAGCAGTCCAATGAGAGGGCTTGGCTGGCAACGACGAAGAAGCTAGAAGAGCAACAAACAGGACCCCAGGTGCTGCGGCAGGGAGGTCCCACCACGTACCTAGAAGCTCAAGAGAGTCTTCCCCTCCGAAACCAAAGTGGCCGAGCTTGGTACAGGGAAGGCACCGACTTGGCTAAAAGCAAGGGTGACGGGCTCCAGAGTTCGGGAATCGGGGTCCAAAACCTCAAGTCCAGGTGCCAATCCAAGTACCCCTGGGGTCCTATTTATAGGAAAACCAAAGGGTAGGGGGCTTTTTATAGCCCAGCCCCTAACCCGGCGACTATGGGTTACTCGGCGAGTACCATTCCATAGTCGCCCATCTGGCGAGTATTGGGTGCTGCTCGCACACGCCGGGCCAATACTCGCCCAGGGCTTCTGCTGCTTCCTGCGTGCGTCGAGCTCCTCTAGTTAATACTCGCCTACCTGGCGAGTATCGCCTGCATACTCGCCAGGGTCTCTCTACTTCTGCCTTGGACTGCTGGTCTCTGTGTTGACCCTTTGACCTTTGACTTCTGTCTATGTGGCCTTGAGTGGGTCCACCCTCGGAGAATGAGGGTTGTACACTGAGATTATAAGCTAGAGAAGTAATCAAAAACACAGTGAAGTATTCTTGACTTGGTGACTTCTTTAAATCAGGAATCATGTGGGCACGATTCCCAATAAAAATTTCTTCTATCGCATTTCTATGCGCGTGAGTATGCGACTTCTCATAGTACTCCGCATTTGCAATTACTAAGCCATCTAATGTTTTTTTTCGTCCGTTGGAGGGATAATTTACTCGGGACGAGCAAATGGTTATATCTGGGGGTGTGATGAGTCCATTATTTACACTATTTTATGGACTCATCCGGGCTAGTTTTCACTCTTGTGCACACCTTATTCAAGCTAATATCGCTTGTATTTCACTTGTATTCACTTCCACGCTATGTGCACTATTTTGGCCCATTTTGGGGTGCATTTGCGCTTCACGTCATTGGGGGTAAGCACATGGTGCTCCCCAACCCTCTTTGCTATATTTATATTGAGCTGGAGGAGTTTTCCCAACTACTTGTTTGATGTAGGCTTTATTGCGCAGGTGGATAGATCGTCCGCTTTGCCCTGTTTTCATGTCTGCATATATCGCACGGTCGTACATTTCATTGAAGCACAATTGCTTCGATCGTGTGAGTTCATCTGCATCTTTGTTTGACATTCTATCGCTGATCGTGTGAATTGTACATGCACAGGCAGTTGCCCATGCGCAAAGGAATCGCACGATCAACTGCTAAGTCTGGTTTTCAAGCCTTCTGGAATTGTTCTTGCGTTTTTACGCACTGTCGGCTCCGACCATACGTGAGTAAAATGCACGGGCGCTGCTGCTTCATCTTCCAGGGCTTTCTTTTTTGTTAATAATGCACGGTCTACGCACGGTCGTTTGTTCGACTGTGCGTGACTTAATTTCTAACATTTTTTGTATAAAAGCCAGGAAATCTGTTAGCTTGAGCGACACTTCAGAGGACAGACCAAGCCCTCCACTTTCATTCCAGCTTCGCCATTTTCATCACCCCATCCATCTCCCCCATTTGGGAAGTGTTCTCTGGTGATTCTAAGCCCCATCCATGGATCCGGAAGCCTTCCCGACCATCTACAACCAGCATTAAGGGTTGGCATACTTCATTTAGTGAAGAAGAAGGAACCTACACTAGGGAAGAAGACGGAGAAGGTCAGACGTATTGACAACCTCTAGATCCTAGAAGCAACCACGAACTGAGATCGGAGGCGGCTTGACAACCCACCAATCCGTCCACGACCCACGGCGAGACTTTTCTTCTTGTGGTTCACTCTACCCTTTGTCTACTTGTGTGTTGTGCTCCTAAATACTTGTAATGAACCTAGAATGCTCTTTGTTTATCTATGATTGAAAGCATGCCTAGCTATTTTCTCTACTTTGATGCTATGTTGTGATGCGCCTCGCCTCCATTTCACATCCACCCCATATGCGCACTAACTGAGCCACTCTAGCAAAAGCTAGAGGTGAGACGTCGAAGAGGCGTTTGCGACCCTCACTCTCGTTATAGGGATCACTCCCTCCGCCTGACTTCCGTCCAATCTGTTTACCGAAGCACGGCATTGCGGCCTGCACTTCATCTCGCCAAGCGAAGCGGTGCTCTCGGCCCACATTTTCCTTTTATTGTTGTTTAATTAGGAAACCCAAATCAACCCCCATTTTTATTATTAACATAGAAATCTTTATAATCAATTTCCCTGACGAGAAATCATACACCCCAACTTGCAATCCTCTGAAATGATATTCGGGGAGTCTCTCCCAACTTTTATTACTTGTACGACCGTGCACTTGCCGTAAGCGTGTCAATTATTCTCACTCCAAGGTGATTTTAGATTGAACACTGATCTCTTTAATCATTGTCTAAGCCTTTCTCTTATTTGCAAATTGTCTCTTTAGTCAAGAAAAACTCTTCAAAAATTAATAGATAATATAATAGTGACCACTTAGAAGTAGAAGTAATTAACGCGCCCAAGGAATACGACCTTGGTATTTATAAAATACCCTATACTATATACGATAAGGTACACTTGCCTTCATCGGATATAGGTTTGGAGAATATCATCATAAACCGCTTGCTTTGCTTTTAAAAATCACATCTCCAAAAAATTTAATATCAACTTGCCTTGGTGGCCCTTGATAAAAGGGCACAAAACATCATAGTAAGTGTTATTGATGACTCCACCCTACAAAACATTATTCACGGTAAATCTGCCAAGGAGATGTGAGACTCCTTGATTGTTAATATGGAGGGGACAGAAGAGGTAAGGGTGACAGGAAGTCCCTCCTGAACCAGGAGTATGAGGCATTCAAGCAAGGCAAAAATGAAACCATGTCAAGCTGCTATTAGAGGTTTTCAAGATTTTAAATGGCCTGAGAAATTATGGAAGGGAGTTCACGAACTCTAATCTCAATGACAAATTCCTTAGATCCTTCTCTACGGAATGGGATATCAAGATATGTGCTATCAGGGAGATGGGACATCTGGGCATCATAGAGCCTAAGAATTTGTAAGGAAAGTTGTTGTCCCATTAGCTTCAGCTTAACACAAGAAAAGTTGAAGTGGAAAGCTCAATGGGGAGCACTAGAGAGAGGTCTATGGACCTTAAGGCTGAAAGCTTAAGGAAAACCAAGAACAATACTCTTGTATTTCAGGATGTATCTGAGAGTAGTGAGGCTTCTAATGTCAGCACATCAGAATCAGACATCACAGATAATGAACTTGCCCTCTTCTCCAAGCAGTTCAAAAAGTTGATGTCAAGAAGGAGAAGAGACAGCCATATGTCATCCTCATCTAACTCCAGGAGATCAAGTCATCATGATGATGAGTCCAATTTATATACTGATTTTCGGACTCATCCGCGCTATTTTTCCTGCATTTGTACTTCAGTTTTTGTTAGTATTTGTTTATATTCACCATGTTCATGCTTTTACTTGAAGTGCATGTTTAGGCCCGTTGTAGTGTGCAATTGCACACTACATTGTTGGGGGTAAGCACACTGTGCTCCCCAGCATATTTCTATTTTTATGTTGGAGCTGGAGGTATACTCTGTGAAATTTTTTCGAATCTTTATGGAGTGAGCAGGAATCATACAACTTAGAGTTCACAAGCCAAACAACCAGAAGCACATGAAGGAAATATAGTCTTTATTGATAGCATAAAACTTGATTACAGGATGAGGTATATATGGCGAGACATGATTTCGCCAGTACACAAAACCAAAGAGGAAAATACACAACTTGAAGAAAAATAACTGAGACCGCTCCAGACCGCTCGGTCTCCTTACCAATCTCTGCAAGCTGCCTAACCGCACAACACTGCCAGTTACAGAACACCACCTCAGACTGCTGAGCAGACCGCACCCTCCTTTCGAACACTACTGATTCTCTCGAACTCCAGCAACCCACGCTGCAAGCCGCAGACCGCCCGAACACTTTCAGAGGAAGAGGTGATCGCTGTAGACCGCACTGTCCGCAGAAGCTGCACAAGAAAAGTTCAATCAGCAGACCGCCCGGTCACACTAATACAGACCGCGGGAATTAGGAAAAACTCAGCTTACACTTAGTGTGTCATTGTTTGCTGCAACAGTGACTCCTATTTATAGGCGTGGGACCTGATCCAGTCACCACCCTATGAGATAGGATCACCGCCACTACCAGACCGCGCGACCAGACCGGTCAACCCGCGCGATCAGCAACAGCTCTATCTGCTTCATTTGATGAGCTTGCCGGCTTCACCCCAGACAGCGGTAGATCGCCACTCCCTCAGTCAGATCGCGACTCCATAGGGAGATCGCCAGACCGCCAAGAAGCCGCCCACCACTAGTGTTTGCTCAAGTCTGCAAACAATGCATGTTCGCCACAAGACTGCGAACACCTGTTCGCATACCAGCCTTCTAATGAGACCGCGAACCGAGACCGCGCGACTAAGATACTTAGTCTGTGAACACCACCAGAAATCCCGGACAGCCATCAGACCGGTTTCCGGAAAACCTGGATCAACCTGTGCGGTCACACCAGACCGGCACAGCCTTGAAGAAGTCAGCCTGCCACGCGATCACAGATGGACCGCGCGGCCTCACCTTCAGCCGCCTTGGACAGATACTAGCGGTCATGCCAGGAGACTATGGCTAGGCAAGACAAGCCAGACCGCAGAACAGATCGCCAGGTCGTGCGGTCTAACCAGATCGCGCGACCTCCCCCAGACCGCCCAGATCCAAAAAGCTCCACAAACTTCCACTTCAACATTTTCAACACTCCCCCTTGAAGTGGGAAGTTGAAAACAGCCCCAGTAAGCTCCTTAGCCATGTGAACGGCCCCTTTGCCAGCGCCTTTGTGAAGATGTCAGCAATGTTGTCCTGACTCCAAACATGCTCGACCGACAGAGACCCCTCCAGCACCTTCTCACGAATGAAATGATGCTCAATTTCGATATGCTTGGTCCTCGCGTGACAAACTGGATTAGTAACCAGTTTGAGAGTCGGACCCTGAACCTCCTAATGAACATCTCCAACCAACCTCCTAAGCCAGATGGCTTCCTGAGCTGCCAAGGCCGAAGCCTTGTATTCCGCTTCCGTGGTTGAGACCGACACGGAATCCTGCTTCTTACTGCACCATGATATAGCTGTGGGGCCCGCCATGAAGACGTATCCAGACGTCGACTTTCGATCATCAGAATCTCCCCCGTAATCAGCATCCATATACACATGCACCTCGAAGCCCGCATCCCTCCTGTAAAGGAGACCCATATCCGAGGTCGCCTTGACATACTTCAGAATGTTCTTAGCCGCTAGCAGATGAGGCATCCGTGGCTCCGCCATTTACTGACTCACTCTGCCAACTGCATACGCAATATCCGGCCTAGTGGTCGTCAGATAGATCAAGCTCCCGACCAGAGCTCAGAACACCAACGGATCTTGTAGAATCCTTCCCTCATCCTTCCGAAGCTTCATAGCCTTCTCCAGAGGTTTGGAGATGCACTTCCCTTCCTTCATGCCGAAACGCTCCATGATTCGCTCTGCATATCCAGCTTGGGATACCAGCACTCCACTCTCCTTCCTCTGCACCTCGAGTCCAAGGAAATGGTGAAGCTCACCCAGATCCTTCATCTCAAACCTGATAGATAGCTCTGCGCAAAGCTGCGCTACCTCCTCCTTTGAATTCCACATCACGATCATAACGTCGACATAAAGCAGCATGATGACTTGAAGCTCCCCGCTCTTCTTGACGAACAAGCTTGAGTCTGAGTCTGAAGCACCAAACCCGCAGAATAAGAGATACTCTGCTATCTTTCCATACCACGCCCTCGGCGCTTGCTTCAACCAATACAGGGCCTTCTTCAACTTGCAGACATGCTCCGGAAAATCTTCAGATATGAAGCCTGGCGGCTTAACCATAAAGATGTCCTTGTCAATCTCGTCGTACAAGAAAGCATTCTTTACGTCGAGCTGCCAGATCTTCCACCCTCAACACACCGTCAAGACAATCACAACCCGAACTGAAGTCATTTTGGCCACCGGACTGAAGGTCTCCTCATAGTCTTCACCGTATTGCTGCGAGAATCCCCGAGCCACAAGGCGAGCCTTGTACCGCTCGATACTATCGTTAGCTTTCTTCTTAATCTTGTAGACCCACTTGCATGTCACAGGGGTGATGCCCTTGGGCTTGGGCACCAGAGACCAAGTCTCATTCTTCTCAAGAGCACTCATCTCCACCTGTATAGCCGAATCCACTTTTCCACGCCTTTGGCTTTTTCAAAGCTTGACGGCTCCCTCTCGTCCAAGGGACCAGCAAAGAAACACGAGACAAAGCTCACCATGTTTCCTCTTGTATAGCGATCAGGAGCGATAATCATTCGCTTCGATCTCCGCAACGCCTTCCCCTGACTCGCAGTATCCTCAGCTACTTCTTCCCTAGCTCCCCTTCCAGACGTACTCGGAGCATCGCTCCCCCTGCTTCCTGAACCAGAAGCCTCCGCCTCAGAACTAGACATTGATGGACCACCTGGTGACACAGGTAGCTCTACCTGAATATTTTCCACAGCTTTCTCTGGCTCCTCCACCCTGCTTTCTGGTAGCTCAACACCAGAACTTCCCTTGTAAGATGTCACCTCGTCGAACACGACGTCGCGAGATACAACAAATCTCCGCGTCTCAGGGTCCATGCACCTCCAGCCCTTCTTCCGGTCATCATAACCTACGAAGACTAGCTTCCTTGCCTTCGCATCTAGCTTCGTCCGAAGCGCATCTAGAACGTGCACATAGCAGGTGGAACCAAACACCCGAAGGTGTGCCACACTTGGCTTTTCCTTGAACATTAGTTCATGCGGGGTCTTCATATTGATGGGACTAAGAGGCATCCGATTGATGACTTAGGCAGCACAAGACATTCCCTCCGCCCAGAAGGACTTTGGGTTACTCTTGGCATGCAGCCAACACTTGCAGGTCTCCGTCAGATGATGGATCTTCCACTCTACAACACCATTTTGCTGTGGAGCATGTGCACAAGTAAGCTCCCTCCGGATGCCCGCCTTTCTGCAAAAAGTAGAGAACTCACCAGAGCTGAACTCCCCTCCATTGTCAGTCCTCAGCTTCTTAACCCACAGTCCAAGCCGACCCTCCACGAGCACCTTGAACTCCACAAACTTGGCAATCGCTTCCGCCCTCTCCTTCAAGAAATATACCCAGACATATCTGGTGTAGTCATCGATCAACACCAGCATATATCTGCTGCCTCCGAGGCTTGGGGTAGCAGTTGGTCCCATCAAGTCACTGTGGATGCACTCCAACGGCACACTACTCCTTGTCTGCGACTTATCAAACGGAAGCCGATGAGACTTCCCGAACTGACACCCAGCGCAAACATGACCGTCTCCGTAGGAAGATAGACTAGGCAGGCCCTTGACTAGACCTCTCACCGCCATAGCCTTCAGCTTATCCATTCCTACGTGCCCCAACCTCTCATGCCATGTCACGGCACTATCATTCATCCGCATCTTGTCAACATAAGAATTCATCGAAAGTACGAACAAGTCTTTAGCTCTCCTCCCCACATGAACTACCTCAGCCTTCACTGTCTCCACATTCCGAAGAAACCTCACTTCTGTTGGGCCAAACAGAACATGATACCCAGCGTCTACGTTGGTCACGGAGAAGAGGTTTTTCCTCATTCCGGGCACATGATAGACACTCTTCAAGGTTAATGACCCTCTATCACTGCCCAAGGAAACAACCCCCACCTTCTCTACAGCATGCACGGTATTATCAGGAGTAATAATGGCATCATTACCTGAATAAGGCTGCGCTGAAGAAAGCTTTGACTCGTCCCCGGTGAGGTGATGACCACACCCCGAGTCCACGATCCAGTCCTCCTGATAGTTGATAGAAGCCTCAGCTCCAACAGAAGCCGAGAAGGCTTCTCCCCATCCTCCATCAACCTGCCTGGCTTCAGCTTCCCCCTTTCCTGCAGCAGCATGCCCCGACTGAAGATTTACCCGGCACTCCTTCCTGATGTGACCAACCTTTCCGCACCTGAAACACTTGGGACCTTCCCCCTTCTTCTTCCCTTCAGCCTTAGGGGCATAGCCCCTCTCCTGCTGTCCAGAAGTTGAAGGCTCATTGCCTCCTCCAGCGGTCTTCTTCTTATCCCACTTCTTCTTCTTCCCTGTGAAGAGAACTTCGCCATCTCCCCCAGACACTGACACCCCCCGCCATCTGCCTTGCCAGACTCTCCTACGAAGCAAGCAGATTTTCCAGCTCCAGCAGAGACGGCTGATTTGCCCAACCCTGCACCGATGTCACAAAGGCAACACATTCCTTCCGCAAGCCACGGATGATGTGCCTCTTCAGCTTCGCCTCAGAAATTGGCTCATCAGGATCCAGCGCTGAAATCTCGGCGCACAAGTTCTTCATCTTCAAGAAGCGCGTAGAGATAGAAAGGTCACCTTGAGCCGATCTGGCCAGCTCATTCTCCAGGAATTAAAGTCTTGCCACATTCTTTTTGTTAAACAACCCATCCAGGGCTCTCCAGATCTCTGCAGCTGATGCACACCCCAAGATGTGATCAAACAGATCAGGTGATATTGCCCTTTTCAGGGCGAACTCTGCTTTGGCATTAATCCGCCTCCAGTTCCTCACCTCATGATGGTTATCTCCAACCAGAAAAACTTCCTCCGTGCTCTCTCCTCCAACTACCTCCCAGAGATCCTCACCCAGAAGATAGCTCTGCATACAAGACCTCCACTTCTTAAAGTTGGTCAAATTGAGAATCTCAATTCCAAGACCCCTCGCTTCCATGGCTCTACCACTGGTTCCTTCTTCACAAAGGCGATGGCTACTCTAAGTTGTTCACTGCTCTATCCACTCCAACCTGGCTTTGATACCATGTGAAATTTTTTCGAATCTTTATGGAGTGAGTAGAAATCATACAATTTAGAGTTCACAAGCCAAACAACAATAAGCACATGAAGGAAATATAGTTTGTATTGATAGCATAAAACTTCATTACAGGAGGAGGTATACATGGCGAGACATGATTTCGCCAGTACACAAAACCAAAGAGGAAAATACACAACTTGAAGAAAAATAACTGAGACCGCTCCAGACCGCTCGGTCTCCTTGCCGATCTCTACAAGCTGCCTAACCGCACAACATTGCCGGTTACAGAACACCACCTCAGACCGCTGAGCAGACCGTACCCTCCTTTCGAACACTACTGATTCTCCCGAACTCCAGCAACCCACACTGCAAGCCGCAGACCGCCCGAACACTTTCAGGGGAAGTGGTGATCGCTGCAGACCGCACTATCCGCAGAAGCTGCACAAGAAAAGTTCAATCAGCAGACCGCCCGGTCACACTAATACAGACCACAGGAATTAGGAAAAACTCAGCTTACACTTGGTGTGTCATTGTTTGCTGCAACAGTGACTCCTATTTATAGGCGTGGGACCTGATCCAGTCACCACCCTATGAGATAGGATCACCGCCACTACCAGACCACGCGACCAGACCGGTCAACCCGCGCGATCAGCAACAGCTCTATCTGCTTCATTTGATGAGCTTGCCGACTTCACCCCAGACAGCGGGAGATCGTCACTCCCTCAGTCAGATCGCGACTCCATAGGGAGATCGCCAGACCGCCAAGAAGCCGCCCACCACCAGTGTTTGCTCGAGACTGCAAACACTGGTTGTTCGCCACAAGACTGTGAACACCTGTTCGCATTCCAGCCTTCTCCTGAGACCGCGAACCGAGACCGCGCGACTAAGATACTTAGTACGCGAACACCACCAGAAACCCCGGACAGCCATCAGACCGGATTCTGGAAAACCTGGATCAACCTGTGCGGTCACACCAGACCAGCACAGCCTTGAAGAAGTCAGCCCGCCATGCAATCACAGATGGACTGTGCGGCCTCACCTTCAGCCGCCTTGGACAGATATCAACGGTCATGCCATGAGACTACGGCTAGGCAAGACAAGCCAGACCACAGAACAGATCGCCAGGTCGTGCAGTCTCACCAGACCGCGCGACCTCCTCCCAGACCACCCAGATCCAAAAAGCTCCACAAACTTGCACTTCAACATTTTCAACATACTCCCAGCTGGGTTGATGTGCTCACAGGTGGTCGAAGCCTCCCCTTTTGCCCAGAAATCATGATTGTGTATAACGCACGGTCGTGCCTTTTATTGACGCACGGACGGTTGCGGTCGTGCGCCTTCATCTGGGTAGAAAATGATGTTTTGTCATTGATCGTGCGTCTTTACGCACGGGCAGTTTCCCGTGCGCGAAGGAATCGCACGATCGACCTGTTTAGCCTTGGTTATCGCCAATCTGAATTTGTCCGTGCGTTTTTACGCACGGGCGGATTCGCCCGTGCACGAAGTAAATACACGGGCACTGATGTTTCTTCCTCATGTCAGTTTATTCATTAAATATCGCACGGGCAACGCACGGTCGTGCGTTCGACCGTGCGTGACCAAATTTCTAATCTTTTTCTATAAAAGCTGCAGTTTTCAACCTAATCGGGGAGGCCGTACAGCTGCTATTTTCCGCCGCAAAGGGAGTTCCAGCTCCGTTCTTTCCCCTCCTTCCTCCACCTCTTGCCCAAGGCCACCTCACATCATCCAAGCACTTCAAGGAGAGGATTCTACACTCATCTTCATCGCTAAGCTAGGAGTTCTTCGCATCAGACGTGGTCAGATTGTTGTTTACCGGAGAAGACGGGTCCATTGGGAGGAAGTGACAGCCCTCCTCTACCCCGGACGAAAGCTGGGACCGAGCTAGGACGCGGGTTGACACCCCGATGATTCCTACCATGAATCAACAGCAAGCCTCCGGATTCGGTTGTATCTCTTGCACTTTTCTCTTCGTAGATTATTGTTGTTAGTGTAATCTTCTGTATTTGATGATGTTTGTACTCTGCACTTGATTTAATTTGTATTTCGTTGTTATGCAATGATATTATTTGTGTATGAGTACTTGAGGTGATCTCTTGTGGTAGTGTGGGTGTGAGTGTGTGGTTTGGCTGCACTAGCAATTGCTAGGTGTGAGCTTTGTGACGAGGTGCTTGCGACCCTCATTCCGCAAGCCTACTCGTTCATCCGCCTAGTGATGCGTGGCATAGCGGCCCATGTAATCCATTCGCCTAACGAAGCAGCGTGCTCAAGGCCTGCACAGTTCGATTTCGCTTGCATACTCGTTCATCCGCCCTTGCGAAGTAGTGCGTTCAAGGCCTACGTAGTTTTCCATCCCGCCTAGCGAAGCATTGCATAGCGGCATTGCATAGGAGTAGTTTAGTTATTTTCTTTTATTTCCACAAACCAAATCAACCCCTTCGCATCCATCCGACTTAAAGGACTTCAATCTCAAGTCCTTCCTCAATACTTAACTCCACCTTACTGTGTTCCTTCGATATTTGATACTTAGGGGTTCACTCCCACATTTTATATTACTTGAACGATCGGTATAATGTCATTTCGTGTCGCAGTCTAGCTACCACCTATAGTGGTGTGCGAGATTTGCGCATCAAGTTTTTGGCGCCATTGTCGGGGAACACGGTCGTGTGAGTTTTCTGGAGAGGGAGAATCCGAGAGAGAAGCCCTTCTATTTGTGTATTGCATCCTTTTGTTTTATTTCTTCGTATTCTGTTTTCTTGTTTTATATTAGGTTGCTTTAGTAATTATTGTTAGGTGTTGTATTTTGCACAAAAGTATTTTCCTTTTGAATCTTGTTATCTTCACACAATGTGGGCTTCATTTAATATTCATTGCCGTTTGTGTGGAGATATCTCTCATGCTAGTGATAGATGTCCAAAGGGAGATAGTAGCCCTAAGACTCAAGGCCCAGCATATGGAGCACCGACTTCGTCTGGTACTCCATATGGTGCGCGTAAGTCCTATGGCTACTCCTCCGCTCCGCACGTGCCCTTTTTGCATTCATCTCCGGTCCAATTTGAGCCGAAGAAAAATGCAAAATAGTGCTTGTTTTGTCGGAGCATGGATCATGCTGCATTTCTTCGCCAATTGGACGAGGATGACGAGCCGGATATCCGGGTCGTCCCGACTCCCAACTCTGGCAGCACACCTTCTACCTCTGATTACGTCGTTGTGTCACCTTCAAATTTTGAAGGGAATGATGCAGACACGCACATCAGAGTTGTGGCTGATCTAGACTCTGACATGGCTGAGCCCATCTCCCTTGTGCCTATATCACCATGTGTAGATTCGATTCTTTAAGAGGAATCGGTGCTTGACATTTATCCAAGCCCGATTTCTCCCCCTGTTGTGCATACTACATTCGTCTCTAACGACATTATTGAGGATGTGTCGCAGGATGAGGCTAGCGATCTATGTGTTATGCCTGCTCCTATGGAGGAGGACAACCTTCTAGGTGAAGAGGAGCTTTCCTAAGCACCGGTGGAGGAAGTTCAAATCTTGGGCATGGCCACTGATGATTCCGCCGAATCTTTTAGCATTGATGACAATGCAAACATTATTTTACTTCCCCAACCTGATGGGAGTGAGACCGGGACCACTCCCCCAATTTTAGATCATTTATGTTTTTCTTCTCTTTTATTCCTTAACCCACCTTCTTCTTTTTCTGAGCCTACGCAGGTTGAGCCTTCACAAGCAATGCAGGAGGACTTGGTGCAATTTGCACAATTCAATAATGCGCACGTCTTCTTGTGTGAGGAGGTTAATTCCCCCTCCACAGAGGACCTACCATGTATTATATTCCCCTCATGCTGCCGCCCTGAAAATTACACCTTGCTAGGCAAGGAAATTTATTTTGGTGAAAGTAGAGTGGAGGACTCTCCCTCCACCTCTTTCTTTCTCTCTCCTCTACCTGTGACGAGCAGGTATTATTATTTAGGTAGAGGAGTAGTGGTTCTATCACTGTATCGGTACCTGTTACCGACACGGATATTAGAACAGTTTCCTGTCCACTTCTCCTTCCATACTCCCATTAGCTAAGACCCTCCGCTTCCTGAATAAGTCGTGCTGGGAGGACATTAAACCCAGTAGTTATCTTACTTTTTCTTGTCTTTTATTTTATCGCTGTCAAAAATTAGTTAGTTATATGTTATTTTAGTTTGCTTTTGCGGAGACCACCCCTTGCAGGTATTTTCTATTTGTGAAGGCGGTGGTTGTGATTCTTCGTAGGGCAGCTTTTGTTGGGCTTCACTCCAATCTTCTGGTATGCTTACTTGTTGAGCATTTGGTACTCTCTTCCCCTAGCTTTGTCTTAGAATATCTTAATGATAAACTGTTTTGAATTGTATATTTTAAGTTTGGGGGAGACCTGTTTGTACCCACTCACGTGCACAATCACTTAGCATGCTAGAAGCTTTCATCTAAATTATTTTGTTCATTTTTTCTGCACACAAAGCACCCACTTGAGCGTGTACTTAACCGTTAGTGCGTCACGAGTATAACTCATTTCTTTTTGTATTTGGAAAATGATTGTGCTGGCTGTTAACTTATGTAGTGAAGTAAAATGTTGACTTTGGTGTTTCTAGTCAATTACTCATGTGAGTATAGGGATTTATATAGATTAGATCTCTTTTTATACTCTTAGCTTATACATTTTTGTTAGAATAATATTGTTTACTCCACTCAAATGGTGAATCCGGTGTGAATCAAACGGTAGCATAGGGATGTGTGTAAATGATTGTTAGATGTGTATTGCTCGAGTCGGGAGGAAAGATAATCTTTCTCGGTGGCTAAGAACTTGCCCCAAGCGATTCTTGAAGCATTGGCATAAGATAGTTTAGTGCGTGAGAATGACGTAGGCCGTCATTTTGGCCCGATTGAGCCTTTGTGCCCATTCCTATCGTTCTATCATCGCTAGCCCAGTTGTGCCTACCCGCTCCTTGATCCAGCTCCACTTTTATCTCACCAAAGCCTTAAAGCCAATCCTAGTCGCACACCCAAATCTGAGCTGTAGTCGTGTTGCATTTTCTTTATTGGGGTGTTGATGTGGTGAATTTCTTTTGTAAAAATGTGGTTGTGCGTTATTGCTAAATTTGCTGAAAATGTTTTGAAAAGAAAAATTGAGAAAAAAAAGAAGTGAAAAGAAAAGAAAAAAAATGAGCTTAATTGAAAAATCTTTGTATAAATTTATGATTGGGAGTAGGCGGTGCACACACCCATGTTGCAAAAATCTAAGTCTGGGGTGTGGTGCACTTGCATTCGATGTTGGTGTGCGAGGAGTTGTAATAAAGCTCATTTGGTTCTAGGTGTTTCAAGCCTTCTTGTTTATCTTTGTTTACCTCACCTTAACCCAAGCCCCATTTAAAACCTACAAGTCCTACCGACTCATGTTATGAACCACTCTAGTGTCGTGGAAAGAATGTGAACGGGTGAGCTTATGGTCTCCGACGCCGATGGATTTCGGTGGAGTTTTTCCAGAATCTCAGCTTTGGCAATGCTTGTCTCAGCAATTATTTTACTTTCGCCATATGTGTGACCGGATGATTCTCCATGACTCCCATTTTGAGTAGAAGTAATGTTTATTTACGCTTTTAGAAATTTATAGACTATATGTATAATTAGGAATCTTTTCTATTATTTTTCTATGCACATGAGCATGCGACTTCGCATGGTACTCCATTTTGTAATTTTAAGTTAGCTATTTCATTTTTCTGCCTACTTAGGAATTGTTTGCTCGGGACGTGCAAAGAGGTAAGTCTGGGGGTGTGATGAGTCCAATTTATACACTGATTTTCGGACTCATCCGGGCTATTTTTTCTGCATTTGTACTTCAGTTTTTGTTAGCATTTGTTTATATTCACCATGTTCATGCTTTTACTTGAAGTGCATGTTAGGCCCGTTGTAGTGTGCAATTGCACACATGATATCTGACTGTCCCTCCAAAAAGAGGGAATCAAAGAAGTATGAAGATAAACGAAATCCAAAGGACAATAAGAAAACAGAAAAAGGATTCATTGCAAAGAAGATCAGAACCCTAAGTCATTCTGATTCAAGTTCCTCAGAATCTGAGGAGGAAGCCCTCATTGGACTCATTGCCATAAATGAAGATATCCAGGATGAGAACCCCTCTCCTAGGAAGGTACCTATCAGAGCCCCTTTGTCTACCTCTGATTCTAAATCAGTGGCAGATTCAATGCATGTTGATGAATGTGAGTCTTCTCACAATAGCACATCCTCAAGATCTCCACATGGGATGAATCTAAGCTAACGCACTATTCAAAGGTGATGTAGGATTTAGTAAAGAGATAGTCATGGGAAAGGCTTATGAAGCTTCACCCTCTTTTAAGAAGGTGTTGCTGGCATTTAATCCTTTTAATCAAGATTCTGCATATGGTCATCTAACCAATGCTTGCTCTACCAGTGGCTGCAAGCCCTCTACCACAAACAAAAGAGCGGGCTTTAGGATGAGTGCTTTTAAAGGACCCCATGAAGAAATCCAAATGAGGAATCCAGGTCCTTTTGTCCATGGACCTGCAGCAACATCACCCAAGGGAAAGGGAAAGGCAGTTCCTACCAAGCCAACCCTTAAGAAGGTGAATCACAAAGTAGTGAGACTAGCTCCACAACACACTCACACTTGTGCGGTTCACCAAAGTCCTATTAGGCCAACTATCTTCACTCCTGCTCACCAGCATTACCACTCCACCCAGATGGTGAGGCAGAAGAGAAGATACAATAAGTATTAGTGCTGGTGTTTTGGTAAAATTGGACATTTTGTCTTGGACTGTTGGTTCAACCCAACAGTGCCTAGGGCAAGAAAAGTGCAAACCACTCAGAAGTTTGGCTTTCCAACTTATCTTCCTAACATGAACTAAGGACCAAAATCCAATTGGGTACCTAAGGTAAATTAATTTCTCTTGTAGGTATGTCCAAGGGCCAACCAATCTCCCATTTGGTATTTGGACAGTGGTTGCTCCAGACATATGACTAGAGTAAAGAGCTTCTTGAGGGACTACACCCTGGTGGAGAATGGACCATCTGTGATATTTGGAGGTTTGGAAAAAGGGGTGACCAGAAGATATGGTAACATTTCCAATGGTTTTGTCACCATCACAACGGTAGCTTATGTGGAGGGATTGAATCATAATCTCATAAGCATAAGTCAACTTTGTGATCTAGGTTTTGTTATTATTTTCTACAAGGATAAGTGCTTAGTTAAGAAGTCCTTGAATTCCGAGGCTACCTCAACTGTCACTAGGAGTGGAAACATCTATTATCCCAATTTATTTCATTCAAATTCTTCCATGCCTTTGTGCGTTGTAGCTAATGAGAAAGAGGCTCTGTGTGTTCAATGACATAAGAGACTTATTCACATTAACTATAAAACCATAGACAAGCTTTTCTCTCAAGACTTAGTTAGAAATGGACCCAATATTTAGTGCATTAAAGAAGGTCCATGTCAGGCATGCCAACTTGGCAAGCAAACTAGGACTAGCTTTAAGGGCATTACTAACAAAGATTCTACTATGTGCCTCTACATGTTGCACATGGATCTGTTTGATCCTATGTTAGTTCATAGCTTAGGTGGGAAAGTTTATACTCTTGTAGTGACTTTTTCAGGTCATCACCGCTTCAGGTATTCCCAAGCAACCCCCCTCATGATTTTGCAGATGGTACCCTCCTGTTGCAAGTGACTCATGGACGATAAAAGGTCCTTCCCAACTTGGGTTGAGCTTTCCGATGGTGGCTGATCTTTCTGCAGCATCCACCTTCTTTAGGACGAGGTCACCTGCTTGGAAGTGGTTGAGGCAGACGTGTTTGTCAAAGTACTTCGCCATTCGCCTCTTGATTTCCTCTTGCCGAGCCGAGGCTAGATCCCGGAGCTCTTCGATGTAGTGGAGGGAGAGCCTCTGAGCTTCTTCATTCTCTAGCCGTCATTCTTCATCTCCTTCTTCAGCTGCAACCACTCTAGGACTTCTCACTTCGAACTCCACAGGGATGAGTGCTTCTGAACCATGAGAGAGCTTGAAAGGAGTTTCTCTCGTGGCCAAATTTGGGGTGGTTCTCAGAGCCCATAGGACCGAAGGGAGTTACTCCACCCAATTCCCTCTTAGGTTCTCGACCTTCTTCTTTAGGAGGTTGATGATCAGTTTGTTGGCGGCCTCCACTTGCCCGTTGCTCAGGGGATGATGCACCGGGGCGAATCGGAGATCTGTCCCTAGATTCTTGTAGAAATCTTCCAGCTCCAAGCTGGCGAATTGTGGACCGTTGTCAGTGATGATGGCGAGAGGGATCCCGAACCTGCAGGCAATTTTCCCCCAGATGAAGTTCTTCACGACTTGAGAGGTGGTCTTAGACAGAGCTTTGGCCTCGATCCACTTAGACAAGTAGTCGATCATGACGAGGACAAACTTCCTCTAGCCGCTAGCCTGAGGGAAGGGACCTATCAAATCCATTGCCCAGATAGCAAACGACCATGGGTTTGTGATGGAACGAAGCTGACCGGTCGACTGTAACTGTAGAGGAGCAAACAGCTGGCACTTTTGGCACTTCTTTGAGAAAATTTTTGCATCCTTCTGGATGGTTAGCCAGAAGTAACCCTGCATCAGGATTCTTTGCTCCAGAGTGCAAGTCCCAGAATGACTTTCACACTCTCCTGAGTGGATCTCCTCCAGAACTCGAGGCACTTCGACCTCCGAGACGCATCTGGATAAGGGGCCTGAGATGGTCTCGTGATACAGCTCCCCACCGTGCAACAGATAGTATGCCGCCTTGTACTAAAACTTCCTCTGATCTCCGTCATCTACCAGGAGTTGACCGGTAGTTAGGAATGCCACGAACTGGTCCATCCAGGAAGGGCGCTGCTTGATCTCCATCATCTCCCCTTCTTCGATGGATGGTCTAAACAACTCGGTGAGAGTTCCTCCTGCCCTCGGACCGTACTTGGCAAAACGATCTGATGCCGAGTTCTTCTCTCTCGGTACAAGCTCGACGAAGAAGTACTGGAAGCCTCCAATCATCCCTTTCACCTTGACAAGGTACCTTTGCAGGATAGCGTCACGCACTTTGAACTTTCCTCGGATCTGCGACGCGACTACCATCAAATCCATGAAACCTCGGATATCCTGGATGCCTAACTCCTTGGTGAGATGCAGGCCTGCTACTATTGGCTCGTACTCCGCCTGATTGTTTGTGACGGGGAAGAGGATCTCGACAGCTTGCTCGATCCTAGTTTCTTGTGTGCTGACAAGCACGATGCCTACTCCCATAAAGATTCTGCCCGAAGCTCTGTCCACGAACATCTTCCAAGAAACAAAATTGGAAGGCTCCCTACTCGGATCCTATCTCCCGAGAAGTCGGCTAAGAAATCCGCCACCGTCTGCGCTTGGATCGCTACCCGGGGCGAGAAGGAAATGTCTAACTCACTGAGTTCTACCGACCATTTCGCAAGCCTTCATGAATGCTCCACTCCTTCCAGGATACTTCAAAGGGGATGATCGGTGATGACTCAGATGGAGTGAGCTTGAAAATAAGTTCAGAGCTTCCGCGCTGACACCACCAAGGCAAAGGCAAGCTTCTCCAGGATCGGGTACCGCAACTCCGCCTTTTTAGCACCCGGCTAACGTAATAGATGCGTAGCTATTTTCTTCCTTCTTTTCGGACGAGCACAGAGCTCACTGCTTCCGCCCCCACTCCCAGGTAAAAAAGTAGGTCTTCACCTTCTTTTGGGCCTTGGAGGAGAGGCATCTGGGTTAGTTGTTGCTTTAACCGCTCGAACGCCCTCTCGCATTCTTCGAACCACTCAAAGTTTTCTTTCTTTTGAAGCGTCTTGAAGAATGGAGAGCATTTCTCCCCCGCCTTTGACAGGAAGCGGCTAAGGCCTGCCAGCCTTCCAGTCAACCATTAGACTTCTTTGGTGATTTTTGGCGAGGCCATCTCCAGGATCGCCTTGACTTTGTCAGGATTGGGTTCTACTCCCTCCAGGGTGAGGAGATGCCCTAAGAACTTCCCCCTTCCTGCTCCGAACACGCACTGATAGTGCATTATTTATAGTAATTTTTATATAATATTTTAGTAGTAATTAATTAATTTTTATATAGTTTTAGTTTAATATATGTCTAATTCACTTTGTTTTGTATTTTCATGTAATCTGGGACTGTTAATAACAAATTCAAGCTCACAGTCGTGTTCAAGGGAAAGAATGGAACAAATCTGCAAAAATATTCAGTACACGCCCTAGGTCACGAGCATGACCTAGGGCGTGACCAGTGTCACGGCCACGTCTCACCTTAAGCTACCGAAAGGCCTTTGCCACGACAAATTAATATTATATGCCCCAGGTCACGGGCATGACCATGTCACGGGCATGACCAGGTCACGGGCATGACCAGGTCACGGGCATGACCCAGTCACGGCCATGACCAAGGGCGTGACTCCAAGTCACGGCCATGACTCAGCCCAGCCATCTTCCAGCTGCCAGATCAGGCTGCCAGCCCAGTTTAGTATTACACGCCCTAGGTCATGGCCATGACCAAGGGTGTGACTCCAAGTCACGGCCATGACTCAGCCCAGCCGTCTTCCAGCTGCCAGATCACGCCGCCAGATCAATTTAATATTACACACCCTCGGTCATGGGCATGACCGAGGACGTGACCCTTCCCGCAACTGTCAGAATAACTCCAGATCGCACCGTTTCCCGCCATTTCCAAACTCGGTCAATACACGCCCAAGGTCACGGACGTGACTTAGGCCGTGACCCACCAAATAATTGATTTCTGGCAGTTTCTCTCCCCCAACGTTCCTGGGCTTTCAAGTCACAATTACACAGCTTACACGCCCTTGGTCATGGGCGTGACCAAGGGCGTGACTCACCAATTTTCTGCCTATAAAAGCCAGCTACTGCCAAAGTGATGGGCATCCATTCCTTGCTTAGTTTGGATCATTTCTAGCTTAGTTTTGCTGCATTTTCTTATTGTATTTCCTTTACGCAAATTTACTTTATGTTTTGCAATTTCAATTCATAGCTTAGAATTTTTATTTATCGCAATTGTAATTCTCTTTTCATTGTTATAAAATTATCTTTCCTTCAATTATGTTTAGCTAATTTTATAGCATTTGATCGGATGAATTCCTAAGCTTTTGTATTTCGTAATCTTTTATTCATAGTTTGGATTTGGAAAATAAGGATCTACCGTTGATTTGCAATTATTGGTTTCATATTTCTAGGGTATGATGACCAAGCTTTGATTCGTATTTTAGTTGATCGAGAGGTCCGTGAATACGTATAGATCGCTCCTCGGTAGAATGAGTTGCGTGCACTGCTCGAGAGATGACGACATAAATCTTCCGGATTGGAGTCAAATCCAATAGTGGGGTTCACCGCATAAAGCAAGCTTAGGGGTTTCGACTGGCCGAGGGGTCTTAATCGATCAACCTAAGGTTAGGTGGTAGTTCTCTCGAGAGAGGCTCTATCATATTTTGGGAACCTCCACTGTCAAGTTTGTCTAAATCATTTTCCTATGAATTCTAGATTTACGAAATATTTTACTTAAGAAGGATTCTCGATCAAATGTTTCTTTCCTTCTTTTTATTATTCTTTTCATTAAACCAATTATTATTTATAATAAAATAATATTAATTTACGTGAGTAGAAGTAATCAACAGACCCGTGGAATACGACACTTGATATTTATTTATAAATATCCTATGCTATGAACGATAGGTGCTCTTGCCTATAGTTCGTAGAATTTGGAAAAATTATATATCCTAAATTTTACACATCACGCACTTTGCCGGATTGAGCCACATCTTGAACTTTCTGAGCATTGCAAAGGACTCCACCAGATCGGCGGCGTGCTCCTAGACGCTCTTGCTTTTGATTAAGAGGTCATCTACGTACACTTCCAGATTCCTCCTTTTTCTTCTTCTTGAAGACATGATCTATCATTCGCTGGTAGGTGGCGCCCACGTTCTTTAACCCAAAGGGCATCATCTTGTAGCTGTAGCAGCCATCGCCAGTGATGAAATAGACGTCGCGGCAATCAGAGGGATGCATCCAGATCTGGTTGTATCCTGAGAACGCATCAAGAAAACTCATTAAAAAACCAAGGGTGAATCAACCAGTGCATCAATTCGAGGCAGGGGATAATAATCCTTCGGACAATCTTTATTCATCAGCAAAAAATCTACACACCTCCAGCTTCCTCCAGCCTTCTTTACCATTACAACATTCGAGACCCAGCTTGGATATTGGATCTCTTACATAAAGCCTTTCTCAAGCAGCTTCCTCACCTCCTCCCTGATAGGTCCGGCCAAAGCGATGGCACTCGACCTCTTCTTTTGCCTGATGGGCTTGACCGCGGGGTCTAGACTGAGGCGATGGCAAGCAGCCTCTGCGTCGATCCCAGACATCTCAGCAGGACTCCAGGCAAAGATGCAGACATCCTTTGGTAGACATGTCGCCATCTCGATCTTCTCCTCGGTCTTCAGAGACCCTCCTATCTTTAACAATCCAGGTACTCCCTCCTTGGAGAGTACCTTGATCTCTTCCACTTCCTTCGCTGCTTCAAGCCTAGCAGCACCCTTTAGCGCCTTCTCCAGCTCCTCTGCATCCGCCATCCAGCTAATGGTGCTGACCGCGCTGAGTTAGCACTCGTGGGCGTCTCTTGGATCGCTCTTGATCCTCACCTGGACGTCTCTATGGCAATACTTTAGGCAATGATGGTAGGAGGATGGGACGGCCTTGAAGAAGTTGATGAGCGGTCTCCCAAAGATCGCCTTGTAGCAGCTCGGAGCGTCGATGATGATGAATCGACACTTGAGCAAGGTGCCACCAAGGGTCACCAACAGATCCACCCCTCCTTCCACCTCTTTCATCTCTCCCTAGAAGCCAAAGAGGGGACCATCCGGTGCCATCACCCTTCCTTCCTCTACTCCCAACCCGTCAAACATCTTCTTGAAGATAACATTTATAGAGCTCCTATTATCCACCTGATGGGGACGACGACCCACAGCATGATGAAGATGCGGTTGATGATGATCAACCACCACCATCCAAGGATTTGCGAAGCCACGACAATCTTGACGGGCAACATTACAACCTTCTCCCTCGGCACACGAAGAACCTTATTTAAATTTCTATTTCGTTTTATTATGTTATTTTAGACATTTATTCTGGCCTGCGTTTAGCCAACTTTTGCTGCATTTATTTATGTTGGTCTGCGTTTAGCCGACCATTGCTGCTGTTAATTTATTTGGATTGCATATAGACATTGGTGTGTGTAAGGCTATATAAGGCCATGACTATGAGATTAATATTCAGTTTTATGATTTGAAATTTGAAATAGAATCCAAACTTGGAATTCTCCCCCTCTCCCTCTCCTCCTCTCTTGGAAATTCCCCCCCCCCCCCCCCCCCCCCCCCCCCCCCCCCCCCCCCCCCCTCTTCTTCCCTCTCCTTGGCCACCCCTCTCTCCACTTCCCCTCTTGGAGATTTCAGCCACCACTTCTCCCCCTCACCTTCTCCTTCTCTCTAGAATTCGGCCAGCAACAACAAAGAAGATCCAAGGTGCACGAAGGAATGGGCAAACTCGCACGGGCGTGAATCGACAAAGACGGACGTGTACATCTTCTTTGGCTCATCTCCGGTGGGCTTGTGGAGGGAACGATCGATTGTTGTGGATCCAATATCTCGGATCTACAAACTCTGAGTGGGTAACGAAACTTTCTACCAAAGAGTTTTCCCCCTTAGATTTTTCTAGTGGTGGTCGAGTTTTGGCGTGAACTTGGAAGCAACGGAGTTTTCGTGGTTATTTTCTTGTGGATCTGTGTTATCTTTGATACTTCTGAAACATACGAAAAAGGATTGGCGATCCTTGTTTGTTCTTGTTGGGGAAACATCCACCCTTTCTGAATCGATTTGTTTTGGTGGATTTTCTTTGGTACAACACCGCGCTCGTCCGGAATCAATATTATTCCTTTTAGCTTGTGTGGATATAGGCCTATAGTCTATATTCATACTCTAGCGGTTGCTACCCATACGCTGCGTTAAAATTAATAATAAGCATATTCGAGGGCTGCGTTTAATTTGTGTTTGGGTAGAGCGGAGCGGCGAGAGTCTTTTGTTCGTAATCGCGTGCGACCACTTCAACTCGGTGGCCTACATCAATTTTTGTATCAGAGCTTGGTTCATGTCAATTTCTAAATTGACGCAATCCTTAGGTTGTCGTAGAACGCTAGCACTCACAATCGTCACACGATTTGGCACTCAAAATTTAAAAATAAAATTTCGTCGGTCTGCGAATAGCGGTCTAAAATTCTCTTTTTTTTTGCGAAATTCAAAAAATAAAATTTCTGGATATTCTACTTAATATTTTCTGTAAGAAAATCAAAAAAATATTTTTACTTACATTAGTTATTAGGCGGGAATAAAATTATATTTCGTAAAATTTCTGTCCTGATCTAAAATTCTGATCTGCATTTAGTAAAAAAAATAAAACAATTTTTTCTGCAAAAAACTACAAAAAAAATCACTTGTCTTGTTGTTTATGCGCACTAGGCTTGGCACGGAGTATCTGCCTACCATTTCCACCATGGCAGATGACCATGATGACGAGCACGCTCCGGCAACGATTGCGGAGCTTCGGGACAAGTTTAACGCTAAGTCTGATGCGTTAGATCTCCTGATTTATGACTTCTTCTGAAAAATCCCTTTGTAGGCTCCCCTGAAGATTTAGAATCTTGTCCTTTAGCATGTGGATTCCTTTTTCTAGATAATTTTTGGTTTTAAGTAGATGACTGTCTAGCTCCTAATTGCATAGATCTTGTCTTTCCTGAATAATTACTTTGTGCTCAGCCATTTGCCTGGTGGTAGCTATATAGCCTCTCTCCAGATTGTCAGAGGTTACAACCTAATTTTCATTGCTATCAGCTGGACCCTTATGAGTGAGTTCTAGGTTTTTGGCAGTGTTCTCTTGCAGACTTTTCATATCAATTCTTAGACTAGTAGTCTCACTAGACAGATCTTTTCTTATGTCATTGACAGCAGTATCAACATAGCTTTCAAGTTTGATTCTCTGCTCTTCTAAGAGCATCCTTATCTAGAGCAGCAATGAGGAGTCCTCTAGCCTTTGTTCTGGAGAAGAGATGGGCTTTTCAGGTTCTCCCTTTGCCTTCTTCTTCATTACAATGGAGAGATAGTCATCCATTCCTTCAGCCTCATCAAATATAGGAGAAGGAGATCTTCTGAAGGAATATTGCCTCACTTCATACTCAAGAATAGTTGATTCTTCAACATTTAATAGGTCTTTGCTTGTGTTGACAGCAGGATCGCCTTAATTTGCTTCCTGTTCAGCTTCACTTAGGTCCTCTTGGACTGCTAGTCCAGGATGGACAGCATCCTCAACCACAGTGATCTTGTTGATCACATCTTCCACATGAATAGGGAGCTCAGTGTCATGCTCCCCCTCAGTTTCAGCATTCCCTTGATCTATTCCTGCAGTGGTCCTATACCCCATGCTCAGTGCTGAAGTTTGGAGAGAGATATTCCTCTTCTCCACATGCTCCTCAGAGCTTGATAGATCTGGATCATGTATAGGCTCACTCTCTATAGAAGAGCTTTCTTCTACACTTTCCACATCCTTTATAGTCTTCATCCACTTGGGAGACTTTGCCAGAACCTTTTCCCAGCTATCTAATACTTTGTTGTCCATTCTTCTTATATGATGTATCTTGACTCCCAGTTTCTTATTCAAGTTATCAGGGTATGATTGGAGTAAGTACAAAGATAATATTCTTCCAAGATTTGGGACTTGAAAGCTTTCCTGAATTCTCTAGAGGATGACTTGAGCCCAATTGGTTTTCTTGATCAGGATTATCCTTGCCATTTGATCAAACATTTATTTTGATATCATGTCATGTGACCTACCTTGCAGAGGAGGGCTTTTCCCATTATATCAGCCAACAGCTTTCCCTACTGATTGAAATTCTTCCATTCCAGATACCCAAAGGTCTTCCTAGAGTGTCCACACCATTCAAGGGCATCATTCAAATTTTTAGTAGTGACTTCCTCATTTTCTTCTTCACTGGCAAAGGATGGCAGCTTGAGGACCATGGCCAGTCTCTTTGTAGTTATTTTTACCTTAGTTCCATTTATTCTGCTCTTCACTGACATCCCATTTGAGCCAATCTTGGCATTTGAATAGAATTCAAGAACTTCCCTTCTCATTATCACTGTTGTTTCAGATAGCATGAATTGTAGGTTGACGGAGTCAAGCAATCTTATGGTGGCTTGGATTTCTTCCGGAGCCTTCAGAAATCCATGTCTCACTATCTCACTTCCTTCATACAAGTATCCTTCCTTCTTTGGAGCCATTTCTCTGGTGCTTGAGGGAGATCTAATTATATCAACTTGATTACATTCACTTGATTGAGAGCACACAATGGCTATTAGGGCAAATATAGCAGGTGCTTTTAATTTCAAGACATTCGACACTATTTATAATTTCTAGTGTGGAAAGTGAAGAGCCGCGTATTAGATGTTTGATTATGTCATATTGAATGGATGTGATCGATTCATTTTAGATTCCTGAAATGACAAACAGTCAGTTAGGTATCATCGTGTCCTTATGACGAAATCATAGAGTCATTTCAACGATAATATCTGATATTACAATGATATCATTTTGTGGACAAAACGATATTGTCTTGGATTATTCTTTTGTATAATTAATGTGTGCACATCTTGTGTGTCAGCTGTAGTATCATTCTTAGCAGCGTGTGTGCATTTCAAGGATTTTAGTGACATCAGATTATATATATATATATATATATATATATATATATATTAGCGAGTTTTAATTTCCATTTGAATTTCTTTAACCATTATTTATAGATGAGTTAATTATTAAGAAATATGTTCAGTACAAGTTAAGCACATATCAGAGATAAGAAATGTATGCATAAATAGATACTTCATAAACTTCAGTAAGATATTAAAGACAAGTCACATGTTCTTTTAACGTAGAGTTGCAACATCATTTGCTTCTAGTTATCACATATGTCAGTTCTTCTTTAATAATTCCTTCTTTTCTTTGCATCTTTCTCCTTCCTTTGAAGCTTCTGCTCTTGCCTTTCAAAATAGGAGAATGGTTTAGGGATGTATCTATCAGGAATGGAAGGGACATTCTCTGGCAGTGTACTTTCTTGTTGATGCAGTTTGTACAGAGTTCCCATGGCTTATGTCTTCTTGTGCTTGTCCCACTCACTTGAAGGGTAGTGTCTGGATATGTCTGTGCCATTTTCCCCAAAGTTTCTCCATGTAGTCCATAATCTTTTGACCTTAGGCTTAAAAAGTTAAGGCTTGGATCACTGGGACCTTGTTCATCTCTTTTTCTCTTGAAAGAAATTTCTTCATCTAACATTATGTTCTTCCTTTTCTGATTTGACTCACAAATCCACTATATAATTTGCTTAGTACTTTGCTCCAATTTTGTGTTTAGAGCATCATGAGTGAATTCATTTGAGTCAATGCACCTAGTTATGATCAAATTTTGACTATCATCAATTTTTGTGGTTAGCCATCAAACTCCTCTTTCTAGATTCTCACTTGCTTCTTGGCTTTGTGATGCGCAAATCTCGCACACCGCTATAGGCGGTAGCTAGACTGCGGCACGAAACGGCAGTGTACCGATCGTTCAAGTAATATAAAACGAGGAGTAATCCCCGAGTATCGAATCTCTCAAGGAACACAGTAAGGTGGAGCTAACTATTGAGGAAGGACTTGAGATCGAAGTCCTTTGGTCGGATGGAATGCGGGAGAGTTGGGTTGGCTTTTGGAAAATAAAAGAAAACAACTACAACTACTCCTATGCAATGCCGCTATGCAATGCTTCGCTTGGCGGGATGGAGACTAGGCAGGCCTTGAGCGCACTGCGTCGCAAGGGCGGATGGACGAGTAGGCAAGCGGAATCGAATTATGCAGGCCTTGAGCGCGCTGCTTCGTTAGGCGAATGGATTACACGGGCCGCTATGCCACGCTTCGCTAGGCGGATGGAAGAGTAGGCATACGAATGAGGGTCGCAAGCACCTCGTCGACAAGCATGCCACTAGCAATTGCTAGTGCGGCACACGAACGTGACGGCGGGATGGAGGATGGAATGGGGCGCTCCTCAAATCACATAAACCACAAAAGCATTTCACATAGACATGAAATACAGAAATACAAACAAGTTTATGTGCCACTTCATCATAATATTTAGATCTAACCACATACACATCAATAAGAGAAGAACAAAGCAAGAAATCGACCGAATCCGAAGGCTCGTTGTAGATTCACGGTTGGAATCGCCGGGTTGTCAATCCACGTCCAAGCTCGGTCCGCAACTACGTCCGGGGTAGAGAGAGCTGTCACGACTCTCCAATGAACCCGTCTTCTTCGTCTCCCGATCCGGTAGAGGTTGCAAACTTCCTCTTGCTTGAAGGTAATGGCGGCTAGATCTCCCTTGAAGCTCTAGGATGAAGGAGGAGGCCGAGAGGAAACTCCAGCTCAAGATTGGCGTGAAGAACAAGCCCGGAGCACCTCCTGAAGGTGGGCGGCGATGGACGGCGAAAAGGGCACGGACCTGCGGCTTAAATAGAATTTCTATCAAAAAATGGTCACGCACGGTCGAACGCACGACCGTGCGCTATTAAATGATAAAACTTGACTTGGGGAAGACGCTGCGCCGCCCGTGCGAATTGCTCACGCACGACCAATACCGCCCGTGCGTTCAAACGCACGGGCAAAATCCGACGCTCTGAAATCAAGAATACACAGGTCGACCGTGCGTTTTACTCACGCTCGGGCGAATCCGCCCGTGCGTCAAAACGCACGAGTAAACTCCGACGCTCCATTTTCTGCCCAGACATAAACGCACGACCGCAACCGACCGTGCGTCAAGGAAACGCACGACCGTGTGATATGCACAGACATTACTTCTGGGGAAAACGGGACAAACCGACCACCTGCATACAAGATACAATGGCTGGGAATACACGTCCAGCATCAGAAAAACATAGAAGAAGAGAAGGGGAGCACCAAGTGCTTGCCCCCAACAGCAAGGAGCGCAATTGCACACCGGAATGGGCTAAAAAGTGCACCTAGCATGGAATAGTACATATGAATGAAAATGTGCTTAAAATATGGTGCAAAGACTAGAATACCGGCCCAAATGAGTCCAAATATATATATATATATAGGACTCATCACACCTCCAGACTTACCTGTTTGCGCGTCCCGAGCAAACAAATCCGGCGGATTAGGAAAAGCATAGCTAGCCAAAAAATTGCAAACATGGAATAGAATGCGAAGTTGCATACTTGTGTGCATAGAAGTTCATTAGAAGAAGTTTCTACGTATGCTAGCTAATTTATAAAAGTGTAAATGCGTAAAAAGAAATTTATTTTTACTCAAAAATGGAATGTTGGTGAATCTCGTGGTTACGCGTAGTACGAAAGTAGCAAGTCGCGAAGGTGAATGTTACCCAAGACCGAAACTCAGAATTATCTCCGTTGAAATCCATCAACGTCGAGAACCATAAGCTCGCCCGGTCACACTCTCTCCACGGCGCTAGTGAACTCACAAGACGAATCGATAGGACTTTAGGTGTACACGAGGCTTAGGTTACGGTTTGGAATGCAAAGATAAACATGATGGCTAATCGCAACCCAAGAGAGCTCACAAAAGTGCTAATTCAAAGTTGCTACAATAATACACGTGTAACACACCCCCAGACTTGACTTTGAAATCGGGTGTGCACACGGCCTACAACGATCAATACTATTTAGATGTTTCAATTAAAATGCTGGGGATGTAAATCTATTTTTTTTTTTACTTTGCTTTTCTTTTTCTTTTCTTTTCATCCCCAAATATAATAGCACAATTTTCAGCACATAGACATTTTTAAAACTTCCACATCAACACTGAAGTTTCGCATCACCGCACCGCATTGGAAAATTATAATTCATAAATGCTTTTAGCGTAATTTTTGGTTGCGATAATAGGATTAGCTTTTAGGCCTTGGTGGAGTATGATGGAGCTGAACCAAAAGGTTGGGTGGGCACAAATGGGCTAGCAACGGTTAGCGTATAGGAAAGGTAAAACAAAGCTCAAGCTTGCCAAAAAGATGGCCTACGTCACGCTCAACTTGCAAATCATTCGCACCCATGCTTCGAGAGTCACTTGGGGCAAGTTCTTAGCCCCCGAGAAAGGTAATCCTTCCTCCCAACTCGAGCAACACAAACCTCGCATTCGCTTACACACAATACCACGCTACCACTAGATTCAACCACATTCACCATTTTGAGTAAAATAAACTAAAATCCACGCAAATCTACTAATTATAAATTAGAAGCATAAATAGAAACTAATTCTACTCAAATCCCTATGCAAACACGAGTACTCAACTAGAGCACTGCAGGAGTCAACATTCCACTCCATCTTGCAATTATTTTGGCTAATACAACAATTTCTACATCACAACCAATTGAATATATCGGAGCATACAAACAAGCGAGTGCGCGCTGAAGTGGGTGTAGTGGTGTGCGGTGAAGATGAACAAATACTATAAATGAAATAAAATACTCCTAGCATGCACTGAGATGTGCCCGTGCAGTGTGTATCATATAGTGGCTCTCCCCTAGACTTAATCTAAGCAATACACACAAATGATGTAAACATGAAAATTAAATAAAACACTAGGGGGAAGAAAAGTTACCCATGCTCAGAAATGAGCATACCGGAAGATTGGCGATAATACTGCAATGGAAATCCAAGTCCGTCACCAAAAGATCACCACCCTACAAAAAGGACGCACCAAGCAATAGCAAAAATAAAATATTAGGGCATTAGCGGATTAGAAAAATAAAAATAACAACCAAAACAGGGTTGTCTCCCAGTAGCGCTTTTGTTTACCGTCCTTAAGCTGAACTAAATACCTGTATTAAGCAGTTTAAAAGATTGTCTAAGCATAAAAGCAAAAGTTAATAAATCCTAATTATTATTACATGCTCAGCAAAATAATCAACTATAAGTTGCTTTAAAGTAGTAACTGCAAATAAAAGAAATGGGTCCGAAGACCCAACAGCAGCAGTCAAGAGGATCAGGAGCTTTCCATCTCCAAATTTCATCTTTCTTCATCCTCTTCCTCTCCTCCAATCTGCGGTCATGGATGAAGTAGCGTTTACCACCCTGTACCCAGTCTTTCAAGGAAAACGCAGGCAATGATGATAAGGTTGAATAGACAATGGATTTCGTCATTGTCGGTTGCTTTTCCTTCCAAGACTGCCACACAGGATCGCCCAAAAATGGGTCTAGATATTCATGCACCTGCAAAGGGATAAATGAAATATCAGACAATAAAGTAGGCGAGGAAGCAGGAATGATGAATTTATCGATATTAGATTTAAAAGAATGATGTTTAGGAAATAAAATAGATGAAGAACTAAAAGGTTCAAATAAAGGAGGAGTGGCCCCGGTTTCACTCCTGGCAGGTTCCACAAAAGGCTCATTGTCGACCGCATTAAGAGCACTGCGGGAAGGATATGAGCAGCTAGGAACTTCGATGATGAGTTGGACCTTCTCCTCCGGTGATGAGGTAGAAACCTCATCACTAAGGAAAATGTCCTCCTCAGTGCAACTCAGCATAGCTCAGGCTCCATAGGCTTATCCTGCACATCTAAAAACTCGGCAATAAGAGCAGAAGATACATGCATACTAATACAAGAAAATATCTGAGTAGAAATAGGACTCAAGATAGAGTCTGATAGGAGTGAAGAAATATCCTCAGATACAGAATCCACAGGAAAGGATGGCACCAAAATGGAAGAAAACTCCAAAATGTCATCGTAGTGATCAACAGCGACGCTGATCGACGCATTCGTTGTGCTCCCAAGAGGACCCGGGGGACTAACGTATGTGTCATCAGCGATGGAAGGAGCGGCGGCATATGAAGGCAGTGGAATGGTGATAAGTGCTGGCTCATCATCCTCTCCCAATTGCAATTTCCATTGCTCACAGTCCTTCAGCACGTGATCAAGACTCTGACAACACAAGCAGCGCTTCCCGGTAGGTTTTGACTGTAGAAAAGCCAAACCACCCGGTGAAGGCGATGCTCGCGATGGGGACGCATACTTATAATACGTAGGTCCATAGTATGAACTACACGGATTATAATTATGGCTTCTTAAATGGCACTCATCACTAGAGTGACTAGACGCTCTACACCACCTACATTGTTGATAAGCAGGCATATTGGTGCAAAGAAGGATTCACTAATAATATAAGCTGAAAAATAACTCAGTATACACGAAGGGAAAAATTAAATCAACAGGAACCTGATTTTTGAAATACTTAAAAAGATAATAAGAGAATTTACAAACACTAAATTAAAACAAATGCGATAAACAAATGGAAAAGACTTTATCTCTTGTCTCTCTCTCTCTCTCAAGTAACTCACACAACTGTGTTCCCCGGCAACGGCGCCAAAAACTTGATGCGCAAATCTCGCACACCGCTATAGGCGGTAGCTAGACTGCGGCACGAAACGGCAGTGTACCGATCGTTCAAGTAATATAAAATGAGGAGTAATCCCCGAGTATCGAATCTCTCAAGGAACACAGTAAGGTGGAGCTAACTATTGAGGAAGGATTTGAGATCAAAGTCCTTTGGTCGGATGGAATGCGGGAGAGTTGGGTTGGCTTTTGGAAAATAAAATAAAACAACTATAACTACTCCTATGCAATGCCGCTATGCAATGCTTCGCTTGGCGGGATGGAGACTAGGCAGGCCTTGAGCGCACTGCGTCGCAAGGGCGGATGGATGAGTAGGCAAGCGGAATCGAACTGTGCAGGCCTTGAGCGCGATGCTTCGTTAGGCGAATGGATTACACGGGCCGCTATGCCACGCTTCGCTAGGCGGATGGAAGAGTAGGCATACGAATGAGGGTCGCAAGCACCTCGTCGACAAGCATGCCACTAGCAATTGCCAGTGCGGCACACGAACGTGACGGCGGGATGGAGGATGGAATGGGGCGCTCCTCAAATCACATAAACCACAAAAGCATTTCACATAGACATGAAATATAGAAATACAAACAAGTTTATGTGCCACTTCATCATAATATTTAGATCTAACTACATACACATCAATAAGAGAAGAACAAAGCAAGAAATCGACCGAATTTGAAGGCTCGTTGTAGATTCACGGTTGGAATCGCCGGGTTGTCAATCCGCGTCCAAGCTCGGTCCGCAACTACGTCCGGGGTAGAGAGAGCTGTCACGACTCTCCAATGAACCCTTCTTCTTCGTCTCACGATCCGGTAGAGGTTGCAAACTTCCTCTTGCTTGAAGGTAGTGGCGGCTAGATCACCCTTGAAGCTCTAGGATGAAGGAGGAGGCCGAGAGGAAACTCCGGCTCAAGATTGGCGTGAAGAACAAACCCGGAGCACCTCTTGAAGGTGGGCGGCGATGGACGGTGAAAAGGGCGCGGAACTGGAGCTCTGGGAGCGGGAAAAACCGATCTCCAGAATAGGGCAAGACCTGCGGCTTAAATAGAAATTCTGTCATAAAATGGTAACACACGGTCGAACGCACGACCGTGCGCAGACCGTGCGCTATTAAATGATAAAACTTGACTTGGGGAAGACGCTGCGCCGCCCGTGCGAATTGCTCATGCACGACCAATACCGCCCGTGCGTTCAAACGCACGGGCAAAATCCGACGCTCTGAAATCAAGAATACACAGGTCGACTGTGCGTTTTACTCACGCACGGGTGAATCCGCCCGTGCGTCAAAATGCACGAGTAAACTCCGACGCTCCATTTTCTGCCCAGACATAAACGTACGACCGCAACCGACCGTGCGTCAAGGAAATGCGTGACCGTGCGATATGCACAGACATTACTTCTGGGGAAAACGGGACGAACCGGCCACCTGCATACAAGATACAATGGCTGGGAATACACGTCCAGCATCAGAAAAACATAGAAGAAGAGAAGGGGAGCACCAAGTGCTTGCCCACAACAGCAAGGAGCGCAATTGCACACCGGAATGGGCTAAAAAGTGCACCTAGCATGGAATAGTACATATGAATGAAAATGTGCTTAAAATGTGGTGCAAAGACTAGAATACCGGCCCAAATGAGTCCAAAAATATATATATATATATATATATAAATGGGACTCATCACTTTGCTGTAGTGAGGTGTCCACTCTTTCACTAAGAGATTGCAGTGCATTCATATTGCTGTCAATAACTGTTCTTGCCCTTATGAACCAGCTGGTGATCTGAGTATTGATGTGATCAATGTCTGCTCTTATCTCATTCATCTGAGCTGACATGTCATCTCTGATTCCCTTAACTGCCATGTCCACATAGTCTTGATAGCTTTTCCTTTCCTCAGTTAGCAAATTCATTATTTGTTCAATTAAGATACTTGGAGCTTGCTCATGAGATGGTGGTGTAGATGTTCCAGTAGGATCTTGCTTCTTAGCAATTTCTTTCCCTTCCAGGTCTCCACCCTTCCCAACCATGATCTCATCATCACGAGGATTATTAGGGGAATCATGTCTTTGATGAGCCTTTTCAGTTTCTTTGGCAGTCTCATTATCTGGAATCAAGATGAAATCTGTACACAGATTCTCGAGTTCAAGAGTTCCCTTTTCAAGGGTGGTATCTTCAATATCCATCCTGCAGCTTCCTAAGTCTTCTTGGACAGCATCCTCATTGTGAGTTTCCTCCTCAACCTCTGGAGCAGGGAGTTCATTTTTAGACTCCCCCTCAACAGCAACCACATCCTTGATAGGCACCACAGTCTCTTGGACTGAGAGCTCAGCATGAGTCTCCCCCTCAACTATTGCACTTTTTTGTCTATTAGAAGAGTCTTCAGGTATTGACATGGCAACAACCAAGACCTTTACATGTGGTTTTGGATTTGGTATGCTATTTTCTTCTACAGATGAGCTGTCCTCACTTTCAGTGACCTTTTTCCCTTTCTTTGCACTTTAGGGATGACTTTCTCCCACCTCTCCAGGATCTTCAAGTGAATCTTCTTCATGTGATGGATGGGTGATCCCATCTTTTCATTCAGCTGAAGAGTGTTGGCGAGGTAAAGAGAAATGATTCTTCCAAGGTTAGGTGCTTGGAGACTTTCTTGGATCTTTTTGAAGAGTAATTGATCTTAGTCAGTTTTCTTACATAGAATTATTCTTGTCATTATTTCAAATATGTCCTTCGATATTCTGTCGTGAGATCCAGGTTTGTATATTAATGTTTTTTTAATAATATCTAACAAAAGTTTTCCTCTTACATTGAAGTCTGCCTTTTTCAGGGTACCATGTAGTTGCCCTGTATGGTTGCACCACTTCCTAGCAGTCAAGAGATCTTCCTCTGAGATCTCTTCCTCTATCTCTTCTTCTGAGAATCTAGGCAGACGAAGCACCTTGGAAATTCATTTTGCCGTCACTCTTAATGGGGTATTTCTAACCCTAGTCTTGATGGCATTTCCAGAAGTGCTCATCTTGGGCTTAGCATAGAACTCCAGAAATTCTCTATGCATGATAGAAGTTGGCTTTGAGAGCACGTAATCCAGTCCCACAGCTTCAATTTGCTCGATTGCTGGTTTTATCTCCTCATTAGCATTGAGGAACTCGTCGCGCACCAGCTCACATCCAGTATTGCAGGTGTCATCATTCATAATGGATGTCATTTCCTTGAATCATCGAGTTTGCAGAGGTTCGGCGTCGCGAGAGCTCGAGAACTCGTCATGATGGCTTAGAGCAAATGTAGGTTGTACTCTATTTCTAAACATGTGACCTATTTATATATATCTTACTTTAGAATGTGAAGGGGCGCGTACTTGGGTTGGAGGATTAATTGTATTGATTTAGAATCAACGGCTATGATTGTGAGATCCAATATATTTTTTCAGCGTAATATATATGTTTTTGATGAAATTCTTCTTAGTCCAGACTTATGTATGGATCCTCTATTATCCAATAGCCACATTTACTTTTGGCTGGTCATTGGGCCCACCAGCAAGACAAGGATTAATATTCCTTAGGAACCCAAATGAATTTGGGTCCTAGGTTCTTGTTAGCCCTAACTACTAGAACTTTAGCAGCTAAACTACTGACCAACTTCTCATACCTTGCTCTAGGAACTGTTGGGTTGATCCAACAGTCTATAGCAAAGTGCCCAACCTTGCCACAACACCAATATTCAAATTTATTATACCTCATTTTCTGAGTCACCTTCTGAATGGAGGGCAGGTGACTGGAAGAGCAGGATGCTTTATAGCAAGCATTTCTACTAATCATGTGATTGTCCATTGTCTTAGTTGCACAGTCAATAATTTTACTTTAGGAATAGGCTTTTGAGGTAAAGCTTTTTCCCTTTTTTTGACTGATGGTGTTTATGAAGAGACAACCTTTTGAAAGACAACTCTAGCTTGGGAAGTCTCTCCAACTTCCTCATTATATCATATTCCTCCTCAATATTGAGTGGAGAAGCAGTCTATAATAGGGATAATAGTTTTGGGCTTAGAGAAGCTAGCCACAAGCTTTCTTTCAACAACAAGCTTGTTCTCTAGAGACTTGATTGTCCTATCCTGAGCTTCAGACCTCTTCTGAAGTAGGATAAGCTCATTAGACAATCTAGTCACCTCCTTGGTCTTCTCATCTATTTGACATCTGAATGGCTTGAGGATTCTTATTTCCTCAGCTTGAGATTTGACCAATTTCTTACTCCTTTTAATAGTTGCCAAGAGAATACCATATTGTTCCATTAGATCTGTATGGTATTCATTGTTGCATGATGAGCAGTCTTCTACATCATCATCAGATGATGAGCAATCATCTGAGGCACTCTTCTTCTTTTCAATTGATGTTGATAATAAAAATGTGTGAGTGCATACCTGAGCAGGATGTGAGCCATCCTGATCTTCTTTATTTGATAGGGCAAAAAGCTCATAGAACTCCTCATCCTTAGATTCACTATCTGAGAGAGTGAGAGCTGCTCTTATCCCTCTTGTAGCCACAGAGCATTCTTCATCCTCAGACTCACTATCTGAGAGAGTACTGGGTGCCCTAATCCCTTTTATACTTATCCCCATATATATTTCTTCTTCAGAGTATGAAGAGCAGCATCTGCTTTCACTTGGAGATCTGAACTTCTTGATATTAGATCATCTTACCTTCTTCATGGGGCTTTAAATTTTATGGTGATAACTTGACACATCCAAGGGCAGATATGTTCAAGCTGCTAAGCTTTCTTTGAACAACCTCCCTCTGATACCACTTGTTAGTTTAGGATGTGGTCTAATCACTTAGAGGGGGTGAATAGGTATTTCAAAGATTTTAGTCTTCTTTCTTTTATTGATTGTTCTATCTTAGAGATATAAAGACTAAGAACACACCACAAAGGACACACAGTGATTTATAGTGGTTCCACTGTTAAGGGTATATCCACTTCCCCCCTTCACCTTTCTAGCTATGTGCTAGACAAGGCCAACTCCTCCAAACTCGGATCTCTTTCACAGATCCTACAACTCAGGCATAAAGGTCCTACATCTCGGGACTTTAGGCCCTATAACTCAGATCTACAAGAGATCCTACCCCAGGTTCCAAGAACCCTACAACTCAGGACAATGGCCCTACAACTCAGATCTACAGGAGATCCTACCTCAGGTTCCAAGAACCCTACAACTTAGGCACAAGGCCCCTACAGCTCAGACTCAAGGAGTCCTATAGAGAATATATTATGTTACAAAATAACAGAGTTCTCCACACAGCACTGGAGAGTTCTTCTGAAGCCTGATGAAGATGGCTTCTAGACTTGAAATGAAAGCTTTAAGAATAATACTAATGGTTGAAAGATTCTCTTTTATCTTCTTCCTTCTTTCTGGAACACGGCTTATTAGTCGATGGAGTTTGACTGGAACTTGGAGAACTGATGGCAAGAGCGTATTGTTCTAAAGAAGATGTTCCTCTTTCTTACAGTTGTTATGTGTTTTGATTCTTAGTTCTGTATTCTCGATTTGTTCTCTGTGTGTGTTAGGGCATACATCTTGTCTTTTTATATGATAAGGCCTTCTAACGGTCTATTCTGAGCACTTTATTGTCAGGATCTCATTCCTTAATGGCATTCGCTGATTGGTCCCTTTGACGGCGGCATTAAATGTGGACAACACGTTTCAAAAAATCTTGATTTGTCTCGAGGATATGACCACCATCTCGACGACACAACTTGTTTTCTCGGCAATCCATTTGGGACACTAGACATTTCTTCAAATATTCTTGAATCTTCAGCTGAGAATGATATCTCGATGATATCGATTATCTCAGTTAAATAAGCAGTCACGGCGATATGAAGTCTTCTCGTCGATGTCGTCGAGATCATCTTGTAGACATGAGGTCTTCTCGCCGATATCGTCGAGATCATTCTGACTAATACTTCAGCTCCAAACTATCTCCACGCTCTGGCTTAGTCTTCAAGACGACACTACTTCTTTATGACGATATGTCTTCTTAGCCAGATACTTTAATCAAGTTTTCTGAAGAGCCTCATCACGCCAGACTTCTCAACGACGTCATCGTGTGATACTTGTTGGCACGATGATGCCGTGACTTGATTGATTCTTCATGTTCTCACAATGATATTATCGTGTATACTTTGCTGACACAACGATATCGTCGTGTTATCCTTATTGTCACGACGTTTAATGACTTATTCTTTCTGCTGTCTCTTGCGAGTAATCTCAGCGAAATCGTCGTGTGTATCTTGTTGACACGACGATATTTGCCTTAGATATTTTTGCTTGATCCTTATATTTTATACTTAGTATGTGTGATGTTCTAACCTGCTCATGTCACATCAAATACAAATTGTGCTTATCATTGACTTGGGGACTTCTCCAAATTTGGAACATTGTGGACAGTGTTCCCAACAGACATCGTGAGATGTCTCGACGGCATTACATGAATCTCAACGACACAAAGGCTGATTGGAAAAGCTAAGAAAGATCTATGGAGTCGGTGGAAGGATGCTTGTCGGCAAAATATTTCGGCAACACAATGCATATCGTCATAATGCATCCCAGCTGTGTAAAAATTTATTGGATCTTTTAATCAGAGTTGTCCGATGATAAATATTTCACATCAACAGTACGAAAAGGTGCGCGCCCTTTCATCTACCTCTACTATAAATAGGATGAATGTTTAGGAAAAAATTACACTATCATTTACCCTAAGTCATCTCTATGACAAACCCCCATTCTATTTCTGACTTTCAATCATTCCCGCCAATCTGCGTCAATGGCACCAAAGAAAGATAAGGAAGAGGAAGAAGATGCTTCAGTCATCTCTGGTTGAGCTTATGCGAGGAGCCTTCAACTTATTCTCAGAGGAAATACGATCAGTTATAGGGTTACTGGAGGCGGCCGAGATGGAATATTTGTTGTGTGAGCCATGTGTCCCGATGAACAGAGAACTGCTGGAATTCTTTGAGGGATCAAGAGTTAACTACTCTGAAACCTCTCTGAAATCAGAGGTGGCTGGGAGGAAGGTCAAGGTGTCAGCCAAAAGCCTAGGGAAAGCTTTGAGACTGCCCCGACTAAGGGCAGAGGAAGAAGAGTAGGCTTGTATGTTGAAGATCTCTCTGAAGGATATTCCTGGTGTGGACATAGTGGAAAGACCTATGGGTCAATAAAGATAGCTGAATTCAAACAGAAGGGAAAATTTTTGGCTGATATAGTGGGGAAGGTATTGATATGTAAGCCTAGTTCTCACGATAAGATTTCGAAAGAGATGTTTGAGATCATGTGTAGAATCATTCTCTCCAAGAAGACTGACTAGAGAGATCTTCTATTTCAAAGAATAAAGGGAAATCTGAAGACCCCATCCTTTGGAAGGATTATGTCGCTTTTCCTTTTAAATTCTTTTGGAGATGTTCTGAAAAGGAAAATGGGAGTGCCACTGCATTATTCAAAGAAGTTGGACTCAAAGATGTTGGAGAGATGGCATAGGGTGATCTCTAAATCCTCTAAAGATAATCAAGCAGTTCTACAAGGGAAGAAGAAGAAGAAAGATGTGCAGGTTGCTGATCCTAAAGAGGAGAGCAGGTCATCTAGCATTTCTGAGGAAGAAGTTGCCCCATCCATCCCAAACCCTGCTCTGCCAGAGGGGGAGAGATCGCAAGCTCCAGTAGTTTCTAAGTCAAGTGTTGAACTTGTTACCATAGAGATTTTTGAGGAGAGGTGAGCACCTTTGGGTGACACTCCAGCTATTTACAAAAGAAAAAGGAACTAGAAAAGAGAAGTACTTGTTGAGATTGTGGAGACAGTTTGCAGCTGAAGTGTTCCTAGTAGTCAGAATGATCTTGACGATATCAACGAGAAGACTTCATGTCGTCGTGACTGCAAATGTAGCTGAGGTATTCCATATCTTCGAGATATCTTTCTCAGGTGAAGATTTTAGAAGACTTGAGAAATGTCTAAGTACCAAATGGATCGCTGAGACGGTAATCCCTGTCGTCGAGACATTGTTCATATCGTCAAGACAGATCGAGATTTTTTGAAACGCGATGTCTGCATTTAATGTCTTCGTCTGAGGGCCCAAATAGTGGAGTACTCAAGACACATTGTCTAAGGGAACCACTATAAATCTGGTGTCTCTGTGTGTTTTGCTTTGTGATTGTTTCTGTGCTATGATTTTCTCTGTGTGCTCTCTGGTTTTAATTTTAAATCTATTACATCACCTATTCCCCCCTCTAGGTGTGAAGGTGAGGTTAGTTCTTAAATTAACTCTAGAGGGGGGATAGAGAGTTAAAAGGTTTTGGCTTATTTAAAATAGTGATATATAAATATGTGTAGTTAAGTGAGTTATAGAACTAACATACTATTCACAGATATCACAGCACAGCAACAAGAAATAAAATATAAGCCAAGCAACCAGAAGACACAAAGAAATATAGTAGTTCCTCAATGAACCTGGGTACATCTACTCTTTTACCACACTTGGTAGGAATCCACTACAGGTTGTTGAGCAGGTGCCCTGCCACCAAGGGAGTTTTGATCAGGTGTCCACACACCAAGTGAGCTTTTGATCAGGTGTTCTAACCCAACTACAGGTTTTTGATCAGGTACCCTTCCACCAATGGTTGTAACTTTTGAAGGGAGTTATAACCCTTTATACAGGTAAAAGAAAACAGAAAATATATTGTTCTTCTCTTTCTAAGAAGACTCAAGAGATCCAGATGGTGTTGCTGAGAGTGGATCTTGATGATGTTGAAGAGCTCCCCCTGATTTGATTAGTGTTGATGTTCAGGTGAGGAAGCTTCTTCTTTTTGATGTTGTAACTCTTTTCTTCTTCTGCAGTTAAGATCCCTGAGCAAATGATCTAGTTAGGTGTCTCAGGGTAAAGATGATCTGCAGAGAAGAGTTAGCAAAAAGAAGATATATAAAATATATTGTTCTTATCAAGAACTCTATATATGTGCTCCTTCTTTTTGCTTCTCTGTATTTCTGTATATTTCACTTCTTCCTGTTCTGGTTCTGCCTTCTTATTTTCTTCTTTGTACTTCTCTTTGTATATATAATGTGGAGATGGCTTTCAAAGCTATTTTGAAATATTGCCTGACAAAAGGAAAGAGATAACGTCTCTTTAATTTCCTAGATTCCTCGAGAAGATAAATTGTCGTCTTTAGCATTTCTGCAACGGCTATAATATTTATTGCTCTGCCTTCTTTAGCTTTTTTGCAACGGCTGTAATAATTATTTATACAAATGAAGAAAGGGCAGCAATATATAAAAAATTTAATCAAAATATTACTTTATCAGATATAGAAATATTAGTCGATCTAAGAAATGAGATATTATAATAGCAGATAAAAATTTGTCGATCTGAGCTTGAAGTTCGTCGTTCTGAATATTTAATTCGTCGACCTGAGCTTCTATTGAAGATTCGTCGAACGCAGCTTTTCGTCGACCGCTGAGACGGGCTGGATCGTCGACCGCAGAGATATTGAGTTGTTCGTCGAATGCAGATTGAATATATTTCGTCGCTCGCAGGAAGGCGTTCGTCAAACCCAGGAAGGCGTTCGTCGAACCCAGAGAACTTGTATAGTTTTCTCCTGTCTCCTGTCTTAATGGGATTTCGTCGATCACAGAATAAATATAAAGATGGATCACGACTCAAATCAAAAACTAAGGTTCCAACAATCTCCCCCTATTTGAGTTGGGATCCTAATCCAAATCAAGACTAGGTTCTAACAATCTCCCCCTATTTGGTTTAGGATACTAGGCATAAAAATAGAATAACTGTAAGCATAACAGTTAGAAATATAAAGCTTAGAGGAGATGTGCAGAATAAAAACAGAAAAAAAAATTATTGTTCTTTTGAAAATGTTTAATCATAAATTATATTATTGTTTTCTTCTTCTTTTAAAATTTAAACAATCCTAGATTTTGTTTTTAATAGGATTTTAATAATATGAAGAATTAATACAGCTGTTAATGGATTCTAAGGAATTTTAAGATCAGAAAAACATTGTCTGATACCTTCCCTCTAAAGAATCCCCTTATCAGAAGAGACTCACACTCAGTGCCCTGATCATTTCTGATCTATGCAATCTGAGTAGAATCCTCAACATGATTTTGGAGAAAGTCTGTAAGAGCATTGAAGTTATCTGACTTTGTTTTTAATATAGAAAAATTCAAATGAATCTTATAACTGCTTGTTTAATTATAATTTGAGTTAAAAGATTAAAAATGTTAAGCATTGCTTTATAGTTAAATATATTAGCCTTTTTATCTCATTAAAATATAAATTTGATAAACTAAACTGATTTCTAGATTTTATTTTAATATAAAGAAATTCAGTAAATTCTACAGAGTCTTTTACTTCTTTTTCCTTAAAAGATTGTTTAAATTTTTCAGCCTTAATTAATTTATTTTTCAAAGAAGTAATTTTCTCTTCTGATGTTTTCAAATCTTCTTTAGGTTTAGTATTTTCAGAAGTTAAATTATTTATTTTTATTAACTCTGTTTTGAGAGATTTTATTTCTTTCTCAGGTTTTATTAGATCTGTATATGGCATTTTAAAATCTAATTTGACTTGATCAGAAATATAATCAAACCTTGAAATTACCTTATCTTCATTAGATTCAGATTCTGCTTCTGAGTTGTGGTTTGATCCATTTATGGCCATCATGTAGAAATCTCTAGCCTTTTGTTCTTCTTCTTCTTCTTCACTTTGACTATATGATGGTTCTGTATCATAAATACAGAAAATGGAAGAAGGTTCAGCTACCATCCTTGTGAGGGAGTTCCAGAGGCCTCTTGCTGAAGTGCAATCAACAACTCTTTGAAGAATGTCATTTGACATTGATTGAGCTAGTATTTTCATAGCCATGGCATCAGAACTTTTCAGCATCTTTTGAGCATCTGTTGATGTTGATGAAGTTGAAGGTCCTGTCAAAATGACATTAAAAATATCTTCATCAATAGAGTTCATGTACAATCTAATCCTTACCTTCCATAATGCAAACTTACTGAGATTGCACATAGGAGGTCTTGTGCTAAAATATTCTTTATTCTGTGCCATGAGTTTTAAAAAGAAACTCTAGAAACATTTAAGATCTAATTGATCTTTATGATTCAGGTGTTAGCCTGTATATAAAATCAACTACCCTCTGATACCAATTGAAAGTCAATTGAATATCAGTTGAAAGTTAATGATATAATCAACCACGCTTTGATACCAATTGAAAGTGAGGTTAGATCTTAGATTTACTCTAGAGGGGGGTGAATAGAGTATTAAAAACTTTTCACTTAATTTTATAGTGGAATTAAAATAGTGTTATATATATGTGTATAGCAGAGTGATTTATAAAAACTAAATAAAGAAAACAAATCAGCACAGCACACAGAAAATCACACACAGAGGACACAAGGATTTATAGTAGTTCACCAATAAACCTGGGTACGTCTACTCTTCTACCACACTTGGTAGGAATCCACTAGGTTTTTATCAGGTCCCTATCACCAAGGGGTTTTTGATCAGTTGTCCACACACCAAGTGAGCTTTTGATCAGGTGCTCAAACCAAACCACAGGTTTTTGATCAGGTGCCCTGCCACCAATGGGTTAACTTTTGAAGGGAGTTATAACCCTGTACAAGATGAGGTAAAGAAGGGTTATGAAGTTCTTCTCTGTCAATATTCTGAGAGAAGACTCTAGTGGATTGTTGATGTAGAAAAGCTCCCCCTGTCTGATATAAAATTATTTGACAGTAGATGGCTGGAAGCTTTCTTTTGAATGAACTGATCTTCCTGTAGCTGATTAATCTGAGAGAATGAGTTCCTCAGATTGTTGTTGCTCTTTGAAGATCTGATCTTGCAGTATAAATACTGAGAGAAGGTGTTAATGATGTTCTCAGTGAGTGAGTGCTGCTTGAGGAAGAAGATGAAGCTGATCTGTATAAACTTTTGTTCTTTCTTTCTTCCTGTAACTTTCTTTCTTTCTTTTCCAGTATAGAAAATCTGTAATGGGTTCTGTATATTTCCTGTCGTCAAAACTGTATGAAAAAATAATGTTATATATCTTCTTTCCTTATTCCCTTTTGAAATCTCTGACAGATTTGAAAATCAAATCCCTTATTTTGAGGAATAAAATATTCTGAAGATATATGTACTGTACTGCAAATCTGATACGCCGCTTATCTTTTTCCTTTTTCATGAACATGTCCTTTTTCGCTAAATGTCAATGGCTATAATCTCGAAATAATAAAAGGAAATATATTATCCTTACTTATCTGGAAGAATAGAGCCGTTGCAGAAGAGATCTGAGTTCAGAGAATAGAATAATATAATCTGTCTGAAATAAATCTGTTGTAAAGAAATTTTTGTCGATCTCAAGATTTTCGTCGAACACAATGTTGAGTTCGTCGACCTCAAATGAATCTGGCTAGAAGAATTAAATTAGTTGAGCTGAGAAGATATTTCATCGATCTGAACATCTGATACTTATTCTTCGAATGCAGAGCTGAGTTCGTCGAACTGAGGAATTCGTTGACCGCTGAGACTGAATAATTTTGTCGACTGCTGAGTCACTGAGCCGCTGAGATTGAAGATCGTCGACCGCTGAGAGCAAGCCGTTCGTCGAACGCAGAGTGTAAGTCGTTCATCGAATGCAGAGAGCAAGCCGTTCATCGAACGTAGTGTGGAGTTCGTCGAACGCAGAACCTGAATATTTTCTTGAGTTCTAACAGCCTAAAACCTTGACCCATTGACTATACATTGGGGTCAACTTTAGTCCTAATCAGCAGATAGTGATCCTAGCCCAAATCAGTAATAGGGTTGTTCCAACAAGGTGGTAATTCTATGAACAACAGTTCTGATCTCTAAACACTAGACTATTCTCATTTATTTGATAATCACTAGATCTGAAAAATATAACTGGATTTTTCCAGGCTAGTTTGCTGGAGATTGTTGTGCTAGTTAATGTATATGCTCCTAGACTAAGATATTTAGATCTCATAGAGAGATTTTGTGTGATATCCTTGAGCTCTTGACTCCTCCCATTGAGTGAGTCTTCAAAGGCCTTTTCCTTTGTAAGCTTTTCTTTTAAGTTTGAATTTTCATTAGTTAGTTTATCTATTTCTATTTTCTTTTTATATAGCTGATTTCTTAAATCATAATTAATAGGATATAGATTTTTCTTTCTTAAGATCTTCTAGTTCTTCCTTAACTATTTCCGTTTCTTTTTGAAGATTAAGATAATCTTGACAAAATTCCTTAAAACAAGTTTTAAAGTCTTCTAAAGAGAAATCAAATTCATCAAATAGAGATACATAATCTTCTTCAGTTGAGTCTTCTAAAGCCATCTGACAAGCTTCTTCAGCAGCATATTCTTCATCACTGCCAAATGAAGAGAAACTTGACTCAGATTCTGAGTCACTCCAAGTTTCAGCTATGAAACCTTTTCCCTTCTTCTTATCCTTCTTCCTCAAGGACTTCTTCTTGTGCTCCTTCTTGCTGCTACTTCTGTCCTTTTGGTCTTCAGATAATTCAGGGGAAATGTGCCTTGGTTTTCTGCATGCAAAGCAGATTATCTCCTGCTTTGGAGTCTTGTCAAACCTAGGCTTTCTTGAGCTCTTTCTTTCCTTCTACAGTCTTAAGATTTGACCCATTTTCTGAATCTTCTAGCCAAGAGATTGAACATCTCTCCTTCAACAACCTTCAGAGCTATAGTCATTTCCTTTGGGATTAAGGCTTTCTCCTTTGCCTCAGTCTCAGCTCTGCTCTTTAGTAGTAACTCATAGGACTTGAGCTTGCCTAGCAGAGCATCTGTGGAGATTTCTCTATGGCATCTTAACTCTCTAATGGCCCATATCCTTGAGTCCCATGTACTTGGGAAGCACATGAGGAGCTTATCATTTATCTCAGTCAGTGAGTTCTCCTTGTCCAGTCCCCTGAGATCATTAATAATGATGTTGAATCTCTCATACATCTCAGCAATATTTTCTTCAGCCTTCTTTTGAAAGTTCTCATATTGGGATATGAGAAGAGACTTTCTGTCCTTTATATCATCTAAGGTGCCCTCAACCAATCTGGTCAAATATTCCCAGATTTCTTTTGCTGAGTTGCAGTCAGCCACCTTCTAGAATATGTTATCTGACATAGTTGACACCAGAATGTTCATGGCGTTTATACAACCCCGTGTTCGTCGATGGGTAAAATGAGACCAGGCATGGGCGAGGCGAGCTGGGATCGCTGACCTTGCGACAACAGGGTTACGAGGGCAAGGCAAGCTGGGCTCGCTGCCTTGCGACATGTGAGTTGTGAGGGAGAGGCGAGCTGGGCTCACCGCCTTGCGACTTGTGAGTCGTGAGAGCAAGGAGAGTGCGGGCTAGTCTAGGTAGGTCGCAAGGGGGGAGGCAAACGCCAGTTTCATCAGCCCCTAGATTTTTGATGCAATGTGTTATTCATATTTTATTCAGGCCTGTCTGCCTATAGCCATCTCAAACAGCGGAGTTTGGCTGTTGCAGACCATTTTGTGGTGTGCTTAGCAAAACCAAAAGGCGGGATTGCGTTATTGGCAGACCTAGTTGAGAAAACTATATATAGACCCTGAAGGGCACCTTTGGAGGGCATCTAATTCTGGGGCTTCTTCCTCCTATAGACAACTCTGAATAGTGTCCAAGGTGCCCAGCTTCAGCTTTGGCTTGGGAGGGGAAGCGCTCAAAGATCTTCCAGGTGTGTGGTCGGACCTCCGCGATGCAGCCAAGGTTCAGTGCTTAGTTCTGAGTTTTCGGTCAAGTTCTTCATAGGCTAAGTGTAAGCTGCCTCCTCTTTGGGGTGCGAACTTCTCGTTGGGCCGATTCTCTGTTCCAACATTTTTGGTGCGGTGAGCGTGGAGTGCGGGTTGTACAAGAAAATCCCAGGGAAGTGATTATGCACAGTGAGTCCTTTTGATAAAGGTGTTAACCTTCTTATGATCAACCTCGCTTTGATACCAATTGAAAGTGCACAGTGAGTCGTCTAAGTATTCTCTAGAGGAGGGTGAATTGAGTTTTTAAAACTTTTCACTTAGAAATATGCAGAACAATAAAATAATTCTACTAACTATGCATTCAGAAATCCAACTAGAATAAAATAAGCACAGAATAAAGAAATAAATGGGACAACACATAAAATTATCACAGCACAAATGAGACAAGATCTATAGTGGTTTCCCAAAATATGGGTAATCCACTCTTCTACCACCTTAGTAGGAATACGTTATCCAGTTCCTGAGTCTTTTGATTAGGAGATTCTTAGAACCACTGAGTCTTTTGATAAGGAGACTCTTAGAACCAACCACTGAGTCTTTTGATAAGGAGACTCTTAGAACCAAAATTGAGTCTTTTGTTAAGGAGACTCTTAGAACCAAGACTAGATCTTTTGATAAGGAGATCTTGAACCAACTGAATCATTTGGAGAGGGATTCTAAGAACTCTTTACTCAGATTACAAGGGAGAAAGAATGAGTAAGAGAGAAGAAGAAAGATGAAGATTATTCTTCTGGTTGAATCCTATTGCAGCAATCACTGGGGATTCAGGCACTTAGTGTTGTTGATGGATCTCCTGTTCAGTAGATGAATCCTTGCTTGAGAGAGAATAGAATGTAAGGATTGTTAAGCTTTGATCCTGAAATTCTTTATATCTATGTAGGCTTCTTGCTGTGATGAGAGAATAAGAAGTCTTGAGTATTTCCTGTACAGATATTTGTTTTTTAGTACTGTCTTCGAGAAAACTTCAGAAAGAAGAAGATAGAATAATAATGTTGTTGTTCTAAATCTTCTTGAGTATACTTATTCTTCTGTTGAAAAGTATTTGAATTCCTTTCCTCTTCTGTTGTATCCTTAGTAGGAATGTCCAAGAGATAATAATATTCTCTTCCAATTTCAGTTGACAACCCGTCAATCCCTTTTTGAATAACTTCCAGAAATGTCTTTACTGTGTCTCTGGAGTCCTTCTTTCCATTCTTGGTTATGAACGACCCGTTAGAATTCAGATCATTTCCATTTATAACTTCTGAATCAGCTTTAGAGAAGAATACAGAAAATATTTTAATTCTGTATGTATTCGACGCAGCAAAGTACCAGAACAACTTAAGGCAATCGAAGAGGAGGTAGAGAAACTCCTGGAAGCACGGTTCATTCGTGAAGCAAAGTACCACACATGGCTTGCCAATGTGGTTATGGTAAAGAATGCATCGGGGAAGTGGCTAATGTGCATCGACTATAGTAACCTGAATCAAGCGTGCCCGAAGGACAACTTCCCCCTCCAAGGATCGATCAGCTAGTTGATGCAATGGATGGACATGAACTCCTCAGCTTCATGGACGCTTAATCAGGTTACAACCAGATCAAGATGAACCTGACATAAGAGGAGCACACCACATTCCGAATAGATAAGGGGGTCTACAGCTACAAAGTCATGTCATTCGGTCTCAAGAATGCTGGAGCAACATACCAGAGATTGATGAACAAAGTATTCAAATACCTCATCGGAAAGACAATGGAAGTATACGTGGACGATATGATAGTAAAGAGCGTTCACTGACACGACCACTTGGAGGATTTTGAAAGATGCTTTCAGCTCCTTCGTCGCTTCCAAATAATGACCAACCCTAGCAAATTCGCATTTGGTATGACAGCTGGAAAGTTTTTAGGTTTCATGGTCACCCACCGGGGAATCGAGGCAAATCCTGAGAAGATCAAGGCGCTGGGAGACATGTCCCCGCCCTGTTCCGTTAAGGAAGTGTGATAACTTCTCAAAAAGAAGTTATCTTTATCCATAATTTTGACCAATTTGTCTAATATGTTTGATAAATAAGGATTTATATGTATTAAATATGTAGAATTTATTATTTTGGTCAAGCGTGGATATTATCACTATTTTCGTATGTTTTTATTGTTGAAATTCCGAAGAAACCAACTTGAAGGGATCCAAAATAAGACATAAGAAAGTACAGGAAAAATTATTGCAACAAAGTTACAACTTAAAATTTTCTGCCAAAACTAGTACTATGTTAACAAAAGAAAAAGTTACAACATTTTTTCAAAAGGTTACAACTTTTTCGCGAATTCTGAAATTTTCAAATCTGGAAATCTTTCAATTTGGTGGTTACAACAGTGGAGAGATGCATCTACACGGCCAGGAGAAGTTTCCAAAGGGGGCATACGACTATATAGAGGAATACAGAGAGAGAAAAAGGATCTGTTTGCCATTTTTGAAAGGAGAACTTGGAGATCTAGGGTTCCAGTGGCTTTTGGAGGAAGAAGAGTTCATTGAAGAAGAAGGATCCAAATTTCTCGCAGCATGTCTTGTAAGATCTTTCTAGTTTTGTGTTGTACTCCCGTATTCATGAACTAAATCTCTAGAGTCTTGTAAAATGTGAGTACTTTGATTCGTTATGGTGTGATTAAAGCTTCTTTGTTTGTGATTTACTCTTGATGAATTGTCTTTATGGAATGTTGGATCTTTATATTAAAACTAGTGGCCATGGTTTTTATTCCTCTACGGCGCTCCATAATTTGAGAGATGAGTTGCGTACGTGTATCTAGAATTCCATGTAGCATATCAATGAGAAAGAGACTTCGAATTTAAGCTAGCAACTTCGAATTTATGCTAGCAACTTCGATTTTTATAATCATCAAAGTTCTTCTCTTCACCTTAGTTAGAGATGACAAGGGTAGTTAAGGATTTAATGACTTCCTATATCGAGAGATACGAATCTCTGCCCTAAAACCGTTGCAAGATGATGAATCAAGATTTCTCATAATTATTCTTAAATTTTCGCCATAATAATCATAGGAAAACATATTACAAGACTTATTCTCTTCATTTGATAAAAAGTATATTCAAAATTAGATCTAATTGCTATTAGTATTTTAGAAACTAGAGTTTCCTTTACATTTCTAATTCACCTCATTTGAATTGCTTGGATTTGAAGAAAAGGCATATCTGGTATTTGTAAGCACTGAATTAGCACTTCTCCGAGGGAACAATCTTTACTCTCATTTTATTACTTGAACCGGTGCGTGCACTTGCGTAATACTATTTTCCGCGTATCAAGTTTTTTGCGCCATTGTCGGGGAGGTGCAAATAATTTAGTGTGTTTTTCTTGCAATATTAGTGAATCCTGAGTATTTAGAGCTCAAGTTTCTATTTTATTCTTTTTTTTGCGAAGAAATTTAAATTTTATTTTAACTGCATCCGATAAAAAAATGTATGCACATGTGAGATGCGAGTAGTGTGGATCGTTTAGTGATACTACTAATGCATGTTACATGGGGACTCTTGGGTATCATTCGTGGCTCGCAAAACATAGAGAATATTTAGGGCCCCAATATTGTGCGGCAAATCATTATAACCTTGCGTCCCCACGTCAAATAATTCCTCGACCCTATGATTCGACTCCTTGATTGTCGAGCAGTAATGTTAGGAAGTGTTTATTTTTTCATAATACGGACCACGTCTTGAAGGATTGTGTCGCTTACAAATGACAGAGGGAGAAAAATTATGAATCGGGAATCCAGATCATGTTTACTACCTCAGTACCACCATTTTTGTGTGGGGCTATTGCAGATAAGCCCCTCATAATTGTGGGCCCGTATATTGATATTGATGCGTCATCTCCCCATACTCATTCATCCCCTAGTTTCGATTCACCCACGAAGGAACCTAAACATGTATTTTCTGAATTATATATTAATAGCGTTCCTACATTTTCTTTACAAAATGTTTCTATATCTATTTTTATCGATCCTGTTGAAGATATTGTGCAGGGTGATGACCCAGAACCTGAGGCCGCGCCAAAGTGGGATGAAGATATTTTTCTCTCCGATGGGGGTAATAATTCTTTGGAGCACGATGACGCTCCAATGTGGGATGAAGAAGAAATCCTTTTCAATGAGAATGTTTGCACTTCTTCATTAGATGAAGAGGTCCAACTCACCACAGAGGCCCTTGAGTTCTCGAGTTCCCCTTGCTACGATGCTTACGATACCGACATTGATCAAACTTCGGAACCTGCTGGGAGTGAAACTAGGATCACTCCTATGATTAGAAATCATTTATGTTCTTCTTCTATTTTATTTCCTAATTTCCTTTCATTATCTGAGCCAAAGCAAGTAAATGTGTCACAGATGCCTCGGGAGGATATTGAGCATTATCCTCAAGTTGATGAGATGGGTATCCACTTAATTGAGAAGGTTGATTTCTCCTCCATACAGGAAGCTCCATTCATTTTCTTCTCCCCGTACAGCCTTCCTGTTGATGATGATACATTGCTGGGCAAGGATACATATTATGGTGAGAATAGTGAGGAACACTCCTCATGTTCTTACTTTTTGTTCCCTCTAACTGTGTTGTGCACGTATTATTATTTAGGTAGATTGGTAGTTTTTTTATCATTGTATCGGTACCCGCTATCGACACGAATATTAGAACAATTACCTGCTCATTTTTCTTTTCATCGTCCAATAATTTAGAAATTTAAAATTTCTGAATAAGTCATGCTGGGAGGACAATAACCCCAGTAGTTATCTTATTTTTCCTGCATTTTTATTTTTCAAGTTAGTTTAGGTAGTTAACGTAGCTTACAAATTTTAATTAAAAAAATGCATGATGATAAGTAGTATGATTGGAAATTGGGTTGTTGCAACTTATTTTTTGTTTTCCATTCCTTAAGAAAAGTGATGAGCGGTCTTCTAATCTCGTTTTAACTAAACCAATGCACATTACACTACCCCACCAATCTAATAATTTCATTAATGCGGACCGCAGAATGTTTAAAATCGAACCCACTTTAATTTCTCTCCAAAATCGACCCAATTGATGTCGCCGCAAACAAATTCCCTATCCAAAAAATTGTCCCTTGGCAGAAGCATTCCAGGTTTTGCTATCTACGTTGACGGGAGACGGGTGAAGCAGCGAGTTGATCAAACGGAAGATGTTGATGATGACAGTAGCGAGAGCGAAGAGTAGTGAAGGAAGTGATCTAATTAGTTTTTATTTCTCCTCCGTTGATTTTATTATGAAATGTATTGATTTAGACAATTCTATATGTTGCTACTGTGCATTTATCCAATAACATTTTCAGTAATTGGAACTTATCAATTTGGACTTTATATGGATTGTGACATGATGCAATGATATTCTCTATTTTATCATTCTAAGCGTGTGTTACGTTTGGAGGCATGTGATGATACTAATGGAATAAAAAAATTTAATTTGTGCTCTAATTTATGCTCTAATCTCTGTATGTATCGAAGATGTAAGTTATGCAGGTTACAACAAATGGCTAGGATTGATGAAGGTCGCCTCATAAAGGAGTTTTGTGGATACACCAAGGAGAAGTTTTGGACATTCCTTCGGACACTCGGACTTCAGGGGAGTATTTAAATTTCAATATTTCTACACTCCTTAGCTTCTATGTATTTGATCACATGAACATTTCGTTAAAAGTATATCGTCATGAGTACTGAGGTCGCTTTGCTAGGGACTAGCAAAGGGCAAAAGTGTGGAGGTGAGGTGATGATATGAGGTGGAAATGTTATAACCCCTAACCGATCTTAATTCTTGATATAATTAACGAATAAGTTATTCAAGATTATTTGATGATTATCGTTTGATAAGACAGTCAATCTTAATGGTTCATATTTTTGATTTTAAGTTAGTAAGATGGGTAAAAGATCTTGTAAATATTTCTTTTATCCACAATGTTTTTTAAAAGAATTTGCTTCCAAAAACATTATTTCTATTGACTTTTGAAAATAATGGTGGAAGGGCGAGCAAGAACCGAGTTGGAGATGTAAACCAAAGCGTTGAGATAGATAGTTATTATGATTAGTACTTCTCTTTGATCATTTCACGCCATACTTCTTCAATTTGCTCACCCTTTATACCCTTTGAGCTTGAACTTCGAATTTATATGCATAATTTCCCTAGGCATCTAATTGGTAATTCTTAGTATGCTCTTCAATTATGATTGATTATTAAAAGAAAAATGTGTGAGTCGTAGTGATATGTGGCCTGAGTCTGTGTACACCCACTTGGAATGATCCCAACTATGGACTCTAATACAAAAATTTATGTGTCATAGTGATATGCGGCCTAGGTATGTGCATTCATACCAGGAATGATCCCAACTATGATTAAAAAAAGAGTTGTAGTGATATGTGGCCTAAGTTTGTGTACACATACTTGGAATGATCCCAACTACGGACCTAAAAAAATGTAAAATAAACCTCATAGTTTGGAGAGTCGCTATGAATTTTTCATCTAGGGAGACACCTTCTACCATCCATACACATTTATAACCAAACCAAAGTCATTCTCATCACTAACCCTCATGACGTCTTTTCAAACTAACTACTAAATCTTGCAAAGGTTAAGTCAAAGACTCGGTTCATTCTCATCCTTCTCAGTTATTGAGGAAGTTCAACGGGAAAAGTTTATGGGAGTAAATGATTTTTAGAGGATAGCACACACCACACTAGAAATTTTAATTGAGCTTTATCTTTCATCAAGCTAATGAATATTTGAACATTTTGAACCTTTATTGATTGACAAATTCTCCGTTGGTTAAATCGATTTTCTTGAGTAGGCTTTCTTTAATTATTTTGAGAAGGAGGATCATGGGAATATTATATTTTGATGATTATCATCTCACTCAATTTGATGATTGGATTTGTCTTTGCTAGGGACTAGCAAAGGTTTAAATGTGGGGGTGTGATAACTTCTCAAAAAGAAGTTATCTTTATCCATAATTTTGACCAATTTGTCTAATATGTTTGATAAATATGGATTTATATGTATTAAATATGTAAAATTTATTATTTTGGTCAAGCTTGGATATTATCACTATTTTCGTATGTTTTTATTGTAAAAATTCTGAAGAAACCAACTTGAAGGGATCCAAAAGAAGACATAAGAAAGTACAGGAAAAATTGTTACAGCAAAGTTACAACTTAAAATTTTCGGCCAAAACTAGTACTATGTTAACAAAAGAAAAAGTTACAACATTGTTTCAAAGGGTTACAACTTTTTCGCGAATTCTGAAATTTTCAAATCTGAAAATCTTTCGGTTTGGCGGTTACAACAGTGGAGAGATGCATCTACTCGGCCAGGAGAAGATTCCAAAGGGGGCATACGACTATATAGAGGAATATAAAGAGAGAAAAGGGATCTTTTTTACATTTTTGAAAGGAGAACTTGGAGATCTAGGGTTCCAGTGGCTTTTGGAGGAAGAAGAGTCCATTGAAGAAGGATCCGAATTTCTCGCAGCATGTCTTGTAAGATTTTTCTATTTTTGTGTTGTACTCCCATATTCATGAACTAAATCTCTAGAGTCTTGTAAAATGTGAGTACTTTGATTCATTATGGTAAGATTAAAGCTTCTTTGTTTGTGATTTACTCTTGATGAATTGTCTTTATGGAATGTTGGATTTTTATATTAAAACTAGTGGCCATAGTTTTTATTCCTCTATGACGCTCCATAATTCGAGAGATGAGTTGCGTACGTGTATCTAGAATTCCATATAGCATATCAATGAGAAAGAGACTTCGAATTTATGCTAGCAACTTCAAATTTATGCTAGCAACTTCGATTTTTATAATCATCAAAGTTCTTCTCTTCACCTTAGTTAGAGATGACAAGGGTAGTTAAGGATCTAATGATTTCCGATATCGAGAGATATGGATCTCTGCCCTAAAATCATTGCAAGATGATGAATCAAGATTTCTCATAATTATTCTTAAATTTTCCGCCATAATAATCATAGGAAAACATATTACAAGACTTATTCTCCTCATTTGATAAAAAGTATATTCAAAATTAGATCTAATTGCTATTAGTATTTTAGAAACTAGAGTTTCCTTTACCATTCCTAATTCACCTCATTTGAATTGCTTGGATTTGAAGAAAAGGCATATTTGGTATTTGTAAGCACTGAATTAGACACTTCTCTGAGGGAACGATCTTTACTCTCATTTTATTACTTGAACCGGCGCGTGCACTTGCGTAATGCTATTTTTCACGTATCAAGTTTTTTGCGCCGTTGTCGGGGAGTTGCAAATAATTTAGTGTGTTTTTTTTTTTTGCAATATTAGTGAATCCTGAGTATTTAGAGCTCAAGTTTCTATTTTATTCTTTTTTTGCGAAGAAATTTAAATTTTATTTTAACTGCATCCGATAAAAAAATATGTACACATGTGAGATGCGAGTAGTGTGGATCGTTTAGTCATACTACTGATGTGTGTTACATGGGGACTCTTGGGTGTCATTCGTGGCTCGCAAAACATAGAGAATATTTAGGGCCCCAATATTGTGTGGCAAATCATTATAACCTTGCATCCCCACGTAAAATAATTCCTCGACCCTATGATTCGACTCCTTGCTTGTCGAGCAGTAATGTTAGGAAGTGTTTATTTTTTCATAATATGGACCACGTCTTGAAGGATTGTATCGCTTACAAAAGACAGAGGGAGAAAAATTATGAATCGGGAATCCAGATCATGTCTACTACCTCAGTACCACCATTTTTGCGTGGGACTATTGCAGATAAGCCCCTCATAATTGTGGGCCCGTATATTGATATTGATGCGTCATCTCCCCATACTCATTCATCACCTAGTTTCGGTTCACTCACGAAGGAACCTAAACATGTATTTTCTGAATTAGATATTAATAGCGTTCCTACATTTTCTTTACAAAATGTTTCTATATCTATTTTTATCGATCCTGTTGAAGATATTGCGTAGGGTGATGACCCAGAACCTGAGGCTGCGCCAAAGTGGGACGAAGATATTTTTCTCTCTGATGGGGGGAATAATTCTTTGGAGCACGATGACGCTCCAATGTGGGATGAAGAAGAAATCCATTTCAATGAGAATGTTTGCACTTCTTCATTGGATGAAGAGGTCCAACTCACCACAGAGGCCCTTGAGTTCTCGGTTTCCCCTTGCTACGATGCTTATGATACCGACATTGATCAAGCTTCGGAACCTGCTGGGAGTGAAACTAGGATCACTCCTATGATTAGAAATCATTTATGTTCTTCTTCTATTTTATATCCTAATTTCCTTTCATTACCTAAGCCAAAGCAAGTTGATGTGTCACAGATGCCTTGGGAGGATATTGAGCATTATCCTTAAGTTGATGAGATGGGTATCCACTTAATTGAGAAGGTTGATTTCTCCTCCATAGTGGAAGCTCCATTCATTTTCTTCTCCCCAAACAGCCTTCCTGTTGATGATGATACATTGCTGGGCAAGGATACATATTATGGTGAGAATAGTGAGGAACACTCCTCATGTTCTTACTTTTTGTTCCCTCTACCTGTGTTGTGCACGTATTATTATTTAGGTAGATTTGTAGTTGTTTTATCGTTGTATCGGTACCCGCTACCGACACGAATATTAGAACAATTACCTGCTCATTTTTTTTCATCGTCCAATAATTTAGAAATTTAAAATTTCTGAATAAGTCATGCTGGGAGGACAATAACCCTAGTAGTTATCTTATTTTTCCTGCATTTTTATTTTTCAAGTTAGTTTAGGTAGTTAACGTAGCTTACAAATTTTAATTAAAAAAACGCATGATGATAAGTAGTATGATTGGAAATTGGGTTGTTGCAACTTATTTTTTGTTTTCCACTCCTTAAGAAAAGTGTTGAGCGGACTTTTAATCTCGGTTTAAATAAACCAATGCGCGTTACACTATCCCGCCAGTCTAATAGTTTCATTATGCGGATCGTAGAATGTTTAAAACCGAACCCACTTTAATTTCTCTCCAAAATCGACCCAATTGATGTCGTCGCAAACAAATTCCCTTTCCAAAAATTGTCCCTTGGCGGAAGCATTCCAGGTTTTGCTATCTAGGTTGACGGGAGACTGGTGAAGCAGCGAGTTGATCAGACGGAAGATGCTGACGATGACAGTAGCGAGAGTGAAGAGTAGTGAAGGAAGTGATCTAATTAGTTTTTATTTCTCCTACGTTGATTTTATTGTGAAATGTATTGATTTAGACAATTCTATATGTTGCTACTATGCATTTATCCAATAACATTTTCAGTAATTGGAACTTATCAATTTGGACTTTATATGGATTGTGACATGATGCAATGATATTCTCTATTTTATCATTCTAAGCATGTGTTATGTTTGGAGGCATGTGATGATACTAATGGATTCAAAAAAAAATTAATTTGTGCTCTAATTTATGCTCTAATCTTTGTATGTATTGAAGATGTAAGTTATGCAGGTTACAACAAATGGCTAGGATTGATGAAGGGCGCCTCATAAAGGAGTTTTTTGGATACACCAACGAGAAGTTTTGGACATTTCTTTGGACACTCTGACTTCAGGGGAGTATTTAAATTTCAATATTTCTACACTCCTTAGCTTCTATGTATTTGATCACATGAACATTTTGTTAAAAGTATATCGTCATGAGTAGTGAGGTCGCTTTGCTAGGGACTACCAAAGGGCAAAAGTGTGGAGGTGAGGTGATGATACCATGAGGTGGAAATGTTATAACCCCTAACCGATCTTAATTCTTGATATAATTAACGAATAAGTTATTCAAGATTATTTGATGATTATCGTTTGATAAGACAGTCAATCTTAATGGTTCATATTTTTATTTTAAGTTAGTAAGATGGGTAAAAGCTCTTGTAAATATTTCTTTTATCCACAATGTTTTCTAAAAGAATTTGCTTCCAAAAACTTTACTTCTATTGATTTATGAAAATAATGGTGGAAGGGCGAGCAAGAACCGAGTTGGAGATGTAAACCAAAGTATTGAGATAGATAGTTATTATGATTAGTACTTCTCTTTGATCATTTCACGCCATACTTCTTCAATTTGATCACCCCTTATACCCTTTGAGCTTGAACTTTGAATTTATATGCATAATTTCCCTAGGCTTCTAATTGGTAATTCTTAGTATGCTCTTCAATTATGATTGATTGTTAAAAGAAAAATGTGCGAGTCGTAGTGATATGTGGCTTGAGTCTGTGTACACCCACTTGGAATGATCCCACCTATGGACTCTAATAAAAAAATGTATGTGTCATAGTGATATGCGGCCTAGGTAAGTGCATTCATACCTGGAATGATCCCAACTATGATTAAAAAAGAGTTGTAGTGATATGTGGCCTAAGTGTGTGTACACCTACTTGGAATGATCCCAACTATGGACCAAAAATATATATAAAATAAACCTCATAGTTTGGAGTGTCGCTATGAATTTTTCATCTAGGGAGACACCTTCTACCATCCATACACATTTCTAACCAAACCAAAGTCATTCTCATCACTAACCCTCATGACGTCTTTTCAAACTAACTACTAAATCTTGCAGAGGTTAAGTCAAAGACTCGGTTCATTCTCATCCTTCTCAGTTATTGAGGAAGTTCAACGGGAAAAGTTGATGGGAGTAAATGATTTTTAGAGGATAGCACACACCACACTAGAAATTTTAATTGAGCTTTATCTTTCATCAAGCTAATGAATATTTGAACATTTTGAACCTTTATTGATTGACAAATTCTCCGTTGGTTAAATCAATTTTCTTGAGTAGGCTTTCTTTAATTATTTTGAGAAGGAGGATCATGGGAGTATTATATTTTGATGATTATCATCTCACTTAATTTGATGATTGGATTTGTCTTTGCTAGGGACTAGCAAAGGTTTAAGTGTGGGGGTGTGATAACTTCTCAAAAAGAAGTTATCTTTATCCATAATTTTGACCATTTTGTCTAATATGTTTGATAAATATGGATTTATATGTATTAAATATGTAAAATTTATTATTTTGGTCAAGCTTGGATATTATCACTATTTTCGTATGTTTTTATTGTAGAAATTCTGAAGTAACCAACTTGAAGGGATCCAAAAGAAGACATAAGAAAGTACAGGAAAAATTGTTGCAGCAAAGTTACAACTTAAAATTTTCGGCCAAAACTAGTACTATGTTAACAAAAGAAAAAGTTACAACATTTTTTCAAAAGGTTACAACTTTTTCGCGAATTCTGAAATTTTTAAATCCGAAAATCATTCGATTTGGCGGTTACAACAGTGGAGAGATGCATCTACTCGGCCAGGAGAAGTTTCCAAAGGGGCATCCGACTATATAGAGGAATATAGAGAGAGAAATGGATCTTTTTGCCATTTTTGAAAGGAGAACTTGGAGATCTAGGGTTCCGGTGGCTTTTGGAGGAAGAAGAGTCCATTGAAGAAGAAGGATCCGAATTTCTCGCAGCATGTATTGTAAGATCTTTCTAGTTTTTTGTTGTACTCTCGTATTCATGAACTAAATCTCTAGAGTCTTGTAAAATGTGAGTACTTTGATTCGTTATGGTGTTATTAAAGCTTCTTTGTTTGTGATTTACTCTTGATGAATTGTCTTTATGGAATGTTGGATCTTTATATTAAAACTAGCGGCCATAGTTTTTATTCCTCTACGGCGCTCCATAATTCGAAAGATGAGTTGTGTACGTGTATCTAAAATTCCATATAGCATATCAATGAGAAAGTGACTTCGAATTTATGCTAGCAACTTCGATTTTTATAATCATCAAAGTTCTTCTCTTCACCTTAGTTAGAGATGGCAAGGGTATTTAAGGATCTAATGATTTCTGATATCGAGAGATACGAATATCTGCCTTAAAATCATTGCAAGATGATGAATCAAGATTTCTCATAATTATTCTTAAATTTTCCGCCATAACAATCATAGGAAAACATATTACAAGACTTATTCTCCTCATTTGATAAAAAGTATATTCAAAATTAGATCTAATTGTTATTAGTATTTTAGAAACTAGAGTTTCCTTTACCATTTCTAATTCACCTCATTTGAATTGCTTGGATTTGAAGAAAAGACATATCTGGCATTTGTAAGCACAGAATTAAACACTTCTCCGAGGGAACGATCTTTACTCTCATTTTATTACTTGAATCGGCACGTGCATTTGCGTAATACTATTTTTCGTGTATCAAAGTACAATGCTTAAATGGAAGGATTTTCGCTCTCTCATGGTTCCTGGCATGAGCGGGAGATAAATATCTCCCTTTTTTTCAAAATTCTTCAGGGGGCACGTCATTCGGGATTTCATTAGACGGATGAGTGTCAGACGTCTTTCGAGCTTCTCAAATAATACCTGGCCTCACCACCGCTCCTGTCAAAGCTTATCCCAGGAGAAGTCCTGTACCTTTACCTGGCAATATCCCAAACTGTCGTCAGCTCGGTGCTGGTTAAAGATGAAGGAAGAGTTCAAAGGCCCATCTATTACCTCATTAAAGTCCTCACCGACACTGAAACTAGATATCCGGCAGCCGACAAAATGGCCTTCGCTCTTGTCTTTTCCGCAAGAAAACTTCGGCCTTACATCCAGGCCCACACGATAAATTTGTTGACCCAATTACTGTTACGAGCGGTCCTCCAGAAGCCGGAAGTATCGCGAAGGTTGGTAAAGTGGGTGGCCGAGCTAGGCGAGTTCTATATCCACTTCCTACCTCGACCGGACATCAAATCTCAAGTACTTGCTGACTTCATCATGGAAAACACCCTCCCGCCAAAGTTCATACCCGTTAAAGACACCTCCGCGCTCAATGGACTCTCTACGTTAACGGGGCCTCTGCAACTGAAAGAGCAGGAGCAGGGTTGCTCCCAATTAGCCCAAAAGATAGCACATTAGAGTACGGCCTCTGGCTGAAGTTCCCAGCAACCAACAACATCGCAGAATATGAGGCCGTGATCATTGTCCTTTGACTCGCCATCGACCTTAAGGAAAAGAACCTGACGATCTACCCTGATTCACAACTGGTGGTCTTACAGATCGAGTGGGATTACGATGCAAAGAGTGACCAAATGGCGCAATATCTCACGTTCGTGAAGACTCTCCTCCAAAAGATACTAACATACCAAGTCTTGCACATCCCAAGAAAGCAGAACTCAAGGGCTGATGTGCTCTCCAAACTTGAAACCTCCCCTTCCAACTACTAATCCCGGCGGCACCGGGTTGAAGACATCGCAATCCCAAGCATTCAAGGGTCATGGGAGAACGACAGAGAAGAATTATCCTGGATGACCCCCCTCCGGACCTACATGGAATGAGGAGACCCCCCGACAACCACATAGAAGCATGACGGCTACGGATACGAGCAGCCTCATTCATCATCATCAATGGGGAGCTCTACCGATGGGCCTTCTCATGACCCTACCTAAAATGTCTTCCAGAAACAAAAGCAGAATACGCCTTAAAGGAGGTTCTTAGTTGTATCTGCGGGGAACACCTGGGCGTTGGAGCTCGTACGGTCATCCTCAGTTTGAATACAAACGCTATTCACAATCGGCTTTGGGACTTGTTCCCCATATAGCCGTAAGGGCCTGTCCCTCGTACGTTCATCCTTGGTTTGAATAAAAATGCTATTCACCATCGATATCGGGGCCTATTCCCCTTATAGCCGTAAGGGCCTGTCCCTCGTACGGTCATCCTCAGTTTGAAGGCCAGTGCTCTCCACCGTCAACTTCGGGGACAATTCCCCCTCCAACTGTATACGTTGGAATAAACACCATATGGAATAATGGAGTTACAAGATACCAGGTCATCAATACAACGTTCTACATAACAGAACGATACTATAAAGCAGAAAAGGAGAGCACGACAAAGACAAAGATCAGCTCTCGACAACATCATAACGGTCCTCCTCCGGGAAACCCCCAGCTCCTCTCCATAGGACAGAGAATCTTCTGGATGGCCCTCTAGGAAGCGACCTCACAATCGTACTTTAGCAATGGCTCCAGGTCACCGTGAAGAAGGCAATGAAACCTCCAAACTCCTTCAAGCAACAATGAGGACTTTGAAGGTTTGGGGGTAATTGATATGCACTCATTCGCAGAACCAAGGGGTGCATTTAGCCAAAGCTCTGCCATGAGTGAGTCGGGATAGTTGAGACATGCCATGTCTCGTGATAAAGGGAGCGGGGTAATGGAAAAACCGCCACAACCATTGTTTGACGCCAAGCCCAGTTGAACCCAGTCACTACACCCCACTAAGGGGGTAGTCGGATGCGCAGCCTACAAAGAGGGTGTGGGTCGCACCCCACTTAGCGGGGTGCAGCCAAAGTCGCACCCCACCAAGCGAGGGTCCTGCCGAGACTGCACCCCACCAAGCGGGGTGCGGCCAAGGGTGCACCCCAAGAGGGTTGCGGCCCAAGACGCACCCCCTATGGGGTGTGGCCAAGGCCTCACTGTTGGGTTTTTCTACAACCATACATCGTATGTAGGCGCGGCGGAAATAAAGAGAAACAACCCAAAAAGATTCGGATCGGCCATGAACATTGAATCAAGAAGTAATGAAAACTACGAGGCATAAATTACCTTAGTGGAGTTGGATCGAATCCAACCTAGGTGCTCCAAGAAGAAGAATCCTGTCAGCGGCTATGCGAGAGTCCTCGCGTAGAATGATGTCTACGTCTCTACAGTGATCCACACGAGTCGGGAGAAGAACGACTGCACCTTGCACTTCCACGAACTGCTAGGTTCGCTCCAGGAAGAACAATCACGGCGACGATCGCCGGAGAGGAGGTCGGCGGAGGCTAACGGGGCGGCGGAACTCTTTCCGTCTAGGGTTCGGGCGAGAGGCGGAACTCCTTTCATCGGCTGAACCTTTCATCGGCTGAACCTTTCGTCACACATAAGAACCCTAAAAGAAGATCTATTTATACCCAAAGCATAAACAGGCTTCTAGAAGAATCGCTATCCGCAGACCAAACAGCAGAATTGGGGTTTCTGTAACAATTCGTCGGGATTCCATGGAACAGCATTCGTCGAGTTTTCACGGAACAATCCGACGAATCCGACGAATCATATCAGACGGTAACATTTGCCGAGTTAATGATCTCTGTAACAATTCATCGAGTTTCCACGGAACAATCCGACGAATCCGACGAATCATATCAGACGGCAACATTTGTCGAGTTAAAGGTCTCTGTGATAATTCGTCGAGTTTCCACGGAACGATCCGACGAATCCGACGAATCATATCCGACGAATTCCGACACCAACATTTGCTTTACCTCCCCGATTCTATATGGTGATTGGTAACCTTTACCAACACAGTCAATCTTCCAACTTCTCCACATGCTCTTATGTGTGACCCTGCAGGCTCATATCGTGTTGGCAGTGACATTACATGTTTGACCACTTCTAGATCACAATGGTAACTCCAACACTCACCCCCCATTGCCTCACCCCCTTTGGGGGTGCGGCCAGTGCCTCACCCCCTATGGGTGAGCGGCTAAGCTGACTCCCCTATACGGGGCACAGAAAATCTAACGCCCCCTCAGGGGCGCAGTCGGAGCCACGACACTCCCCCTTTTACAAGACCGGGCAAAGCTCCCCGTATTAGGGGGCGCGGTCTTCAATAAGCATGCTCTGCAAGCATGCCCCTCTGTCGGCACTCGGCCACATTTCTGACTTTCGGTTCGCGAAGCGAGCGAAGCTTCTCAACACGCTTCCATGTTCGTTGCGCACCTAGGACGCTTCTATTGCGCGCTCAGAGCGATCTGGTGTTTGTTGAGTGCTCAGAACGCTTCCGCATTCATGGCACGCTCATAACAACCTTCGTGTTCTCAACGTACGCGACAATTAACCTTTCCTAATTTTCTAGATTTTAGGTCCAATTCACTTCACTCAACACCATCAACGAAGCTGCCCGAACAGCCCAAGCTGACCGAACTGCCCGGGGGGCAAGTTGGGAATATCCAAAAAATGGTGATCTGTGTTCTCCAAATCGACCAGCGTGATTCGTCCGTGAAGTGGTTACGACGACAAAATTACTAGGCTACCCCCCCCCCCCCCCCCCGCCCAAGGCTATAAAAGGAGCCCAAGGCCTTCATTTCAAGACACCTTGCCTTCTACGCACAAGAGAACTCCTTTGAAGATTTCCTTGGAATTCTCCTTCGGCGCTTGAAGATCTCCTTCGAGCCTTCAAAGGTCTCCTTCGTGCCTTTGAAGATTTTCCTTCACTTCGGAAGATAGTCTTCTAAGCGGATTGAGAATCCTTCATGTTACGAAAGGCGACTCAAGAATCTCACTTTCGTTCCGAGAGAAATACTTAGTCTCTCGAGAGGTGGTCTATCACCTCGAGGTTTTCTTTCTCTACCATTGTAACGAGTGGCGGTTTGTTGCGCTTGAGTTCTCAGCTTTCAATTGTAAACGAACTAGAAGATTGTGGAATTTGGTCGGCACAGCTCCGACCGCGTGGTTTTTCACCTCCTGGGTTTTCCAGGATAAAAAGTGTTCTTGCCATTTAATAACACTCTCATTGACTGTTTGCGCGTTCGGCTCGTTGGTGAGCTAATGTGGTTCAATTCGACCGGTCTACTAGAGCGTCGAGCGACCCGCAATAGGTCTTTGACACCCTAATGAGAGTGTGATATCCTAGGACATCTAATGCCCAAATTATCCTCTCTATACAATATGGATAATGATTCCTAGATAATGAAATCACTTGTACATAATTTGTAAGATAAATCTAGAGAATGTTTTCCCAACATAGAGCATCATCACACTTTATTTGACAATCCAGAGCATTCACATTGTTGTTCAATTTCCTTGTTGTTTTCGAAATGCTCATTTTCAGAAACATTGAAAATGTGTGACTGCAAGGAACTACTAATTTCATTACTGTTTCAAAGGTGAGAAATGGGAGTCCTGGAGCTTGATTTTATGTTATGTTTTTTGCTATAATTTGGGGAAGCATTCCCACTACTACTTGCACTTTGACAGCTACAGTTCATCAATGAACAAGAGCAACAGTTCTGCTTATATTGTCCTGGCTTTTTTTCGTGGATTGGTGGAATTGTTAAGATCGCTCGAAGCATCTGGGTGTGGATCAAAGTGGAATCACTACTCATTTCCCCCAGGTGGGTATAAATATGCAAACCTTAGGAGTATCTACGGGTATCGGGTATCCGTGAACTCGAACTGACCCGTTAAGCCTCTGAACCCGTTAATTGTCCAACTATACATCAACAATCTTCTCATATATTTGTGATAAATAACGAGTACGTTTCGGAGTGCAGAAAGTAATGAGTAACAAAAAAGGAGATTTCGACCTAACACATTTTCATAAGAGTTAGCACATTAAAAACATCAATAGGAGTTTACAAATAGTAAAATTTAAACATACAAAGAGGTGCTACTCATGAAAATAAGTCTGAAAATACATAATGGCAATGGATAAAAACACATAACAATTCTACTCAAAGAGTAGATCATCAGCATCCATGTCAAAAACTACTTTCTCACCTCCATCTTCACCAGTGCCTGCAAGGAATTTCATAAGTTAGACTCAATGAGTTCATAAACATATGCAGTAACGTCAAAAGTAACTAGCTCTACCTAAATGAGCTTAGAACTTGTAGCATTGGTGAAGTAACACTGTCAGCATCTCTATCCAGTCTCAGTAGGACCAGCCAAGTTATGATTTTAATAAATCACACGTTATTAACTTACTCATTAATGATCACTATATACCTCATCATCAAATGATTTGGCACACCATCATTTGCAACATTATCAGGTGTGGAATAATGTGTTATGATCATTAATGTTAGATTAACCTTTTCAACAACTTTCTATTCCCAGTTGAATAATTCTCAAATCAACTTACAATGAGAAAGATGTTTGTTGTTTATTGGGTGTCTACTAAATCACCTAGAGGGGGGTGAATAGGATTTTCTATTTATATTATCCCCCTTAGGTTTTTCTTAGTTTCTGGTTAATAGATTTATGAAATAAAGAGCAAACCACAGAAAGCATACAACGATCTTTAGAGGTTCCTAAAGACCGGGTGTCTTGAGTAGTCCTCTCTCCCTCTATGCCTACCCAGCAGTGTGCTAGGCTCGGCAACACCGCCAAAAGCTTCAGGCCCCCAAGCCTTACAACACGGACCCGCAAGTCCCAACAGCCTAGACCCTCAAGCCCCTACTGCCCGCAAGCTCGACACTCAGGCCCTCAAGCCCTACAAACTGGACCCGCAAGTCCCAATAGCCTAGGCCCGCAAGCCCGGCCCGCAAGCTCGACAGATCGCACCTGCAAGTGCACTGCCCTGGCCCTCAAGCCTCACATCTCTCCAGCCCTCAAGTTAGACCTATTGGGTTTTCTTCAATCATACATCATATGTAGGCGCAGCGGAAATAAAGAGAACAACCCAAAAGAGTTTGGATCGGGCCATGAACATTGAATCAAGAACCTAATCAAAAACTAGGTATAAATTACCTTAGTGGTGTTGGATCGAATCCAACCTAGGTGCTCCAAGAAGAAGAGTCCTGTCGTCGGCTGTGCGAGAGTCCTTACGTAGAATAATGTCTACGTCTCTGCGGCAGTCCACACGAGCCGGGAGAAATATGACTGCACCTTGCACTTCCATGAACTGCTAGGTTCGCTCCAGGAAGAACAATCACAGCGACGATCGCCGGCGATGCGATCTGCGTAGGCGAGCGAAGCAGAATTTCTTCCGTCGACTAGGGTTCGGGAGGCGGAACACTTCCGTCGGGCGAACTTCCTGTTTGCGGAACCCCTTCCTTGAACCCTTAAAACAAGTTCTATTTATACCCAAGCATAAACAGACCTAAAAGAATCGCTATCCGCAGACCACAGAAAAATAGGGTTTCTGGAACAATTCGTCGGGTATCAGTATTATCCGACGAATCATATTCGACGAATCATATCCGACGAATCATATCCGACGAATCATATCCGACGAATCATATCCGACAAATCATATCCGACGAATCATCTTAGTCAACGAATCCCTCGGCAACATTTGCCGGACCCCATTCTATATGGTGATTGGTAACCTTTACCAACACAGTCAATCTTTCAACTTCCCCACATGCTCTTATGTGCGACCATGCAGGCTCATATCACATTGGCAGTGAGACTACATGTTTGACCACTTCTAGATCATAATGGTAACTCCAACAAGACCAACTCGGACCCGCAAGTCCACTGCCCTGGCCCTCAAGCCTCACAACTCTCCACCCCTCAAGCTAGACCAACTCGGACCCACAAGTCCACTGCCCTGGCCCTCAAGCCTCACAGCTCTCCAACCCTCAAGCTGGACAAATAGGCCTGCAAGCCTTACAAGAAATTACAGATATTTAAACTGTTTCTTCTGCCTGATGTTGATCGGCAACTTAGCCTGATGGAGATCGGCTTCTTGTGTTGAAGAAGATGCTTCAGATCTGAACTTTACAGCATTGCTCTTTCTTCAGACTCCTTCTTAGCCAGATGACGAACGGCTTCTTATCAGTCAATGAAGATAACTGATTCTTCAGAGAACACTTGATTATTGTTCTCTCCTTGTCCTTCTTCTTCTCCGCAGAATATATTATTCAAGAGTAGCGGCGGGATACTTTCTTGCTCTGATGTTCGAGAGTGTTCCTAGGGCACCCATCGTTCCTTTTTATAGGGCAGAGGAATCGCACAACGGTCACATGCAATGTCCTATTCTGTTAGATGCCTATCTCATTGGAGCACGCGCTGATGGCTCCATTCCTTAGGTTCACGCGCTGATATCTTTATTTCTTTTGGAGTACGCGCTAATACCTTGATTCATTAAGTGCACGCACTGATGGGACAATCAGGTGGCGGCATTAACTGCTGACATCACGTTCGAGATTGGAATTCTGCCTTGAAGATATTTTCATCATTACGACGACAAGCTGTCTCTGACATTGTCGTCGCGATCTTCCTTCTGCCTCTGATGGTGGAATCTCGACGATACAAGATATCCTGGCGATTCTGTTTATACGAGGATCTTCTTTCTCTGACAGTGTCATCGTGAGCTTCCTTCTTGCATCATGTCGTCGTAATCATGTGTTCTCTCAACGACATGAATTCCACACGACGATGTCCTATGTCTTCTCTGTGTTCGACGAACAGCATTCTGCGATCGACGAACTTGCCATCCTTCGTTCGACGGTCGCCATTCTTCGTTCGACGATCTCGCCACGTCTCAGCATTCGACGATCGGCATTCTTCGTTCGACGATCTCGCCATGTCTTAGCGGTCGACGATCGGCATTCTTCGTTCGACGATCTCGCCATGTCTCAGCGTTCGACGAATACTTTGCTTCTCAGCGGCTGCTGCTCTGCCCGTCATTATAACGACAAGCACGCTTGTCGACGATATCTCCTATGCTTCTCGACGATATAGTACTTAGTTAAATAACTAAGGTGCGTGACTTATTGCCGATTCCTGCAAGTATGAACTAAGTGGAATATCAAATACAAAGTGAAGTATTCTTGACTTGTTGACTTCTTCAAATCAGGAATCATGTGAGCAGGATTCCCAGCAATCTCCCCCTATTTGAAGAAGTCAGAATCTCAATTCAAGACTACTTTCACTTGACAGTAATTATTATAATCTTGCATAGAAGGCTTTGTATTTAAGAGTTTACTTATCTTTTGCTGAACATATGAGTACATCAATCTTGTGGCTCCCCCTAGATTCGATGCCTCTTCTTTTGTGGCTCCCCCTTCTTCTTGTCATCTTTGCTCCCCTTATCTTTGAGGTCTTCTTGAGCATCTTAGTCTTGAGCATATTGATGTCATTCTCCCCCTTTCTGACTTCTTTCCTCCACTTGAGATTTTCTTGAGTGAATGACTCCCCCTTGATGTGATAACGCCCCTTGGACTAGTGCATCTTGACATGGTGTTAGGATTTCCTTAGTCCAGAGTTGAACCTGGATCACTTATGGTCCATTAGCCTTGCGTGCTGCTGATTGGCTAAATGGACTTCCCTGCAAAACAGATTTAAAATCCCTTAGGAACCCAAGGTGACTTGGGCCCTAGGTTCTTGTTAGCCCAGTAAGGAATTCTTATACTTATCTCAGCCACTCCGGAAAGTCTCTTCTTTGTACTGGGCACACTAGTGTTGTGCCAACAGTCAATGACAAAGTGTCCTATTTTTCCACAGCACCAGCATTCAAACCTGTTGTATCTTCCCTTCTGTCTAACTGTATGAGCAGCAGTTCTTTGTGTGCAAACGACTGAATGAAGCAAAGAAGGTGAACTGTGTTGATGGTGGACATGATTTTTGTTGTTGTCGACCACAGTTATCCTCCTAGAGTCAGTTCATTTTAAGGATTTCTCCTCTTCTCTGAGCTCAACATATTTTTTCCTCCTCACACCTTTCTGGGGCTCTTTATAGATTCTAGGCATGATCTTGGATTTGAAGGAGCTTGCAACATGCTTCACTTCAGTGACAAGCTTATCCTCCACCCTTCTGGTGTTGTCATTCTTGACCTTCAGGACATTGACCTTCAGGACATTGGGCTGCATTTTGTCCTTCTTCAGAAGAACAACTTCTCTGGTGAGTGAGCGGCACAGCTTCTTGCTTTCAATCAGTGCCTTCAGAGTTTTCCCAAATTGTCTATCAAGTCCTTTTTGAGTTGACAAAACTCAGCACTCTCTAGAGTTAGCTTTTCTGCTTTCTGTGAGAGATCAAGATTTCTTGCTTGAAGAGAGGAGATTTTTGCATCTTGCTGCTTGCACAACATCTTGAGAGTCTTGACCTCTTCTAGAATATCATTGTGCGATTTGGACCAGTCATCATTGTTGGATGAGTTTGTCTCAGAATCTGAGTCTGAAGTAGAAAGAGGAGCCCTTATGCGCTTTGGACAAACCTCATCCTGCTGACTCTCTTCTTCTGACGCAGATAAGACGGTCAGTCCAAACTCATCCTGATGACTCTCTTCATGAGGTCCTTCCATAAGGATGGTTAGAGAGTTCCACATCTCTTTTGTTGTCATGCAGTGAGCCAGTCTCTGGAATATGGAGATATTAACTGCACCAGCAATAATGTCTTTGGCTTTCTTATCCAAGTTGTCTAGGATTTTCTTGGACACTGACTGAGAGAAATAAGCCCCTTCTTGAACAACTCCGAACATTCTAGGATCTATTGCCTCGATGAATATTTTTACTCTTACTTTCCATAGGGCAAAGTTCTCCCTGGAGCATTCAACTATTCTCGATTCCATAGCCTATGGTACTTAGACACCCAATGGCAGATATGTTCAAGCTGTTAAGCTTTTCTTTGAACAACCTACCTCTGATACCACTTGTTGTTTATTGGGTGTCTACTAAATCACCTAGAGGGGGGTGAATAGGATTTTCTGTTTATATTATCCCCCTTAGGTTTTTCTTAGTTTCTGGTTAATAGATTTATGAAATAAAAAGCAAACCATAGAAAGTACACAACGATAGAGGTTCCTCAAGACCGGGTGTCTTGAGTAGTCCTCTCTCCCTCTGCGCCTACCCAGCAGTGTGCTCGGCTCCGCAAACTCTGCCAAAAGCTTCAGGCCCTCAAGCCTTACAACACGGACCTACAAGTCCCAACAGCCTAGACCCTCAATCCCCTACTGCCCCCAAGCCCGCAAGCTCGACACTCAGGCCCTCAAGCCCTACAAATTGGACCCGCAAGTCCCAACAGCCTAGGCCCGCAAGCCCCTACTGCCCCCGAGCCCGCAAGCTCGACAGATCGCACCCGCAAGTGCACTGCCCTGGCCCTCAAGCCTCACAGCTCTCCAGCCCTTAAGCAAGACTAACTCGGACCCGCAAGTCCACTGCCCTGGCCCTCAAGCCTCATAGCTCTCCAGCCCTCAAGCTAGACCAACTCGGACCCGCAAGTCCACTGCCCTGACCCTCAAGCCTCACAACTCTCCAACCCTCAAGCTGGACAAATAGGCCCGCAAGCCTTACAAGAAATTACAGATATTTAAACTGTTTCTTCTGCCTGATGCTGATCGGCAACTTAGCCTGATGGAGATCGGCTTCTTGAGTTGAAGAAGATGCTTCAGATCTGAACTTTACAGCATTGCTCTTTCTTCAGACTCCTTAGCCAGATGACGAACGGCTTCTTATCAGTCAATGAAGATAACTGATTCTTCAGAGAACACTTGATTATTGTTTTCTCCTTGTCCTTCTTCTTCTCCGCAGAATATATTATTCAAGAATAGCGGCAGGATACTTTCTTGCTCTGATGTTTGAGAGTGTTCCTAGGGCACCCATCATTCCTTTTTATAGGACAGAGGAATCGCACAACGGTCACATGCAATGTCCTATTCTGTCAGATGCCCATTTCATTGGAGCACGCGCTGATGGCTCCATTCCTTAGGTGCACGCGCTGATATCTTTATTTCATTTGGAGTACGCACTAATACCTCGATTCATTAAGTGCACGCGCTGATGGGACAATCAGGCGGCGGCATTAACTGCTGACATCACGTTCGATATTTGAATTCTGTCTTGAAGATATTTGCATCATTACGACGACAAGCTGTCTCTGACTTTGTCGTCGCGATCTTCCTTCTGCCTCTGATGGTGGAATCTCGACGATACAAGATATCCTGGCGATTCTGTATATACGACGAACTTATTTCTCTGACAGTGTCGTCGTGAGCTTCCTTCTTGCATCATGTCGTCGTAATCATGTGTTCTCTCGACGACATGAGTTCCACACGACGATGTCCTGTGTCTTCTCTGCGTTCGACGAACAGCATTCTGCGATCGACGAACTTGCCATCCTTCGTTCGATGGTCGCCATTCTTCGTTCGACGATCTCGCCACGTCTCAGCATTCGACGATCGGCATTCTTCGTTCGACGATCTCGCCATGTCTCAGCGGTCGACGATCGGCATTCTTCGTTCGACGATCTCGCCATGTCTCAGCGTTCGACGAATACTTTGCTTCTCAGCGGCTGCTGCTCTGCCCATCATTACGACGACAAGCACGCTTATCGATGATATCTCCTATGCTTCTCGACGATATAGTACTTAACTAAGGTGCATGACTTATTGTCGATTCCTGCAAGTATGAACTAAGTGGAATATCAAATACAAAGTGAAGTATTCTTTAGTATCAAATCAGGAATCATGTAAGCAGGATTCCCAACAATGTTTAGTTATCAAATGTGGAATAACTGACATCTAACCATCTTGGGTTTTCATCAAGAAATTATTTGGGGTTTTCAATTTGTTATTAAATGCTTGAATATTGCGACTATAGGTTCTTACTATCAAAACATAAACATAGGAGGAAAGTTTCATATTCCTATGAACTTTAATCTCATTTCCCCCGATGTTTTGATTGTGAGAGCTCTATTTAAGCCTTTTGTCAAAGCGTCTGCAACATTATCTTTTGTTCTCACATCAATCATGGTCATAATCCCTTGACTTGTGAGTGAGGTCAACTAGACTTGTTTCATCCTTAATTGCCTTCTTTAAATATTGAACAGAGCGTTTGTAGCAATCGTGTTAGTGGCCTGATTGTCACAGTAAACTGCAATAGAACTCGGTGTCAGGCTCGTCAGTGGAATGTCCATCACCAAATCTCTTATACACTCTGCTTCTTCTCCTGCTGAATCTAGAGCGTAGAGTTTGGATTCCATAGAAGAGAGTGCAATACAAGACTACCTCTTGGACTTCCAGGCTACAGCTGCTCCTCCTAGTGTGAATATAAACCCACTAGTGGACTTGCTGTCGTTTATGTCTGAGCACCATGATGCATCAGAATATCCTTCAAGAACTGAAGGATGACCAGAGTAACATAAGCCTACTTTTGAGTGTGCTTTAAGTATCTCATCAGCCTATCTAGGGCATCCCGATGATCTTGTCCAGGATTACTAGTGAATCTGCATAACATGCCGACCATAAAGGCTATGTCAGGACTAGTACAGACTATAGCATAAATGAGACTCCCAATGAGTTTAGAATAATCTAACTGTCTAACCGTAGCTCCTTCATTGGGCTTTAACCGGTTATTATAGTCATAAGGTGTCTCTAATGTTTTACTTTCACTGTATCCCCACGTATCCAACATGGACTTTATGTAGTGGATTTGACTTAGGGAGATGTCATTTCTCCTAAAGTTCACCTGCATGCCTAATATAGTTTCAACTATACCTAGGTCTTTTATGCTAAATTCATCTATTAGGCCTGACTTGACGTCATCCACTTCGGATTGATCAGTCCCTAGAATGAGCATATCATCAACATACAAGCAAATTATAGCGACTTTATTTGATTTATGACGTATGTAAAGACATTTATCTGAGAGACTCGACATGAATCTCATGTTCTTTACAATATAGTCAAACTTCTCATGCCGTAATTTTGGTGTTTGTTTTAGTCCGTATAAATATTTAAGTAACTTACAGACCTTGGTTTCGTGACCTTCTACAATGAAACCTTCAGGTTGCTCATCTATATTTCTTTGGTCAGATCTCCGATCAAGAATGTGGTCTTAACATTCATTTGATAAACAATAAAGTTCTCAATATATGCAATCGCGAGAAGGACCCTAATAGTTTCTAAATGACACACTGGTGAGTAGACATCAAAATAATCTACTCCGCTGACTTGTGTGAAACCTTTAGCCACCAGGCGTGCTTTATATTTAGCTACGCCCATCAGGATTTAATTTCATTTTCAGAATCCACTTACACCCTACAGTTTTAGCCCCTTTTGGTTTATCAACCAACGTCCAGGTGTTATTCTGAAGTAGAGAGTTCATCTCTTCATCAATAGCTTCTTTCCAGAGTAGTGAGTCCCTTGATCTCATCGCTTCCTTATAGGTGGATAGATCTGCCTCAATGTGGTAGGTAACAAAATCACTACCGAAGGTTCTTGGAGTTCTCTCTCTTATAGAAGTTCTCCTAGACTCTAGGCCACTAATGTCTACTAGAACTGAATAGGAGGTGCTCGGTGCTGAGGTGGGGTCTTCCTCAGTAATATTGGCTTGCATACTGGGGAGTGACAGGTTCTTATCTTTTAAAAATTTATCTTCAAAGAACACCGCATCCCTAGATTCTATAATGACATTATTAGGAATGTCCAAGAATCTATCTGCAACACTATCTTCAACATAACCTAGGGAGACACATGTATTGGTTCTAGGCCTAATCTTAGACCATCTAGGGTCATGGACCCTGACATAGGCTATACAACCCTAGGTCTTAAGTCTAGTGAGGTTTGGGGGTCTCTTAAACCAAAGCTCGTAGGGTGTAACCTCTAACTTAGTATGAGAAATTTTATTCTGAATGTGGTTTGCAGTCAAGACTGCTTCTCCCCAATAAGCAGAAGGCATGCCTGCAGTAAAGAGCATAGAGTTTAATATTTCTGTTGACGTCCGATTTTTATGCTCAGCTATTCCATTAGACTAGGGTGAGTAAGGAGCAGTGTTTCTGCTATGATTCCATGTTGGGCAAGGAAACACTTGAGCTCACTGGACATATATTCTCCTCCTCTATCACTTCTGAACCTCTTGATTTTCATGTCAAGTTGGTTTTCTACCCTGGTTTTGAAAATACAAAAATTTTCAAACGCTTCATCTTTAGTTTTAAGGAGATAGATGTGGCAAAATCTAGAGCAGTCATCTATAAAGGTGATCATGTACTTCCTTCCTCCTCTGGTGACAAAACTTTTAAAGTCACGGATGTCGGAATGTATAATCTCTAGAGGTGTTGTGCTCCAAGTGACCGTACGAAAAAGTTTCCTAGTAATCTTAGTCTGAGCACACACTTCACATTTAATAGTTTTGTTTGTAGTGTCTGAAGCGCTCTTGTGAGTTCTAGCAATTTGGAATATTTTCCTATAGTTTACGTGTCCTAGTCTCTCATGTAGAGTCATAGGGCTAACTAAGTTTGTTTGAACGTGTTGAACTATCTCGTTTGCTAGACTTAGACGGTACATTCTATTTTGGACGTAGGCACATCAAAAGTAGTGTGAGTTAACTAACATTATTACTCTACCGCTATAGAAAGTAAAAGATATACCAGCATCACATAATAGACTAACAGACACTAAGTTAGCAGCTAGTGAAGGAATGAATTTAACGTTCTTTAAAGTTAAAGTCTTACCTGAGGAGAGCAACAGAGTTGCATTCCCCACCTTCAGCACATCAGCTGTATCATCATTCGCGGCGGTCACCGATTCTCTTGCAGTAGTTAGCCCTGTCAACAGATTTGCATTGTTGCAAACGTGGCATGTTTCCCCCGAGTCAAGGTACCACTCAGTACTGGCCTTCTCGTTTCCAACCATAGCGAAAAAGTTGGATGGCTCAGTAAGACTAACCATGTTTGCATGGTTGCCCTCTTGTGGTACTTTGCCCTGCAATCAGATGCACGGTGTCCCCACTTGTTATAGTTGAAACACTTGCCCTTAAACTTTTTAATAGTTTTACTAGGGCATGCAACTTGTGAACCACTTGGGGAGGGTTTGGTCTTCTTAGAGTTCGGCATGCGTCTAGAGTTTGAAATCATGTTAGCAGCAACTTTTTGCTTACTAACAACTTCTAAATCATGTCGAGTCCTATTTTCATCTTTAATACGTATAAAACGTTTGAGGTCGTTTAGACCAACCTGCATCTTCTTGCGGTACATTTCAGTTTTGAAATTGTACCAGGTGGAGGGCAACTTATAAACAATTGTGTCAGCAACAAAACTGTCTGGCAGAGAAAAGTTCTCACTATGTAAGGAATCAACTAGATTTTCAAAATCAGTTACCTGAGGGAGAATGACTTTCTCCTCGTTAAACGTGAAAGAGTGAAACTTGTCCACCAAGTGAGCTTTGGACAGGTCCTGCTTGAAATGCTCCTCCAAAGCAGTCCAGATCTCCTTAGCAGACTTCATCTTCATATAAGTCTTTGCTAGACTTGGAGACAGACAGTTCAACAGATAGTCTCTGCAGAAATCCTCATCACTGACCCATTGCTCCTCAGCATCTGTCCCTAGGAACTCAGCCTGATCTGACTGAACTGTGTAGAACGCGTTTAGACACTTCATTCCAAACTGAGTGTTTAACTTCCAGGAATTGAACTCAGAGGCCATTAACTTTTCTAGCTTGACCATCAGAACAGGGGAGTAGAAGTTGTTCCCTTTCAACATGTTGAGGTCAACAAAAATTTGTAGAGAGATCACACAGAGACTGACTGAAGACGAGGAGATGCCACAGGAGAACACAGGAAAAAAATTCGTCGAGACGGCTTGCGTCGACTGGCGTCGATAGGAATTGCATCGAGAAGAAAAAACGTCGACAAGAATTCCGTCGACAAGCTTGCTTCTTGCGTCGAGAAGACTTGCGTCGAGAAGACTTTGCGTCGACAAGAAAACGTCGACAAGATTTCTCCTCCGTCGAGAAGACTTCCGTCGAGAGAAAAAGAACGTCGACAAGCTTTCTCCTCCGTTCCTCTTCTTCCCTCGAGACAGAGAAGGGGAAGGCTTCGGGAGAACTCCTTCTTCTGCAACCTCCTTCAACAGAAGAGCGGCGGTGACTGGAAAGCAAGGAGGCAGCGACTGGAGGGCTTCGCAAGCACGAACAGCAGCGACGGCGGCAGGGCGGTTTCACGAGCACGAGCGGCGACGGCAGCAGGGATCCCGATCTCACACACGGCGGAAGAAGCGACGGGCGACGGGGGGCGCTGAGTTGAGAATGTTAAGATCGCTCGAAGCATCCGGGTGTGGATCAAAGTGGAATACACTACCCGTTGCCCCCAGGTGGGTATAAATAGGCAAACCCTAGGAATATCTACGTGTACCGGGTATCCGTGTACTCGAACCGACCCGTTAAGTCTCCGAACCCGTAATTGTCCAAATATACATCAACAGTAATAACCGTCGATTACCCAATTTTTTTAAGCCAATCTATATAATCCGAGTATTCTGAAATATAGCCATGAGATTTTTAGTTATATTGTCCTAGCTTGCTGAATGTCTCTTCAACATCTTTCTGACGTTCATTTAATTGGTTTGCACCTAATATGGATCTGCACTTAAATTTTTTGGGTTTGCACCTAACCCTGATTTGCGCATAACTAAAATAGGTATGCATATATAATTGCTCAAATATAAGTGTGTAAGCGGTGCTTTAATATGTTACTATGCATGCCTATATAAATTCCCCATCGTATGATGATAATAAGAAGAAAACGTCTGCTAATTTTTGTGTGTACATAAAATCCTCTTTCTTTTCCCATTAAAAATCAGGACCCATCCCAAAAAAAAATCAGCAAGACAAATGTCGTGACCCAACTAATTTCTTTAGTGGATTTTTGCGGTTAAATTTAGAGTGATGTTATATGCATGTCGTTTTTGGCTTTACGTAAGCAGTAAAAACCGATTAAAATGTCTTTTTTCTTATGATAATTGCAGGCCGCGCAAATTTTATTTTTCTTTCCCCGAAACACTTATCTGCTCTTCCCGCACCCGTCGTACCGACACTGTGCTCTTAGTGCAGCTCTCATTCTGGCACCTCTGGCCAGCCCCGTGCCGTATGCAGAGCCCGGATTTCCCCTAGAAGCCCGGGAGCAGGCGTCGTTGCTGCAGCGGTGACCGCCGTGGTCGGGTGCAGCCGAGGTGCTCGCAGCGACGGCCGCCACCGTGCAATTTGCCGTATATGGTCTTCCCTTTGGCCGCGGCGTCCGCCAATACTAGAATGCTCTTTAAGTTTATGAGTTTTTCTACAGTAAAACTGTGATTAAGCTGATGAATTTGTATGAAATCTAGTGTTGTCTAAGCTGAGTATGAAATCTGTGACTGATAAGGCGCTTTCTTAATTTTTCAATTCTTTTGTTTTGCCCTTTGTGGCAAATCTCTACGGTGCTAATAGTGCCAGAATGATTTTGGTTGAGAAAGGTCAATTTGATGTTTAAAATGATGTTAATTTTTACACAGGTAGGTTGCATATTTTTTTAAATCATAATGAGAGTTGATGATAGATTGATGACAGAAAGTCAATTATATTAGGTTTTATAAATATAAAATTTGACCTACATAAACAATTACTTAGCCTGCATATATTCACGATTTAACATAAAGCCGAAAACAACATGCACATAACATTGCTCTAAATTTATTCCAAGTAATTAGTCGTTCCCATAAGAATACAATCAATCCGAATCCAGAAGGGGACCCATCACAAAGTCTCGCCTAGCTAATCTCTTTCGTCAGCGGGCACGTGGTCCTCCGCCCTCATCTCAACGTCCGGCCGGCGCCTCACTTTCTCCCCACCTCTTTCACAGCAGCTTCATCTATTCTTAAGTTCTAAGTTCCTCTCCCAGTAGTCCTCCTATATTTAGAAATCGTTTCCTGCACGGAGGACTTCCGGTCTCCCTTAATAAGCCAACCCATCCACTCACGTGCTCTAATTATATGTCCGATCTCAGTGGCGTTTGAACGTTGAATCCTTCTAGTTATAATCTCCGATCTCCCTATATATACTATTTGCACATTCCCAAACTCTTCTCCATCACATCAATCTTCTCCGTCGTACATGGCCGGATTCCAAGATGAATTGGCGGCAGAGCGCCAACTGCTCTCCGAGATGGCCTCTAATGGCGGCCATGGCGAGAACTCTTTGTACTTCGACGGGTGGAAGGCGTATGACAGAGATCCATACCACCCCACGCTGAACCCGCACGGAATAATCCAAATGGGTTTGGCTGAGAATCAGGTACGTATTTATGTACGTGAGTATATATGTATATATACTTAATTTACATGCAGCGTACGTACGTAGACATTAAAAGACGATGGTGATAAAATGTTTATGTGATTGTCATGATTTAATTAACAGCTATGCCATGATCTGATGGAGGAGTGGATAAGGAATAATCCGGAGGCATCGATTTGCACAGAGGAAGGAGTTTCTTGTTTCAAGGCTGTCGCCAACTTTCAAGACTATCACGGCCTTCCCTTCTTCAGAGAGGTACCGGTCTCGTTTGGTACAGTGGTGGCGGTCATGAACGCGGTGGTAAAATTGTCATTCATGAACGCTCATCTAAGAAACTTCATCCATTTGAACAAAAAAGTGGATTAAGTTCCTTAGGTGCTTGTTCACGAATGACGGTTTACTATCGTGTTCATGACAGCCACCGTCGTGGGCTCCGTTTGGCACGGTGGTGGCGGTCGTGAACACGATGGTGATGTACTGTTATTCGTGACCGCCCGACCTCACCTAAGGAACTTCGTGCAATTTTATGTTCAAAACTAATTTTTTTGTGGTGGTCATAATCAACGTCTTGCCAAACAGATATTGTGGTGTTTTTGTCCAAACTCACCGGAGCAAAAACGCCACGCCAATATAGCCCAATTGTACAATTAGTAAACTTTGATTAATGCATGTGATAATTAAGTTTTTGCATACTGGTATTTGTTCATGCAGGCTGTGGCCAAGTTCATGGAGAAAGTGAGAGGCGGGCGGGTTAGATTTGACCCGGACCGAATCGTAATGAGTGGAGGAGCCACCGGAGCTCAAGAGACGCTTGCCTTTTGCCTCGCCGATCCCGGCGATGCTTTCCTCATCCCTGTTCCGTATTATCCGGCGTGAGTACTTCCACTTGTTACTTGTTCACAACAATGCGTGCCCAAATATATATAAGTGCATGTTCATGAACCAAATCGAATAACTTTTCAATTGAATTCAAATTTGCCATAGAATGCGGAGATTGGGATTGGACTCAGAATCAATTCGTTTGATTATTTCAATTCAGATTCGGATTCATCCCAAAATCCTGATTTAAATTTGAATTCAAATTCTGATTCGAGTTTGAATTCAAATTCGAATTCGCTTCAAATAATGAACAAAATAGACTTTATATGGTATATATTGTTATATTCATGAACTATTCACGAATTTTGTTGATAGAGATAATATTATTTGGATTCAAATTCGATTACCATTCAAATTCGAAAAATATGAATCTTAATTGAATCTTCACGAATCAATTTTCAAAAATTTCACAAATCATTTTGTTTGCAAACAATATTAGACACACACTAGCAGTCATGCACAGGACTTGCCCTTGTATGAACAAGTTCTGTGTGCTTTTTTCAATCTTTCAAATGCTTAAATCAAAGAGGTATAAAATTGAAATACTTAATGATAATAAATAGTGGTTCTGTTGATAATTAATTCTGACTCATTGAAAATTTCATTTTAAGTTATGAAAATCTGATTATTGTATAACTCAAGGACACAGACATTTTAAGCTGATAAAGGCTCCGTCTGGCACGGAGGTGTTGATCGTGAACACAGTGGTTAATTATGAACCGTCGTTCGTGAACGGTCATAACCGTTGTCATGTCAAACATACATTCTATGCTGGTAGTGTTTTCGTCCAAATTCACCGCCCAACTAAGCATTACACATCTAATTTTTTGGGTCTGTTTTGCTTTTAATTAATAAATGATATTCATGGCTGATTTTATGGTCAAATATTTTTCCCACTTTTCCAATCAATTCGTTTTTGTCTTCTGAATCATTTGTTTGTTTTGTATATCCAGTCACAGTATGCTTTTAACTTCTTCTTTTTTTAAAAAATTTTCTTTTAATCACTTTTCGGTCAATAAATTTTTTTTTCAGATTTGAAGGTGACGTGCGACTTTCATAAGCACGAGATTTTACCAAAGGTTGCATCTTCTAATGAAAAGACCGATGAGTCATCAACTAAAAAAGATAATGATCCATTCAACCATCACCTGTCAATCTATAAAGCGAAAACAAACACTCCATAAATAAAAAAATAAAAAAGCTCGATGGAGTCTCAGACTTGTAATCTACCAGATTATAACTGTTGTCTCAAATAGCCACAACACTGTTTGGATTTATCCGGTATCATTCCCGTCAACATCTTGAATATCTCCCGGTTGTATTCTCGTCATTTTTTGTTCCCCTTTAAGGGAATGAAATTTTTTGGAGATATGAAAAATTAAAAAAGATGAAATTACTGAACCCGTCGGATCAACTTAGATAAAATCTTGACCGCGAAATAAATAATATCCATTTATAATGAAATAGAAAGAATTTTTTTTCCATTACAACCGGGCTCCAGACAAAAAAAATGCTCCAAAAAGCCAAATTTGACATTGATTATTTAGTATTGCGGCTTGTCATGTTCATGAATTGGCAGTTTTTGCAGCTTTTATCATTTTATTCATTCTTAAAATCAGTGGAAATCTATTCTTATAAAATGTTTTTTTTTATAATTGTCATGCTGTCTCAAAAATATGGAGACTACAAAAATTTCTCCTCCACACGGGGCTTCTTCTCCTAATTGCTCCAAGAGTAGAAAGAAAGCAAGCTTAACCATCTTGATTTTTGTTGTTGTTGGAGACACAGAGATATCTAACGCACGAATTATACCTTCGTCATCTCAGATTCGACCGCGACTTCTGCTGGAGAACACGAGCGCGCCTCCTTCCCATCCACTGCTCCAGCTCCAACAATTTCAAGATCACGGCGTCAGCCCTCGAATCCGCCTACCAAAACGCCCAGAAGTCAAACATAAGAGTCAAAGGCATCCTCATCGTCAACCCCTCCAATCCCCTCGGCACCACCATGGACAAACACTCCCTGCAATCTCTCCTCCGCTTCGCCAACGACAAGCGCATCCACCTCGTCTGCGACGAGATATTCGGCGGCACCGTCTTCGGCTCCCCGCGCTTCACCAGCATCTCCGAAGTCCTGGAAGCCGATCCGGCAGCCGACCGCCGCCTCGTCCACGTGGTCTGCAGCCTGTCGAAAGACCTCGGCCTGCCGGGCTTCCGCGTCGGCGTGATCTACTCCTACAACGACGCCGTCGTCGCCTGCGCGCGGAAGATGTCGAGCTTCGGCATGGTGTCCTCCCAGACGCAGCATTTCGTCGGCCGCATGCTCGCCGACGAGGAGTTCACGAGCAAGTACTTGGCGGAGAACGCGAGGAGGCTCAGGGAGCGGCACGCCGTGTTCACCGGCGGGCTCCGGAGGGTCGGGATCCGCTGCTTGGAGGGGAACGGGGGTCTGTTCTGTTGGATGGACCTTCGGGGGCTTCTGAAGGAGGCGACGGCGGAAGGGGAGGCGGATCTGTGGAGGGTGATCGTCGACGAGGTGAAGCTGAACGTATCGCCGGGGTCTGCGTTCCACTGCGATGAGCCGGGGTGGTTTAGGGTTTGCTTTGCGAATATGGACGACGAGACTGCGGAGAGGGCGGTGAGGAGGATAAGGATGTTTGTCGAGAAGAAACAGAGGAAGAAGACGATGAGGTGGGTTGACGGGCTGCGGCTGAGCTTGCCGAGGAGGTTTGACCTGGAGGACATGACGTTGACTCCTAGGCTTATGTCGCCGCAATCGCCGCTCGTTCACGCCACCACTTGAGCTCGCGAAGAAGATGGGGGCAAAAGTAGAAATAAAACAGCCGATTATGATCACAAAGGGTTCTTTAGATTTATTATTATTATTATTATTATTATTTTATTATTTATTTAAGATTTAAGGCTGGCATATGCTGATGTTAGCTCATGTGTTGCTTGAGCAATTTTCCTTTTCCCCCGTGTAAATGGCTGCTGAATGGTGGGCATTTGTATTTTGATAAGTTGAGAAATATGGTAAAACTAACTATTAGTTGAACAAATTTATAAATATTATTTATTTATTTATTTATTTATTAATAGAGCAGTTCTATATTAAGTGCTTGTGACAATTATGTGTTTCTTAAAAGGTGGCCGGCCTATAATTTTATATCTTTTTATTATATAAGCAAAGGCAAAATCAAAGATAGTGTAACATTTACATACCTAAAATACCCTCTAAAAATCTCTCCTACAATCCTCACTCCAGGTTTTTTGGTAATGTTCCCATGCTCCCGCCTGCAGCTTTTGACCCGCCAGCACCCCATGCTGCTTTCCCGCCTGACAAGTCCCTCTCGCCTGGCAAATCCCCTCACGCACGGCAAATCTTCCTCGAATGTTACCCGCCGAAAGCAGGACCTACCTCTCATTTCAGGTTTTTTTCGGTAGCATATAGCTTCTGCCACCCGCCGAGCGCCTGCAAGTCTCCTCCTCCACGGAGCCCTTCTCCAAGTCTCCTTCTTGACAAAGAAGCCCTCCACCTCTTCAAAAAACCATTGTCTCGCCGTGCTGCTGTCCCGCCATGCTGCTGTGCCGCGCGTCGTGACGTCGTTCCTCCGTGTTGGAAGCGCTATGGGCACGCGAGCTCACTTCCTTTTCACACTTCACGTAGCAAGCACCCTTCGGGAACACTCCTACTTTGTGAATATTCTTCACGGCGAACACCTCCACTGCACGGTGAACACTCCACTCGCGAGCACTACCCTCTTTCTCCGGCGAGCTGACACACTCGGCGAGCTGAGTGCTGCGAGCTCCACGAAATTGCAGCGAGCTCGACGATCGCGAGACAAGCTTGCTTCTTCAATCTCGCGAGTTCGACGATCGTCGACCGGCACTTGTGCGAGCTCGACGAACTTCGAGACGGGCCGCTGCTGCACTTCTTGCGAGCTCGACGATCGGCGAGACAAACCGCTGCTGCTGTACTCCTTGCGAGCTCGACGAACTTCGACCGCCACTTGTGCGGGTTCGACGAATGTGAGACAGACTCACAACTGCTACTTCACTCTTGCGAGAGTGAACGTACCTAGCGAGAGCGGGCTGCGACCTGGCAGTGGCGAGAGAGAGGTTGGCGAGAGCACTTCTTCCTGCGGGAAGAACAAAATGTCTCTCTCTCTACAAACGCTCCTCTCTCTCTCTCTCTATGTTTTCTCTCCGAAAACAAAACAAGAAGAACTCATCCTTTCTATTCACCACCTCTATTCAACGCACTTAAAACAAATACAAGGGGGCCTCACTACAAGAAAACAGACTTTTGGCCAGGGCAAATTGCCCTGGCAAAAAGTCCAAAACTGTGGCTAAAGAGCTTTTGCCACGGTCTAGCCACGGGAAAAATTCGTGGCTAATGGTCGCGTGGAGAAAGATTTTTAGCCACGGACTGGCCGTGGCAAATAGTATTAGCCACGAAAATACTTCGATGGCTAATACCTTGACCTTTTGCCACGGTTTCAGGCCCTGGCAAAAACTTCTCCATAACATTAAAAAAACTATTTGCCACGGCATTTGGGCGTGGCAAATAATCTAACTATTAGCCACCGTTTAAAACCCTGGCTAATAGTATTTTCAAATTTTTTTTAAAAACTATTTGCCACAATTTAAAATCGTGGCAAATAATAAATTATAATTTTTTTTAAAAAACTGCATGCCCAATAAATTGTTCAAGACTCATGAAATTAAGTATTTGGTACTTACATGCATAAAGCCATTATAGTAACTAAGAAACAATGCGCATGACAATTACATTTAAAAAATATTAATTACAATCCTAATGCACAACTGTGAATATTCATCATGCAGGAGCAATAATAGAAAATAACTAATTTGCAACTGGTGTCTTAATATGCTAGCCTACACATTACAGAAATTCTATCTTTCAATGGAGTAAAGTCTTTTTCTTCCTCCTCCACTACTCCTAGCTCCAAAAGCATACCTAAATAGAGAAAATTCATATAAGAATTCACAGTATAAAATATAAAAAATCTGATTAAAATAAGGCCACAAAAAGTATCCATATATCGTTAACTTCAAAATCCTCCAACTTCAAAAAGAATATAACTTATGGACTATAATACCTAGTCCAACACTCACTTAAGAAATCTTATCTAAAACAATTACAAGAAACGGATGAAAGAGTGTGTAGCATGAAGATATATGCAAGTTTGTCATAATATTTTTGGGATAATACCGCGAGTAAAATTGAATACTCATCAGAATATGACCCTTAGTTCCTCTGCCCTATAAACTTTTTTAAGGAACAATGGACATTTGGACTATGCACTTTGCAGTATACCAACCCAGTAACGATCCTGATCAGTTTCCTCTATGAATAATCCGATCTCGGGGAAGTGGAGGATTTTGATGCCTGGTCGAAAATATGGCACCTACCTGAGGCCTCGCAGGCTAGCCACAACAGAGATATAAGGAATAGTGGAGCAGTTCAAGCAAGTTGTTGTCAATGAAATTCAAGCAGGTATAATGGATATATTCTCCGTTAGATCGCCATGTTCAAATTCAACACAAAAATTTCCTTTCTAAATCTTATCTGAACTAATTTTCAAATTCATTTCTAAGAAATCTTATCTAAAACTCATGTTCAAATTCATTTCTAAGAAATCTTATCTAAAACTCATGTCCAAATTTAACACAAAAACTTAAATTTATAGGTAAGGATCTGCCATATAAAGAGTTGTTCTTATTAGGAGCAAAAATCGTCAGACAACAAGTAAATGTATTGTTGCATAGAGACCCAGCAAATCATTTGGGATCAAAAACGGTAGTACCTATTACCTTGCACAGGAAAACAAATTTAAAATTTATTTGGTATGAATAATACCTGTGAGTTGTTCTTATTAGAACAGAGAAAAACTCTGAATTTCTGGTCTCTAATGGTGGCATGGGCTTTGAGTAGAGCCTGCATACTGTAAAAAATTGATGATGCCGGTTTTCGAACAAGGTAGCCTAGAACTAAGGCATGAAGCTTCACCAATGCTCTCAGAGCTTTCTTTGCCTATAGAGAAAATTAAATTATATTAAATTTTAATGCGTATTGTTGACATGGAAGACTTGTTTTTTGGGGATTTATGGGCATTGATGCTTCACCAATGCTTGTTGAAAATCAACAGTTTCTTTTGCAGTATTGCCCAACTGAAGAATACATTGTTGTTTTAATGGCAAAACCTTGGCACCGGAACAGATTTAAAAAATTACATAACCAGATAATAGTTTGTCTATTTCTGATCATGACTGTGTTAAGAAAGGAATTGGAAATGTCAAGATCAAACAAATAAAAGATGAATCAGATGAAGATGAGCATGCCCATCACTCTAGCAGCCCTAGAAAAGGGAGAAAGAAACATGAGAGCCAAGCAGTGCGGCAAAGGGAGATAAGAACCTTTGATGTAATATAGGATAAAAATTGTATATATTCAAGAATTGCATATGAGAAGACCTCACATATTAGCTTCACCCCACTGGATTACATAGCAGCCATTAAATAAAACCTCGATATGATAGTTCAAACAAAATCAGAGCATCCGTTTAATTGTTATAAAAATTAAAATGAAGAAATATTTTAGGGTAACAAAGTATAAAACTGAAGAATAAAAAGGATATAATAAAAATATCAAAAGATATAATAATTAAATCAAAAAACTGCAATTTTTATCATAAAAACACTAACATGTTTTATAAAACGAATTGTCAGGAATATATAGAATAGAATTTAAAATCGGTCTAAGTCGGAGTATACCTATACAGTTTTATCTATTCAATGGCATAGAACCATAAAATCAAAGATTTCAGCACCATAAGAGTCAACCTCTGAATAATGAGTATGACCTAATGCGATAAATTAAAAGTAGAAACCTGAAGTAAACTCGGGTATAGAAGGGATCATGAAGCAGACCTTAATCAATAATAGAGGCCAGGACATCGGCGGTATATGGAATCAGTGAGGCGAGGACTCTATAGAGGCTAAGGCATCCCAACGGGCGAGTGGATGAAAACATGCGGGAGTAAAAGAAAGTTCAAACCTGCGGCCTTGAGAAGAGAACTGAGGTGGGAGGAGTTTTCAATACAAAAGTAAAGATCTTATCCTGCTAAGGATAGAAGAAGATAAATACACATCACAGAGTCTTCCAAACTCATTTGAAATGGTGGGAATGGTGGATGTGATTGGCTGTCCAAAACTCTAGCAGGAGGTAAGGGGCGGCAGGGAATTTTGAGGGGAAACAAGGGGCAGTTAGCCCAAAGGAAATGGTTGTTTTAATAGAAAGTTTTGATATGAGGGCGCGACCTTCTCATGTGCCCGATGAAAAACTTCAGGAATCTAGGTTAGGAATCGCAAAATAATATGCTACAAAGAACATTGAAAAAAGAACTTTCATTCACCAAACACGCAAAAACTTGTGCATGTTGCATCAACGTAATCTAACTCATGATAACCCGTGTCACAAAGATTAACATGTACCCAACTGATAGCTGCATAACCAAAGGGTTGGAAAATGACCACAGTCAAAGAGCTCCCCTCTTTTAAGGCGAGGGTGACCAAACAATCAAAGAAGATAACATAGCTTAGTACACAATTTAACAAGGAAATTATAACGGAGGTTCTTGGTTCCTTCTAAAATCTGGAGCTATCATTCAAGCCACTAGTCAAAAAATAATAATACAATATGAAATAAAGTTTAAGCTTTCTTAAGTACACTTATTTAGGACCAAATAGAATATAAATTCATGCATTTTGAAAGACAGTAAAAGAAAATAAGTACCTCCATAGATGATCTATAATTTCTCCTTTCCCTATGTGCTGTTCAAGCAGTGCACAGTAATTTTTATCTTATTAGTAATATTGAACTACTTGTAAATGAAATTTGACCCTAATAATGATTCACAAATGAGAACCTAGATCTATCACAACCACATATCAATTTGATGATAAAACCCTAACAATGATTCACATATGAGAACATCAAATTAAAACACAAGAAAACCCAAAAAAAACTAGCTAACACATATTGACAACTTATCAATTTGATGAAAAATCCTTAAACTCTCACAAGGATTCACATAGCACAAGCTCTAACAAAAATCAACCAAACCCCTAAATAACTATAAAAAAACTAAACATTTTATAAGGACCTTACCTGGAATCGGACAAAGTAGAGGAATAGAACCCCTCCTGAGAAGAAGGTATGCAGTCATCGGAGAAGGGGATATGGACATCGACAGAAAATCTTGCTTCGAAGTTTCGGTAGAGGCCTAGAGCATGGCCAAAGGATAACATAAGCTTACATGGGAAATGAATCGAGTTTTAAGAGAGAAAATGCATGCTTAAAAGAAAGAATTCGCCGGACCTTACCTGGAATCGGCCGACGTCGGAGGTAGAGCAGTCGTGTGTCTCGTGAGATTTACTGGAGCATTTCTTCATTCCGGCTTGCCGATCTTCAAGCTTGCGGGTTAGAGATCTTGGAGCTCCACAGGGGGGTGGCGATCTTGGAGCTCTGCAGCTAGACATGGGAAAATGTTCCGTAACCTTCAGTCTAGGGCACGCTCGGAAAAAAAGCTAATGTAGGAGAGCGCAATATTAACCACGCTAAAACCGTGGCAAATACCTTTAGTTTTGCCACAATCATAGTTTGTCGTGGCTAATATTATAGTATTAGCCACTATTTTTTTCTAGCGTGGCTAAAAGTAAACAATTAGCCATGATTTTTGCATCCGTGGCTAATAAATTAGTATTGGCCACGGTTTTTGCATCTGTGGCTAATAAACTAGTATTAGCAACGGTTTTTGAACCCTGGCAAAAAAATATGTAGCTAAAAATCACTTTTTTAGTAGTGCCAATTTATAGGCAAAAACAAAACACCAACTTCTCTCTCCGCAATAAATGCGGGCTCTCTCTCTCTCTCTCTCCTCCACCTATACATATAAAATACATCAAAATAAAAACTAAGACCCATTGACTCGGTCAACAAAATCAAACCAACAAACTCCCCCTCAAACTTGACAGCACATGCCGAGTTTGCCTTTGAGCTTTGCGAACTTCTCCACCTTCAATGCCTTGGTGAAAATATCAGCGACCTGCTCTCCGGTGGGGCAATACACAACTTCCACGGTCTTCTGCTCCACCTGCTCCCTAAGGAAATGGTACCGGGTCTCGATATGCTTGCTCATTCCATGCAGCACTGAGTTCTTCGCGAGTTGGATGGCAGACATGTTATCTACTAACACTGTCGTTGTGCCATCCTGCACAGGGTGTAGCTCCCCCAAGAGGTTCCTCAGCCAGATGGCTTGGCAAGTACATGCTGCAGCTGCGATATACTCCGCCTCACAAGATGACAAGGCTATCGTTGCCTGCTTCTTTGAACTCCATGAGAACGTCGCGGTCCCCATATGGAACACATATCCGGAAGTGCTCTTCCGGTCATTCACATCACATCCATAGTCGCTATCCGAGTAGCCGACTAACTTCAACTCTCCCTCAGATGAGTACTTCAGGTCATGGTCCCTTGTCCCGTTCACATATCTTAGGATCCTCTTCGCTGCAGTGAAGTGGTCCTTCTTGGGTTCTTCCATGTACCTGCTCACTACCCCAACTGCATACATGATGTCAGGTCTGGTGAAAGTCAAGTACCTTAGACTCCCAACCAAACTCTTGAACATCGTTGGGTCCACAGCTTCTTCCTCCGAGTCCTTCCTCAACTTTGTTCCGGGATCAGCGGGAGTGGAGATAGCCTTGCTACCCTCCATCCTGAACTTCTTCAAAATCTCTTCCGCATACTTCTTTTGAGAAATGAAGATGTCATCTTCTCTCTGTTGCACCTCAACACCCAAGAAGTAGTTGAGCTCTCCCAAGTCAGTCATCTCAAACTATTTCTTCATCACCCTCTTGAACTCCTCGAACATAGCTGGGTTGTTCCCGGTGAATATCATGTCGTCGACGTACAAGCATAGGATCATGATATCACCGTTCTTCTCGACCTTCATATAGAGGGCATACTCATAAGGGCACTTCACATAGCCATGCTTCTGGAGGAAAGCATCTATCCTCCCATTCCAAGCTCTCGCTCCTTGCTTCAGGTCGTACAAGGCTTTGTCTAGCTTGCACACCTTCTTCTCCTGGCCCTTCACAACATACCCCGGAGGCTGCTCGATGTACACATCCTCCTCCAGGTAGCCATTGAGGTATGCTGCCACCGCATCCATCTGCATGATCTTCCACCCATAGTGAGCTGCCAGTGCGATGATCAACCTGATGGTGTCAATCCTCGCCACTGGGGCATAGACCTCGTCATAGTCCACTCCTTGGACTTGCCTGTAGCCCTTCACGACGAGTCTCGCCTTGTGCTTCTCCACAGCTCCTTCCTTGTTCTTCTTCACCTTGTAGACCCACTTCACCCCGAGGGGTTTGTGGCCCGCGGGTGGATCGACTAGCCTCCAAGTGTCATTCCTCTTTATGGAAGCCATCTCAGCGTCCATCGCCATCCTCCAAGATTTCTCCTTGGCAGCTTCGTCATAGGAGTGCGGCTCGCAATCTGCCAACAAACAATATAATGAAAAATTATTAAGTGTTGGTGCCGTCTCCTCGTAGATCTCCTCCATCCTTCTCATCCTAGGTTGAGGGCGATCATCCTTGCTTCCACTAGTGCTTGCTCCACTAGTACTTCCTCCACTTGAGTTGGGAATGCAAGCTCCCCCTGAATGTCCGCTAGGTGGTGATGGTGGCTCAGCCCCACCATCCTCAGCTCCTGCTTCATGACCACCTTCCTCCTCATCTTCAAAGAACATCCCCTTCTTGCTCCTTGTCTCCTCATCCCAGCTCCAGCAGCTGTCTTCTTCAAACACCAAATCCCTTGAGATTATGGCCTTCTCCGTCACCGGGTTGTATAACTTGTAAGCCTTGCTCTCCGGAGCGTAGCCCACAAAGATGCACTTCTCGCTCCTGTCATCGAGCTTCTTCCTTCTCTGGTCCGGGACGTGAGCATGAGCTGCACACCCAAAGACCCTCAAATGCTTCACACTTGGCTTCCAACCACTCCAAGCCTCGAACGGGGTCATGAACTTCACACTCTTCGTGGGGCATCTGTTCAGTAGATACATCGCACACTGCACTGCCTCTGCCCAGAACATCTTCGGCAACCCTTTGCCCTTCACCATACTCCTCGCCATGTTCATGATGGTGAGATTCTTCATTTCCGCGACTCCGTTCTGTTGTGGTGAGTATGCCATTGTCAGCTTGTGTGAGATCTCATTCTCCTTGCAAAACACATCAAACAGCCTCGAGGTGTACTCCCCACCTCGATCTGTCCTTAGCATCTTCAGTGGCTGACCACTCTCATTTTCCGTCATCGCCTTGAACTCCTTGAACTTGTCAAGGGCCTCAGATTTTTCCTTCAGAAAATACACCCAACACTTCCGACTGAAGTCATCGGTGAAGGTGATGTAGTACTTGCTTCCGCCAACTGAGGTGGTCTCAAACGGACCCGCAATGTCCGAGTGAACCAGTTCAAGTAGTCTCCTCGCTCTCCGAGACTTTCCTCCTTCAAACGTCAGCCTCTTCTGCTTCCCCTTCGTGCACGCCTCGCAGACTTTCTCCGGAGGTGAGATCATAGGTAGATCCTTGATGCGATGTTCGGCAAGTGCACCGGTCGCGCAAGTAATAAATGTTGGGAATAGGATCCCCGAGTGTCGGTCTCTTGAGGAATGCAGGTTGGGTGAACGAATCACGTTGTGTGACGATTATTACACAAGCGAAAACAAACACAGACAGTGGGGTTTTGATTTGGTTTCCTACTGTTAACAATAATAAAAGAAATGCGGGTCGAAATCACCGCTTCGCAAGGTGAGATGGGTGCAGCGGCCGCGATGCCGAGCTTCGTGAGGCGGATGGACGGTATGCAGCGAATGAAGTGATTACTAGTGTGGAGAGTGAGGGTCGCAAACACCTCTTCACAAATCGTCGTTAACTCTTGCTAACGCGAATCGAACACGATGAATGCGTGAGTGAGTGAGTGGAGGTGAGACGTATCACAAACAAATACTGAGAACAGAAAAGAAACAACCATTGCATTTAAACTAAACATCATGATATTCAAGTTTAAATGATTCAAAGAAATATAACAAAGGGGGGAGGAAGAAATCAACCAATGGACGAAGACTAGCGGCCATTCACGGCCGGAATGGTAGTTTGTCAAGCTACCTCCGGACTCAGGCGGACTGTGCTTCCGGCGTTGAGAGATTGTCACGACCTCTCCACGTGCTTCCGTCGTCTTCTACCTCAGGATGACTATTCTTTTCACCGGACAGAATTGGAGATGGCTTGCTTGAGTGCTTGCGGAGGGTGGAGAATGCTCCCGGACGATGGAGGATTGCTTAGAATGGATGGAGATGACTTCCCCTAGCGGAGGAGATGAGATGGAGGTGGCTGGAAGTGGAAAACGGCGGCGTACGGACTGTAAATCGCGCTCCCGGAACCCACGTTATCCCTAATCTGCGGATCAGGAACTTATATAGGCGCTGGAATAAACAGTACGCACGATCAGTGGCGCACGACCAGTGGTCGTGCGCACTATAGTTCTGTGATCGTGCGCCTGCCTGGCTGAAGCCTGCAAAGTAAGAAATTTATAAAATACCATGTTCGCACGACCAGTGGCGCACGACCGGTGGTCGTGCGCACTATCGTAGGCGGTCGTGCGCACTGTCCGAAACAGAACTCATCAAATTGATGTTAAGTGCGCACGAACACTGGCGCACGACCGGTGGTCGTGCGCACTATCGTAGGTGGTCGTGCGCACTGTCCGAGACAGAACTCGGAAAAAAGGGTTAAGTGCACACGATCAGCGGCGCATGACCAGTGGTCGTGCGCAATAGAACCAGTGATCGTGCGCAGTGTTCCTGTACAGAATTGTACCAGGAACACCTGCACGACTCATGTTTCTACAGAAATGCTAATCGGGCCACTGAAAGTGGCACTCAACAAAACGAGAAGGCTATCAAAAAAGAATAAGCATAAAAACACACCAAATTAGGCCAAGAAGTGCACCTAGCATAGAAAGACAAATATGAGCTGAAACAAGGCTAAAGTGCAGTGAAATGACTAGAAAACCGGCCTAGATGAGTCCAAATATGTGTATATGATCAGGACTCATCACACCCCCATACTTACCTGTTTGCACGTCCCGAGCAAACAAAATCTAAGCAGACGGAGAAAAACAACTAGCTAACAGAGAAATTGCGACATAGAGTACCATGCGAAGTCGCGTGCTCGCACGCATAAAAATATAACAGAGGAAATTTCTAAGTATGCATAACAGTTTGTACTTTTCTAAAATGCGTATCAAAAATTTATTACTACTCAAAAATAGAATCACGGTGAATCATCCGGTCACGCGTAGGGAGAAAATAAACTAATCGCAAAGGTGAGCATTGCCAAAGATCGGGGCTCAGGACAACCACCAAAGGAATCCACCAATGTCGGTGACCATAGGCTTGCCTGTTCGCACTCTCTCCACGGCATTGGTTTGGCTCACTCACGAATCAGTAGGACTTTAGGTGAAGATGGGGCTTGGGTTTCAGTGAGGTAAACAAGGATCAACATGGAGGCTACGCACCAAACCCAAATGAGCTAGCATAAATAAAAAATAATCTATCCGCTAACCCAAATATATGCGAGTACACCACACCCCCAGACTTAACTTTTTAACAATGGGTGTGTGCACTGCCCACTCCCAAATACAAATCAAAAATTATTTTCAATTAAACGTTTTCTTTCTTTATCCATTTTTTTCAATTTTCTTTTTCTCTTTTCATTTTTTTTTCACAACATAATCAGCAGATTAAACATTGAAGCACATCCACATTTTCACAAAAATATTCACCACATCAACACCCTGAATGAATATATAAAATACTAAAGCTCGACTTGGGTGCGCGACTAGGATCGACTAAGAGGCTTTGGTGAAATAATGGTGGAGCTGAATCAAAAGAAGGGGTAGGCACAACGGGGCTAACGAGGATAAGACATTAGGATTGGTACAAAGCTCAACCGGGCCAAAATGAGGGCCTACATCACGTTCGTGCACTGAACTAACCTATACCCATGCTTCGAGAATAGCTTGGGGCAAGTTCTTAGCCAACGAAAAAGACTATCCGTCCTCCCGACTCGAGCAATGCAAACCTAATGCCTGGCTACACACATCCCTAAGCTACCGTTTGATTCACACCGAATTCACCATTTTTGAGTATAATAAACACTATTGACGCAAATAGAAAAATATAAAACTATAAGCATACAGAAAAATTAAATCTACACAAATTTCTACATGAAACGAGAGCACTCGACTAGGACACTGCAGGAGTCAACATTTTACTTCGTTTCACAATCCTAAGCCAGCATGATGATTTGCCCGAATCTTGCTCAAGAAATGAGTTTAACTCGCGGCACACACACAGCTAAGCACGCGCTCAAGTGGTTGCAAGTGGTGTGTGATACAATGATCTAAATGAAATAAATCAATAAAACCTTCTAGTATGCATATGCAGTGTGCACGTGCATTGGGTAACAAATACTAGCTCTCCCCCAGACTTAACCTAAGAAGTACATCACATGATATTGAAATGAAAATCAGAAAGAGACAGGGAGAGAGGTTACCCCATGCTCAGCTAGTGAGCATACCAGAAGACGCGTGACTGACCGAGGCCGCGCCACCACCATACGAAGAATCACAACCACCACCTTATAAGATGTGCAATGAATACCTACAAGGTGGGTGAGCTCCGCAAAACAAAAGCAAAAATGTATAAAAACTGAATTGAAACATGTTAGAAAAACAGAAATCAGCAAATCTGGGTTGTCTCCCAGCAGCGCTTTTATTTTATGTCCTTAAGCTGGACCAAATACCTGTATTATAATTGTTTAAAGAGTGCAGAGATTTAAATAAAAAGTGCATGAAAAAGAGAGTTTCACAAAATAAGAGATAAACAGGAAATCAGCTGTAGGTGCTTTTATGGTGCCCGTCTCCCAAAGCTTGAAGGCGGGAGGTGAAGGCTTTAGGGCCAACACTGGTGTCACCCAGTGTTCCCCTAACCTCCGCCCTCTTGCCACGGAGAGCGGCAGAGCGCGCATCGCGCAGACGCTTCTCTTGTTTAAGTTTAGCGACAGTCGGAGACTGCCAACGTTGAATGTTTTCAGATTCTCTCAACTTAGTAGTGGGTGACGTCACTTCCGTCGCCGCAGTGACGACCGGATCAGCCCAAGAGATGGAACGCTTAACTAGTTTATTACATGATTCAATGCAAGAGAATAATGGGATGTCATCCCGAATCAGGTTCAGCTCAATATGTTCAGGACTGCCGTCCTCCTCCCTCTTGGAATTATAGTTTCTCCGAGCATCTACTTTTTCCTCTCCGCTTGACTGGTACTCTTCCTTTTCTCCTTCAGATGATCCATCATCTTTCTTATCCCCTGCGCAACTCAGTGATTCATCAAAAATAAAAGGAGGGGGCAAATGGATGTTTCAGTTATAGTCTTGGGGCAAGTGGGCAAAGGCACCTTATTCGGTAGGAGGACACAACCCACAGAAAAATCAAGGGTGGCACCGCTCTCTTTCAAGAACGGTACACCCAAGATAGGGATGGAGTGATTATCCCGGGGTCCTAACACTTGAAAATCAGCAACCACCATTGTCCCCTCAACTATAACCTCTACATTTTTAACTTCCCCTTCCGATTGTATGATGGCGCCATTTGCGAGCACAAGAGATTTCCGGTCCTCCGTGTTAATTTCAAGTTGCAATTTATCAACGTCTTGCAAAGCAATGACGTTGCGGGAGGAGCCGGAATCACACAAAACCTTAGTTTCAATTTTATTAATGGAACAGGAGATTACTAACTCACGCGGCTGACCCACTTCCGCATCGCCAAGACTCTTCCCTTGGTCTATTGGATTTTTTTCGGTGTTACTAGGGAGAGTTCCATGCGACCGCTCGGTGAGCACTTGGGCCAATTGGCCCAGCTGTGTTTCCAAGTTCCGCATGAATGCGGTTTGGTTAACCATATTTGAGTTAGCCGCTTGCATAAATTTTTCCATCATCTCCTCCAAGTTACTCTTTTTGGGAGCTGGGGGGCCTTGGTTATATTCCGGGTGAGGTGGCCTTGTTTGGCTCCCGGAGGCGTAGGCATCGTTTTGATGCTGCCCCGGTGCCCATCGTTGACCAGATGCGTTGGGGTTCCATGAGAAGTTTGGATGACTTCTCACTCCAGGATGATACGTGTTATTAAACGGCACCCCCTTAGGTTGATTACCAACAAAATTAACAGATTCATTTAAAGAAAAGTGCGAGAAGTCACCTGATAAATCATTGCCCGAACATTTATACGCGTGGTGTCCGCCGCCTCCACATCCTTCACACGTAATGACAGCAGCCGGTGCGGATGTAGGCGGGAGTGAATCGACCACGAAGAGACCACGGGCGCTTCTTGGTGCATTCCTCCCGGCAGTCCAAAATGTATTGTGGGAGGCGGTGTCTCGCAGAATTCGAAGAGCCTCCTCTGGAGTATGGTTCTTTAGAGTACCACCCGCAGCAGCATCGATCATCGCCCGGTAGTTGGGCTCGATCGCGAAGTAGAATGTCTCTACCACGTTCCAAGTTTGGAGCTCGTGGTTCGGGCAGCGGCGGAGAAGATCATTAAGGCGCTCCCATGCCTCGGCAAGGGTCTCTTGGTCAGCTTGGCGAAAGGTGGCGATCTCCCGCCGCAGGCTCACAATTTTATCAACGGGGTGGAATTTGGCCAGGAACTTGGATGCGAGAACATCCCAAGTCGCAGCGGTCCCAGGAGGAATGGAATGGAGCCACACCTTGGCCTTGTCGCGAAGTGAGAAGGGGAACAGTCGCAGCTTGACTGTATCGTCAGGAATCCCAGCGTAGCGGAAAGTTCCGCAGATATCAGAAAACTCTGCCAGGTGCAGGTGTGGATCTTCACTGGCCATCCCGGAAAACTGAGCATTGTTTCGGATGATGTTCAACATCGCAGGTTTGATCTCAAACTGGTTGTTCATAATGTTGGGACCAAACCCAGGATACACACTCCCAGCTGTCGGAGTGGTATAATCTCTCATCGTTCGGGGCCGAGGTCTGACTACCTCTTGCTCATCTCCAGGATGGTGCTGCTCCACGTTGGGTACTCTTGGTTCAGCATCATCTGGGTTTATGTTGTCACCCATTACCGCTTGTACGGCTGCTGCGCGCCTTCGTGCGCGAGCGGTCCGTTCGATCTCGGGATCAAAGGGTACAAGTTCCCCCGCGGCTTGTCTCTGCATGCACAATCTCAACCAAAAGAAAACAAAACAAAGAAAGTCAAAAACAGCTGCTCTTGTAACAGAAGTTCACAACTTAAGACGTTACACGTCTGAACATTCCCCGGCAACGGCGCCAAAAACTTGATGCGATGTTCGGCAAGTGCACCGGTCGCGCAAGTAATAAATGTTGGGAATAGGATCCCCGAGTGTCGGTCTCTTGAGGAATGCAGGTTGGGTGAACGAATCACGTTGTGTGACGATTATTACACAAGCGAAAACAAACACAGACAGTGGGGTTTTGATTTGGTTTCCTACTGTTAACAACAATAAAAGAAATGGGGGTCGAAATCACCGCTTCGCAAGGTGAGATGGGCGCAGCGGCCGCGATGCCGAGCTTCGTGAGGCGGATGGACGGTATGCAGCGAATGAAGTGATTACTAGTGTGGAGAGTGAGGGTCGCAAACACCTCTTCACAAATCGTCGTTAACTCTTGCTAACGCGAATCGAACACGATGAGTGCGTGAGTGAGTGAGTGGAGGTGAGACGTATCACAAACAAATACTGAAGAACAGAAAAGAAACAACCATTGCATTTAAACTAAACATCATGATATTCAAGTTTAAATGATTCAAAGAAATATAACAAAGGGGGGAGGAAGAAATCAAACAATGGACGAAGACTAGCGGCCGTTCACGACCGGAATGGTAGTTTGTCAAGCTACCTCCGGACTCGGGCGGACTGTGCTTCCGATGTTGAGAGACTGTCACGACCTCTCCACGTGCTTCCGTCGTCTTCTACCTCAGGATGACTATTCTTTTCACCGGACAGAACTGGAGATGGCTTGCTTGAGTGCTTGCGGAGGGTGGAGAATGCTCCCGGACGATGGAGGATTGCTTAGAATGGCTGGAGATGACTTCCCCTTGCGGAGGAGATGAGATGGAGGTGGCTGGAAGTGGAAAACGGCGGCGTACGGACTGTAAATCGCGCTCCCGGAACCCCCGTTATCCCTAATCTGCGGATCAGGAACTTATATAGGCGCTGGAATAAACAGTGCGCACGATCAGTGGCGCACAACCAGTGGTCGTGCGCACTATAGTTCTGTGGTCGTGTGCTTGCCTGGGTGAAGCCTGCAAAGTAAGAAATTTATAAAATACCATGTTCGCACGACCAGTGGCGCACGACCGGTGGTCGTGCGCACTATCGTAGGCGGTCGTGCGCACTGTCCCAAACAGAACTCATCAAATTGATGTTAAGTGCGCACGAATACTGGCGCACGACCGGTGGTCGTGCGCACTATCGTAGGTGGTCGTGCGCACTGTCTGAGACAGAACTCAGAAAAAAGGGTTAAGTGCACACGATCAGCGGCGCACGACCAGTGGTCGTGCGCAATAGAACTAGTGATCGTGCGCAGTGTTCCTGTACAAAATTGTACCAGGAACACCTGCACGACTCTTGTTTCTACAGAAATGCTAATCAGGCCACTGAAAGTGGCACTCAACAAAACGATAAGGCTATCAAAAAAGAATAAGCATAAAAACACACCAAATTAGGCCAAGAAGTGCACCTAGCATAGAAAGACAAATATGAGCTGAAACAAGGCTAAAGTACAGTGAAATGACTAGGAAACCGGCCTAGATGAGTCCAAATATGTGTATATGATCAGGACTCATCAATCCTGCACCATCCTGGAGTGGGATAGCAGCTTCAAGCACGTGAAGCCTAAGTGACCCATTTTATGGTGCCACAGCCATGCTTCCTCTTCTTCCTCCGTCCTCACGAGACACGCCGTCTCCTGAGTATCCATCTTCAGTGTAGAGAGACGGTTCGTCGTCATCTTCACCTTCACCACTTCTTTCCATTGATTGTTCTTCATTGCCAAAGACTCATCCTTCAACTGGACGCAGTAGCCTCTCTCCACCAACTGCCCAAGGCTTAAGATGTTAGTATTCAAGCCTGGCATATAGTACACATCATTCGGATGCACCTTCTCTCTATTCAGCTTCACAACCATCAAGCCTTTACCTTCTAGCGAGATCTTCGAAGCATCCCCGATGTAACACCCCAAAGATTGTGGTTCAGCGAGGTAGGCGAAATGGTAGTGTTGCGCTCGGGATAGGCTCAAGATTCCAGATCAGGTCAATGCGCACGACCATTGTCCTCTTAGCGCACGACCAGTGACCGTGCGCCAGCGATCGTGCGTAACCTGCAAAGAATCAGAGTTCTGTCTCAGACAGTGCGCACGACCATTCCCCTCTTCGCGCACGACCAGTGATCGTGCGCCAGCGATCGTGCGCCCTGTTTATTCTGTTCCGCGATTTTGAGCGGAGAAGAAGATCGGACCGTCCAAATCTTTTGGAAATTGATCCAACGGCTAGGTTTAGTTGCTGGAGGTTATTAAGGCTTATGAGAGGGGTTTAATCCTCCTTATTTCATATCCATTCTCTCTCCAAACCTAGAGGAAGAAGAAGGAGGCAAGGAAGAAGAAGGAGAGATTCCGCCATTGACGGAGCTCCGGAGCTCCGTTTCGCGAGCCGATTCCAGATCTGGAGAGTGCAGCCCGGTGCGGTCGTTTCCCTCCGTCTAGAATCTCGAATCCATGGCAAAAAAGAACGCTCCTAGGGTAACGATTTCTTCTCCCGTTGTTTGGACTTGACTTTTGTCCTCTCCTTCGTTTCTCTATGCTTGCATGAGGGATCCCTTTCACCAAATGGGTGAAGTGTAGGATTCCCTCAAGTTCTCCGGAACTCCGGGTCGATTGTGTCCGTCCCCGGCATATTGCATGTAGAAAATCCGGTAGTCGTGCGGATTTAGGCATTTTGTGTGAAGCCTATTCGTGGCCGTGAGCCCTTATCGGTGATGCTTGGATTGCGACATTGCATTTAGGTTAAGCCTAGAATGCGTGCCGGAGAATGACTCCGTGAAATCATCTATAGTAGTGCGGGATTTAAGTGTAGGCGTCTTGTGAAGATCCTAACGAAAGCCCCATACTTTGAGATTGGTTGAAGGCAAACCTTCACCGCGAAATTGATGCGGAGCGTATTATACCTCCCCTTTTTGAGTATTTGTGAAGCCTAGATCCTTGTGAAGGGATTAGGTGCGTAGCTTATATTTGTGTAGCACTTGAAGGTGCTAAACCCTTACGGGCCGAGGCAAAGCCGTACCCGCGTCGTGCGACAGATCGCGACGATTAGAGCACGGGCAAAGCTAAACCGAACCCGTTTCCATGCAGATCGATAAGAGGTCCCTACCTCATGTAGTCGTGTGATCATGGGAGAGGTCATGGAAGGTGGTTTACCTAGACCGACCAAAAGCTCTTTTCCCACATAAGGCGATGGCCCTTACGGTGGAGTGTTTGTGGAATTGATGTTGTTAGCCTCATGCGATTGTTTAGGCGGTTGCGGGGAACCTTCGGGGGAACCCAACCAACATCATGTGCATACCTAGGTTCCCTCCTTTTTGATGCTCAACCTAGAAGATTGAATGTGCTTGAAACCTCACCTTGTGTAGTTGCACTTTCTTTATATTAGTACCTGTGCTAGTATGGCTTGCTTGCAGGGTAGAATCTCCGCCACCCCGGGAAAGGGGTGGGGTCGTTATAATTTGGTCAGGTGTGCTGACCGTTACCTTGTTTGCCACCGCTTGGTGGAATGTTCTTATGCAGGTGCAGGTGAGCCTAGCGGGAAATAGCGGGTGGTGGCCCCTTTTGCTGAGTTGGCCCTTGAAGGCCAGCCTCTTTTTTTTAGCTTTCTCATGTATTGCCGGCCTGCGTGCCGATGTATGTTTTGGAGTTTTTGGTACCTTTGCTAAATGTAAGGCCTTAAGGCCATAACTCTCTTTCTTGGTTTCATTCCTATGATAGTGGACAATTCTATTGGAAATGTTAAATCTTTATGCTTCCGCTAATGTTTAGTATACTCTGTTGTAGTTTCTTTCTGTTTATCACCTTTTAACTCCTAGCTAGTGTGGTTAGTATGGCGTGGGGTCCCGGCCGGACCTACTGTTATATTATTCGTACTGGCAGGGTGTTACAATTTGGTATCGGACTTAAGGCGTCGATCCGTAGTTTAGCGAATTCGGGACGAATTCCTTTTAAGGGGTGGTGTGCACGGGATGTGCATTCACCTAAAACGACAAAAACTAATAAGAATGTCCACTTAAGAATGGGAAAACATACTTGTTTGCAGAACCTGAGCGTTCCATGATTGTTGTTTGCTATGTTTTCAGTCACTAAATTGTGTCTTACACGATTATAGGCGACTAGAAGTGGTGCGGGGCCGTCTCAACCCCGTAACACCGCTGAAAGTAGTGGGTCGGCTGAAGTGCCAGCGACCACTCCTCCTGCTGAGATGATCAGGTTAATCGCAGAAGCTGTCTTCGCGATGATCAATGCTCAACCGCAAAGGCTTGCACAGCCTGCTACGCCTAATACAGATGCGGCCCCGGTGATCGAACCTGCAGTGGAACCTGCGGCGGTGCAAAGGGTGGAGCGTCCGGTAGAGCGTGTAGTTGTTGCGTGAGCACGTGATCAACAGCTGCAACACTTTCTAAGCTTCCATCCTCCAACTTTCTCGGGGACCGGATCCCCAACGGAGGCGGAGGACTGGCTGTCAACGGTTAGGAAAATTCTAAGGGCGACAGCAACAGAAGAAGTTATGATGGTCACTTTAGCCACCTTCCTCCTTAACGGAGAGGCAGAGCGTTGGTGGGCCGAACAGGAAGTGCACAAGTTCGGAGGCAGGGATATTACCGAGATCACGATAGCGGAGTTCTCAAAGTCTTTTCTTCAAAGGTATATTCCTTCTGCCCAACGCATTGCGTTGCAGAACCAGTTTCTGAAGTTAACTCAAGGCGACAGCTCAGTGGATGAGTACTTGCACGAGTTCACTAAACTGGGTCGTTATGTGGGGCCTATGATGGAAGACGAAGAGACAAAGACGAACAAGTTCTATGAAGGTCTTCGGGACGAGTTGAGGCTGCTCCTTGCAGGCCCAATGACATTAGGTTTCCAGGTGATGGTCCAAACTGCCAGATCCCTAGAGTTGGACATGAAGAGGGTACAAGCAAAAGCCGTGGCAAAGAAACCTGAGTTTCATGTGCCGGTCTCTCAGTCTAAGTCAGAATTCAGGAAGAACAAAAGGAAGTTCAAACCGGCGGAGCAAACCCGCTCAAATGTTTCGGGAGCAACGACAGTGCGGAGCCCTATCACGTGTTTCACCTGCGAGAAGGTGGGACACAAGGCCGCAGTGTGTCGAAGTGGTCCCCCGAAGACAGAGAATCGAGCTTTGGACTATGCTCGAGCTGCGGAAAAGGGTAAAGCTGCGGAGTCTTCGGCTTCCCAGCACATTACTCTGACTCAGCCGAGAGTCTACTCGCTTGGCCAGCAAGAAGCCATACGACAAGCTGATGTTGTCACAGGTATGAATTAAAAATTAGCTTTTACATAGCTATTTGTGATTATACCGTTGTGCAACTGTATGTTTCTTTTTTGTGTGCAATTAGGCTTTGTCCTAATTCTCAACTATCCGGCGAGAGCTCTATTTGATACGGGTGCATCGCACTCTTTTCTGTCTGAGGACTTCGTGGTGCGAATCGGAGTGCCATCTACCTTCGTAGAGGATAGATTAGAAGTAGTGCTACCCAATGGATCTCGCATGTATGCGGATAGGAAGAGCCGTGTGAAGGTGCGGATCGGAAATCAAGATTTCGATTTGGAAGCATCGTTGTTGCCGTTAGCTGAATTCGATGTGATCTTCGGCATGGACTGGCTCTCGGAGCAGCGTGCATGCATAGATTGCAATTCTAAGGAGATCACTCTGGGAAGGAACGCCGATGGAGAAACCACGTTTGCCGGTATGCGAGGAGCGAGCAAGACACTGATGTCTGCTCTCCAAGTGGTTAAGGCGGTGAGAAAAGGCGTCGAGTTGTTCTTCACCTTGTTGGAGGCTTCGGAGCCAAAGCCCAGGTTATGTGATGTCCCAGTTGTAGCAGAGTACGCCGACGTGTTTCCTAACGAACTCCCTGGGGCTCCGCCTCAGCGAGAGATCGATTTCTGTATCGAGTTGGTGCCAGGTGCCAAACCTGTGGCCCGCTCACCGTACCGGATAGCGCCAAAGGAATTGGCGGAACTGAAGGTTCAATTGCAAGAGCTGCTAGAGCAAGGCTACGTACGTCCAAGTTCTTCGCCTTGGAGTGCACCGGTCCTCTTTGTGAAAAAGAAGGACGGGAGCTTGCGTCTATGTATCGATTATCGAGAGCTAAACAAGTTGACCGAGAAGAACCGATATTCGATTCCAAGAATCGATGATCTCTTCGACCAGCTGGTTGGGCCGACGGTATACTCCAAACTGGACCTAAGGTCCGGCTATTACCAACTGCGGATTAGGGAATGTGATATTCCAAAGACAGCTTTCAGTACCCGCTTTGGGCACTATGAGTTCACGGTGATGCCGTTCGGTCTGTCTAATGCGCCGTCGGTATTCATGGACTTAATGAATAGGACGTTCCGTGAGTATTTGGATCAATTCGTGATCGTCTTTATCGACGACATTTTGGTATACTCTCAATCGGAAGAGGAGCATGTAGGACATCTGCACGCAGTTCTGGGCACCTTGAGGAAGAGTCAGCTATATGCCAAGTTCTCCAAGTGTGAGTTTTGGCTACCGTTAGTAGCATTCCTTGGTCACGTCGTTAGTGGAGATGGAATTGCGGTTGATCCGTCGAAGATAGAAGCGATCCGAGCCTGGCCTTGGTTGAAAAACGTAGCGGAAGTCCGAAGTTTCTTAGGACTTGCCGGCTATTATAGGCGCTTTGTGGAAAACTTCTCGAGGATTGCACTTCCTCTCACTAAATTGACTAGAAAAGATCATAAGTTCGTTTGGTCGCCCGAGTGCGCACGAGCTTTTGAAGAACTGAAGAGCCGTCTGACCACGGCGCCCATTCTATGCTCGCCATGTGGTACGGAAGGCTACGAAATTTACAGCGACGCCTCAGGGAGTGGTTTGGGTTGTGTCCTAGTGCAGTTCGGTAAGGTAATTGCCTACGGCTCCCGTCAGTTGAAGGTTCACGAGAGGAATTACCCGGTCCATGATTTGGAGCTAGCGGCCGTGGTATTTGCTCTTAAGCTTTGGAGGCATTATTTGTATGGCGTGAAGATCGACATCTTTACCGACCACAAGAGCCTCAAGTACTTGCTAGATCAAAGGGAGTTGAATATGCGACAGAGGAGGTGGTTGGAGTTCCTTGGGGACTACACCTTCGACATCAAATATACTCCTGGAAAGGGAAATGTAGTTGCGGACGCGTTGAGTCGTCGGGCTCCCGCTCAAGCAAATTGGATTTTGATGCACGATGAGCGTCTAATCCGTGAGCTGGAAGAAATGGAGATCATTTGCGTTGATCGAAGAGCGTCTACTTCAGCATGCTTGAACTGGACGGAGGTTCAATACCACCTTGCCGACCGAGTTCGACAGGCATTGGAGCTGGATGAGAGCATGAAACGCTTCAAAGCGGAAACCGTTGACGGGTTGAACGCTGATTTCTCTTTCGAAGATGCCCTTATGTGGAAGAATGGCAGATTGTGCGTCCCAAACGTTGGTACTCTACGGGAGGAATTGATGTACGAGGCTCATCATACCAAGTACTCTATCCACCCGGGGAGCACGAAAATGTGCATGGACATGAAGAAACTTTTCTGGTGGCCGGGTATGAAGAAGGAGATTGCCCTCTACGTGGCCAAGTGCAACACTTGCGCGTTGGTGAAGGTGGAATGTCAACGTCCCGGTGGATTTTTGAAGCCCTTGCCGATTCCGGAATGGAAGTTTGACGATATTTCGATGGATTTCGTGCACGGATTGTCGAGATCGCAGCATGGAAACGACGCCATCTGGGTGATCGTGGACAGACTGACAAAAGTATCGCATTTTATTCCGAATCGGAAGGATGATTCTGTAGAAAAGCTAGCGAAGCTCTATGTCGATAGTATTGTGCGGCTGCACGGTGTCCCTCGTAGCATCGTCAGCGATCGTGACGGGCGTTTCACATCGAAAGATTGGAGGCTTATCCATGAACTGTTGGGCACTAAATTGAAATTCAGCACGACCTTCCACCCGCAAACGGACGGACAGACCGAGAGGACCAACAGGACTATGGAGGATATGCTCCGAATGTGCGCTCTAGATTTTGGAAAGAAGTGGGAAGATCATCTCTATATGATCGAATTCGCCTACAATAATAGCTACCAAGCCAGTATAAAGATGGCTCCTTTCGAGGCTCTCTATGGTAAGAAGTGTCGTACGCCGTTGTCTTGGGCAGAAATGGGCGATACTAAGCTATTAAAGCGAAAGGATGTTGAGGAAGCAACTTCAACGATCCGAACTATTCGGGAAAGGCTATTGATATCCCAGGACAGGCAAGCAAAGTATTACAACGCCAAGCATAGGAACCTAGAGTTCGCCGTCGGTGACCAGGTTTACTTGAAGATCAAACCGTTCAAAGGGGTATCAAGGATCCGACGCTTGAAAAAGCTCAGTCCAAGGTACTTAGGACCGTTTGAGATTGTGGAACGTGTTGGTGATGCGGCTTATCGGCTTGCACTATCTGCAGAGCTGAGCGGTCTGCACGACGTGTTTCACATTTCAGTTCTGAGGAAGGCAGTGCAAGAGCCTACTCATATCGTTGCGGTCGGCAAAGTGTCGGTGGATAGTGGGTTGTCGACGAAAGTCAAACCCTTACGCATCGAGGATACCGAGGTAAAGCAGTTGCGGAACAAGTCCATTCGGATGGTAAAGGTCCGGTGGGATAATTGCGGCCGAGAGGAGCTAACTTGGGAGAGAGAGCAAGCGATGCTTGCGGAGTACCCCGAGATTTTTCCCTCAGGTAAATTTTCTTTAAAAACTGTAATCTCCTGCTATTACTGTTTTCGAAATTTTGGGACGAAATTCTTTTAAGGGGGGTGGAGTTGTAACACCCCAAAGATTGTGGTTCAGCGAGGTAGGCGAAATGGTAGTGTTGCGCTCGGGATAGGCTCAAGATTCCAGATCAGGTCAATGCGCACGACCATTGTCCTCTTAGCGCACGACCAGTGACCGTGCGCCAGCGATCGTGCGTAACCTGCAAAGAATCAGAGTTCTGTCTCGGACAGTGCGCACGACCATTCCCCTCTTCGCACACGACCAGTGATCGTGCGCCAGCGATCGTGCGCCCTGTTTATTCTGTTCCGCGATTTTGAGCGGAGAAGAAGATCGGACCGTCCAAATCTTTTTGAAATTGATCCAACGGCTAGGTTTAGTTGCTGGGGGTTATTAGGGCTTATGAGAGGGGTTTAATCCTCCTTATTTCATATCCATTCTCTCTCCAAACCTAGAGGAAGAAGAAGGAGGCAAGGAAGAAGAAGGAGAGATTCCGCCATTGACGGAGCTCCGGAGCTCCGTTTCGCGAGCCGATTCCAGATCTGGAGAGTGCAGCCCGGTGCGGTCGTTTCCCTCCGTCTAGAATCTCGAATCCATGGCGAAAAAGAACGCTCCTAGGGTAACGATTTCTTCTCCCGTTGTTTGGACTTGACTTTTGTCCTCTCCTTCGTTTCTCTATGCTTGCATGAGGGATCCCTTTCACCAAATGGGTGAAGTGTAGGATTCCCTCAAGTTCTCCGGAACTCCGGGTCGATTGTGTCCGTCCCCGGCATATTGCATGTAGAAAATCCGGTAGTCGTGCGGATTTAGGCATTTTGTGTGAAGCCTATTCGTGGTCGTGAGCCCGAATCGGTGATGCTTGGATTGCGACGTTGCATTTAGGTTAAGCCTAGAATGCGTGCCGGAGAATGACTCCGTGAAATCATCTATAGTAGTGCGGGATTTAAGTGTAGGCGTCTTGTGAAGATCCTAACGAAAGCCCCATACTTTGAGATTGGTTGAAGGCAAACCTTCACCGCGAAATTGATGCGGAGCGTATTATACCTCCCCTTTTTGAGTATTTGTGAAGCCTAGATCCTTGTGAAGGGATTAGGTGCGTAGCTTATATTTGTGTAGCACTTGAAGGTGCTAAACCCTTACGGGCCGAGGCGAAGCCGTACCCGCGTCGTGCGACAGATCGCGACGATTAGAGCACGGGCAAAGCTAAACCGAACCCGTTTCCATGCAGATCGGTAAGAGGTCCCTACCTCATGTAGCCGTGTGATCATGGGAGAGGTCGTGGAAGGTGGTTTACCTAGACCGACCAAAAGCTCTTTTCCCACATAAGGCGATGGCCCTTACGGTGGAGTGTTTGTGGAATTGATGTTGTTAGCCTCATGCGATTGTTTAGGCGGTTGTGGGGAACCTTCGGGGGAACCCAACCAACATCATGTGCATACCTAGGTTCCCTACTTTTTGATGCTCAACCTAGAAGATTGAATGTGCTTGAAACCTCACCTTGTGTAGTTGCACTTTCTTTATATTAGTACCTGTGCTAGTATGGCTTGCTTGCAGGGTAGAATCTCCGCCACCCCGGGAAAGGGGTGGGGTCGTTATAATTTGGTCAGCTGTGCTGACCGTTACCTTGTTTGCCACCGCTTGGTGGAATGTTCTTATGCAGGTGCAGGTGAGCCTAGCGGGAAATAGCGGGTGGTGGCCCCTTTTGCTGAGTTGGCCCTTGAAGGCCAGCCTCTTTTTTTTAGCTTTCTCATGTATTGCCGGCCTGCGTGCCGATGTATGTTTTGGAGTTTTTGGTACCTTTGCTAAATGTAAGGCCTTAAGGCCATAACTCTCTTTCTTGGTTTCATTCCTATGATAGTGGACAATTCTATTGGAAATGTTAAATCTTTATGCTTCCGCTAATGTTTAGTATACTCTGTTGTAGTTTCTTTCTGTTTATCACCTTTTAACTCCTAGCTAGTGTGTTTAGTATGGCGTGGGGTCCCGGCCGGACCTACTGTTATATTATTCGTACTGGCAGGGTGTTACACCCGAAGCTAACATCACCCCCACTGGGTTCCAGGTTAGTGAACATCTCCCTATCTCCGCACATGTGGTTGCTTGCTCCTGTGTCCAAGTACCACACTTCATTTCTACCTTCCTCCGCTCCTCGGTAGGTTAGGAACATCATCGGATCTCCAGCACCAGTGTTGTTCCTAGCCTCGGCATAGTGGTTTGTCTCTTCTCTCTTCCTCGGAGCCCAGCAGTCATAGCTCATATGCCCGAACTTGTTACAGTTGTAACATTGGATTTGGGACATATCTCCTCGGCCTCTTCCACGGCCTCTTCCACGACCTCTTCCTCTTCCTTCTTGCCAACCTCCTTGCGGTCGCTCCGCCTCTCTTTGGAAATTTTGATTTCTACCTCCTCTTCTACCGTTTCCTCTACCTTGGTGACCTCGACCACGATGGCCGCCTCCTCTTCCTGAACTTTCCCCAAAGTTCAACTGGGTCTGGAGTGCTTTTCCCAAGCCACTCACTTATTCATCGTCTTGCAACATCCTATACTCATGAGCTTGCAAAGAGCCTACAAGCTCATCCACGACCATCTCGGTGAGGTCCTTCGACTCTTCAATTGCCACCACTATATGGCGGAACTTCTTCGACATAGATCTCAACAACTTATCCATGAAGCTCACATCTTCGATTGTCTCCCCATTGCGCTTCATCTCATTTGTGAGTGTCCGCAGACGAGTCACATAGTCACCGACCTTCTCGGTGCTTTGCATCTTTGTTACTTCATACTCCGCACAGAGGGACTGTAGCTTCACCTTCTTTGCCTTCTCAACCCCTTGCATGGAGCGTTGCAACACCTCCCATGCTTCCTTAGAGTTTCTCGCGTCTGAGATCTTCTCGAAGGTTGCTTTGTCTACCCCTTGATACAACAAGACAAAGCCTTCTTGTCTGTCTTCCTTGCCTCTCTAAGTGTTGTCTTCTGGGCGTTAGTCAACGTTGCCTCTGCTGCAGCAGTGCGCTCCTCATACCCATTCTCCACTACATCCCACAACTCCTTGGAGGCGAGTAGCACTCGCATCTGTATACTCCAATTCCCATAATTGGTCTTCGTCAGCTTGGAGACTTGCCCCGGCATAGCTCCACTCGTCTCCATTGCTTCTACTCCTCAAACCTTCCGAGTCACCGCAAAAGTTTGCAACCTAGATCTGATACCACTTGTTGGAAGCGTTATGGGCACGCGAGCTCACTTCCTTTTCACACTTCACGGAGCGAGCACCCTTCGGGAACACTCCTACTTTGCGAATATTCTTCACGGCGAACACCTCCACTGCACGGTGAACACTCCACTCGCGAGCACTACCCTCTTTCTCTGGCGAGCTGACACACTCGGCGAGCTGAGTGCTGCGAGCTCCACGAAATTGCAGCGAGCTCGACGATCGCGAGCCAAGCTTGTTTCTTCAATCTCGCGAGTTCGACGATCGTCGACCGGCACTTGTGCGAGCTCGACGAACTTCGAGACGGGCCGTTGTTGCACTTCTTGCAAGCTCGACGATCGGCGAGACAAACCGCTGCTGCTGTACTCCTTGCGAGCTCGACGAACTTCAATCGACACTTGTGCGGGTTCGACGAATGCGAGACAGACTCACAACTGCTGCTTCACTCTTGCGAGAGTGAACGTACCTAGCGAGAGTGGGCTGCGACCTGGCAGTGGTGAGAGAGAGGTTGGCGAGAGCACTTCTTCCTGCGGGAAGAACAAAATGTCTCTCTCTCTCTACAAACTCTCCTCTCTCTCTCTCTCTCTATGTTTTCTCTCCGAAAACAAAACAAGAAGAACTCCTCCTTTCTATTCACCGCCTCTATTCAACGCACTTAAAACAAATACAAGGGGGGCAAAAACAAAACACTAACTTCTCTCTCCGCAATAAATGCGGGCTCTCTCTCTCTCCTCCACCTATACATATAAAATACATCAAAATAAAAACTAAGACCCATTGACCCGGTCAACAAAGTCAAACCAACACTCCGTGCCTTCGTTCCACCGTGCCGCCACCCATCCTCCTTACCACTCCGCCCCGCCATGAATCTTTCTTCCACATCTTGGTGACGACCTCTGTTGGGGAAGTCCTCTGTTCGATTCCGGCAGGTAACGCACTTCTCCGACGTGCATCCTCCTTACCACTCTGCGCCGCCGTGCCGCCACACATCTTTCTTCTGCGTCTTGGCGACGAACTCTATTGAGGAGGCCCTCTGTTCGACTCCGGAAGGTAACCCACTTCTCCGCCTTAGATACCACTCAGATAACATCTGCTTATTTTATTTTTTACTGAGATTGCTTTCTCCTTCCTCTGGCCATTTTGGCTTCTTTAGGTCTTGCCTCAGCTATTGAATAACGATAACATGCTGATTTACTTTCATTTTTGTACTCTTAGGAAGGGCATGGTTGAAAATGGGTGAAGCTCCCACCTGTTACCAAGAAACCTTTGTATACTGTAAATCACTATGACCAGATAATGGTAAGAAAAGTCATTCGGCTTACGCAAAACATTTCGGTGAAGCAGAAGCTCTTAAAAGGTTCGGACCATTTCATCCCTCTCTAATATCAAAAGCATTTTGTTTGATCTGCACTTTCCTTTTCCCTTTCTTTGTTCAATTTCTGCATCAGCTCAATTTTCCAGGAAAATAGATTTGTTGTACACACGTAAAGGCCTTAGGACGCACCTGAAGAAATCCCCGGAAAAGAGAGGAGGGGTCGACGGTCAAAGAGCGCGGTAGCACGCAGGCTGCACCCCCCGACTGCACCGCACTTGGGGGTGTGGCCGGCCAAGTCGCACCCCCCCCCCCAAGGGGGTGCGGCCAAGCCGCATCCCCCCTTGGGGGGTGCGGCCAAGCCGCACCCCCTTGGGGGGTGCGGCCAATCCGCACCCCCCTTGGGGGTGCGGCCAATCCGCACCCCCCCCCCTTTTTCTTTGGGGTGCGCGGCCGCGCCCACCCCTCCTCGGGGTGCGGTCTGGCACCCTCTCCTCGCCAAAGGATCCCGGTCCCCCCTTTGGGGGGCAACTCCCCGTCCGCCGTCCGCCCGAGGCATCTCCATGGTTTGTTGCGCACTTGGAGCAATTCAGCGCTAGTGCGCGCTGAGAACGTTTCTGAGCGCGATCAGGAAGCTTTCTCACTTTTTGTCTTTCCGGCTTCTCACTTTTTGGGTTTCCGGCTTCTCACTTTTTGTCTTTCCGGCTTCTCACTTTTTGTCTTTCAGGCTTCTCACTTTTTAGGAACAGTCAGTCGCCTTTTTCGCCTCCAACGGAACTGCCCGAACTGCCCGAGCTGCCCAAGCTGCCCGAGGGGCAAGGTGGTCATTTACGAAAAATGGCGATCTGAGGGCCCCGAACCGGAGAATATGATTCGTCCACCGAGCATTTATGGAAACTACCAACGACAAAATTACCGGGTCTCCCCCGTCCAAAGCTATAAAAGGAGCCCCAAGGCTTCATTTGAGGGGACGGGGACTTCTGGACCCGGGAGAGCTCCTTGCAGACTTTTGCGGAATTCTCCTTCGGCGCTTGAAGATCTCCTTCGTGGACTTGAAGATCTTCATCATCCCGAAAGGCGACTAGCCTTCTCACTTCCGAAAGGCGACTAGCATTCTCAGAAGAAAAAGGCGACTAGCCTTCTCACATCCGAAAGGCGACTAGCATTCTCAGAAGGAAAAGGCGACTAGCCGTCTCACTTCCGAAAGGCGACTAGCATTCTCAGAAGGGAAAAAGACTTAGTTTTTCCGAGAGGTGGACTGTCACCCTCGGAGCTCGTTCTCTCTCTCTCCAAATATTGTAACGAGCAGCGGCCTGTCGCGCTCAAGTTCTAGTTTCCAAGTTGTAACCCCCAGAAGATAGTGAAGTTTGGTCGGCACAGCTCCGGTCGCATGGTTTTTTACCCTTTCCGGGTTTTCCACGTTAAAAAGTCCATGTGTACTCAGCAAATCTCTAATTGACTGTTTGCGCGCTTAGTTCGCTCACGAGCTAAGGTGGTTCAAGTGAACCGGTCTACCACGAGCCCTAAGCGTTCCGCAACAGTTTGGCGCCGTCTGTGGGAAACTTTCCCGAAAAACTCTTCGAGAGCCAACTGTTATGGCAAGAAAGAGTGCTCGCATTACTGAAGGATCGATGCCGGAAGGACGCGTCGACCCAGCTCCCTCCCACTCACTTATCAATGCACCTCTCGTGGAGGAGGCGCTGCCTGCACCTGCAGCAGGTTTGGAGGTGCGCATGCAGCAGATCGAAGAACATCAAGCTGAGATGTTGGCCCTCGTGAGGAATCTTGGGGCTCCTCAAGTTCCGAACCAACCGCCAGCTTTGAACGCACCGCCGCCCCCGGCTCTGAATCATGCCCCGAACGGGGAGGCTGTCCAAGAAGACGAAGCTTCAGAAGGATTCTCCAATGCGGCAAGTACCGCTCACCTTGGCCCACCAGCTGGAGGCCCAGAAGCTGATCACCGCCGCCGCCACCACGGAAGAGCTGCCCCTGAGCAAGCAGCGGAAAGAGCTACGCGGGAAGAGAAACGCAACATGATAGAGGAAGAGTATGCCCAAGCAGGGCGAGCGCCGCTCTCGCCCGCCGTCCCGCGCATCATGGCTCCCCGCTATCACCTCAAGTCTTAGCCCATCCAATTCCTAATGGCTTCAAGCTTCCCAACATCGAGACGTTCGACGGGACGGACGATCCACTGGAACACGTCAATCACTTCACCACCGTCATGAGGATTTACAGCGCTCCTGATCAACTCCTCTGCCAAGTGTTCCCAACAACCTTGAAGGGACAAGCGCGCACTTGGTTCCATTCCCTGCAGAATGGGGCCATCAACAACTTCACAGAAATGGCGTAGCAGTTCGTGGATCAGTTCATTGCCAACCGCCGAATTGTCCGGCATCCCTCCCACCTCTCAGGAATCCGCCAGAACGATGGAGAGACACTCGAAGATTTCTTCCGACGCTTCACTACCGAGGCTCGATAGATCCCAGGAGTCGACCCCGAGCTCCTGCGAGGAGTTTTCCTGGGAGGACTCCGCCCAAGTGGCTTCTACTCGGCTCTCATGAGAGAAACCGTACCAAGTTATCCCGACCTCGTTCATCGGGTTGAAGCACAGATAGCTGCAGATGAGGCTATCGAAGCACACCGTCGGCAATTTGAAGGAAGCCAGGGAAGGAAGAGGGGATCAGATCAAGCCCCTCGCGAACGAGAAGAATGTCGCGGCGAGGAGCGTCGCGGCGATGAACGTCGGCGTAACCACCAGAGGAATCTGGGACCACAGCCACCCAGGACCTACACCCCGTTGAACACCACCAGAACGAATGTGCTCTACGCCATACAGAACAACCCCGAGCTCCGCATGCCCAGGATACCCCCGCCAAATCCAAGGGGCGACCAGTCCAGGTACTGCGAGTTCCATCGGGGAATCGGGCATACCACTGAGGAGTGCACCAGACTCAAAGACGAAATCGAGCGCCTCATCCGCCACGGACTCCTGGGAAGATTCCTACAAGGCCAGATTCCCAATCAGCCCCAGCAGCCTAGGGATGCAGGGGAGCAGCCCCCGCCCCCCGAGGCGCGGAGGTAGGAAGGCCGATGGTAGGAGAAATCGAGACGATCGCCGGACCCCCCGTCTCAGCATCGCAGATCCTCTCAATTGCCCAGCCCGTAAGAGACCACGAAGACAAAAAACTCAAGCAAGATATTACGATAGCTTTCGGAGATGAAGACTTGCAAGGGTTGCGGCTTCCGCACCAGGATCCACTCGTGATCAGCGCAGGGATCGGGGATCCCTGCTTCAAGGTGAAGAGAATACTGGTCGACAATGGAAGCTCGGTCGATGTCTTATTTCTCTCCACTTTGCAAAGTATGAAGCTCACAAAAGACCAGCTTAGTCCTGCAGTCGGGCCCGTCTACGGCTTCGACAACAGACCTGTCCCGGTGCAAGGCATGATCATTCTCCCAGTCACATTGGGCAAATTTCCAAGACAGTCAACGCACAACATCCAGTTCATGGTGGTAGAGTCCACCTCCGCCTATAATGCCATCTTCGGGAGACCGCTCCAGTCGATCTTTGGGGCAATCCCTTCCATTCCACACCTAGCTATGAAGTTTCCTACTGCCGCAGGAATAGGAGTCGTAAGAGGAGACCAAGAGGCAGCCAGGACCTGCTACCTGAAGCAGGCCCAACCAGCAAGGGTGACCGCTCTCAACATCAATAACTTCGACCTGCGAGACGAGGCTACTTTGCAACGAGGAGCGCCCGTTGAAGGGCTGGTAGAAATACCACTCTCCCGACGAGACCCGACTCGAACTGTTCAGGTCGGGTCACTCTTAACACAAAAAGAGCGAGAAAAGTTCACCACCTTCCTGCAGGAGAACGAGGACATTTTCGCTTGGAGCCCGGAAGACATGCCCAGGGTAGATCCTAACGTTATCTATCACTCGCTAAACATCAACCCCGCCTGCAGACCCGTGATTCAAAAGAAGAGGAACTTTGCCCCCGAGCGTTTAAAGGCGATCGAGGAGGAGGTAGCTAAGCTCCTAGAGGCACGATTCATACGCGAAGCAGAATACCCCACATGGCTCGCCAACGTAGTCATGGTGAAGAAGGTCTCGGGAAAGTGGCGGATGTGCGTCGACTACAGCAATCTAAACCAAGCGTGCCTGAAGGACAGCTTCCCCCTCCCAAGGATTGACCAGCTCGTCGACGCTACGGCAGGCCATGAGCTGCTCAGCTTCATGGATGCTTATTCAGGTTACAACCAGATAAGGATGAACCCCGCAGACGAAGAACATACTGCCTTCCGCACCGACCGGGGAGTCTACTGCTACAAGGTGATGCCTTTCGGCCTTAAAAATGCCGGAGCCACCTACCAAAGGCTGATGAACAAGGTCTTCAAGGAACTCATCGGAAAAACGATGGAGGTTTACGTGGACGATATGCTAGTAAAGAGCGTCCACCGGCGCGACCACTTGGAAGACTTGGAAAAGTGCTTCCGGCTTCTCCGTCGCTTCCAGATGCGGCTCAATCCCAGCAAGTGTGCGTTTGGTGTGACGGCGGGGAAGTTTCTAGGTTTCATGGTAACCCATCGGGGAATTGAGGCCAACCCCGAGAAGATCAAGGCGTTGGAGGATATGTTGCCACCTCGCTCAATTAAGGAAGTACAACGTCTAAATGGGAGGATCGCTGCTTTGTCCCGTTTCCTATCACGAACGGGAGACAAGTACCTCCCCTTCTTCAAAATCCTCCGGGGAGCGCGCCATTCAGGTTTCCAGTGGACGGACGAGTGCCAAGTGGCCTTCAAGCTTCTCAAACAGTACCTGGCTTCGCCACCGCTTCTGTCAAAGCCCACCCCCGGGGAAACTCTGTTCTTGTACCTGGCCGTGTCGCCTACGACTCTTAGCTCAGTGCTCGTGAAAGACGAAGGAGGGGTGCAGCGACCGATCTACTACCTCAGCAAAGTCCTCACCGACACCGAAACCAGATATCCGGCAGCAGACAAGACAGCCTTGGCTCTTGTTTTCTCAACTAGAAAACTTAGACCCTACTTCCAGGCTCATGCGGTCAAGGTATTGACGCAACTCCCATTGCGGGCAATCCTCCAGAAGCCGGAAGTCTCGGGGAGACTTGTAAAGTGGGGCGTAGAACTCGGCGAGTTCGACATCCAATTCCTGCCTCGGCCCGACATCAAGTCACAGGTGCTCACCGACTTCGTGGTGGAATACACCATCCCGCCAGAAACAACCCTCATCAAAGACACCACCAGCCCCCGTTGGACCCTCTATATCGACGGCGCCTCTGGAGCTGAAGGGGCCGGAGCAGGATTGCTCCTCATAAGCCCCGAAGAGATCACCCTGGATTACAGACTCCGGCTAAAGTTCCCCGCAACAAATAACATCGCGGAATACGAAGCACTGATCGCCGGTCTCCGACTCGCCATCGACTGCAAAGCCGAGAACCTAACGATCTATACAGATTCCCAACTCGTGGTCTCACGGGTTGAAGGAGACTACGAGGCTAAGAGCGAACAGATGGCAAAGTACCTCGCATTCGCGAAATCACTTCTCCAGAAGATCTCATCGTATCAGATTCTGCACATCCCCCGAGAGCAGAATTCCAGGGCGGATGCTCTATCCAAGCTCGCCACCTCACCCTCCAGCAACCAGTCTCGAAGACGCCGAATCGAAGAAGTCGTGATCCCAAGCATTCAAGGGCCATGGGAAATCGCAGCCATCCACCAGGAAGAGTCATCCTGGATGACCTCATTGCGAGCTTACCTCGAGCAAGGGCACCTTCCCGAAGATCGCCTAGAGGCGCGAAGGCTACGAATGCGGGCAGCATCGTTCACCATTATAGACGTGGAGCTTTACAAACGGGCATTCTCAGGACCATATCTAAAATGCCTGCCAGCGGGCGAGGCGGACTACGCCCTCAGGGAAGTACACAGAGGAGTCTGCGGGGAGCACCTAGGCGGGAAGGCTTAGCGCGGAAAATACTGCGTCAAGGCTTCTATTGGCCAACAATGAGGAAGGACGCGACCGACTTTGTCCAGAGGTGCAAAAGCTGTCAGCTGCACGCCAACATGCCTCATCAACCCCCGGTCTCACTTTCCATGCTGCAGAGTGCGTGGCCATTCGCGCAGTGGGGGATCGACCTCCTCGGTCCCTTACCTCTAGCATCCGGGCAGAGGAAGTTCATCATCCTAGCCATCGACTACTTCACCAAATGGGTGGAGGCGGAGCCCCTGGCCAAAATTACGAAAGAAAATGCCAAACAATTCGTCTGGAAGAACATCGTCTGCCGCTTCGGCATCCCGGCTGCGATCATTGCCGACAACGGCACTCAATTCACTGGGAAGTCCTTCACCAAGATGTGCGAGGATCTGAAGATCAACCTGCGTCACACGGCCGTGGCACATCCGCAAACCAACAGACAAGTAGAAGTCACAAACCGCACCATCCTCAAAGGACTGAAAACACGCTTGGAAGAAGCCGGGGGACAGTGGGTAGACGAGCTCCCGAATGTGTTGTGGGCGTATCGCACAACAGAGAGGACTTCCACAGGGGAGACACCTTATAACCTCTGTTACGGAACCGAAGCTATCATCCCCGTCGACATCGGCGTTCCGAATGCTCGAGTACTAACCTTCGACCCCAGCAAGAATGATGGACTGCTCCGAGAAAACCTCGATCTAATCCCAGAAGTTCGAGACAGCGCTGCTCACCGTGCTGCACTCTACCAAATGTGTGTCGCCCGGACCTACGACAGGAGGGTGAAGCCCATACCAATCAACGTAGGAGATCTCGTCTTACGCAGCATCGAGGCCGCCGGTAAAGGCCCCCAAGGAGATAAGCTCTCACCGGCCTGGGAGGGCCCGTACGTAGTCACCATAGTCGTGAAACCCGAAACATACAGGCTCAGGACGGCGGAAGGGAAGACTTTGCCACGCATCTGGAACGCTCAAAACCTGCGCTGCTTTTACAATTGATCCAGGGACCTCTACCATGTACTAAGCCACGAGCTCAAGCTCGTGCAAACTTATCTTCAATTTCTGTACCAAGCCGCGAGCTCCGACTCGTGTGAATTTATCTTATAATTTATGTACAAGCCGCGAGCTCAGACTCGTGCACCTATCTTATATTACATGTTATGTAAAAGCCGCGAGCCCAGACTCGTGCACCTATCTTATCTTACATAAAGCTATACACCAAATAATTTCATACTGTAAAACCATATTTTGACACTTACACTCACTTAAGAAAAAACTTTATAAAGAGGCCCTGCCTCGGGGGCTTTGCACCACCGTCGATTGAAGGTTCGCCCTTCTCCTCCGCCGTCGAGTCCCAGCGTCGTAGGGGTCTGCCCCCCTTACGTTCGCCCCCGGTTTGAATACACCAGCTATTCACCGGCCACTTCGAGGCCCTGCCTCGGGGGCTTTGCACCGCCGTCGATTGAAGGTTCGCCCTTCTCCTCCGCCGTCGAGTCCCAGCGTCGTAGGGGCCTGCCCCCCTTACGTTCGCCCCCGGTTTGAATACACCAGCTATTCACCGGCCACTTCGGGGCCCTGCCCCGGGGACTTTGCACCGTCGTCGATTGAAGGTTCGCCCTTCTCCTCCGCCGTCGAGTCCCGGTGACGTAGGGGCCTGCCCCCCTTACGTTCACCCACGGTTTGAATACACCCGCTATTCACTGGCCAAGCCGCGAGCACAGACTCGTGCAAAAAAGCCGCGAGCACAGACTCGTGCAAAAAAGCCGCAAGCACAGACTTGCGCAAACTAATTTTCTATTGTGTAAAAGCCGCGGGCTCAGAACCGCGCAAGCTAATCTGTCATTTTGCAGAAACCCCTCAGCCCATACGGATATCAGAGCCGGGCAGCAAGCCCACAACAATCTCAGAAAACCAACACCCTCCGACATCAGCTCCTACTAGAAAAGCGCCGCACATAGGACAATGGGTAAAGCCGCCGCAGAAAAAATCAAAACCTTCGAACTCCTCGCTCCGGAACTCGGACTCCGAAGGTTTGGGGGGCTTATGTTGTACACCCGTAAAGGCCTTAGGACGCACCTGAAGAAAGCCCCGGAAAAGAGAGGAGGGGTCGACGGTCAAAGAGCGCGGTAGCACGCAGGCTGCACCCCCGACCGCACCGCCCTTGGGGGTGCGGCCGGCCAAGTCGCACCCCCCAGGGGGTGCGGCTCAGCCGCACCCCCTCCCCCCCCTCCCAAGGGGGTGCGGCCAAGCCGCATCCCCCCTTGGGGGGTGCGGCCAATCCGCACCCCCCCCCTTTTTCTTTGGGGTGCGCGGTCGCGCCCACCCCTCCTCGGGGTGCGGTCCGGCGCCCTCTCCTCGCCAAAGGATCCCGGTCACCCCTTTGGGGGGCAACTCCCCGTCCGCCGTCCGCCCGAGGCATCTCCGTGGTTCGTTGCGCACTTGGAGCACTTCAGCGCTAGCGCGCGCTCAGAACGTTTCTGAGCGCGATCAGGAAGCTTTCTCACTTTTTGTCTTTCCGACTTCTCACTTTTTGGGTTTCCGGCTTCTCACTTTTTGTCTTTCCGGCTTCTCACTTTTTGTTTTTCAGGCTTCTCACTTTTCAGGAGCAGTCAGTCGCCTTTTTCGCCTCCAACGGAACTGCCCGAACTGCCCGAGCTGCCCAAGCTGCCCGAGGGGCAAGGTGGTCATTTACGAAAAATGGCGATCTGAGGGCCCCGAACCGGAGAATATGATTCGTCCACCGAGCATTTATGGAAACTACCAACGACAAAATTACCGGGTCGCCCCCGTCCAAAGCTATAAAAGGAGCCCCAAGGCTTCATTTGAGGGGACGGGGACTTCTGGACCCGGGAGAGCTCCTTGCAGACTTTTGCGGAATTCTCCTTCGGCGCTTGAAGATCTCCTTCGTGGACTTGAAGATCTTCATCATCCCGAAAGGCGACTAGCCTTCTCACTTCCGAAAGGCGACTAGCATTCTCAGAAGAAAAAGGCGACTAGCCTTCTCACTTCCGAAAGGCAACTAGCATTCTCAGAAGGAAAAGGCGACTAGCCGTCTCACTTCCGAAAGGCGACTAGCATTCTCAGAAGGGAAAAAGACTTAGTTTTTCCGAGAGGTGGTCTGTCACCCTCGGAGCTCGTTCTCTCTCTCTCTCTCCAAATATTGTAACGAGCAGCGGCCTGTCGCGCTCAAGTTCTAGTTTCCAAGTTGTAACCCCCAGAAGATAGTGAAGTTTGGTCGGCACAGCTCCGGCCGCGTGGTTTTTTACCCTTTCCGGGTTTTCCATGTTAAAAAGTCCATGTGTACTCAGCAAATCTCTAATTGACTGTTTGCACGCTTAGTTCGCTCACGAGCTAAGGTGGTTCAAGTGAACCGGTCTACCACGAACCCTAAGCGTTCCGCAACAAGATTATTAAAAGAAAAAATCACAACAAAAGTGAGTTCAATTTTTCATTTTGATTACTATAGTTGTATGTTATTTCTTTTTATCACGAAGAACTCCGTCCGCTTAGTAATGATTGACTATTCATTGTAGACATAGTCCTAATCATTATTCTTAATTATTTATATATGTTAATTGCTTTCAGTTTTCCGCATTGCTTCCAATTTGATAAACATGGAATGCTGTCTGTTTTTCCCAACCTTAGTAGCTGTTGTTCTTCATGAATTTGAAAACAACATCTTTGAAGCGATCCTTGCCATACCATTACTTGCTAATGGCTTATGATTGAACAAATTTTGTAAGTTCCTCTCTTTGGATGGTATCCTGATTGAGCTATTGGTGTCTGTTCAGAAAGATGGTTGGAATGTTGTGCCCCAATTTGGTGGGTGGGATCAAAAGGCTGAAGGACCTCCATATTACTCCATGGTTTTGACCCGTGGTCGAGCAAACATGAAACAATAGAAGGTCAACATGGGCACTGCAAGCCTTGGACATGAAAAAGAGTTCGTCAATTTCCCGCACCCTTGAGCGGAAGAGTCCTCAGCCACGGTAATTATCAAACTTTCCCTTCTAGAATTGCAACATGATGATGCTAATTGCATAAATCATTATCTTTCTATTTAACTGGAGGACAAGGATTGCAACATTGAGGCTTCTTTAATAATGTTCGGTATAAGTCTGCTGCTAATTTTATGTTGGTTGGTTTAAGAAAATGTCTGGATGTTTAAGTTCACCAATGTGGTTAGCTGCTTTGTTTTGGTAATTAGTTTCCTGGTTTATAACGTAATCGATACAATGTTATATGCACTCTGAATATCAGGTTCGGCTAGGTGAATTTCCATTTCTTTTTCAAATTCAAAGATTTTATCGAAAATAGACTAAAACAAAATTATTGATAATTCTGAATAATTATTATATTTCAAGAGCAAAGTACTATTAAATGTGACAGCTTGGGTATGCCAAAGTATTTGTTGAATGAAGCAAGAGATTCATAAAAATTTAATGTTTGAGTGTGAATATTGATCCACTTTTGTCAAAAACCCGCCACTTCCACACCCAAAGGAAAAAATACTTAATTAATAAAACGCCCTTGGGGAAAAAACTTGAAAACTTTTTTAGGAAGTCAGCGCACCCGCCGAATGTCGCCGCCGCCCTCATCGAATATCGCCGCCCCCCGCTGATTATTGTGTCGATTGTCGCCGCCCCCGCCAATTGTCGCCACCCAATGTCACCTCCCCAATCAATGTCACCGCCCAATGCCCACAACCAACGTTGCCGCCCGGATCAATGTCGCCCCGACGACCAATGTCGCCGCCCACAACCAATGTCGCCGCCCACGATCAATGTTCCCGGACTGACTAATGTCGCCGCCCACGACCAATTTCGCCGCCCGTGATCAATGACGCCACCCCGACCAATGTCGCCCCCCCCCCCCCCCCCCCCCCCCCACGACCAATGTCGCTCCGCGCGACCAATATCGCTCTGCGCGACCAATATCGCCACACACAACCAATTTTCCCTTCCACGATCAATGTCACCGGACCGACCAATGTCGCTGCCCACGACCAATATCGTTGCCACGACCAATGTCGCCGCCGACGACTGTACAACCTCGTACCCATCGGGTGGGACCCTCCCCAGATAGCTGGGACCCGATGTGTCTTGTGATGGGCTAGCATTGATCGGGGTGCGGTTAGCGGGTCTTGGTGTGCATTTAGAGGATTGGTCTGCGGATAGCCAGTTTTGGCTAGGGTTTTTATAAAACCTAAAACTAAAACCCCCTCCTCATCCTTACCCAGCCGCAGGACCCGAGCCCCCTCCCCCCCCCCCCCCCCCCCCCCGATCTCCTTCTCCCCCGTCGCCCCCTCTCTCGTCTCCTCCCTCTCTCTCGTCGCCCCTCCTCCCCGTCGGCCTGGAGCAGGGAAAACGCAGCCCCCGAGCCCCCTTCTCCCTCTCTCCCCGTCGGCCTGGAGCAGGGAAAACGCAGCCCCCGAGCCCCCTTCTCCCTCTCTCCCCGTCGGCCTGGATTAAGGGAAAAGGCTCCCTCCTCCCCCTCCCGTTGGCTGTGAGCAAAAGGAGGAGTCCCGATCCCGTCCCCCCTCCTCCCCGTCGGCCCGGAGCAGGGAAAGCGCAACCGCGAGCTCCCTTCCTCTCGATCTACCCTCTCCTCCCCGTCTGCCTGGAGTAAGGAGGAACCGCCCCAAGCAGTCGTCGCCTGGAGCAAGGGCAGCAACCCGTCGGCCTGGAGCAAGGAGGACCCAAGCCCCCTTCTCCCTTTCTTGTTCTGCTGCTGGAAGGAGAAGACAGAGCCGAGCCCCTTGCCGACCTAGGGCTATGGTCCTAACACTGGTTGGAAGTGGCAGACCGGAAGCGTTGGTAAAGAGCAGCAAGCGTTTTCGCCTTCGTCGTTCGTGTCCGAGCCATGCCTACAAAACACGCTTCAAGGGTAACGAAATTTCTCCTCGGGCAGGTGAAACCCTAATTTATCATGATTGCATGGAAGCCCCTCTCCACCAACGGGTGGAGGAAGGGAGCTCTCCGACGGGTCGATGTGTACATCCCCGCTTGTAATTGCATTAGTGTCCGGAAGCGCGAGTACGAATTTAGGCATGCTGTGTGAAGCCCATCCGGATATGTCAATCTGGATTGGTGATGTTCTGGGGTTCCCGGAGAAGGCTCCGAGGAAGTTGTATACTACTTGCTTGCAGGGGCGAAATATTGCCACCCCAAAAAAGGGGGTGGGGGCGATAGGCTTTGACCCGTTGTAGTTGATCGATGTTCAGCTTGCCACCGCTTGGCAGGACGTTGGTGTACAAGTGTTGCGGAACAAAGCAGGAAATAGCGGGTTTAAGCCCAAGGTTGTGCCGGCCCGAGAAGGCCTTATTTATTTATATTGTCGGCCTGCGTGTCGAAGTATGGAATTCACATTCCTGTAATCTGTGATGCATGTACTTTGTTTATCTTTTCAATCGTAGTCAAGTGGAGTCCCCGTAGACCCCTCGCATGGTGGGGGCCCAGAGGGAAATTTACTTGGTAGCCCCTGAGGGTTCACTATAGTCTCCCGGAACAGCGGAGTCACGCTGTTGGCAGCCCCATTTGGTCTGCGTATAGTAAAATTGTTAGGCGGGAGTACGATATTGGTCGACCGGACAAAAAAGGCTTTACATAGATCCAGGGAGGTGCACCTATGGAGAGGAAAGGGTCGGCTCTGAGATTTTGGCCGGCCAAGAGAGCCCTCCAAAGGTGCCTTAGCTCAGCCTTTGGCTTAGGAGGGGAAGAGTTAGTTAGTCTTCCGGGTGTGCGGTGGGACCTCCACGCTGAGACCTTGGATTTGTACTTCGAGTTCCTAGTCTTGTGTCTAGATCGTTTACTTGAGCGTAGTAAGTGCGCGGTCACCCCTTTTTTGGGACCCCGAACTCCACAGAGACCGAGATATCGGTTTCAACATTATGGTGCGGTGAGCGTGGAGAGTGACTAGCACAGAAGAACTCAAGCGAACGTCATGGCTAGAGAAGGGGAACTAAGTGACGACCAGGGTCATGCGCTGACACCCGCGGGAAGATGTGAGAAGTTCTACTAAGATGGTTCGATCATGTGTAAAGGGGACCATTAGAGGCACCAGTTAGGCATCACATGATAAACGAGGGAGGGGTGGACCAATAAAGACTTGGAATGAAATTATACAGCAAGACACGATGCACTTAAGCATTAGTGAGGTTATGACTGGAGATAGGACACAATGACGACAAAAGATCCATGTAGCAAACCCCCCTTATAGTGGGATAAAGGCTTGAGTGTTGTTATTGTTGTGTGTGAGCATGCTAAGTATAATTGTATAAACATATTACATTTTCTATGGGCAATAAAATAAGATTTATCCCTTTTTCATTTAATTCAGAGACATTTGGGGGTCATCTAATACTCAAATGTAAGTGGAGCTCGTTGGTTTGTATCATTTAGTGATAGTAGCATCATGGTCACTTCGATTTTTCTTAAACCTATATATTTTTTGTTGGTATAATTCTTACAAATTGTTATAATCTGAAGTCACTTTGGTGGTAAAATACAAAGTTTAGGTATTAAAGATTATTTCCAAGACTGACTTTCTACTTTCATGTGTCTAAATCATATTGGTGAAACCATCATTACTACTCATCTTACAAATGATCTTCCATCTAGGGTTTTAGGTTTTAAATGTCCTATGAGTATACAACCAAATGCTTATCCTAGAAGTTTCAGTTGTCCTTTTGTTCATTATCATAGTCCTAATATGGAGAAATTAAATCATAGGGCTATTAAGTGTGTTTCTAGGATATCTTTCCGCTCAGACAATGTTATAAAATCACCATTATCCATCTAAGAAATGACGTCTATGCGGATGTCACATTCGTGAGGGAGAATCATACTTTATACAATCTCATCACCGGGTGAGAATATTAACATGGAGGATAGTTCAGAGGATAAGTATAAAAATGTTCAGAACGAATGGTTAGCCCCGAGCAGACCCGCTGACCAGGCTCTCATCTAGCTGGCAGGGCCGAAGGCTCACTCGGTGGCAGGTTCCAAAGGCAGTTGGCCCCGAGCAGACCCGCTGACCAGGCTCTCATCTAGCTGGCAGGGCCGAAGGCTCACTCGGTGGCAGGTTCCAAAGGCAGTTGGCCCCGAGCAGACCCGCTGACCAGGCTCTCATCTAGCTGGCAGGGCCGAAGGCTCACTCGGTGGCAGGTCCCAAAGACAGTTGGCCCCGAGCAGACCCGCTAACTAGGCTCTCATCTAGCTGGCAGAGCCGAAGGCTCACTCAGTGGCAGGTTCCAAAGGCAGTTGGCCCCGAGCAGACCCGCTGACTAGGCTCTCATCTAGCTGGCAGGGCCGAAGGCTCACTCGGTGGCAGGTTCAAAGGCAGTTGACCCCGAGCAGACCCGCTGACCAGGCTCTCATCTAGCTGGCAGGGCCGAAGGCTCACTCGGTGGCAGGTTCCAAAGGCAGTTGGCTCCGAGCAGACCCGCTGACCAGGCTCTCATCTTGCTGGCAGGGCCGAAGGCTCACTCGGTGGCAGGTTCCAAAGGCAGTTGGCCCCGAGCAGACCCGCTGACTAGGCTCTCATCTAGCTGGCAGGGTTGAAGGCTCACTCGGTGGAAGGTTCCAAAGGCAGTTGGCCTCGAGCAGACCCGCTGACCAGGCTCTCATCTAGCTGGCAGGGCCGTAGGCTCACTCGGTGGCAGGTTCCAAAGGTAGTTGGCCCCGAGCAGACCCGCTAATCGGGCTCTCACCTAGCCGACAAGTTCTTTATAATGGCAGGTTGACCTCTCGTGGAGGCTCTTTGGTTTCGGCTCTGTGATGGTTCCGCTGTTCGGGCTCTCATCTAACCGGCAGAGCGGGTAAACCTCTCGGATGATAGTTTGAGAAAGGATGAGATTCAATATAGGGCTTTAGCATATAAGGGATCAGTTATGCTTGATAAATTGATAGTTTTCACTAACAATCGGAGCCCTTTAAGAATAGTTTTGAAAACAGAAGCTTAAGATAATGAATCCTACAATGACACAACAGTATTTGATTAGTTTTAGAAACAAAATCAAATTCATTTTAAATTTTCAATGTATGATTATTTATGTAATCATTATAGATAATAACGAGCATTCTTTTCCTCGGCACTGTTAATCATCCCCGAGGCCCATTCCTGAATAACACGATATGCAACAGTAAAAATAACCGCAATCTAAATTATGAGTTTGCTTGCTGATAGACATTAAGTTGCATGACATTTTGAGAACATGAAGAGCATAATGTTTCTACCATAAAAAAGAAGGCATAGTGTATAACCAAGGTTGTTGACAACCAAATTGATCATTTAAAGGTAACAAAGGGAAAGGTTATCACATCATGACAAATATGAGTACAGAAAAGAGAAGAATCATCATCCATATGATTATATACCATAATTTTTTTTCCGGGTCGGCTCCCACCCGCAGGATACTTGGGGTTGGACATTTCTTTCCGAGCGTGAGACACGCTCGCAAAGAGCGGGGATTGTGTACAACCTCGTACCCATCGGGTGGGACCCTCCCCAGATAGCTGGGACCCGAGGTGTCTTGTGATGGGCTAGCATTGATCGGGGTGCGGTTAGCAGGTCTTGGTGTGCATTTAGAGGATTGGTCTGCGGATAGCCAGTTTTGGCTAGGGTTTTTATAAAACCTAAAACTAAAACCCCCTCCTCATCCTTACCCAGCCGCAGGACCCGAGCCCCCTCCCCCCCCCCCCCCCCCCTCGATCTCCTTCTCCCCTGTCACCCCCTCTCTCGTCTCCTCCCTCTCTCTCGTCGCCCCTCCTCCCCGTCGGCCTGGAGCAGGGAAAACGCAGCCCCCGAGCCCCCTTCTCCCTCTCTCCCTGTTGGCCTGGAGTAAGGGAAAAGGCTCCCTCCTCCCCCTTCCGTTGGCTGTGAGCAAAAGGAGGAGCCCCGATCCCGTCCCCCCTCCTCCCCGTCGGCCCGGAGCAGGGAAAGCGCAACCCCGAGCTCCCTTCCTCTCGATCTACCCTCTCCTCCCCGTCTGCCTGGAGTAAGGAGGAACCGCCCCAAGCAGTCGCCGCCTGGAGCAAGGGCAGCAACCCGTCGGCCTGGAGCAAGGAGGACCCAAGCCCCCTTCTCCCTTTCTTGTTCTGCTACTGGAAGGAGAAGCCAGAGCCGAGCCCCTTGCCGACCTAGGGCTATGGTCCTAACACTGGTTGGAAGTGGCAGACCGGAAGCGTTGGTAAAGAGCAGCAAGCGTTTTCGCCTTCGTTTTTCGTGTCCGAGCCATGCCTCCAAAACACGCTTCAAGGGTAACGAAATTTCTCCTCGGGCAGGTGAAGCCCTAATTTATCATGATTGCATGGAAGCCCCTCTCCACCAACGGGTGGAGGAAGGGAGCTCTCCGACGGGTCGATGTGTACATCCCCGCTTGTAATTGCATTAGCGTCCGGAAGCGCGAGTACGGATTTAGGCATGCTGTGTGAAGCCCATCCGGATATGTCAATCTGGATTGGTGATGTTCTGGGGTTCCCGGAGAAGGCTCCGAGGAAGTTGTATACTACTTGCTTGCAGGGGCGAAATATTGCCACCCCAAAAAAGGGGTGGGGGCGATATGCTTTGACCCGTTGTAGTTGATCGATGTTCAGCTTGCCACCGCTTGGCAGGACGTTGGTCAGGTGTTGCGGAACAAAGCAGGAAATAGCGGGTTTAAGCCCAAGGTTGTGCCGGCCCGAGAAGGCCTTATTTATTTATATTGCGGGCCTGCGTGCCGAAGTATGGAATTCACATTTCTGTAATTTGTGATGCATGTACTTTGTTTATCTTTTCAATCGTAGTCAAGTGGAGTCCCCGTAGACCCCTCGTACGGTGGTGGCCCAGAGGGAAATTTACTTGGTAGCCCCTGAGGGTTCACTAATAGTCTCCCGGAATAGCGGAGTCACGCTGTTGGCAGCCCCATTTGGTCTGCGTATAGTAAAATTGTTAGGCGGGAGTATGATATTGGTCGACCAGACAAAAAAGGCTTTACATAGATCCAGGGAGGTGCACCTATGGAGAGGAAAGGGTCGGCTCTGAGATTTTGGCCGGCCAAGAGAGCCCTCCAAAGGTGCCTTAGCTCAGCCTTTGGCTTAGGAGGGGAAGAGTTAGTTAGTCTTCCGGGTGTGCGGTGGGACCTCCACGCTGAGACTTTGGATATGTACTTCGAGTTCCTAGTCTTGTGTCTAGATCGTTTACTTGAGCGTAGTAAGTGCGCGGTCACCCCTTTTTTGGGACCTCGAACTCCACAGAGACCGAGATATCGGTTTCAACAATGACCAATATCGCCGCCCCGACCAATGTTGCCACCCCGACCAATGTCACCTCTCCGCACGGGGTCCCCCATACACGACTGCTCGTAATAGTAAAATGGAAGTTTAAAATGGGAAAGAGTCGAAAGAAAGTACATTCATAAAATATCGGGATAGAAGTGAATGTTGATAAAAAAGTTGTTGATTGAATAATGCTGATTAAATAGAGCTGCTATTAACATAGTGATGAGTAAACTGTAGACAATTTTGGACAGTTTGTGCATAAGTGTTTATCAAATAGAGATTTTTTAATTAAGTTGTTTGGAAGAATAGCTTTTTGAAAGTTTTTTTTTTTACAAAAAATATTGAAATAAATATTCTTCGTGGGCAAAATTAAACATGTAATTGTTAACGTATTTTAAATAATATGTCCGCGTGTCCGAACCGACACTATAAGCCTTAACGGGTTGCGTGTCGGCCTAGGGCTCCGCCCCTAAGCTGGAGATACTATATATCTCTCATTCCAAACTTGATGAAGAGTGTAGAATATCTTGAGCCTCCAAACCCTAACATTCTCAAGATATCCTGTTTAGGGTTCCGCTCATTTTTTTCTGGCCGCCGCTCGCTAGTTCTTCTCCCCATCGCGAAACTGAGAACCTGAAGTCGTCGCTCCCGATTTCGCTCACATCGGTGCTCCCGCTTGCGTTTCTGCAGAACAAGAAGGAAGATCGGCGTCAGTTCTGTCGCCTTCTAGAAATTAACAGATCTGCTGCCCGTCGTTGCTACCGTCGGGAAGTTTTCTCACACCTACTGCTGCCGGAGGGACTGATCGAGGAGTCTCCTGTGCGTTTCATTCTTGCTCCGTTTGAGGAGAAGCCTCATCGCCGCCGATCGAGGAGCCTCTTCGCCGCCGATCGAGTACTCCTTGTTTCGCACGTCTGGAGGAAATTTCTGAGCTATAATCGCCTCTGTTGCCGATCAAGAAGGAGAAAGAATCGCAAGTACTTGCAATTTCTTTTCTTCTACCGCATATTGCCATCGCTGAGGACGTTGATCTTGTCACAAGGAGGAAATCTTGCCACTCTTAACTCAGATCTGCCTGTGAGGGGTGCATACAACTAGAATGATTTGACGCCAATCAAGGGTGTTGATCGTGTTCTTCAACCGTGTCCTTAGAGAAGAAAAGTCAAATCTTTTTCTTGCAATTATTTGGCAAAGAAGGATATTAGTTCTTTCAAGGTGGAACAATTGCTTGATCTTTTTCCACTTTCTTCAGTGGAGCTCTTTGGCCTCTTCCTAAATCGAAACTGGAGGAGTTTCTCTGGATCGAGATCGTGCAAATCTTGCAATTATGAGAAGAGCGGATTATCAACTCCAGTGAAGGGAAGATCCTGATTATCTAGGAATTCTCCGGCCTTGTTCTGTTCAGACACGAAGCTGGAGGAGGTTCTGTCTGCTTTTGTGTCGCTTGGAACAAATTAATCCTGGATTGGATCTGAAGTGTCTCTATCGTCCTCGCGCAAATCAGGTGACAGCTTTCTGGTTTATTTTATTTTTCCTGTGTGAAAAATGTCAAAGCGTAGTTCCTACGACATCGTGAAGTTGCAGTCTTTCGACGCTACAGATTTCCACGTTTGGAAAATCCATGCCCAATTGGGCATGAAAGAGCGCGAAATTTTTTATACGGTCCTCAGCGACTTCGTACTACGCGTGAGGATGTGGACGAGTACCAGTGGAGCAAGGACGAGGATTTCTGCAGGGATTATCTACTGAATTCTCTGAACCACCCTCACCTCGTTATGACCTACAGTGCATACAAGACCGCGAAAGAAATCTAGGATCTCCTGAACGCACAATTCCAGAAACAAGAGGGACTGTCGAAGACTCTCCTTGGAGAGAAATTTTTCAACTTCAAATTTAATGCAAACTCGTCAGTCACCTCCTAACTGATTGATCTGGAAAACCTGCGTCTCAAGCTGGAAGACGAACAGTGATGCAGGCTACGGTCTCCGACACGATCGCTACGAACAAACATGTGTTCCCTCTCAATGCTCCCAAATTTTACGTTCGCACAAAAATACTCACAATGTACACGCAACGCAATAATTATCAATTAGATGCTAACGTACGTGTAGTTACGTCGATAGAGGTTGAATAGATGGCTATAGGCCAATATTCTTCCCGACTAAAAGGACCCTCCCGGTCCGAACGAGCTTGAGTTGTACCAAAAGAGATCTACCAAAAAATTACGATTCAAAAAGGGTAGATCTCTCCCAACAAAAAGTCGAGGTTCGTCAATCCTCTTCAAAAATTAAAAGAAATAAGAAGATCGCACAAATCAATCGAAGAAACCACGATTATCCAAGTGATTTGAAGATCACGCCAAAATTTACCACCACAAGAAATTAACAAGAGGGAAAATCTCACGAGTAGAAATTTCGTTACCCCGCTTTAGATGGGATTATCGTCAAGCATGCACTCGCCCGAATCGTTCTTCGACGGATCCACCGGAACCGCGTCAAATGGAGAGAAACGTGTTCGCCTTGATTGCTTCACGTCGGATCTTGATTTCCCAGAACCACGGTTCGTTCTTCTTCTTTCTTCACCTTTGGCCGAAAGTTCCAAGAGGAAGTATGAAGGGAGCGGCTATGAGAGAGGACTGAAGTTTAAGGGAGGAAGAGAATAGGTGGAAGGAGAGGTGGTGGTCGGCGGCCAAGATGAAGGAGACAAGAGAGGGGCGGTCAAGAGGGGGCCGAAATTCCTAGAAGGAAATAGAGAGAGGGGGCGGCTAGGAGAGAGGGAAAACCAAGAGGAGTTTAGGGTTGAAATTTTCTTATCATTCAATAATATCAAAATCAAATACAAGAAGGCCTTTTATAGGCTAGCCAACAAGCATGGCTAAACGCAGTACGAAATTAAAATAAACTATGAGCATGGATAAACGCAGTCCAAAATTAAAATTAAAACATGGACATAAACAAGTCTAAAAATAAAGAGAAAGCTAGATAAGAATTTAATTAATAATTATAATAAAATGTTGAAATTGTTAAAGTGGAAGTTAGAGGACTTTTGGACCTGGGCGGTCTGGGAGGAGGTCGGGCGGTCTGGTGTGATCGCGCGGCCTGGCGGTCTGTCTCTGCGGTCTGGCTTGTCTAAGCATAGCTGCGGTCTCCTGGCTTGATCGCTGGTATGGGTTCAAGGCGGCTGAAGGTGTAGGCCGCGCAGTCTGTCTGTGACCGCGTAGCGGGCTATTCGTCTTCAGGTGTGCGCGGTCTGTGCGTGACCGCGTGGCGAGCTGTCTTCTTCAAGGCTGTGGCGGTCTGGTGTGACCGCACAGTTTGTTCCAGGTTTCTCCAGAATGTGGTCTGGTGGTTGACCGGGCTTTCTGGTGGTATTCGCGGACTAAGGGTCTTAGTCGCGTGGTCTCAGTTTGCGGTCTCAGGAGGAGACTGGTATGCGAGCTGGACGCAGTTCGCAGTCTCAGGTGGAGACTGGCATGCGGACAGAAGTTCGCGGGTTGATGATGAACTGGTTGTGTTCGCGGTCTCGGGCGAACACAGGGGGTGAACAACTTCGGGCGGTCTGGCGATCTCCTTTGGAGTCGCGATCTGCTGTGAGAGTGACGGTCTCTCATGGTTGATGTTGAAGCTGGCGAGTTCACCTAAAATGAAGCAGGAGTACTATTGCTGATCGCGCGGTGTGATCGGTTAGGTCGCACGGTCTGGAGGGTGGTGATCCTATCTCATAGGGTGGTGACTGGATCAGGTCCCACGCCTATAAATAAGAGCCACTGTAGCAGCAAATTATAAGACACCAAGTGTAAGCCGAGTTCTCTTCTTTCCTGCGGTCTCTATTTTTCTGACCGGGCGGTCTGCTGATTGAACTCTTCTTGTGCAGCTTCTGCGGATAGTGTGGGCAGCAGCGATCACCTCTTCCTCTGAAAGTGTTCGGGCGGTCTGCGGCTTGGAGTTGTGGTGCTGGAGTTCGGGAGAATCAGGAGTTCGGAAGAAGGAGTGTGGTTTGGTGGTGTTCTGTGATCAGCAGGTCGCTGCGGTTTGGCAGCTTGCTCAAGTCACAGGGAGGTCGCGCGGTCTGAGCGGTCTCAAGTTATCTTCAACTTTGTAATTTTCTCTTTGGTGTTTGTGCTGGCGAAATCATGTCTCGCCAAGCATGTCTTGCCTTGTAATTGAAGTACTGCTATCAATAAAGATTACTTGTTTGCCTCCATTTTGCTTCTGGTTGTTTGGCTTGTGAACTCTAAGTTGACTAACTCCTGCTCGCTTCATAAAGATTCGAAAAATTTCACATGGTATCAGAGGGAGGTTGGAGTGGTTAGAGCAGTGAGTGACTTAGAGTAGCCATCGCCTTTGTGAAGAAGGAACCAGTGGTAGAGCAATGGAAGCGAGAGGTCTTGGAATTGAGATGCTTACATCGACTAACTTCAAGAAGTGGAAGTCGTGTATGCAAAGCTATCTTCTAGGTGGGGACCTCTGGGAGGTAGTTGGAGGAGATCAGACGCAGGAAGTTATCCCGAAAGGGGACAATGGGGCTGAGGTGAGAACTTGGAGGAGGACGAATGCGAAGGCAGAGTTCACTCTGAAGAGAGCAATTTCACCTGATCTGTTTGATCACATTCTGGGATGTGGATCGGCTGCGGAGATCTGGAGAGCCCTGGATGGGCTGTTTAACAAGAAGAATATAGCAAGGCTACAGTTCTTGGAGAATGAGCTGGCAAGGTCGGCTCAGGGTGATCTTTCTATCTCCACTTTTTTTCTGAAGATGAAGAACTTGTGCGCTGAAATCTCAGCATTGGATCCTGATGAGCCTATCTCTGAGGAGAATCTGAAGAGGCACATCATCTGCGGCTTGCAGAAGGAATATGTTGCTTTTGTGACGTCGGTGCAGGGATGGGCAAATCAGCCGTCTCTGTTGGAGCTGGAGAACTTGCTTGCATCGCAAGAAAGTTTAGCAAGGCAGATGGCGGTGGTGTCGGTGGCTGGGGGAGATGGCGAAGTGCTCTTCTCGGGGAAGAAGAAGAAGTGGGATAAGAAGAAGAAGACCGATGGAGGAGGCTATGTGCCTTCAACTTCTGGGCAGCAGGAAAGGGGGTATGCTCCCAAGGCTGGCGGGAAGAAGAAGGGTGAAGGTCCGAAGTGCTTCAAGTGTGGAAAGTATGGCCACATCAGGAAGGATTGCAAGGTGGTCACCCAAGCCGGGCATGCCGCGGAGAAGGAGGAAGCTGAGGCCAGGCACTTTGAAGGAGGTTGGGGAGGAGCCTTCTCGGCTTCTGTTGGAGCTTCTGCTCCTATCAACTATCTGGAGGACTGGATCGTGGACTCGGGGTGTGGTCATCACCTCACCGGAGACGAGACCAAGCTTTCTTCTGCACAGCCCTATACAGGTAACAATGCAATCATTACTGCTGATAATATTGTGCATCCAGTAGAGAAGGTGGGGGTTGTTTCCTTGGGCAGTGATAGAGGGCCACTTACTTTGAAGAGTGTCTATCACGTGCCTGGTATGAGGAAAAACCTCTTCTCCGTGACCAACGCTGTAGACGCTGGGTATCACGTTCTATTCGGCCCAACATAAGTGAAGTTTCTACGCAATTTTGAGGCCGTAAAGGCGGAGGTCGTCCATGTCGGGAGACGGGCAAAGGACTTGTTCATTTTATCGACAAGTTCCTACGTCGACAAGATGAAGACAGATGATGGTGTCGTTATATGGCATGAGAGGTTGGGGCACGTAGGGATGGACAAGCTGAAAGCTATGGTGGTGAGAGGTATGGTTAAGGGCCTGCCAAGTCAATCTTCCTACGGTGAAGGTCATGTTTGCGCGGGATGTCAGTTCGGCAAGTCTCATCGACTACCGTTTGATAAGTCGCAGACGAGGAGCAGTGTGCCGTTGGAGTGCATCCACAGTGACTTGATGGGACCAACTGCTACCCCACGCCTCGGAGGCAGCAGATATATGCTGGTGTTGATCGATGATTACACCAGATATGTTTGGGTATATTTCCTGAAGGAGAAGGCGGAGGCGTTTGCCAAGTTTGTGGAGTTCAAGGAGCTCGTGGAGGGTCGGCTAAGACTGCGGGTGAAGAAGCTGAGGACTGACAATGGAGGGGAGTTCACCTCTAGTGAGTTCTCTACTTTTTGCATGAAGGCAGGCATCCGGAGGGAGGTCACATGTGCACATACTCCACAGCAGAACGGAGTTGCAGAGCGGAAGATCCGTCATCTGACGGAGACCTGCAAGTGTTGGCTGCATGCCAAGAGTATCCCAAAGTCCTTCTAGGCGGAGGGAATATCTTGTGCTGCCTATGTCATCAACAGGATGCCTTTAAGTCCCATCAACATGTTGACTCCGCATGAGATGATGTTTAAGGAGAAGCCAAGCGTGGCACACCTTAGGGTGTTTGGATCCACCAGCTACGTGCATGTTCCAGATACTCTTCGGACGAAGCTAGATGCGAAAGCAAGGAAGCTAGTCTTCGTGGGATACGATGAGCGGAAGAAAGGATGGAAGTGCATGGACCCGGAGACGCGGAGATTTGTGGTATCTCGCGACGTAGTGTTCGATGAGGTGACATCTTACAAGGGGTCTTCTGATGTGGAGCTACCAGAGAGCAGGGTGGAGGTGCCAGAGAAAGCTGTGGAGGATCTTCAGGTGGAGCTACCTATGTCACCAGGTGGTCCATCTCCTTCTAGTTCCGAGACGGGGGCTTCTGGTTCAGAGAGCAGGGGGAGCGATGCTCCTAGCACGTCTGGAAGAGGAGCTAGGGAAGAAGCAGCTGGAGATAATGCGGTTCAGGGGAAGGAGCTGAGGAGGTTGAAGCGAGCGATCGTCGCCCCTGATCGCTATACAGGAGGAAACGCAGTGAGCTTCATCTCATATTTCTTCGCTGGTCCCTTGGATGAGAGGGAGTCGTCGAGCTTTGAGAAGGCCAGAGGTGTGAAGGAGTGGGACATTGCAATGCAAGAAGAGATGGCAGCTCTCGAGAAGAATGAGACCTGGTCTCTTGTGCCCAAGCCCAAGGGCACCACTCCTATTACATGCAAGTGGGTCTACAAGCTCAAGAAGAAAGCTGACGGCAGCATCGAGCGGTACAAGGCTCGTCTTGTAGCTCGGGGGTTCTCGCAGCAATACGGTGAAGACTACGAGGAGACATTCAGCCCGGTGGCAAAAATGACTTCAGTTCGGTTCATCATTGCCTTGACGACGTTCAGTAGATGGGAGATTTGGCAGCTTGACGTCAAGAACGCTTTCTTGTACGGCGAGATTGACAAGGATATCTTCATGGTCCAGCCACCAGGCTTTGTGTCTGAAGATTTTTCGGAGCATGTCTGCAAGTTGAAGAAGGCCCTGTATGGGTTGAAGCAAGCGCCGAGGGCGTGGTACGGGAAGATCGCAGAATACCTCCTATTCTGTGGATTTGGTGCTTCAGACTCAGACTCAAGCTTGTTCGTCAAGAAGAGCGGGGAGCTTCAAGTCATCGTGCTGCTATACGTCGACGATATGATCGTGACGGAGAACTCAAAGGAGGAGGTAGCGCAGCTTCGGGCCGAGCTGTCCATCAGGTTCGAGATGAAGGACTTAGGTGAGCTTCACCATTTCCTTGGACTCGAGGTGCAGAGGAAGGAAGGTGGAGTGCTGGTGACTCAGGCCGGATATGCGGAGCGGATTGTGGAGCGATTCGGCATGAAGGAATGGAAGTGCACTTCCACACCTCTGGAGAAGGCTAGGAAGCTTCGGAAGGATAAGGGGAGGATTATGCAAGATCCGTTGTTGTTCCGAGCTCTGGTTGGGAGCCTGATCTATCTGACGATCACGAGGCCGGATATTGCATATGCAGTTGACAGAGTGAGTCGATATATGGCGGAGCCACGGGTACCTCATCTGCTAGCAGCCTAGAACATTCTGAAGTATGTCAAGGCGACCTCGGACATGGGTCTCCTATACAGGAGGGATGCGGGCTTCGAGGTGCACGGGTACATGGATGCTGACTACGGGGGAGATTCGTATGATCGGAAGTCGACGTCTGGATTCGTCTTCATGGCGGGCCCTACAACTATATCATGGTGCAGCAAGAAGCAGGATTCCGTATCGGTCTCCACCACGGAAGCGGAATACAAGGCTTCGGCCTTGGCAACTCAGGAAGCCATCTGGCTTAGGAGGTTGGTGGGAGACGTCCACAAGGAGGTTCGGGAGCCGACTCTGCTACGCGGTGACAACGAGAGTGCTCTCAAACTGGTTACCAATCCAGTTTGTCACGCGAGGACCAAACATATCGAGATCGAGCATCATTTCATACGGGAGAAGGTGCTGGAGGGATCTCTTTCGGTCGGGCAAGTGCGGAGTGCGGACAACATAGCGGACATCTTCACAAAGGCGCTGGCAAAGGGGTCGTTCACACGGCTAAAGAGTCTACTGGTGCTAGTTTCAACTTCCCACTTCAAGGGGGAGTGTTGAAATTGTTGAAGTGGAAGTTAGAGGACTTTTGGACCTGGGCGGTCTGGGAGGAGGTCGGGCGGTCTGGTGTGATCGCACGGCCTGACGGTCTGGCTTGTCTAAGCATAGTTGCGGTCTCCTGGCTTGATCGCTGGTATGGGTTCAAGGTTGCTGAAGGTGTAGGTCGCGCGGTCTGTCTGTGACCGCGTGGCGGGCTATTCGTCTTCAGGTGTGCGTGGTCTGTGCGTGACCGCGTGGCGAGCTGTCTTCTTCAAGGCTGTGGCGGTCTGGTGTGACCGCACAGTTTGTTCCAGGTTTCTCCAGAATGCGGTCTGGTGGTTGACCGGGCTTTCTGGTGGTATTCGCGGACTAAGGGTCTTAGTCGCGCGGTCTCAGTTCGCGGTCTCAGGAGGAGACTGGTATGCGAGCTGGACGTTGTTCGCGGTCTCAGGTGGAGACCGGCATGCGGACAGAAGTTCACGGGTTGATGACGAACTGGCTGTGTTCGCGGTCTCGGGCGAACACAGGGGGTGAACAGCCTCGGGCGGTCTGGCGATCTCCTTTGGAGTCGCGATCTGCTGTGAGAGTGGCGGTCTCTCATGGTTGATGTTGAAGCTGACGAGTTCACCTAAAATGAAGCAGGAGTACTATTGCTGATCGCGCGGTGTGACCGGTCAGGTCGCGCGGTCTGGAGGGTGGTGATCCTATCTCATAGGGTGGTGACTGGATCAGGTCCCACGCCTATAAATAGGAGACACTGTAGCAGTAAATTATAAGACACCAAGTGTAAGCCGAGTTCTCTTCTTTCCTGCGGTTTCTATTTGTCTGACCGGGCGGTCTGCTGATTGAACTCTTCTTGTGCAGCTTCTGCGGATAGTGTGGGCAGCAGCGATCACCTCTTCCTCTGAAAGTGTTCGGGCGATCTGCGGCTTGGAGTTGTGGTGCTGGAGTTCAGGAGAATCAGGAGTTCGGAAGAAGGAGTGCGGTTTGGTGGTGTTCTGTGATCGGCAGGTCGCTGCGGTTTGGCAGCTTGCTCAAGTCACAGGGAGGTCGCGCGGTCTGAGCGGTCTCAAGTTATCTTCAACTTTGTAATTTTCTCTTTGGTGTTTGTGCTGGCGAAATCATGCCTCACCAAGCATGCATTGCCTTGTAATTGAAGTACTGCTATCAATAAAGATTACTTGTTTGCCTCCATTTGCTTCTGGTTGTTTGGCTTGTGAACTCTAAGTTGACTAACTCCTGCTCGCTTCATAAAGATTCGAAAAATTTCACATAAAATAATTATAATTATTAATTATTAATCTTGCGCCGCGGACGAAGGTTGTAACGGCGATGGTGTTCATCATGACGTAAGTCTTTGGTTGGAGAGGCATCATCATCTGTAAGCGCGCCGATACCAACATCTTCATGTTGAGGGACATCGCGCCATCAAATAGTCTAACATGTCCGATAACTTATTTGTCAGTCTAATCCTGAGCAAACTGCTTCCTGAATGGAATACCTACAAGACTGAAATGCACATACTGAAGGAGAGGATAGCATTGGATGGACTCAAAAGGTTCATCCACATCGAAGATCAAAACGCTGTTGGTAAAAGCCTGGAGCAAGCTGGCCAACCATCACAAGTTGCCAACTTCGTTTCACGACCCAGCAAGCCTCCTCGGAAACCCGCTTATAGGCTGGAGTTGCATGCTTCTTTCCCTGGTGTTCATGATGTGTTTCATGTGAGCAAGTTGCGAAAGTGTGTGTTTAGTGACCGTCATGTCCTTGACTTTGTGCCCCAGTTGCAGCCCAATATTTCTTATGTCGAAGAGCCTGTCTGAATTCTGGAGATGCAAGATCGAGTGTTGCGAAGGAAGACGATTCCTATGGTTAAGGTTCTTTGGCAAAATCAGGATGTCAGAAGCGCGACTTGGGAGTTAGAATCTGCTATGAGGGAATCTCATCCTCATTTGTCTCTTAGTTTGCTTCGATGAGTGCTTCTAGCCACAGCTAGTTTTAATTCACCCTTGTTATCCGTGAGTTCGGATTGCATGTCAAGTTTTGGGATGAAACTTCCGTTTAGGGGGGTATCTGTAACGCCTCTGAATTTTCGATAATTATTTTAATCATATTAATGACGTAATATTGTCGTAAGGGCGTTATGTTTGTGCTGAGTTTTCCAGTGCGCTGTAATTTGTGCGATTTTGTGTCCATTCGGTCAATTTGATCGTGTTTTGAAACTTAACGGAATTGAGATTTTAGACTTTAGAAAATTAAATTAATTTATTTTAAGCAGGTTCATGAAGTTTTGTTGCGTTACGAGCATTTTTGAGAGCCCGATAAAATTTTAAAGATTTTCTATTATTATTACTTATTTTTATTCACTTATAAAAAGCCAAATCTTAGAAAGAATTAAGTTTATTCTCTTTCTTCTTCTTCGTTTCCGCCGACCTGAGCGAATTGTGTGAGTTAAGAGGGAGTGGCGTTCTACCGGAGGCTTCGGGCGATCGCTGCGGGAGCTCTAGTGCACAGAATCTTCGCCAGAGTATAAATTCGGAAAGCTCTCGTCAAGCTCTTCGCGTGTGCGGTAAGTATTTTCAGTTTCGTGGATTTTTGTTGTTGACGGGTGTAACCCTAATCTTCCTTTTCGTCTGAAAAGTTTCAGAAATTTGTTCTTGTAGTCTTCTCTTCGTCTGATCCTTGGCGTGGAGCGATTTGGAGTTGGAAAGCGGAAGATTTGAGGCAAGTGGTGGACTCTATATTCACTCCTTTCTACCTTTAATTTCCTTGGGTGTGGGGATATGTATATTCATTTTATGGCATTAGGCTTAGCAGTTTTTCGGTTTCACTCGAGTAGTTAGGTTGATAAAGTCGAATTAGTTGAGTAGATTCACCGAGACATTTAGTCGAACTCATCGAGAGTTTAAGGTAATTCGTCGAGTGATTGTGTGAGCTCAAGTCGATTTCGTCGAGTGTGTAAGCCAATTCGTCGAGTGATTGTGTGAGCTTATATCAAATTTGTCAAGTGTGTAAGCCAATTCGTCGAGTGATTGTGTGAGCTTAAGTCGATTTTGTCGAGTGTGTAAGTCAATTCGTCGAGTGATTGCGTTTAAGTCAAATTTGTCGAGTGTGTAAGTCAATTCGTTAGGTTGTTAAGCCGAATTAGTCGAGGGGTTTTATCGAGTTCGCCGAGTGGTCAGTTTGATTCATCGAATTCTTTTTCGATTCGTCGAGTAGTCCCGTTGAATTCATCAAATGGTCTCGACGAATTTGTCGTGTAAGACTGTTTTACTTAGAATTTTATGGATTTGTTCTTTTCTTTATGATGAGTTGATTTTGGGTTGTTGGTTGGGTTGGAATGGATGACCATTACCACAGTGTCTATTGATGAATCATTTGTATCCAGTGTATGTGTGGCAGACTGTAGATTGATTTGCAAATGACTAAGTCCCTCCTCAGAACCGTTTTATGTCTGGTATTACTAATTCATTTTCCTTTTAGAGCTGATCAGTCTCTTTTATTTTTTACTATATATATCTATATGTTTTTACTTATGGACTAGTTGATCCACTGAACCGAGGGACACGGTCTCTGAAGCTTTAAACTTAAATTATGCTTTATGTGAAAATACATAAGTCTTTTATGAAAAAGAGTAGAAGAATGTTTGTCTGAGCGTCTGCAGTTGTCCTGTAAGACCCCATTTTTTTTCAAACATCCGGGTCTTAGGCCCAGAACCGCCGCTTTGCGGTGACACCTTCACTCGGGAAGGTCGCCACTACAAAACGCCGATCCTGCCGGCCAAATCGATCACGAAGAAAAGTACATTAAAGAAGACAAGTCCACAGAATCAACATGAAATATAAACGTCCACATGATATAACTGAATAAAAAGATAACAAAGGTACAATAATAAAGAGGGCTCATGCCTTGTACATCATATCCTCACTACAAGATCACTCGCGGAAGCTAACTACTAATCACTCACAGATCCTGAATCCTGTGCTCCTGTACTAGACTGGCCCGCCTCCGTCTGCTCCGGCCTCTGGTGTTGCTGCGTCTCCTCGAACCCCTAAAATGATATGGTCCACCGATCGTTAGTCAAAAAGACTAAGCCTTATGTTCCCCACCCCACCCCCAATGGCTCCTAGGCACCGTATGGGGAGGAGGAAGCAGAGGACATTCAAGGGGTAAAAACAAAAGCAGGCGGCGGCGGATCTACAACTACACATGTGTATATATATATGAAGCAGTAAGTAAGCATAGTAAAGTGCATGTAAAGAACAGTAAGCAGTATATATAATGGCAAGTAAAGTAATATAAAAGTAACCATTGATTTATAGGAATGCCCATACAATACGAAAGACCAAGGGGTCGTTTAGCAGGGCCTACCGTATAAGAAGTCCCATAACCGACTTATACGTTAGGGGTATGTTGAATGCAATATTTATGCTATGACATGCAAAGTATGTTGTTATGCTATGTTCATACAGTGCAACTCACTCACTACGACTCTATGCGCATAGACCTTTAGTTCCCCCTTTTTGGAGCGAGCTAGACTCCCAGGATACTCCCGTAGTGGCAAACGGAAGCAGTGGGTTGGGCCTCGCCCACCTCTAGGTTGGTATTCACACTACCCTACCTAGACCTATCGTACGCCTCAACGCAAAACCGCGGAGCTCCTGCGTACTCTTACTGATTGGACCGCCAGACTTTCAAGGCTAAGTGTAAATACCACACTCGCCGAGTCAACGTATTGACGTCGGTGTGAACGACTGTCCAATACCGAAGACCCACCGCCTTCAATGCACATGCAACATGTTCTACTTCCTACCTCTGAGCCATAAGCTCCCCGGGCTAACCTGCCCGCCATCAATAACCCGCCGAGCCATCGGCTCGCCGAACCAACTCGTCCGTACCTTCAAACACTATTGTGTCACAAGCTCACCTGATTCAGCAATCCGCTCCTTTATCCACCGAGCCTACTGCTCGTAAGCCAAACCAACTAACTTCTCGTAACCACGGGGTGTGGGTGTGTGTATCATTAAGTTATTCTTGTATAACATTTTTACTCTTACAGTTTATGGTTAATCTTGGACTTCCTTAGGGTTACCCTGTAAGGGGCTCACTACGGTACTAGGAACCGAAATGGGATGACACCCCAAAGTTCCCTTTTCTCAAGACACTTAGTGATGTTGATATCTACCCATAAGAACACCCTCCTTGTTATTACAATTGTATTAACCCTAGGTGGCTTATGACTTTCCAAGACGATCCTTCGTCAATCCCGGGCACCACTTTACCCTCAACTCACCAGGCACACTTTACCATCTGTAATCCTTCTTGTTAACCATCATACCTTCTCAACCAAATTAGGTAAACCACATACCTCTCATCCCTCCTAAGGATCCACTTGATTCTCAAAATTCACGATTTTACTATACGCAGACCAAACTAATTATATGAAGCTCTCAACTATAGGTACTCCAAATATTCATTCAACTGACCCAAGCTATTTACTGGAGGTCTATCATGATGTTATAAGATTAATTCCAGAGAATCGTATTTTTCCCAACATTATTAATATTTAAAGCAACTTTCCAAAAATACAACATCCTAAGGTTTGAACTACAAGTGCACTTTTCTGACTTCCATTGCCTACCAAACTTTTTACATAAATCAAGGGTACCTCATAATCAGTACATATGAATTTGTAGGAAATTCCAGCAAGGTTTACTATTATTTTCAATTATTTCCAAAGGAGGTACCCTCATATAAACTCCAAACCTTATGCAAATTTATATAGAGGTGATTCATACTAAAATATTCAGCCCTACAAAATTTGACCATATTCCATAGAGGTTACATTTGTAATTTCCACAAAGGATATATTTGCAATTAATTCCAAATTGAACTAGAAGTACCAAATATATCAATCCCAAAATTATGAGAAAATTACTGAGGGTTAATTGTAGCATGATATGATATCCAGCAAAGTTTCATGAAATTACAGAAAACTAAGACCCTAAAATTAATCATCCCAAAAATTGCCAACAATATGAATAATTACACTTTGGACCTCCAAAAGTTTTCCAATGGTTCTAATAGAATCTCCAGGGATTAATAACCTCAAAACTAAGTTGGTGACAGAAGATGGTTCATCACTAAGTATTAAATTTTCCTAAATCCCAAAAACCTAAATATTTACAAATCTACCCAAGGATTTATTACCTAGGGTTGGCAGCTCCAAATTCCACCAATTTCTCATAGGAGGACTATCTGGTCACCATGACCATCTCCCCAAAATTCTAGGCCAAACCATAAGGTTTGATCCCTCTTCCTTCATTGACCTCTAAATGTACCCCTTAGGGTTTACCCTAAGATTATGGTCCATACTTCCTCAAATCCACCCAAACTTCTTGTGAGGGTGTTATATCAATCATAGAACTCAGAGGAGTCTATTACACCCCTCTCCAAGGGCAAACTCTCCTATGTCCTTCACAACCCCAAATTCCACTCCATAGGGATCAACCCTATGGCCTTGAGCAAATCAACTCCAATGCTCACCAATCTTCCTCATGGGGTCTCAAATTGATCCCACTGACCTTCCCAAGAAGACTCAAGTCTCTATGGGCTCATTTGGCCAATGGATCTCTACTTGGCTAAATGTGCCCCAAGGGGCTCCAACTCCATGTCCTAGGGCAATCCAACTCCCCATGACCCCAAAACTCACCTGGAGGTGATTTGGGTGGTGTTAGGGCAGTGACCAAAATTCCTCTCCAATTGGAGGTGGTTTGACCATGAAAAACCCCAAATAACCCCTAATCACAATTTTCCCCTTATTGGACAAATTTTTGGCCCACTGACTACCTAATCAAATGAACCCCAAATGAGTTGAAATTTTAACCAGGGGCTTATCATGACCCTAATAACACCCCACCAAAATTTGGTGGAGATTGGAGGTCATTTGACCCTCCAAATAATTTATGCAAAGATTATTAAAGTTTTACAAAAACTTTAGGAAAACGTTCTCCAAAAATTCTCATTTTTGGATATGATGTAGTCCTAGGCATGACTCATTCCTAGTCCAAATTTCAAGTCATTTGGACTAGTGGTTAAGTGTGAGCATCCATTCAAAGTTCAGTCAAACTTTGCACTAAAATGGGTGCTGAGGTCTAACCTGACCTCCTAATTGGGTGAATCTAATTTTGAAATAAACTTTAGGCTAATACCTACAACTTTCATATAGAACATTTTCTCTGAAAGTACCTCTAACTAATTTCTAAAATTAAAACCAATAACAGCCTATATTTACCTTTATAAATATATAATTAATATTATCCATTCAATCTATATCGGGCTGATCCGACGGCTCAGGGATCGTCTTCTTCCCTGAGCCGACGGTCAGCGACAGCCCGCGTTGGGCGATGTTGGAGGTCGAGTTCCCGCCCACCTAAGTCCGTTCCCGGCCGGCCAATGCCTCCACCACCTCCGTTGAGGTGGTGGCCGGCGATAGGAGGGGTTTGGCCGGCCGGTGGTGGCCGGAGTAGGGTGTTTAGGTAGGAAAATTTAAGCTCCAAAAATGGAGATTTCGGCCGACCGATCTAGGATCAATTGAACCCAGATCTTGCAGGCAATAGAAGGGGATCTACCCATTGAAAGAAGGATGAAGAACCAGACCTGATTGGGGTCGATTTGTTGCTTCCACCGTCGACCACCATTGCTCCTCCTTGGAGATTTCGGCACCATCCAAATCCTTGCACAGATAGCTCAATCCTCTCGAGGAAGGGGGGGGGGGGGGGGGGGGGGGGGGGGTTCAATTCCTTTCTCCCTTATGAAGCTGATGGGAGGGCCAATTTAATGGGAGGAGGGCTCTAACTCTAAAAGCCATTAATGGCCTCTTGGTATTCCTATGGCCGGCCACAATACATCCCCCCCTGTCTTCAATTCCTCCAGAAACTCCTGGAATTCCCTCCACATTCATCAGGGGAGATGAAAGGAGTCATCAATGAGGATTCCAAGGGGTTTAACACCTTAATGGCCATGAACACCACCTTTTCTCTCCTCCAAAATTGATTTTTCTCTCTCCTACTCACCAAGGCCGATTTTCCTCTCTCACCTAGGTTAATTGTCAGTCAAGCATGCTGGTCAAGTGATCAATTTGGGCTTAGCCCAAAGGGATTGGGCTAGGTTTAAGAGATTTGACCTAATTTGGGCAAGTTTGACTTTGAGTCAAATTGACCAATTGGGTGACCCTAGAATGGGGCTTTTGGGTCCATTGGACTCCAAATTAAGTTTAGAAACTACTGGTGGGGTCAATTTGGTCGCATGAGCCTTAGTTGACCCAATATAAGTTGATTTGACCAAAACAGGCTAAGTTGACTTTGGACAAATTGAGCCCTAGGGTTGACCCAGTCATGGGGCTTTTTGTTCCACTGGGTCCCCTCTGTTATGATAACACTATGGGTAGGGTCAATTTAATATGGTGGTGGTCAATTAGGGCACTTAGTGAAGAATTGTCATTTTGACCTAAAAGGGCATTTTGGTCAATTTGCACCACTGGGGGTCCCATGAAGGTGCTTTTAGGTCTACTAGGTTTCTTATGATATTTTAGACCTAGAGGAGTGGTCAATTTGGCATGGTGGAGGTCAATTGACTCTAATTAGGCTACTTTGACCAATTTAGGGTTAGGGTTGACTTTGGTCAATTTGGCCTCTTTGGTTGACCCCAATGGGCCCTTGGTGCCCTAAGGGGACCCCTAATGGGTTAGGGATACTATGGTGGGGTCAAATGGTCAAGTTGAGGCCCTAAAGTCCAACCCTAAGCTTGGTCACTAGAAATTGCTATTTGCAGTCCAAGGCACTTTCAACCCTAATCTTGCCTAAGCTAAAGGGATTTCTACACTACCAAGGCCTTGTCATGACTTTGTCAAGACAGATTCACCTGGGGGGTCTAGCTGTCTGGGGGATGTTACAAATCCCAATAAACAAAAAATAATAATTTCGTCCTCGAAATTCAGGTTAGGCTTGCGGAGTTTTCACCGCGAGTGACTGAACGTAACATCCGTTAAGAATCGAAGTTATTCCTGGCTCGAAGAGCACCGACTATCTATTCCACACCAGCTCTAGTGGTTCCAAGTTGTGCTCCTCCTGACCCTAATTTTACCACATGTCTTAACCTCTGGAATCTTCTTGCGCCGCATGACTCGCACTGTCGTATCATCTATCCTGACCGGGGTGACCTAGCTACCTTGGTCAATTTATCCTCAAACTTCCACTCGAACCTGGGCAGACTCTTATGCCTCCTAAAGTTTTCTTCTCACATTCAAACTCTTACTCTTTCTGGAATGTCCGAATAATCAATCATCTCTACTCTACAACTTTTCCAGTTCTTACTATTGATGGAACTAATCAAATCGTCTAGCGTCCAAATCATCCTTAAATATTAATGGGGGTGCACTTGTGAACCTTTATGAGTATACGCTAGCCAATCATAATGATAAGATGACTCCCGATCATTTTCCACGTGGAGTTTGATTCATATTTAAAGGCAAGATTTTTATACCTTAGGGTTTTTCACAAGTCAATTTTATCAAGGAAGAATCATCATATTTATTTCTCCAAAATCCTGACACTTCTACTTATGCTAGTCTTGAACACTCCCAAATGGTCCTAAGCAAGATAAACTTAGATCGTTCCCATCATAGTAAACTCAAACACTAGATTCTAAATCCAATAAGTCATCGTTTAAGATCTCTGGTTATTTATCATCAAAGCTCCCAAGGTAAATCATTATTAGTTAAAATTTTCTACCATGATAGAGCGTGATTTCTAACAAATCATAAGTTGATCACTTTCGAATGCCCCAAACCACAAGAACTTCCAATTATAATTAGAGCTTGCTCGACCTAATTTCGGTTCCCAATTTCCAGAAGGGTATCTGCATCCCTAAGTAACCAGACCTAGCAACTTTACATTTCTAATGTTTCAACTAAGGTCAAGTTGGTGTTCGATCAATGATGTCTATCCATTGTCCTGGTACTCATACCGATCATTCCAAACATACTGTTACACCGTCTCATCTTCTTTCAAGTAACATTGAGTAAGATCGACTTCAGAATCATAGTGTTCACAACACAAATTTTCTAACTTAGGTCTAAGGGAAATCCAAGTCCGTCATTAATTTGCCCAATAAACAAAAGGTATGCCCCAATAAACAAAAGACAAGCCCCAATAAACAAAAAAAATAAGCAACTATCTGTTTTGGGTTGAGTATCTTCAATATCACCAAGTTATATTCGTCCCAAATATGCAAACAATTCTTAGGGCATACAACCTTAGACTTGGGGTTCTATCTTGGGGCTCACTGGTGTACTCCACACCTTAGACTCTTCTAGGTACCTTCTATGACAACCTTATCAGGGTCAACATATCACCCAATCCCAAACGGGTCTCTTTCAGAACTTCAATCCTTACCCGACCCTCGGTGTTTGTCCTGGTGGTTGTCTCAATGTAATCATGTCACCGATATGAGGGTTGAGTCTACAAGTCTCACACCATTATGCTTATGTGTCAATCTCTCTTTCTCTAGCCTCTTTTGGGTATCCTCGTACCTTCACCAAAAGTTATACTTACGGTCTATTTCAGACTAGGTCATGGTATAGATTGTCAAGGTAAGTCACGTATCCTAGTGGGGTTGAGTCTAATTCATTGACTAAAGGGCTATCTAACGAGATCTTTGCAGCCGGAGGTATTCCCTGCAGGGGGCAGGGTTCGCCGCAGGCTACAAAAGAAAACTTATCAAAAAGATTCAGTTAAAAGTGGACTTTTTCATGTGATTTCCCCATATGGGCACACCACTGCTTCCGCTGCTTAGTTTGTCCTCAAACTAAACTCGCGCGGGGTGGCCCAGGGTTTGTGGACTTCTTTTCTTCGGATCGAGGTTTGCTTTGATACCACTTGTAAGACCCCATTTTTTTTCTTTTCAAACATCCGGGTCTTAGGCCCAGAACCGCCTCTTTGCGGTGACACCTTCACTCGGGAAGGTCGCCACTACAAAACGCTGATCTTGCCGGCCAAATCGATCACGAAAAAAAGTACATTAAAGAAGACAAGTCCACAGAATCAACATGAAATATAAACGTCCACATGATATAACTGAATAAAAAGATAACAAAGGTACAATAATAAAGAGGGCTCATGCCCTGTACATCATATCCTCACTACAAGATCACTCGCGGAAGCTAACTACTAATCACTCACAGATCCTGAATCCTGTGCTCCTGTACTAGACTGGCCCGCCTCCGTCTGCTCCGGCCTCTGGTGTTGCTGCGTCTCCTCGAACCCCTAAAATGATATGTCCACCGACCGTTAGTCAAAAAGACTAAGCCTTATGTTCCCCACCCCACCCCCAATGGCTCCTAGGCACCGTATGGGGAGAAGGAAGCGGAGGACATTCAAGGGGTAAAAACAAAAGCAGGTGGCGGCGGATCTACAACTACACAGGTGTATATATATATGAAGCAGTAAGTAAGCATAGTAAAGTGCATGTAAAGAACAGTAAGCAGTATATATAATGGCAAGTAAAGTAATATAAAAGTAACCATTGATTTATAGGAATGCTCATACAAACCTATAGACCAAAGGGTCGTTTAGCAGGGCCTACCGTATAAGAAGTCCCATAACCGACTTATACGTTAGGGGTAGGTTGAATGCAATGTTTATGCTATGACATGCAAAATATGTTGTTATGATATATTCATAAAGTGCAACTCACTCACTACGACTCTATGCACATAGACCTTTAGTTCCCCCTTTTTGGAGCGAGCTAGACTCCCAGGATACTCTCGTAGTGGCAAACGGAAGCGGTGGGTTGGGCCTCGCCCACCTCTAGGTTGGTATTCACACTACCCTACCTAGACCTATTGTACGCCTCAACGCAAAACCGCGGAGCGCCTGCGTACTCTTACTGACTGGACCGCCAGACTTTCAATGCTAAGTGTAAATACCACACTCGCCGAGTCAACGTATTGACGTCGGTGTGAACGACCGTCCAATACCGAAGACCCACCACCTTCAATGCACATGCAACATGTTCTACTTCCTACCTCTGAGCCATAAGCTCCCCGGGCTAACCTGCCCGCCATCAATAACCCGCCGAGCCATCGGCTCGCCGAACCAACTCGTCCGTACCTTCAAACACTACTGTGTCACAAGCTCACCTGACTCAGCAATCCGCTCCTTTATCCACCGAGCCTACTGCTCGTAAGCCAAACCAACTAACTTCCCGTAACCACGGGGTGTGGGTGTGTAAATCATTAAGTTATTCTTGTATAACATTTTTACTCTTACAGTTTATGGTTAATCTTGGACTTCCCGAGGGTTACCCTGTAAGGGGCTCACTACGGTACTAGGAACCGAAATGGGTTGACACCCCAAAGTTCCCTTTTCTCAAGACACTTAGTGTTGTTGATATCTACCCATAAGAACACCCTCCTTGTTATTACAATTGTATTAACCCTAGGTGGCTTATGACTTTCCAAGACGATCCTTCGTCAATCCCGGGCACCACTTTACCCTCAACTCACCAGGCACACTTTACCATCTGTAATCCTTCTTGTTGACCATCATACCTTCTCAACCAAATTAGGTAAACCACATACCTCCCATCCCTCCTAAGGATCCACTTGATTCTCAAATTTCACGATTTTACTATACGCAGACCAAACTAATTATATGAAGCTCTCAACTGTAGGTACTCCAAATATTCATCATACTGATCCAAGCTATTTATTGGAGGTCTATCATAACATTATAAGATTAATTCCAGAGAATCGTATTTTTCCCAACATTATTAATATTTAAAGCAACTTTCCAAAAATACAACCTCCTAAGGTTTGAACTACAAGTACACTTTTCTGACTTCTATTGCCTACCAAAACTTTTACATAAATCAAGGGTACCTCATAATCAGTACATATGAATTTGTAGGAAATTCCAGCAAGGTTTACTATTATTAAAAATTCCAAAACCCATTAATTTTCAATTATTTCCAAAGGAGGTACCCTCATATGAACTCCAAACCTTATGCAAATTTATACAGAGGTGATTCATACTAAAATATTCAGCCCTACAAAATTTGACCATATTCCATAGAGGTTACATTTGTAATTTCCAGAAAGGACATATTTGCAATTAATTCCAAATTGAACTAGAAGTACCACAAATATCAATCCCAAAATTATGAGAAAATTACTGAGGGTTCATAGTTGCATGATATGATATCCAGCAAAGTTTCATGAAATTACAGAAAACTAAGACCCTAAAATTAATCATCCCAAAAAATGCCAACAATATGAATAATTACACTTTGGACCTCCAAAAGTTTTCCAATGGTTCTAATAGAATCTCCAGGGATTCATAACCTCAAAACTAAGTTGGTGACAGAAGATAGTTCATCACTAAGTATTAATTTTTCCTAAATCCCCAAAACCTAAATATTTACAAATCTACCGAAGGATTTATTACCTAGGGATGGCAACTCCAAATTCCACCAATTTCTCATAGGAGGACTATCTGGTCACCATGACCACCTACCAAAAATTCTAGGCCAAACCATAGAGGTTTGATCCCTCTTCCTTCATTGACCTCTAAATGTACCCCTTAGGGTTTACCCTAAGATTATGGTCCATACTTCCCCAAATCTACCCAAACTTCTTGTGAGGGTGTTATATCAATCATAGAACTCAGAGGAGTCTATTACACCCCTCTCCAAGGGCAAACTCTCATATGTCCTTCACAACCTCAAATTCCACTCCATAGGGATCAACCCTATGACCTTGAGCAAATCAACTCCAATGCTCACCAATCTTCCTCATGGGGTCTCAAATTGATCCCACTGACCTTCCCAAGAAGACTCAAGTCTCTATGGGCTCATTTGGCCAATGGATCTCTACTTGGCTAAATGCGCCCCAAGGGGCTCCAACTCCATGTCCTAGGGCAATCCAACTCCCCATGACCCCAAAACTCACCTGGAGGTGATTTGGGTGGTGTTAGGGCAGTGGCCAAAATTCCACTCCAATTGGAGGTGGTTTGACCATGAAAAACCCCAAATAACCCCTAATCACAATTTTCCCCTTATTGGACAAAATTTTGGCCCACTGACTACCTAATCAAATGAACCCCAAATGAGTTGAAATTTTAACCAGGGGCTTATCATGACCCTAATAACACCCCACCAAAATTTGGTGGAGATTGGAGGTCATTTGACCATCCAAATAATTTATGCAAAGATTATTAAATTTTTACAAAAACTTTAGGAAAAAGTTCTCCAAAAATTCTCATTTTTGGATATGATGTAGTCCTAGGCATGAGTCATTCCTAGTCCAAATTTCAAGTCATTTAGACTAGTGGTTAAGTGTGAGCATCCATTCAAAGTTCAGTCAAACTTTGCACTAAAATGGGTGCTGAGGTCTAACCTGACCTCCTAATTGGGTGAAATCAATTTTGAAATAAACTTTAGGCTAATACCTACAACTTTCATATAGAACATTTTCTCTGAAAGTACCTCTAACTAATTTCTAAAATTAAAACCAATAACAGCCTATATTTACCTTTATAAACATATAATTAATATTATCCATTCAATCTATATCGGGCTGATCCGACGGCTCAGGGATCATCTTCTTCCCTGAGCCGACGGTCAGCGACAGCCCGCGCTGGGCGATATTGGAGGTCGAGTTCCCGGCCACCTAAGTCCGTTCAAGGCCGGCCAATGCCTGCACCACCTCCGTTGAGGTGGTGGCCGGCGATAGGAGGGGTTTGGCCGGCCGGTGGTGGCCGGAGTAGGGTGTTTAGGTAGGAAAATATAAGCTCCAAAAATGGAGATTTTGGCCGACCGATCTAGGATCAATTGAACCCAGATCTTGCAGGCAATAGAAGGGGATCTACCCATTGAAAGAAGGATGAAGAACCAGACCTGATTGGGGTCGATTTGTTGCTTCCACCGTCGACCACCATTGCTCCTCCTTGGAGATTTCGATACCATCCAAATCCTTGCACAGGTAGTTCAATCCTCTCGGGGAAGGGGGGGTTTCAATTCCTTTCTCCCTTATGAAGCTAATAGGAGGGCCAATTTAATGGGAGGAGGGCTCTAACTCTAAAAGCCATTAATGGCCTCTTGGTATTCCTATGGCCGGCCACAATACATTCCCCCCTGTCTTCAATTCCTCCAGAAACTCCTGGAATTCCCTCCACATTCATCAGGGGAGATGAAAGGAGTCATCAATGAGGATTCCAAGGGTTTAACACCTTAATGGCCATGAACACCACCTTCTCTCTCCTCCAAAATTGATTTTTCTCTCTCCTACTCACCAAGGCCGATTTTCCTCTCTCACCTAGGTTAATTGTCAGTCAAGCATGCTGGTCAAGTGATCAATTTGGGCTTACCCCAAAGGGATTTGGCTAGGTTTAAGAGATTTGACCTAATTTGGGCAAGTTTGACTTTGGGTCAAATTGACCAATTGGGTGACCTTAGAATGGGGCTTTTGGGTCAATTGGACTCCAAATTAAGTTTAGAAACTACTGGTGGGGTCAATTTGGTCGCATGAGCCTTAGTTGACCCAATATAAGTTGATTTGACCAAAACAGGCTAAGTTGACTTTGGTCAAATTTAGCCCTAGGGTTGACCCAGTCATGGGGCTTTTTGTTCCACTGAGTCACCTATGATATGATAACACTATGGGTAGGGTCAATTTAATATGGTGGTGGTCAATTAGGGAACTTAGTGAAGAATTGCCATTTTGACCTAAAAGGGCATTTTGGTCAATTTGCACCACTGGGGGTCCCATGAAGGGGCTTTTAGGTCTACTAGGTTTCTTATGATATTTTAGACCTAGAGGAGTGCTCAATTTGGCATGGTGGAGGTCAATTGACTCTAATTAGGCTACTTTGACCAATTTAGGGTTATGGTTGACTTTGGTCAATTTGGCCTCTTTGGTCGACCCCAATGGGCCCTTGGTGCCCTAAGGGGACCCCTAATGGGTTAGGGATACTATGGTGGGGTCAAATGGTCAAGTTGAGGCCCTAAAGTCCAACCCTAAGCTTGGTCACTGGAAATTGCTATTTGCAGTCCAAGGCACTTTCAACCCTAATCTTGCCTAAGCTAAAGGGATTTCTACACTACCAAGGCCTTGTCATGACTTTGTCAAGACAGATTCACCTGGGGGGTCTAGCTGTCTGGGGGATGTTACATGTCCCCTGCACGACGTGACATCACGACGCGAATTTTTTCCCCACTCTAATAATATATTTATATATTGAGAAAAATGCGGGTTGTGACATGCGTGCTTGAGATTGGTCGGTGCTGCGCCGGGTAGGTGCGGTGGGGGGCCGGCGAGGTGCGCGACGAGGTCGGCGGCAAGGCTTGGTGGCGGTGAAGAGAGAGAGAGAGAGAATGGGGGTTGCGGTTACCCCCATGATGTGGTATGTTTACCCCAATGAGGTGTGATTAGCGTGTACACATACGTGCGCTCCGGTGGCTATTATGAGGACTAAAGGGACTCAGAATTACGCGAGAATGGGTCTGCTGGAATCGTATCTGCAAGTCGGTCGAGGTCGCGACGAAAAATCACAGGTTCGACTGGGTTTGACCAGGTCCGTTTTGGGGAACCCCATCAACAAGTTATACATATAACTTTGTTGGATGTATTGCACTGTATTTGGATGGTATTTAGCTTAGTTGCAGATGAAGTTGATCATGGATTTGCTAATTTTGTATTTGTTGGATGCATTGTATTTGCTTTCTATTGTATGAAAAAAAATATTTATGTAATGTTTGAGAAGGTTTCATGGTTGATTAAAGTATGGTTTCATGACAGATGCTGGAGAGTTTATATCTGCGTAATGTTTTTTTTTTCACATGAACGGCTTGTTTTGTTAAAATACTGACATGTATATTTCTACAACTTAAAAAATTGGAGCAGAAGAAGCCGACCATGCAGGTAAATCTGTAAGGTTTGGTTTTCCGTATGTAAGCATTCTTTGGAGCTGCATAACTCCCACGACAATTAAAGAAATTGAGATGCAAAACGCCATATTAAAAAATCAGAATGCGAATCGTTAAATTAAAAATTCGGGATTCAAAAACTAATTTAAAGAATTCGGGCTGCTCCAGACCGAAGTACCTCTTGAATTTCAGTCTGGGTGCAAAACACCAAATTTAATATAATTAAGACGGTACAAAATGTCATATTTAAAAATTCGGGATGTTAAATTTCAATTCTCAATAAAAAGTAATTTAACGATACAAAGTACCAAAAAAAAAAGGGATCTGGATCCCCTGGAGTTCGATTTCCAGGGGTGGAGTTCAATCCAACAGCACGAGACCCCTAACTCCATCAATCCAATGAGCCAGATCATTTATCCGCTAGAAGACAAAAAAGAAAAAGTAAAATAAAAAACAAAAATATATATTAAAAATAAAGGGGCTCTCGCCCGTTGAATTGAACGAGCGAGATCACGCGAACTCCACTCCTGAAATTCCCGCACAAACTCTAGGGAAATCGGATCTCAAAAAAAGTCTTTTAAATCCCTCGTCAAATCCACCTACACCATAGTCAGAAGCGAGTGATCCTGGTTTGCCCAAAACCCTAATTATATAATAACCCACATTCTATCCTCCCTAGTCCCAAGCGAGACGAGAGACCGAGCGGTTCTGCCGAAGTTCCAAAACAGTCTTTATCTTTACCCCCAAACCCTAGATCTTCTTTCTCGGATAGATTTGATGTTTGGCGGTAGAAAGCTGAGGGAAACAATTCTCCTATTTTGCTCCAAATCCTCGGAGGCGTTCTGCAAATGCCAAAAAGTAAACTGTGGATGTGAGTATGAAATGGAAGAAGGATAACTTCTTCGGCTCCATTGACATTCTCTCCAAGTCCAGAGAGCTCCGCCCTCTCTGCTCCCTGAAGAATACCATCTTTAAAGAGCCCCATAAATGCATCCCTATTTTCGCACTCTCCAAGCGCGGCCGCGACCTCGAAATTTCTGGTCGGGTCGCGAGCTTCCTACGGCGTTATCCAGCCGTCTTCGAGGAGTTCTGCGGTACCAAACGCAACCTCCCCTGGTTCCGGCTCACCCAAGAGCTTATCGACTTCGACCAAGAAGATCGCGAGATCTACCTGAGGCGGGGGCCGGTGATCGTCAGCCGGCTGCGACGTCTCATACTGATGTCGAAGAGTAAGTTGCTTACCTTAAAATTTTCTGAAAAATTCCGGATGAAACTTATGATGGGTTATTACGAATGGTTGAGATGAAAGACGAGAATCATGACTTGTTGGCTGAAATTGATTCCAACGAGCAGACTCTCTGGTCTTTACAAAAGACTGCGATGAAAATGGGCATCAATGGCCTTATTGCATTCCCTCTATTCCCTTCTAGCGGTCTACGTTTGAAGAGGAAGATAGAGAACTAGCTTGATTATTTCCAGAGACTCCCATAGGTATCTCACTATGAAGGTTTTTGCATCTGGATCCAAACAGCGACGTCTCTGAGAAGCGGGTCGCTGGTGGCTTACAGGAGCTACTGTATCTCTTCGTTTATAATTCAGCGGAGAGAAGGAGACTTCTTTGTCTTAGGAAGCACCTGGGATTGCGGCAAAAATTTCACAAAGTGTTTGACCGACATCCTCATGTGTTCTACCTTCTTCTCAAGAGCAAGACTTGCTTCGTGGTTCTCAAGGAGGCTTATATTGGATGCTCGGCTTCTGCAAGTGAAACTCATCCTTTGTTGGAGGTGAGCAAGAAGTATGAAAATTTGACGATCAAGTCCGAGGCATTACCGAGGTAATAGACCTTTAGTAGAGATTGAACACGAAAATTATTGTTGATTGGGTAATGGATGTAAAGCCATGAAGAATGGGGAGTCAATCAGGTTCAAAGTGGTATGTCAAGTTTCTATTCCTAGTGGGCAAAGCTTTCTTTATTTTGAATTGCTTAAAATATTTAAACATGGGGTTTATTTAATTGAATTTTTCTCTCTTATATACATCAAGTATTCGATTATTGATGTGTGTTTAACTCATTTCTTACGAAAGTTGCATGGAAGATCATTGCCTGCTTAAGGCAAAGAGCGCACATTATAGGGGCAATGTTTTCTTCCTTTTGAGCCGTCTCAAAAGAATAAATGAATTTAACTATAAGTTCTATTATGAATTTAACTTTTGAGGCATATGTCATCTTTTCAGCTCAACCATTTTACAACTTGTTATATTCCATTTTTTGGCTGGCTGTTGTGATTGAATGGGCTTTAAAATTTGCAACTATAGTGTTTCTTATGAGGCATGAGAATCATAGGAATCTTTCCACTATGCATTCAATTATAATTGGATTATGAATGTTATGTTACAAAGTTTTTAATGTTTAGTTTTTAACTTTTCCTAAATGGCTTTTGCAGGTAGAATACAATTTAAAGCTGATCAGGATGAATCTTCACCATATGCAGCTTGCAACACAATATGTTGCACAACATTGCAAGGTTTGTGCTGTTATGATCTATTGAAAATATTTATGATTTCGGGCACTTAGAACTTGGCATTTTTCATTGCATATCAAGCTCAGGGCCACTTGTAGCAATAACACTAAAACTTCAGGTCCTGGTTTGCTCTCCAGGCGCTTGCACGCTCCTGAATGAAAATTGGGCTCATTGGTATGCTTCTGTTTGAGTAAATGAATATTGCATTTTCTGTGCAGTATATATTTTTTGGCATGGTTCTTATTATGATTTTATGCCCAACGTAACTGTTTGATTCTTATGCAATTATATTTTGCAACTAACTTATTAATAGCGGCGGAGCATGACATTCTCTCATTGTAACATTAAATAGCGAGGCTGTTGGTTGTTCGAATAACTGCATGGCCGTTCCTGCCTGATACAAGAGATTTATTTTAAGATGAAATCAAGCAGGATTTAGTCTTAATACCTGCATGCATGTCCCTACATGATTTAAGAGATTTATTTTACAGATATGCGATGAGGTTTTATTTTAGTTTTTATCAGATGAAGGTTTGATCTAATGATAGTATATTAATTTGTTATTTTTTAAATAATAAGAGATTTTTACAAACTATGAAGACTATAAATAATTGCTGTTACTCTTGACATGTTTTGAAGTTGGATTTTATACTTGGGTTTTAGATATTTGTTTAACCCATGATGTTCTTCATTTAGTATGATTGTACTTTTTTACGCGAGGTCTGGAATTTCATGGAATAATATATATTAGTCAAAATATTACTTTTACTTATCTTAATTATTACATTTGGAATAAAATATTTAGTGGTTTATCATATTTATTTCGCATAATAAGTTTGTTATTTTTTATTACTCTCAGAGGATGTGATTCCAATTTCCCATATATTGATATATAGCCTCCGTGGAAAGGGAGGCAGAAGAGGGAGGAGACGGTAGATCCTTTGTTTTCATTTGTTCCTTTTTGCCTCTTTCAATGATACTTTTATCTTGAGTATATTTAAATTCGAACATCTTTTTTAATTTTATTTTAGGTTCTTAATGATTGAACTATTTTTGTGCTTTTTTTGTTACTGATCTATCTGGAAGGATAACATTGAGTGTTATGTTTTTATTATTTTTAAATTTTCTCAAAATTTTGAATTTTTGTATGTGATATTTTTCATTTACATAATTCTAAATGGATTTATTTATATATATGTAGATAATAGATTCTTTGTTTTCATCTGTTCTTTTTTGCATCCCCCAATGATACTTTTCCTTGAGTATATTTAAGTTCAAACTTCTTTTATAAATTTATTTTAGGATCTTAATGATTGAGCTATTTTGTGTTCTTTTTTGTTACTGATCTCTCTGGAAGGAAAACATTGGAGTTTTATGTTTTTATTATTTTGTCAAAATTTGAATTTTTGTATGTAATATTTTTCAGTTACATATTACTTAATGTATTTATTTATATACATTTTCATTTTGTCAAATTTCCTTTGGCAAGTATGATGTATCTATTAGATGTGTGAGGCAATGCTATATGAACTTTAATTTTGAGGCATTCATAGTTTCTGACTTGCCCAGCTATTTATCAAGTTCCAAGAATGCTAAAATGTCTTGTTAGTCCATTCTTGTGCTGCTTGTCATGATTGAATGGGCCACTTAATGGTCTTGGTGTAAATATGTGATCCATGACAATTCTTTTTTTAAAATTTTCAAACATTTCTTTTGTTGCAAACTATTATATGATTTTCAAGCATGATTGAATGGGTCACTTAATGGTCTTGGTGTAAATATGTGATCCATGACAATTCTTTCTCTTAAATTTTCAAACATTTCTTTTGTGGCATACTATTATATGATTTTTCATAAATGTGCTTTAGATTAATTAGCATGTTTTACATTTTGACAAAGGCAAATTGTGAACCTGGTTTATTAATTAGATTTGCGAGGTAGTTTTTTGTCATATTATCTTATCTCTTGAGGCATGCATGCTTTATGACGTCCTCCACTATTCGATAGAAGGTGAATGATGTTATAGCATTTTGTCAAATTTCTGTTGGCAAGTATGATGAATCTATTAGATGTGTGAGGCAATGCCATATGAACTTTAATTTTGAGGCATTCATAGTTTCTGACTTGCCCAACTTTTTATCAAGTTCCAAGAATGCTAAAATATCTTGTTAGTCCATTCTTGTGCGGGTAATGATTGAATGGGCCACTTAATGGTCTTGGTGTAAATATGTGATCCATGGCAATTCTTTTTTTTTTTAAATTTTCAAACATTTCTTTTGTTGCATACTATTATATGATTTTCAAGCATGATTGAATGGGTCACTTAATGGTCTTGGTGTAAATATGTGATCCATGACAATTCTTTCTCTTAAATTTTCAAACATTTCTTTTGTGGCATACTATTATATGATTTTTCATAAATGTGCGTTAGATTAATTAGCATGTTTTACATTTTGACAAAGGCAAATTGTGAACCTGGTTTATTAATTAGATTTGCGAGGTAGTTTTTTGTCATATTATCTTATCTCTTGAGGCATGCATGCTTTATGACGTCCTCCACTATTCGATAGAAGGTGAATGATGTTATAACATTTTGTCAAATTTCTGTTGGCAAGTATGATGAATCTATTAGATGTGTGAGGCAATGCCATATGAACTTTAATTTTGAGGCATTCATAGTTTCTGACTTGCCCAACTTCTTATCAAGTTCCAAGAATGCTAAAATATCTTGTTAGTCCATTCTTGTGCTGGTAATGATTGAATGGGTCACTTGTCTTGGTAAATAAGTGATCCGTGACAATACTTTCTTTTAAATTTTCAAACATTTCTTTTGTTGCCTACTATTATATGATTTTTCATAAATGTGCTTTAGATTAATTCGCATGTTTACATTTTGACAAAGGCCCAATTGTGAACCTGGTTTATTAATTAGATTTGCGAGGTGGGTTTTGACGTCCTCCACTATTCGATAGAAGGTGAATGATGTTATAGCATTTTGTCAAATTTCTGTTGGCAAGTATGATGAATCTATTAGATGTGTGAGGCAATGCCATATGAACTTTAATTTTGAGGCATTCATAGTTTCTGACTTGCCCAACTTTTTATCAAGTTCCAAGAATGCTAAAATATCTTGTTAGTCCATTCTTGTGCTGGTAATGATTGAATGGGTCACTTGAATGGGCCACTTAATGGTCTTGGTGTAAATATGTGATCCATGACAATTCTTTTTTTTAAATTTTCAAACATTTCTTTTGTTGCATACTATTATATGATTTTCAAGCATGATTGAATGGGTCACTTAATGGTCTTGGTGTAAATAAGTGATCCATGACAATTCTTTCTCTTAAATTTTCAAACATTTCTTTTGTGGCATACTATTATATGATTTTTCATAAATGTGCTTTAGATTAATTAGCATGTTTTACATTTTGACAAAGGCAAATTGTGAACCTGGTTTATTAATTAGATTTGCGAGGTAGTTTTTTGTCATATTATCTTATCTCTTGAGGCATGCATGCTTTATGACGTCCTCCACTATTCGATAGAAGGTGAATGATGTTATAGCATTTTGTCAAATTTCTGTTGGCAAGTATGATGAATCTATTAGATGTGTGAGGCAATGCCATATGAACTTTAATTTTGAGGCATTCATAGTTTCTGACTTGCCCAACTTTTTATCAAGTTCCAAGAATGCTAAAATATCTTGTTAGTCCATTCTTGTGCTGGTAATGATTGAATGGGTCACTTGTCTTGGTAAATAAGTGATCCGTGACAATACTTTCTTTTAAATTTTCAAACATTTCTTTTGTTGCTTACTATTATATGATTTTTCATAAATGTGCTTTAGATTAATTCGCATGTTTACATTTTGACAAAGGCCCAATTGTGAACCTGGTTTATTAATTAGATTTGCGAGGTGGGTTTTTGTCATATTATTTTATCTCTTGAGGCATGTATGCTTTATGGCGTCCTCCACTATTCTTTATGAGGTGAATGATGTTAGAGCATTTTGTCAAATTTTCGTTGGCAAGTATGATGAATCTATTAGATGTGTGAGGCAATGCCATATGAACTTTAATTTTGAGGCATTCATAGTTTCTGACTTGCCCAACTTTTTATCAAGTTCGAAGAATGCTAAAATGTCTTGTTAGTCCATTCTTGTGCCGCTTGTCATGATCGAATTGGTCACTTAAAGGTCTTGGTGTAAATATGTGATCCATGACAATTCTTTCTTTCAAAATTTTCAAACATTTCTTTTGTTGCATACTATTATATGATTTTTCATAAATGTGCTTTAGATTAATTAGCATGTTTTACATTTTGGCAAAGGCAAATTGTGAACCTGCTTTATTAATTAGATTTGCGAGGTAGTTTTTTGTCATATTATCTTATCTCTTGAGTCATGTATGCTTTATGACGTCCTCCACTATTCGATAGGAGGTGAATGATGTTATAGCATTTTGTCAAATTTCCGTTGGCAAGTATGATGAATCTATTAGATGTGTGTGGCAATGCCATATGAACTTTAATTTTGAGGCATTCATTGTTTCTGCTTTGCCCAACTTTTTATCAAGTTCTATGAATGCTAAAATATCTTGTTAGTCCATTCTTGTGCTGCTTGTAATGATTGAATGGGTCACTTGTCTTGGTGTAAATAAGTAATCCATGACAATACTTTCTTTTAATTTTTCAAACATTTCTTTTGTTGCGTACTATTATATGATTTTTCATAAATGTGCTTTAGATTAATTAGCATGTTTACATTTTGACAAAGGCCAATTGTGATCCTGGTTTATTAATTAGATTTGTGAGGTGGTTTTTTGTCATATTATTTTATCTCTTGAGTCATGTTTTATGACATCCTCCACTATTCTTTAGGACTTGAATGATGTTAGAGCATATTGTCAAATTTCCGTTGGCAAGTATGATGAATCTATTAGATGTGTGAGGCAATGCCATATGAACTTTAATTTTGAGGCATTCATAGTTTCTGACTTATCCAACTTTTTATCAAGTTCCAAGAATGCTAAAATGTCTCGTTAGTTCATTCTTGTGCTGCTTTGTCATGATTGAATGGGTCACTTAAAGGTCTTGGTGTAAATAAGTGATCCATGACAATTCCTTCTTTTAATTTTTCAAACATTTCATTTGTTGCATACTATTATATGATTGTTCATAAATGTGCTTTAGATCAATTAGCATGTTTTACATTTTGACAATGGCCAATTGTAAACCTGGTTTATTAATTAGATTTGTGAGGTAGTTTTTTGTCATATTATCTTATCTCTTGAAGCATGTATACTTTATGACTTCTCCAATATTCAATAGGAGGTGAATGATGTTAGAGCTTTGTCCATTATTGAACTTATTGTTGAATGACAGTTGCATGAAAAGTTTTGGTACCTGTAAGTGGAAGATGCGCTTGGGCAACGCTTTCTTCCTTTAGAATTGCTTAAAATATGTCAACATGTGGTTTCTTTTATTGAAAATTTTAATGTTTCCTTATTACTTTAATTTTCTTCATTGTCTTAAAACATCCAGAGATGGAGTTTCTTTCATTAAATTTTTTATTGTTTACCTTTTTTCTTTTCTTTTTATTATCTCATACTTTATGATCTACAAATTTTTTTATTGGATTTATTGGCTATTCTAACTGATTAATTTGCCTATTCTGAGCTGCGCTCTATGGTGTACTCAGTGTCTTGGTTTGTTTTTCTTAGGAGGCATTTGATTTTTCTCAACTAAAGATCTTTAAGATGGTATTGTAAAGTCATCGTTTTTTGTGTTTAGTGTTTCTCACTGAAAGTTGCATGGTAGATCCTTGCCTGTTTAAGGTAGTGAAGTGCAATCTGGCTGTCATGATTTCTTGAGCTGTCTGTCAGGACTGAATGGACTATATAGGTTTTTCAATTATAATATTTCTTGTGAGGCATAAGAATCATAGGAATTTTGCCACTATTCATTCAGTTTTAACTTATAACTTGATTACAGATTTTATGTTTTTGATGTTTAGTTTTGAACTTTCCCAAAGGGCTTTCCCAGGTGGGATAAAATTTAAAGCTAATCGTTATGAATCTTCTCTATATGCAGCTATGCTTGTAGAGTTGAAGCACAAGATGTTGCACAAACAATGCAAGGTTTGTGCTATTATGACAATTTGTGGTTAAGTATTGATAGCTTTATCATTTTCTAGGAACTTGGTATTTTTTGCACTGCATATTAAGTTCAGGGCCACATGTGGCAATAGAAATAAAAACTCTAGGTTCTAGTGCCCAAGATGGCCTTCAAGCACTTGAACGCTGGGTAATTTTCTAGCTTGATTAAATGATTGTTGCATTTTCTGTGTACATTATGTATTTTGAGGCATGGTTCTTGATGTAGTTTCTTCACCTTAAGCAACCGTTTGACTCCACATGCTGCAAATGTGTATTGCATTTAACTTGTTAACAATAGCTGGACACAATGTTCTTTAGTGTGACATTCAAATAGATTCACGAGCCCGTTGGAGATTAGAATAATTGCAAAAAAAATTTCTTTAGGATTTAAGATATTTAATTTTCAGGTCAATGCCATCTGTTTCTAGTTTAGTGTGATCAGATGGAGGTCGAAGTTTTAATTTAATAAGTATTTATAGTTTATCCTCTGCGGAGGTTGTGACTCCAATTCCCACAGATCGCATCTGTAGAGGGCAGCAGAATTGGGAGGTGACAATAGATCCCCTGTTTTTATTGTCTTCTTTGCATCTTTCAGTCACACTTTATCATGAGTATATTTAATTTACAACTTTTTTGAGTTTGTTTTAGGTTTCTAGTGATTGAGCATTTTCTGTTTTTTTTGTTTGCAGCATATTACTGATCTATTTGGAAGAGAAGCACCTTGTACGTCTCACATGTAAATCGTTTCTTCTTAAGCTTTAGCATTAGCTGTTCATCTTTAATATTTTTTTCTGGTCAAAGTTTGCCATCTTTATGAAACACTATTTATCGACGAATATTATTTTCTATTATTACCGGAACTTCTTTAGTATCCTTTCAAGTTTAAATGATAAATAGAGATATAATGTCTGATGGATACAAAAATGCTTGAATATGAATAAAGTATGAGAAAGTGAGGTAGTATTGTTTATACTCCAATATGGTGTTATGGGGTCCATAAGTTGTTGAAGTTGAAGCGAGCTTGGGGGGAGGCGAGTGGAGGAGTGGAGCTAGGCGAGTGGGCCTGGGCGAGTGGAAGCAGGTGGCTGGGCGAGTGGAAGAGAGGGGGGGGGGGTTGGCGAGTGCACCCTTCTCTCTACCCCCTAGTTGGCGAGTGCGCCTTGAAGGGGGCTGCCTAGTGAGTTGCCGAGTGGAGCCTTCTTTGGCTCTTGCCGAGTGAAGCTTGGGAGGGGGGCGAGTCCATCATGGTGTTTGGCGAGTGGAGCAAGGAGGGCTGCTGTGGAGGTGCGAGTAGGCCTTGCCGAGTGGAGGTTGTGCAGCCTAGGGGGCGAGTGGAAGAGTGTGGGGGGCTGCCTTGTTGTGGGCTGCCGAGTGGATGCAAGGAGCTTGGAGGGGGGCTGCCTAGTAGTTGACGAGTGGAGCTTGTGAGAGGGTGTTTGTCGAGTGGAGCTTGGAGGAGGGATGTGTGCCCCCCTCCCCATCATCTAGCCTATTTTTGTGTTTCCTATAAATACCCCCTTACTTAGGTTAATGCGAAGAGAGAGAAGAGGAGAGAACTAGTAGAGAGCTAGTGAGCGGTTGAGAGAGAGTGGGAGTGTGCCTACACCCCAAGAGAGTCCAACCCCAACCCGTATCTCAGCGAGAGGTGGAGAGTGCACTGTGAGGTGGAGAGTGCAGGGTTGAGTGTGTTGTGAAGTGGAGTGCGTTGACAAGTTGAAGCGGACCCTGGCCGCGACCAAAGGTTTTTTATATTTATCTCAGCTGTTGTGAATCAAGGTGTATGCACCTTGTATTCAGCTTGTCTCTTTGTAATCAACTGTTTGCCTAGTATAAAGAATTTATTTCATCTCTGTTCATCGTTGGTTCCTTGTACATGGGTAGCATACGAAAATTTAATTTGGTATCAGAGCTAGGTTGGTGAAGCGAAGTGTGCTATCAAGGTTCAAGGTTGACAATCAAGATGGACGGCGGAGGAGGTTATGCGAGAGGACTAGGCATTGAGCTGCTCACTCAAACCAACTACAAGAAGTGGAAGTCATGCATGAAGAGCTACCTGCTTGGAGAGGACCTATGGGAGGTCGTTGAAGGAGAAGAACAGGCAGAAGTTTTTCCAATCGATGACAATGGTCCAGCTGTGAGAGCTTGGAGGAAGACCAATGCCAAGGCGGAGTTCACCTTGAAGAGAGCTATCTCTCCTGACTTGTTCGATCACATCATTGAGTGCTAGTCAGCGTCAGAGATCTGGAGTGCCCTTGATGGGCTATTCAACAAGAAGAACGTAGCGCGACTACAGTTCCTGGAGAATGAGTTGGCGCGGTCCACTCAGGGAGAGTTGTCGATATCCACCTTCTTCTTGAAGGTGAAGAACCTGTGTGCAGAGATCTCGACGAGCCGATCTCCGAGGCGAAGCTGAAGAGGCACATACTCCGAGGTTTGCGGAAGGAGTATGTTCCGTTTATCACGTCTGCGCAAGGATGGGCTACTCAGCCCACCTTACTGGAGCTAGAGAACCTGCTGTCGTCACAAGAGAGCTTGGCGAAGCAGATGACATGAGTGTCTATCTCAGGGGGAGATAGCGAGGCGTTGTTCTCAGGCAAGAGGAAGCCTTGAGACAAGAAGAAGAAGAACTCCGGAGATGGACCTTCAACGTCCTCTCAGGGAGTTAGGGAGAACTTCCTCCCCCCATATGACCAGAGGGGGAGACCCCTCTGCTTTGCCTGCAAGAAGTACGAGCACATGGCAAAGGAGTGCCGTTCTAATCTCAAGGCTGGTCATGTTGCTGAGAGAGGTGGAGACCATCAGAGAGGTAGAGACCATTAGAGAGGTGGAGGTCACCAGGGTGGTGAAGGCGGAGACAACTGCTTCTTGGCTGAGATGACGACAACGTCGGTCGACGCCTTAGCCTCCGTCAGTTTTGAGAACGACTGGATAATGGACTCCGGTTGCGCACCATCTCACTGGAGATGTGTCAAAGTTTGCCTCCTTGAAGGCATATGGTGGAACTGATGCTATCATCACGGCGGATGATACAGTGCATCCAGTTGAGAAGGAAGGGATGGTATTCCTGGGAAGTGAAGAGAAGCCCGTGACACTGAAGAGTGTGTATCACGTGCCGGGCATGAAGAAGAATCTCTTCTCCATTGCGAATGCAGTGGATGCAGGATACCACGTGCTGTTCGGACCGAAGGAGGTGAAGTTCCTGAAGAACCTGTCTTCAGTCGATGCTGATGTCACGCTCACCGGGAGAAGGGTGAAGGACTTGTATGTTCTGTCTGCAAGTGCCTACGTGGACAAGCTGAAGACCATCGACAGCGCATCGATCTGGCATGAGAGGCTAGATCACGTATGGATGGACAAGTCCTGCCCAATCTCTCCTCTTGCGGCGACGACCATGTGTGCGAGGGCTGCCAATTTGGAAAGTCACATCGACTTCCATTTGACAAGTCGGAGACCAGGTGTAGGGCACCTCTTGAGTGCGTACACGCTGATGTGATGGGGCCGTGCTCCACCTTGACGTATGGAGGAAACAAGTATGCGCTGGTCTTGGTGGATGACTACACCCGCTACACGTGGGTTTACTTCATGAGGGAGAAGGCGGAGGTGTTTGAGAAGTTCCAGGAGTGGAAAGAACTAGTGGAGGGGAGGCTGAACCTGAGGGTGAAGAAGTTGAGAAGTGATAATGGGGGGGAGTTTACCTCTAACGCTTTTTACTCTTTCTGCAGGAAGTTCGGCACCTGGCGAGAGCTCTCCTGCTCCCACACCCCTCAACAAAATGAGGTCGCAGAGAGGAAGATCTGCCATCTGGTGGAGATTACCAGGAGTTGGCTACATGCCAAGGGGATTCCAAAAGTCTTATGGGCGAAGGGAATGACATGTGCCACCCATGTGATCAACCAGCTATCTCTGAGTCCCAACAAGATGGTGCCTCCACACCAACTCATGTTCGGGGAGAAGCTAGATGTGAGTTACATGAGGGTGTTTGGCTCTACCTGCTTCGTGCACGTTCCAGAGGCTGAGAGAACCAAGTTGGAGCCGAAAGCGAGGAATTGTGTCTTCATCGGCTACGACGAGAGGAAGAAGGGATGGAAGTGCATGAACCCGCAGACCCACAAGTTTGTCGTCTCGCACGACGTTGTGTTTGACGAACTGATCTCGTATCAGGGAGTCTCTTCTGTGGTGCTGCCGGAGAGTGGAGAATCAAGCAGGGAAGGAGAAGAGCTCACTGAGGACTCTATGCTGGAGTTGGAGGTATCTCCAAGTGCCCCATCGCCATCTGGCTCAGTGGGAGCTTCTGGCTCAGGTGGAGCTTCAAGCTCTAGAAGCAGGGGGAGCGCTGCTTCAAGAGAAGTTGAAGGAGGAGCTGGAGAGGAGTCTACCGGAGCGGTAGAAAGTGGCCAAGCCTTGAGGAGGTCGAAGCGGACCATCGTCCCGCCTGCTCGCTATAAGGAGGGGAACTTCGTGAGTTTGGTCTCTTGCTTCTTCGCAGGACCACTCGACGAGAGGGAACCTGCCCGCTTTGAAGATGCTGTTGGCACCAAGGAGTGAGACGTGGCCATGAATGAGGAGATGGAGGCCCTGAAGAAGAACGAGACATGGGACCTTGTTCCTATGGTGGAGGGCATCAAGCCTGTCACCTGCAAGTAGGTGTATAAGGTGAAGAAGAGAGCTGATGGAGAAGTGGAGCGGTACAAGGCTAGGCTTGTCGCTCGAGGTTTCTCACAAACCTATGGAGAGGATTATGAGGAGACCTTCAGTCCTGTGGCGAAGATGACGTCAGTGAGGACGGTCATTGCCCTAGCAGCGTGCAGAGGGTGGAAGCTGTGGCAGCTTGATGTGAAGAATGCATTCCTATATGGAGAGATTGACAATGATATTCATGGTGCAACCACCTGGATACGTGTCCAAGTCTCAGCCACGTCATGCCTGCAAGCTGAAGAAGGCCCTCTATGGGTTGAAACAAGCGCCGAGAGCCTGGTATGAGAAGATTGCAGCTGATGGAGAAGTGGAGCGGTACAAGGCTAGGCTTGTCGCTCGAGGTTTCTCACAAACCTATGGAGAGGACTATGAGGAGACCTTCAGTCCTGTGGCGAAGATGACGTCAGTGAGGTCGGTCATTGCTCTAGCAGCGTGCAGAGGGTGGAAGCTGTGGCAGCTTGATGTGAAGAATGCATTCCTATATGGAGAGATTGACAATGATATATTCATGGTGCAACCACCTGGATACGTGTCCAAGTCTCAGCCACGTCATGCCTGCAAGCTGAAGAAGGCCCTCTATGGGTTGAAACAGGCGCCGAGAGCCTGGTATTGGAAGATTGCAGAGTATCTGCAGTTCTGTGGTTACGATGCCTCAGACTCAGACTCCAACATGTTTGTGAAGAAGAGTGAAAATCTTCACGTGCTGGTGCTGCTGTACGTCGACGACATGATCGTGACAGGGAACAACGGTGAAGAGTTCGCGACGCTGAGACAGCAGCTAGCCATCCGGTTTGAGATGAAGGATCTTGGTGAACTGCACCATTTCCTTGGACTTCAAGTGGAGAAGAGAAGTGGCGGGCTGCTCGTGACCCATAAGGCGTATGCCGAGAAGATCGTCGAGAGATTCGACATGAAGGAGGGGAAGAGCAGCTCCGTTCCACTGGAGGTTGGGCTGAAGCTTCAGAAGGAAGAAGAGAGGATTCTTCCTGATCCGAAGATCTTCCGGGCACTGGTGGGGAGCCTTATCTATCTGACCATCACAAGGCCGGACATCGCCTTTGCTGTCGGCCGAGTGAGTCGGTACATGCAGGAGCCGCGGAAGCCTCATCTGGAGGCAACCAAGGGGATACTGAAGTATGTGAAGGGGACCGTTGAGATGTGGTTGTTCTATTGCGGGAGGACCGACTTCAAGCTGCATGGTTACACAGATGCAGATTACGCAGGTGACGCTGATGACCGCAAGTCGACATCAGGTTACGTGTTCATGTGTGGAGCCACTGCCATCTCGTGGTGTAGCAAGAAGCATGACTCCATTTCCCTTTCCACCACTGAGGCTGAGTACAAGGCGTCGTCCTTAGCAGCTCAGGAGTGCGTCTGGCTGAGGAGGCTGGTGGAAGATGTGGATGAGAAGGTCAGAGGACCTACTGTGCTGCGTGGAGACAACGAGAATGCTCTGAAGCTGGCAACCAACCCAGTGTGTCACGCAAGGACAAAGCACATAGAGATCGAGCACCACTTCATCCGAGAGAAGGTGTTGGGTGGCTCGCTTGCGGTGGAGCACGTGCGAAGTGAAGAGAACCTGACGGACATCTTCACAAAGCCCCTATCTGCTGGGCCGTTCAAGAAGCTACGCGCTTGCCTTGGAGTTGTCCCTGAAGCTCACTTCAAGGGGGAGTGTTGAAGTTGAAGCGAGCTTGGGGGGAGGCGAGTGGAGGAGTGGAGCCAGGCGAGTGGGCCTGGGTGAGTGGAAGCAGGTGGCTGGGCAAGTGGAATAGAGGGGGGGGGGGGGGGGGTGGCGAGTGCACCCTTCTCCCTACCTCCTAGTTGGCGAGTGCACCTTAAAGGGGGCTGCATAGTGAGTTGCCGAGTGGAGCCTTCTTTGGCTCTTGCCGAGTGAAGCTTGGGAGGGGGGCGAGTCCATCATGGTGTTTGGCGAGTGGAGCAAGGAGGGCTGCTGTGGAGGTGCGAGTAGGCCTTGCCGAGTGGAGGTTGTGCAACCTAGGGGGCGAGTGGAAGAGTGTGGGGGGCTGCCTTGTTGTGAGCTGCCTTGTTGTGGGCTGCCGAGTGGATGCAAGGAGCTTGGAGGGGGGCTGCCTAGTAGGTGGCGAGTGGAGCTTGTGAGAGGGTGTTTGCCGAGTGGAGCTTGGAGGAGGGATGTGTGCACCCCTCTTCCCCCCCTCCCCATCATCTAGCCTATTTTTGTGTTTCCTATAAATACCCCCCTACTTAGGTTAATGCGAAGAGAGAGAAGAGGAGAGAACTAGTAGAGAGCTAGTGAGCGGTTGAGAGAGAGTGGGAGTGTGCCTACACCCCAAGAGAGTCCAACCCCAACCCGTACCTCAGCGAGAGGTGGAGAGTGCACTGTGAGGTGGAGAGTGCAGGGTTGAGTGTGTTGTGAAGTGGAAAGTGCGTTGACAAGCTCAACTGCACTGAGTGGAGAAGCGGACCCTGTCCGCGACCAAAGACTTTTTATATTTATCTCAGCTGTTGTGAATCAAGGTGTATGCACCTTGTATTCAGGTTGTCTCTTTGTAATCAACTGTTTGCCTAGTATAAAGAATTTATTTCATCTCTGTTCATCGTTGGTTCCTTGTACATGGTAGCATACGAAAATTTAACATAAGTTGAGTTTAGTTTTGCATTATTTTTGGTTAGAATTGGACCGATACACATTTTCATGGAAAGCTGTCAAGCGTGACCCTTAAGATCTTCTTTCTTATTCAAAGTGGAAGTGTTCCGAGTCATTGCGATGCAATAGTATTTTTATGGGCTTCAAAGCATTATTCTTTGGTCCTTTTCTACATCACGACACCGAGATTTGCTTTCTAGCGTTTGATTTATCTCAACATAGGAACTATAGTATGATGATTTACTTCTCATTTCTTCAGTTACTTATGAGTCTCATGCTGAAAGTCCTTTGGTGCCAGGAATTGAAAGAAATTTGATGGACAATTCTCTTTTTAGTTGTCTCAAGTTTTATCCTCAAAATGTCTAAACTTGAGTTTGGTTTTATTTAAAATTTGTGTTTTTCTTTGTTATTTTCTTATTTACTGCTTGCTTTGTGGTTTTCATTCTTTGGCAGATGTGCGAGATAATTTGTGTATGAACTTAACTTTTGTGGCGTATACATGGCCAACCATGGATAAAATTCAAATGAAATATCTAGCATAAGGAAATACAGGATATTTGGAGGGCATGTTTTTAGTTTTTTCAAATCGGAGTTATTGTTTTTATTTCTAAAAAAATTGAATTTTTGTATTCATTAATTTATCAATTACATAATATTTCAATGGATTTATTATTATATTTTCCATTTTTTTCAAATTTTAGTTGGCAAGTATGATGAATCAATTAGATGTGTGAGGTAATACCATATGAACTTTACTTTTTGAGGCATTCATAGTTTCTGACTTTGCCCAACTTTTTATTAAGTTGGAAAGAAAGCTAAAATGATTGTTTAGTCAATTCTTGTGCTGCTTGCCATAGTTGAATGAATGTCCTTAAAAGGTCTTGGTGCAAATAAGTAGAAAACATTCTATGGCAATTTTTTTCTTTTTAAATTTTCAATCGTTACTTTGGAATGTTTTTTTGTTGTATATGCTTTTATAAGTAAGAAGTCAAACTTATGAAGAATTTTATAAATGACTAGATACCAAAGTTGGAGAGTGTGACATAAAATTGCTCGAGCTAGAGAGAGGAAGACACGAGATTTAAGTCAAGTTAAATGCATAAAAGATGAAATATATATAGTTTTGACGGATGATGTGACTATTAAAGAGCGATGGAAAAAAATACTTTTACTAACTCTATAATGAAACAAAAGACAATGAACTGAACTTGGAAGAGTTAAGTAAAAGCAAAGGAGTATAAGAACATAATGTTTTATCGTAAAATTCAAGTATCAGAGGTAAATGCTGCTCTAAAAGGATGAAAAATAGTAAAGCGGTTGGGCCAGCGATATATCAATCGAAGTATGAAAATGTTTATGGAAAGAAGGAATTGTGTCTTATATATTTCTTCAGTAAGATACTGAAGTTAAAGAGGATGCCGAAGCAATGGAGAGAAAGTATATTGATACCTTTGTATAAGAACAAAGGAGATACACAATTATGTTAATCACAGACTAATGTGGCGTTTGGTTAGGCTTTTAGGGTGCGGTGCGGTTGAAACACACCGGGATTTGGAGTAGAAGCTGCGTTTGGCGCGACTTATTTCCAAAACTGTGTTTATTTACTTTCGCTGTTTTCTTCTTCCCCGGAACCGCAACTTTTTTGCGCGTTCAGCCACAAAAGCCAAGCTTTCGTTCTTCTTCCCCCAAATCTAGGGCGAGCGCAGCAAATTGCCGATGCCCCTCTCTTCTCGTCTCCGATCGATGCCCCCTCATGAGCGGCTCTCCGCGAACGGCTCTCCGATCGATGCCCCCTCTCTTCTCGTCTCCGATCTCGGAATGGAGGCCACACGATCTCTGCCGGTTCTACCATGGATCGCTTTGATGCTCGCGCTCTTCTTCATTGTGGGAAATGGCTTCTACCTCCTAGGTGTCGCGCAGGGGATTTCCAAAAGGTCAATTACCAGGATCATTTGCTTGTGGGAAATGGCTTCTACCTCCTAGGCGTCCCTTTTTCTTCATGATCTGTCTCTTTTCTGATGTCATTGGCTGTCTGAATCTAGAGCAAGTTCTGGGAGGTTCAATTTGCAATCTCTACGAACCCTTGGAGGTATGCAATGCAATCTCTACGAACCCTTGTGGTTCACAATCTGCAATCTCTACAGTATCTATTTGAAGGTTCAGAAGCATGATCTTTCTCCAGTTATGAATACAACATGCAGGTCTAATGCCTTAAAACAACAGTAAGCAGGAGAAAAGAAGGAATAGATATTTCATTTGTAGAGTTGAATATCTTGGATAAACTGTAGAGTTCGGTACAATGTGTGGTTGGGTTAGATTTGAATGAATATGCTCAGTTATTTCCAGTGGGTATTACTCTATTTGTTATTTTCATTTTTTGTTGGCTTCCACTCTTTTCTTGTTGCACTGTATGTGTATGTGTGTGTGTATTGTTTATGTATGTGTGTTTGTATTTGTTTGCGTGTTCAATCATGCCCATTCATCGCTTAGAAGTGTGATAGAACGATCGTTCGGCGTTTTTTTCAAATATTATGTGGCCGATAATTATTTTATGGGAAAAAAATTATTTCCAAACAACTTTTTCAAAATTCCGTTTTACAAACTCCATTTAATCCAAACAGTTTTTTAACAAAACTATGTTTTCTAGATTCATCACTTTTCCTATCAGCATCTTTCCATCAGCAGCTTTTCATCAGCAACAGCCCAACCAAACAGAGCCTAAGTTATCTTATGTGATCGTAAAGTACCATTAAAACTTAAAGACAAATTTTATCGTACTGCAAGTAGACCAGCGATGCTCTATGGTTCTGAGTGTTGTGTAGTGAATTGTGTACATGAGCAAAAAATGGGAGTTGCGGAGATGAGAATGCTTAGGTGGATGTGTGGACACACGAGATTGGATAAAATTAGGAATGAATGTATCAGTGATAAGACAGAAGTGACGCCAATTGCAGAGAAGATGCGAGTAGCTCGACAAAGATGGTTTGGACACGTACAAAGGAGACCATTAGAGGCACCTGTTAGGCGTTGTGAGAGTCTAGTCACTAGGCATGTTAAATGAGGGATGGGTAGACCAATAAAGACTTGGAATGAGACTGTAAGGAAAGACATGATGTACTTATGCATTAGTGAGATTATGACTAAAAAGATAGGGCACAATGGCGACAAAAGATCCATATAGCCGACCCTCTATAGTGGGATAAAGGCTCGAGTGTTGTTGTTATATGGTTCAGACATGTGCAAAGGAGACCATTAGATGCACTTGTTAGGCTTTGTGAGAGTTTAACTACTAGGCATGTTAAACGAGGGAGGGGTAGACCAAAAAGGATTTGGAATGAAACTATAAGAAAAGACATGATGTACTTAAGCTTTATCAAGATTATGTCTAAAGATAGGGCGCAATGGCTACAAATGATCCATATTGCCGACCCCACTATGGTGGGATAAAGGCTTGAGTATTGTTGTTGTATATGCTGTTATATGGTCTTGCATAAATGCAAATGCACATTGGAAAACATTATATGAATTAATAAGATGTTTGAGGCAATGTTTTGTCACATCTCCCTCCTAGAAAATCAAGGGCTCACCAGTGATATCAGAGCCCTTGCACCCCATGTCGTATAGAGAATACACCGCAGGATCATCAAAATCCGCATCATTCTTACATTTTTGGGTGCACTCCTTGCGCTGTCTCTTCTCCGTGGGATGCCCCGGGTCAAAGTGCGACGATCCAACTTCTGGACTCTTGCCCCCGACCATGTTCGGCTCATTTCTTGCGCTGTTGATATGTTTTTTGTGAAAAGCTGTTAAAACAAATATGAAGACAATTTTTTGTTCCAATGAAGTACTTATCCTTGATGTTGTGTGCAAGTTACCAGATTCTTGAGTAGAAGGGGGGGGGGGGGGGGGCGAAAGCCGTTGTTATGTTTTTTCTGAAAAGCTGTTAAAACAAATATAAATACAATTTTTTGTTCCAATGAAGTACTTATCTTTGATGTTGTGTGCAAGTTACCAGATTCTTGAGTAGATGGGGGGGGGGGGGGGAGGGCGAAAGCCGTTGATATGTTTTTTGTGAAAAGCTGTTAAAACAAATATGAATACAATTTTTTGTTCCAATGAAGTACTTATCTTTGATGTTGTGTGCAAGTTACCAGATTCTTGAGTAGATCGTCGCTTCAAGGCATTAGGTGCGTTCTGCGGCCTTTGCTTAGGCTCTAAGGCGCGTTGTGTCGACTCTGTGCAAGAAACTCCTGTATGGGATATAATACTTTTGTAAAGCGGATGACTTCGAGTGAGCGAGGTTTTTCATAGAGTTGTGTGTATTCTTATCGGGGCCAGCCTTTATGTCGTAACCGGTTGACATGCACCCAGGCCATTCACGCAATCCGCCAGCTCAACTGAAGGAGGTAGACGTGCGAGTTCATCGCAGGAGTTCTTTTGGATACATGGGGTCCACACACTCCCAGGCCATTGGCGTGATCAACGAGCTAAATTGGAGGAGGTGAATTCAGTTTATTCCATGGTCTACGCCACCTAGGGGCCTTTTTCCCCGACTTCTGGCATGCTGCTAACCGACGGAACGCAATGAGCACCCGAGAGGTAGGTAATCAACGTGCAAGGTGGAGTTGATCTTGGTCAACAATGCAGATGCTTGGATTTAGAGACATGCAGTTTGGGGCGTCGCTGGCTCTCGTGATTAACGCTCTTCAGGAGGAGCGGGGTCGAGCTCACTTAGGGTTGCTCCCACGATGTGTTATCCCGACACGGGAAGAGACTCAGTACCAGCCGGGGATATGCAACCAACGTGCATTGGGGAGCCGATCTCGACCGACAATGCAAATACTTGGATTTAGAGACATGTCGCCCGAGAGCCGGTGGTCGCCTCACTCGTGATCGGGATTGTCGTTCGTAGGATAACATACTTGCCATAAAGAACATAAAAAGTTTTACTATATGTGAAAATACAAACATGGTACATTAGACGCTTATCTTTGTGGACGTGCCTTCTGTTTATGAATGCAAATGGGTCGCACCGGCGTGGCGAATTTGCGTGTGAAAAAACATCGATGGAGAGGTGCCTGACTCGAGGTCGCGGATCTATTTGTTCATCAATGCGGTGTAGTTGAGGTCGCCTACTTGAGGGGAGCTTTCCGAGCTCGAGTTCTTGTTTTCCCCACGTATTCCGAAACCAGACCTTGAAAGGAATCCATGCGAGTTTGCGTTGGCCCGATGTGGTAACCTAGCCTCAGCCTGGCCCGATGGCGTAATATTGTGCGCGGAATGCTGCTCTCTAAGAAGCACTCGCTACGTCAATATAGTATCGTACACCAAATGCTGATCTTCTGAGAATCTTCGTCGGTGTTCGCTATTTTCGAAGTGCGCGTCTTCTGGTCCCTTAAGGCGATGAGGCCGGGAATTGTCTGCAAGGTGTTGTGGTTTGAGCCCCCATTCGTCATAGAGCATAGCGACACCCTTCTTCAACGAGTTTCTCGGCATCATGAACGACTAGTCGACTACTTTGCGGTTTTCCTTCCTCTGCCCAAAGTCCATGCTCACTGCACCAAGATGTTGAAGCTAGGAAGCCGGCCTCAATGTTCGGACATTGGTATGGGCAACAGTTACTGGCCCGTAGAAGTAGAAGCCACGGATCGAGTGAGAAGGTGATTAGTGACAACTTGGAGGTCCCACCTCACACCCATGAGTGTATAGAAACTCCTCTCCGACCAAATGCAGTGCTAGGTTAAAGGAGGGGAGAGGCAGGCTAGCTGTTGGGCTCGTTGATCCTAGGTGAGGTGAATGATGATAGAACGTCGCCCATTCTAGAACTTGAATGAAAGTCTGCCTCAAAAATCTGGGCACATGGAAGATGCTCATGGGCAATAATGCTTTCTTTATTATAAATTGCTTAACATATTTTAACTGCAGGTTCAATATGAAGAAATCATTGTGTCCTTGCACATATTAAATTTTCTAATATTTTTCCTTGTTACTTTCTTATTTCTGCATGTCTTAAAATATCTAGCATGTAGTTTCTTTCATTGAAACATGTAATTTTTTTCTTTATTATTTCTTACATGATATATGATTTACTTAGATTTTGATTGGATTTTTCCTATTCTAACAGATTAATTTTCCTATTCTAACAGATTAATTTTCCTATTCTGTACTGGGCAATAAAATTTTCACCAGTCTTCATGGTTTGTGTTTCTTATGAGGAATTTGATCTTATCTCAGCTGAAGATCCTTAAGAGGACTTCAATTAGTTATCTTTCTTCTGTGTTCAGTTTGGCAGGAATGATGAATCAATTAGATGTGTGAGGGAAGTTCTTCTATGAACATAACTTTCGAGGCATATAACATATCTGACCTGCCCAACTGTTAACTATGCATAATATTCCATTCTTGAGCTGGCTGTCATTATTGAATGGACTTCAAATTTTCAATTTCAATGTTTCTTGATTTATGCTTTGAGGCATGGTTCTCGATGTAACTTTTTTCCTGAACTGTTTGAGGCATGGTTCTCGATTTACATTCTTTGCAATTATGTAGTCCATTTAATAGTGGGAGGGGCACATGCGATGGGGTTCTATATTGTTTTGATTGGACTGAGGAAGTTTTAATTTGACCATAGCATATTAATTTGTTGATAAAAGACCTACAAAATATTAAGATTATAGATAATTGCTATTACTCTTAAAATGTTTTGAAATTGACATATACTCCTGTTTTTTTTCTTCCTGCTTATGTTTTATTTTATGTGAGGTTGCGATATTTTTTGTTAGAATGACATCTGCACATTTATATGGTAAGGTGTCAAGCGTGGCCCTTAAGATCGCCTTCCTTATTCGAAGTGGAAGCGTTTTGAGTCATTGCCACGCAATAGTATTTTTATAGGCTCCAAAGCGTTCTTCTTTGGTCCTTTTCCATTTTCATGTCACCAAGTTTTGCTTTCTAGCATTTGATTTATCTAAAATTAGGATCTTCAGTATGATGATTTTCTCATCATTTCTTCTGTTACCTATGAGTGTTTCATGCTGAAAGTCACATTAAAATTCTTGGTGCAAGAAAGTGGAAGACATTTAAGGGAAATACTTCTTTTCTCAGTTCTATTTTTTTGACAGGATTTGTTTTTGTGGAAATTGTGTTCTATTTGCTTATTTTCTGCATACTTATGATTTGCAATCTTTGTTTGTTATGATGAATTGGTTAGATGTGCAAGGCAATATTTTCATATGAATTTAACTTTTGAGACGCACACTTGATCAACTGTGGATGAAAATCACATGGAAAGTCTCAGTGCAAGAAAGTGGTTTTCAATTTATTGGTTATAATTTTTTAAAGGAGCGACATAGATTGTTATGTTTTTGTTTTTGGAATTGTCTCAAAATTCATAATTTTTTGTTTGTATTAATTTTATCATTTGCATAATACCTCAATGATTTTATTGCTATATCTTGCAATTTGTCAGCTGAAGATCCTTAAGAGGACATCAATTAGTTATCTTTCATCTGTGTATAGTGTTTCTTGCTGAAAGCTGCATAAAAGATCCTTGTTTCTTCTGTGTATAGTGCATAAAAGATCCCTGTTTAAGGGGTGGTGAAATGCACACATCCGAGCGGCAATGCTTTCTAAACTATGGAATTGCTTAAGAATTTCTATTGTTTTATTTGATCAATTTTATTATTTGTTTTGATTTACTATAAAGTTTCCATTTAATTTTATTAGTGTCTAGAATTTGATGAAGTTTGGTATTGCAGGAATGATGAATCAATTAGATGTGTGAGGGAAGTTCTTCTATGAACATAACTTTGAGGCATATATCATGTCTGACCTGCCCAACTGTTAACTTTAAAGACCTACAAAATATGAATATTATAGATAATTGCTATTACTCTTAAAATGTTTTGAAATTGACTTTTTATACTCCGGGAGAATGGTATACATCATGTGTTCGATTGTGTTAAACTCACTGTTTTTTTCTTCTAGCATGCTTATGTTTTTCTAATGAAGTTTCTATATTTTTTGTTAGAATATGACATCTGCACATTTATATGGTAAGGTGTCAAGTGTGGCCCTTAAGATCGCCTTCCTTATTCGAAGTGGAAGCGTTTTGAGTCATTGCCACTCAATAGTATTTTTTATAGGCTCCAAAGCGTTCTTCTTTGGTCCTTATCCATTTCCATGTCACCAAGTTTTACTGTCTAGCATTTGATTTATCTAAAAATAGGAACTTCAGTATGATGATTTACTCATCATTTCTTCTGTTACCTATTAATGTTTCATGCTGCAAGTCACATTAAAATTCTTGGTGCAATGAAGTGGAAGACATTTAAGGGAAATACTTCTTGTTTCAGTTATCTCAATTTTTTTGACAGGATTTGTTTTTGTGGAAATTGTGTTCTCTTTGCTATTTACTTATTTGCTGCATGCTTTTGATTTGCAATCTTGTTTGTTATGATGAATTGGTTAGATGTGCAAGGCAATTTGTCATATGAATTTAACTTTTGAGGCACACAATTGCTCAACGGCGAATGGAAATCACATGGAAAGTCTGTGTAAGCAAGTGGTTTTCAATTTATTAGTGGCATTCATAGTGTGTTGCTCAACTTTTTTTTTATTAAATTCCAAAGAATGCTAAAATTGATGGTGATTCCATTCTGTTTGGAAATTCCCTTCCCAGATTTCATAGTACAAAATGATTGGTGATAATACCACTTATACACAATAGAAGATTGCTTCTCAGAAGGAAGGCTTCTGTGCGCCGACCGAGCATTAGCCAATTAAGGACTTGTTCAATGATCAAGTACACCCGATCACCTATTGGGAAGCAAAATGTCGACAACAACACTCCACTGCAGAATTCAACGATCCATCAAAGATCGCAGTTCGCCAACCTAGCCTAGCTTTTCAGTGCTCTACTAAGGAAGACACTACGTGTCGTTCGTTGACGAAGGCTTGACTTTCGTCGATTGAAGTTGATCGGATCGACGTTCCTGTCTGGACGCAAAATAGAGCCGTAAAGCTGCATCCTGCCACTCCTATCTTATTAGGACTTGTGGATAGACCACAAGAAGATAATGGGAGTCTTCCTTGAACCCTCTTCAATCCTCGAGCAACTATAAGTGTGGTAGTTGAAGATAAGAGAAGAAAGAAAACTAGAAGATCTGTGCTGAGTACATATCAAATCTACTTCTCCTGTCATCTAAACTGTGATCTCATTTTTTGATACACGACTATTTCTCACATCCTCTTTTGATATCCTCTCTCTCAACCTCTTCACTTTCACCCTTTGTAAAGGTTACCAGATTTCCTTAAAAATCAGTGAAGGTCAAGCTTGCAAAAAAAAGGTAAGGATTAATGAATTTCTCTTCAAATGATTAGTGATGTACCCCAATATAAAGGATTCTTAAAGGTTTTTGAGCCTCTAGATGGAAAGTGCTCTACAACCTGGATAGGAATTGTTTCCACATCTCTGAAAGAGAGTACTATTCGAACATGTTTTCGGCTGTTTGTGTTGCATGCGCTCTTTCTTATTTTTCTTTTCTATAGCTTAGATTGTGTTCTGATTTTACTTTACTCATTTTTTGTGATGAAATTTCTCTTTTACTAAAATTTATAAAGTGTGATTTATGAAGACTATTATCCTCTTCACTCAAAAATATTCATCTCTATAACCATGTGTCTCAAGTGGTATTAGAGCTAAATTCACATGTAAGGGATAAAACTTTGGTGAAAATATCTAGTCGGGATTGAATATTAATTCTAAAAATTCTCTGAATCATACTTTCTTTAAAAGGATGACGCTATGTTGATGGACAAGCCCGATGATGTGTGTATCCATGTGCAGGTGGAGCCTTAGCTAGGGTTCTTATTATCGGTTGTTTGGAATTGGTGAAACTGACAAGAATGGCTATGCTGATGGACAAGCCCGATGGTGTGAGTATGGATATGTGCGGGTGGAGTCTCATCTAGGGTTTCTAGAATCGGTTGGTGTGCCTTTAGGGGTGTGAGTACCCTGGTGATGTTGTGATATGGTTGTGTGATGTGCTAGCCTTGTACACGCGATAGGGAGCTTTGGGTGAAACCAATGTTGCATACATGTAGCATTGTTAGTTTCCTTTTACTTCTTGCTCAACATAGAGAACATGATTGATGCTTATGCCATATAAACTATTGCATATGAAGTATTGACTTGCAGGGTGATGTAGTTTCCCGGAGTTCGCTAGGGAGGCCGGGAGGAGTGGTGATGTTATGTAGTTGTGGTCAGTTTTGGTTCACCCTCGTGTACCGCTTCTTTTGTGTTGGTTTCAGGGCAAGGATCACAAGCTGGAGCTAGCTCACTGGCCAAAAAGGCTAAGCCTCATGAAGTGTTTTCCCCTCCATCTTTATTGCTTTAAACATCGTTCCGGCTTGCATGCCGAGGTAGCTTAGGAGTTTTGCTACATTTATTTTGATATGTTTTATGTTGATTTGGACTCTTGTTTTGTAAGGCCATAAGGTCAAATTTTTTCCTCATTAGATGTGGACAACCTCTGGTTGTTTGACGTAGTGTTTCCACAGTGTTTATTTGATATTTTGCTTGGGTTGCTCCGTATATCACTTTATAATATTGAATCGGTGGTGACTCTATACTGTGGGGTCCCATCTGGATCGATACTATATAGTTGTTGCAAAAGAGGTGTTACACGAGACTATCCATTTATGTTTATTTGGTCTTCTTTGTAGCTGTCAATGACACTTTTATTTTGAATATATTTAAGTTTGAATTTCTCTTTTGAGTTTATTTTAAGTTTGTAATGATTGAGCTATTTGTACTCTTTTTTGTTTGCATCATGTTATTGGTCTATTTAGAATGGAACACTTGTAACTATCATATGTAAATATATTTTTCAGGAAGTGTTCATCTGTAATTGATTCATATTTCAATTTCCAAAATTTTCTTTTATGAAATGTTATTGATTGATGGTTTTCTTTTTCTTTTATGATTGATTTTTTCTAGTATTCCCTTAAGTTTAAATATAATAGATATATAATGTAGTCCATGTTTGATGGATCCAAAAACTAAAACCCTAGATACATACTTGGAGGAGAGGTTAGTGTCATTGGAGCCGATCTTGGAGATCCAAGCTCGGTAGAAACATGAAGTTTTCCCTTCCAATTGTAGAGAGCCCTTTTGTGAACAAGATTCATTGTTCTTAGATTGAAGAAGGTAACAACCCATCTCCCAGATTAGGATACATTTCTTTGTTTTTATACTAAATCTTTCATATGGTGATCTTAACCCCAATTAATTAGTTTAATCTTTGGAATCCACGACTCGTAGGAGCCATGGGCATGTTATCTTGTCATTATTGTTGTTGCATGTCCTCGATGATACAAATCCAAGCTTATGCATTATGTGATGAACTCAGGTAGGTTGGTTGGGACAGATTAATGGTGTTTGTTTGACACTCATTTTATATATTGTCCTAATTTTGGGAATGCAGAAATTAATCTGTTCGGTTGTAATTTTTTCTTCGAGGTTTGAGAATATTTTTATGATTTCGTAGTTTTTTTCCTTGTAGGAAGATTTAGGACTAACAGAGAAAAGTCTCTTGTTATGATGACCTATAATGTGTTGTAGAGCTACAGTTCTTGATTTATTAAAGTGCAATTTTTATGGATCAATTTTTAATGATGAGACTTCAAAGATGAAGGTTGGTAGGACACGTTGGTTACCATATCATTGACCACCATTGTTGCAGAAGTTTGATAGAAGGCCCCATCGTTTTTTGTATAGTAACAGACTAGCCATATGCTATGTTATTAAAGGCGCAAAGCGCACATAGGCACAAATGGGTCCTGAAATCTACACCAAAAGTGCATGACACAGACGCACGCTTGCCTAATGTGAGACGCAAAATTTTAAAAATAATAATATCTAGCTTACTAAATGCAAAAAAACACATACTATAAGACTACCACCATAGCAACACACAATCATTAATGCTAACAATAAATAATGTGATACAAAAGAAGAATAAAATGTCCCGGACAACAATTTTTCACAATATAATTGTTGTCCGAAAGTCCTCGAACCATTAGGCATAATTTTTACATTACTCGACAACAATTTTGGGGTTAAAAACAGCTGCCCAAAGCATAAGATTGGTGCCCAGATGTACAACACTGTTGTAATTACTTCCCGATAGCAATTTTGGAGGCTAAAACAGTTTTCCGAATGTAATTTCAGGAGTTTTTAGCCCCGTGTAGTAATTTATGAAAATCGATCAAAATTTAGCAAGGTATAAAATAAAAATAATGGAACAAAAACTTAATTTTCTATTTAAACTATTGAGTTAGTGATGCCTGCATGACACGCCTTATGCTTCGGGTGAGGCACGCTCCTTGGCCACCTCACCCGTCTATGCCTAGCAGAGGCGTGGCGCCTTGTGCTTGAGGTGCACCTTTAACAATGTAGGCCTCAAAATTCATGATTATGTGCAATGGACACCTCAGATGCCTCACGTTTGCGTTCATATGATTATATATTCATGTAATGATATGGTTGGAGTCGTGACGATCCTACTAGAGTTACTCAAATAACATTCATGTTGCATAGTAGTGAAAATGATTATGCTTTTGACACTTTTTTTTTGAAAAACTGCAATAGCATTACGAAAAGAAAAATACCAAAGGCCCCACCTAAATTAGGATACAACCATTCAGATCTTCATTTAAGATGTCATGAAGATCTGAATCAACCAACTCAGAAGTCTCTCAAAGAAAATCAATACAAGATTTGGCATGTTTAGCACAAAAGTCAGCGACCCGATTGGCGTCACGAGGGACAAGGTTGAAAACCACCTTGCTGAATTCTCCCATGAAAGAGAGGTCCACGTCAGCGATACGACCATCGTTCCACACCTCTCTCCGAAGACAGCGTGCACAGAACTCCACCACACTGCGATAGTCGCTCTCAATGATAACACCCCGACCAGGAACCAAGGAGGGCCGCACCACCTTTCTAATTGCGAGGATGGCCTCCAATTCGACCTGTCCCGGGTCCTAGTGAAAGAAGGAGGCACCAGAAGACAAAACCATGGCGCCATGCTCATCCTGAACCACCATGCCCACGCCCGATGCAGAGTTACAGTCATGAGCGCCGTCAACGTTGATCTTGATCCACCCAGAGGGTGTAAGACCCCATTTTTTTGCTACAAAATCGGGTCTTATGCCCAGAACCGCCGCTTTGCGGTGACACCAACACACGGAAAAGTCGTCACTACAAAGCGCCGATCCTGCCGGCCATATCGATCACAGAAGAAGAAAAGAATAAACGAACAAATAAAAGTTCAAGTCTACAAATCACATGCTATATATATAAATGTCCACATGATATAACTGAAATAACGAAGGTTACAATAATAAAGGGCTCATGCCCTGTACATCATATCCTCACTACAAGGTCACTCGCGGAAGCAAATTGCTAATCACTCACTGATCCTGACACTGGTGCTCCTGTACTAGACCGACCCGCCTTCATCTGCATTGGCCTCTAGTGCTGCTGTGCTCTTCGATCCCCTAAAATGATATGGTCCACCGACCGTTAGTCAAAAAAAAACTAAGCCTTATGTTCCCCACCCCTCCCCCAATGGCTCCTAGGCACCGTGCGGGAGGATGAAGCGGAGGACAGCAAGGGGTATAAAACAAAGCAGATGACACCGGATCTGTCTACAGGAAATGTCTACAACTACACACGTGTATATAAATAATTGAAGAAGTAATAGATCATGGTAAAGAGCAAGTAAAGAACAGTAAGAAGATAAGTACATAATAAAAATGTAACCATTGATTTATAGGAATGCCCATACAAACCTATAGACCAAGGGGTCGTTTAGCAGGGCCTATCGTATAAAAAGTCCCATAACCAATTTATACGATAGAGGTAGGGGTTGAAATGCAATGCTTATGCCATGACATGCAGAGTTATGCAGTTTAACGATATGTTCATACAAGTGCAACTCACACACTTCGACTCTATGCGCACAGACCTTTAGGTCCCCCCTTTTTGGAGCTAGCAAGACTCCCAGGATACTCCCGTAGTGGCAAACGGAAGCGGTGGGTTGGGCCTCGCCCACCTCTAGGTTGGTATTCACACTGCCTAGCCTAGACCTATCGTACGCCTCAACGCAAAAACCGCGGAGCATCTGCGTACTCTTACTGGCTGGACCACCAGACTTTTATGGCTAAGTGCAAATTCTACACTTGCCGAGTCAACATATTGACGTCGGTGTGAACGATCATCCAATACCGAAAACCTACCACCTTTATGCACATGCAACCATGTTTACCATCTATCTCCGAGCCATAAGCTCCCCGGGCTAACCCGCCCGTCACCATAACCTTCCGAGCCACCGGCTCGCCGGACCAACCCGTCCGCACCAACAAACATTACTGAGTCATAAGCTCACCAGACTAATTAGTCTGCTGCTACAACCACCGAGCCTACCGCTCGTAAGACCCAACAAACTAACCTCCCGTAACCACGGGGTGTGGGTGTGTAGATTATTAAGACAATCTTTCATAACAGTTTGTGCCTACAATTTAGGGTTAGCCATGAGCTTCCCGAGGACTACCCTGTGAGGGGCTCGCAACGGTACTAGGAGTTATGATGGGATGACACCCAAAGCTTCCTTTCCAAGGCACTTAATGTTATTGGTAACTACCCATAAGAACACCCCTCTTATCATCACACTTGGATTAACCCTAAGTATTTTATGACTCTCCAGGGGAAAGGCAATCTTTCGTCAAACCCGAGCACAACTTTACCCTTAACACACCAAGCACACTCTCATCACCTAAACTCCTTTTTGGTGGCCTTCAATCTCTTCAACTAGGCTGGGTACACCAACTACCTTCCATTCTCACCTAATGGTCTTCAAATTACTCAAGTGTTACAATTTTACTATACGCAGACCAAATGAGTTATATGAGTTGCATAAAGGGAGGTACCACAAATATTCATCCAAATGACTCAAGATTATTACTGGGAGTCCATCATGATATTCTAAGACTAAATCCAGAGGATCATATTTTTCCTCATTTATTTGGCATTATTATAATTTCTCCAACATTGGTCAAGCATGAAATTGCACATGAAGTGTAATATCTTCTTATGATATGACCCCCATAAAATTATGGAAAATCTATGATGTCAAAATAACAGTAAATACATAATATCAAAATTTTTTAATAAGAGTTTGGCCTCTAATTATAATATTGAATAATTATCCCAAATTCGAAATTAAAGAAGAAACCACCAAAAATACTTGTCCAAAAATTCTGACAAAATTACCAGACCTTTATATTGATCAGAAAAGTTTATTGACAGAGTTTCATAATTTATAAAAACCATCAAGTCTCATAAATAAATATTTCAAGTAAATCCAAACTAGGGAACATTGTGAAGCAATCTACTGATAAATAATTCCAAAAATTATACAGAAATTCACAGAGCTTCCTAATGCCCTAAAATGTCATTTCACCAAGTTTCATAATTTTCCAGAGGATATTTGGCCCTCATTTATTAAATATATTCCTAAGACCAAATAGATGACTTGTGAATGAAGTGCTAATTAAATTAATTCAATAATTACACAAAAAATACCAGAGGTCGATATCATGATTATGAGGGTACTACTAAACTTTAACCAACATCCAAGACAATTTAAGCATGTAAATTTCTCTTATAAGTAGGTTCCAAAAATGGTTTTAACCTAAATCAGAGGGAATAAGTGTTCCTAAAATTCTCATAAAATTTCCTAGGGAATATTTACACTCATGTACTTATCTACCAAGTTTCATGATCATACAAGGACATATTGTAACATCCCCAATCCTGCTAGACCCATTGGAAATGTTAGGGCATAGTGGTGAGATGAGTGGCCACAAGGGCCTTAGGCTAGGGTAAAAATGGCTAAGTGCACACCAAAGCTCAAAAACCAACCTAGCCCTAAGTCCCTCAACTAGGTCAATTGACCCTCAATTGTCCAAATTGACCTCACATATGTTGCCCTAACCACTAAGGGATACCAATAGGATGGAAATTGCACTTGGGTGGGACCCAATTGCATGAAATTGACCAAAGTCAAACTTTACCTAATTTTGGTCAAATCTACACCCTTTGATTAAATTGAACCAATTGGGGCCCCACCATGGACCAATCAATGTTGGGTGATGTTAAGGGACCCATGAACCCCAAGTGGGGTCAACCCACTCACCTTGTTGACCAAAGTCAACCATGGTCAACATAGCCCATTAAGGGGAATTCTAAGCCTAATCTGAATGGAACCCAACACCCATCAATTAATCAATTATTTATGGACTTAGGACATGCCCTTATCAGCCTTGGACTGAGCCCAAACCATGGGTTTGATTAACCAAATGAGAGGGGGACCAAAAGTAATTAAAAAGCAAAAGATAAAGGTAAAAAGCAATCCCCCTCTAACACTCCATCCCCAATCAGTGTTAAGCACTCCACCCTTGATTACTAAGCCTCAGGAGGAGACCAGAAGGCCCAGCAAGGACAGGGTGCAGGAGGGTGGCAGCAAGGAGCAATCCGAGAAGGCTTGGATTCAAAACTAGCAATAGAAGCGTCCCCACCTCATTCCAGCCACACAATCAACTTCAGAAGGGAGAGAGCAGTCGGGAACGACACCTGCAGCAAGGCCATAGCCGTAGAATTGAAGTCGGGAGCAGGCTTGCCGGAGCAAAGCTAAACCATGGTGAACCGCCGCCGGAGCCGCCGCCACGCCCCAATTACAGTTCGTTTCTCCTCCTCTCCCCCACGCTAGCTTTCTATAACAAAACGAAGAAGGATCGGGCTCAATTGAGCCCGAATCCATTCCTTAAAATCAAGCTTTTTCGCTTGAAACGGGAAGCCTGGGATCGCCGGGAACCGCCGCCTCCGACCGCTAGTCGCCGGTAAATGGTAGCCCCGACCACCACGAAGGTGTCAGTGGTGTTGGCCGGCGGTGGTGGTGGCTGGATCGCCGGCAATCTCGGTCGCAACATCGCCCAGCACGGCTCGATCTCAGCCGTTGGATGGAGGAGGAAGATGACTCCCTGGCCGCGGGATCTGCGTCCATGTTTGGGCGCGCCTTATTTACTTAAATTAACTTAATGTTTTGGATTCAGTTCCCCTCTAGTGTGCAGCCTCCTTCTAATATTAATTAGAGGTACTTAATGACTGAATTAGAAAAAGTGCCCAACATGAAATTTGTAGGCCTTGACCTTAGATTTCATTTGGACTTGAGTTCAGGTCATTTGGTGACCCACAGCTCCCCGGGGGGCTATTTTTCTAGGACTGGTCCTACACTAGGGCAGCCCACTAAAACCTTTTTTAAGACTAGATCTCTCAAGCTTTGAAGCTGAGATTTTAACCATGGTTAGGTATACCCTAGGGGTACCCTCTGCCCAAAGATCAGTATTTGATGGGCACTTTTGCCTATAGTTTTTGTGGTAATTAAGATAATTAAATATTGTTGATTTTTGGAGCATAAAAAGTCCAAATGACACCAAATTTTGGTGGCATGCTCTTTAGTGCATGGGTAGTGCCTGCCTAAATTTTCACTCCATTTGGAGTTGATTTGATATGGAAAATGGGAAACACTAATGAGGGCCCTTAAGGGTCAAATTAGGGTTTAGGCTACTTTGAGGAGTTGAGTGAGTTGGCCTCCTCCAATTATGATGACTTTGTAGGTAATGATATATAGATACATATGACACCCTCTAATGGAGCATTTGGAACCATTAGGGTAGTGTGTCCTAAAACACTAAGGGTAAACCCTTAGGGTTGCAATTTAGGGTTTGTGAAGGACATAAGACCAAATGTCCTTGCCTTGGCTCAGAACTTGGTAGACATGTTTTTAGGAGCAAGAAATGGCTTAGATAATTTAATGGGAATATTTAGAGTCATTTATGTATTTTTCTCTTATTAAATGAAATTGCCACTATTTCCTTAAATAAATGAAATGCATGGTCAGATGACCTTGTCTGGTTCTGAGATTTTAACTGTGGCTGAATTGGGATGAATATAGGCTATGGTAATTTTATTATGATTTGTTGAAGTGTTATTCTTTGTGGAGGAATTTTAAATGCTTACTAGCTTAGAGGAATTTAATTATGAAAAATGTCCAATCACTGGGCAAAATTATGAAACTTGGTTATCTGTCATTTTATGTTGATATATGCCCATGATAAATATTTGGAAGCCTGTGGATTTGTATTTCCTATACATCATGTAGAAATTGGTATTTACTACACTTGGATGTTAAATCATTTTAATTAGTCAAATCATATGGTAATGATATAAATATTTGGTAGAGGACTCTAGACCCCCCTTTGAACTCATGGTAATTTTTTTATAGAATTTTCAGATGTGAAATATTATTTTTCCTAATTATAGTGGCATTTTGGTAATTATACATCTATGATGATATAGTAGGCCACATGACATCCTAGGGTCATAAAACTCAGTGAAATGTTATGGATATTACCTTACTGATAATTTTCAGGTAGCTTGTAGAAGCATTTTGAGGATAGATCTTGTGTAATTTGGCCTAAGGCCTTAGCTACTTTAATTAATAATAAATACCAAATTAATAATGGAAAACTATGGAAATTAGAACACACCTTATTAAGGTCAGTGAGAGTCTATTATAATTATACCATACCCTGGTGATGAGTTTTTAGAAGGATCCCCTTATGGGGTTTGAGGTTAGTTCAACTTAGTGGTCTGCGTTTAGTAAAAACCAAAATTTTGATTTTAAGACAATTCAGACCCATAAGTAGTGTTTAGAAGTTATGACCATTCAGTATTTGAGTTATAGTTCACAATGATTCAAGGAGAGTCAAACCTAGGATTAACATTGAGATTGTGCTAGGGTTGGTGTATGAGGTGTGGAGGTACGTCCAACCCAATTGGGTGGGACGGATGTTGAGCTAAGTCACTTTAATTATATGAAATAATGAGGGGTGAACTAAATGTTAATCACCAACTAAAGTAATTGTCTTGAGAAAGTGGATGGTGGGGTTGAGCCCATTGAATCCTTAGTACCGTTGGGGGCCCCTTTACGGGGTATACCGCGGGAAGTCCAAGATTCACCTTAAATATAATACTAACTTAATTGTAGGCAAGAGTAGCCTAATTAGGATAGCCAACTAGTTTGGATCTCCTTCGGAAAGGAGATGGGTTGGAGCAACTTGTGTGTTAGTCCCTGAGCCGGAGGCTCGGGTGGACTTGATGACTTCTGTTACTTATGCAATTACTGGCGAGTCTTTGGTACTAGGCTAGTCGTGTCACCGACGATAGTACGTTGACTCAGGTGAGGGTGAGGTTTAGAGGGCCGGTAAGATTGAGTACCACAGTCTGGAGGACAATCCCTAATAACCCACCCGACCTTAAAGTCTGGTGGATTCCAGCAAGAGTACGCAGGAGCTCCGCTGTTGTGTTCTTAGCGTTGAGGCGTACGTGAGGTCTAGGCTTAGTAGTGAGCATACCCGCCTAGGATGTGGAGTGCCCGATCCACTGCCACCGTGAGCCACGACGGTCGGTACCCGAAAGGTTGACTTCCTTTCTAACAAAGTGGGAACTATAAAGGTCTGTGCGCAGGAAGTCGTGTGGGTGAGTCACTTTGCATAAACACATTAAATCATCATAAGCATAGCATAACATAACATACACATTAGCATACCCCCATCATATAAATTAGTATGGGCTCTTTTATATGATGGGTTACCTGCACATCTTAACTTATATGTCGTATGAGCGTTTATATAAGTTAAGGTACGAATCTGTGATGGTAGATTAGTTTTACTTACTGCACCGCATTTTTTATATTACTGTTTACTTCATGCTCTACTTTACTGTCATTTATTTGCACTATACTGCTAGCTAGTTTTACCGCTTTACCTTTACTTGCTAGAATAGTGCCATGTCACCTCTTTCCTTGTTTACCCCTTGTTGTCCTCCGCTTCTTCCTCCCGCTCGGTACCTAGGAGTTGTGGAGGGAGGCGAGGACAAAACGACTTAGTCTTTATGACTAACGGTCGGATGTGGCCGTAATAGGAGTCCGAGGAGACAAAGTTGTCCCGCGCGCAGCTGGACGAGATGGCAGGACCTGAGCAGCGGATGCAGCGCACTACCACGACGCCACAGGTTGATGACTAGATAGATAGATTTCAGCTTTGAGAGTTTGTAGTTTCCGCATGTTGTAGAGAGAGAGAGAGTACTCATTTTGGATATGTATCAGGCTTAAGCCCTTTTTGCTTGTACTGTCTCTTTTTGGACATTTCTGTTTTCATTATATATTTATATGATGTTGTGAGATGTGGACATGCTTTTACCTCTGTACCTACTTTTGGCATATATTTACTTATGATCGTATAGCCGGCAGAGTCGGTGCTGAGCGGTGTTAGCCAACCCGAGTGTTGGTGACACCGCAAGGCAGCGATTCTGGGCAAAGATCCATCTCAACCGTACGATGCGGGAGAGGTTTGAGTTTTTCATGTACCCGAATGGGTTTTGAGAAAAGAGATCTTACAAATGGTATCACTGAACGAGCGATCATAAGAGAACAGTCCATAACATACTGGGTCACCCCGCTCGAGCTTAGTTTGCGGACAAACTAGGCAGCGGAAGCTATGGTGTGCCCATGTATGGAATCACATAAAACAGTCCAATAATCAATAAGTAAGGCCAAAAATTTTCACTAAATCCCTATCTTTTGTAGGCCCCAGTGAGCAGGGAGCCTCAGGTCAGCATCCCTCCCCCTCCGACTACCACTACTTTTCAGCAGTCGGAGTTGGGACAGACGTTAGGAGCCATTTTAGAGACCTTCAGGGCCCAGACCATCCCGACACCACTGCCAAACCCGGGAGCGAACTGGTTGAGCACCTTTAGAGGTCTTTCCCCACCGACCTACCGAGGGACAAAGGATGCAGTGAAGACTGAGGAGTGGTTGGACACCATTCAGGAGATGCTGGCCGACATCGGTTGCCCGGTCGGCAAGGCAGTATTTTTGGCAGTATCAGCTCTTGAGGTACATGCCAAGAGGTGGTGGAAGTCGCTGCTGGATACCACTTACATAGATAGGGAGTACTCAGATATTTCTTGGGACGAGTTTAGTGCCACTTTCCTGGAGCACTTCATATCCAACACGGACAGAGATGAGTTGGAAGAGAGGTTTCTACGCCTCACTCAGGGGACACGCTTAGTGATTGAGTACCAGAGGGAGTTCTCCCATTTAGCCAGATTTGCGAGGTCTCATGCCCCAGATGATCGCGCTCTTGCGAAGAGATTCTACAAGGCGCTTCGAGACCCGTTGAGGCAGGCACTCTTGTTTGTTTTTGAGGGCAGCCTAACTCAGATTATCGAGACGGCGAAGAAGCTGGAGGCAGATCAGATCGGAGTGCAGGGTAGAGGGAAGAGGCTAGCTGAGGCCATGTACCAGGGGGAGAGCAGCAGAGGCTAACAGCGGGGCAAACTTATGAGGCACCAGAGGGGTGGGGGACGTCCTCGTCCTCAGACTGCACCAGTACAGCAGCCCCAACCCTTACTAGCCCCACAACCCCTACGTACCTGGGGGCCCCAGAGATTTGATGACCGGGGACGCACTCCAGCGGTGTTCTTTGAGTGCAACCAGCCATGTCACATCAGGGCCCATTGCCCTCGACGATTCCCTCCACCTCCTCCTCGACCACCAGCAGCCCCTCCGGCAGCCCCTCCAGCACAGCGGGGCCGATGCCGAGGATGGGGTAGAGGCAGGGGGAATCACGACAGAGGTAGGCAGCAGGAGCAGGTTTACGCCTTGGATCTTGCACAGCCGAGGAACCCGGAGGAGGTTATAGCAGGTAATTTAATGCTTTCAGTACTTTAATTTAATACTGCTTAAATTTACCTGCATTTTCAACCTTCTAGATTAGAAATTGAACAAACAATCCACCTTCCCCAGGCATTATAGTGGTGTGTGGCAAGCCTTCCCACACCCTATTCGATACTGGTGCCTCACATAACTTTGTTTCCGAAGACTTTGTTAAGGGCTTGGACCAAATCCATTATTACACGGGACCCACCAGGAGGGTGCGCCTCCCAAATGGATCAGAGATCGAGGCGACGGCCAAGTGCACCTTGAAGGTGACCATCGACGGCCTAACGCTCGATGCTCCAGCTTCGGTGCTGAAGCTCACCGACTTCGACCTTATCTTGGGCATGACGTGGCTCGCTTGGAACCACGCCCAGATAGACTGCCAAGCAAAGAGAGTGGTGTTGCGGTATGATACCACCTTCACGACGTTCGAAGGTATTGGACCGATCTCCCACTCTTCTTTATCATCTGTTCAAGTAGTCAAGGCCCACGAGCAGGGCGACGAGGTATATCTTGTATGCTTCGAGATGGCGGAGGTGGAGGTCTCCTTATCAGACATTCCCATAGTACGGGACTTCTCCGACGTATTCCCGGAGAAGTTGCCCGGACTGCCACTGCATCGAGAGGTAGATTTTCATATTCAGCTGGTGCCAGGAGCGAGGCCCTTGTCTCAGGCACCGTACCGCATGGCACCCAAGGAACTGGCAGAGTTTAGGGTGCAGTTGAAGGAGCTGGTAGATGCGGGTTTCATCAGGCCGAGCTCTTCACCTTGGGGAGCGCCGGTATTATTTGTGAAGAAGAAGGATGGAATGCTCAGATTATGTATAGATTACCGGGAGCTCAATAGGTTGACGGTACGGAACACCTATCCGTTACGAGGATTGACGAGCTCTTCGATCAGTTGCAGGGAGCTCACTGGTTCTCCAAGCTTAACTTGAGATCATGATACTATCAGCTACGGATTCGAGAGGAGGACATACCGAAGACAGCTTTCAGTTCCATGTATGGATTGCATGAGTTCACAGTGATGCCCTTCGGGCTCACTAATGCCCCCTCAGCATTCATGAGCATGATGAACATTGTGTTCGAGGCCTTTCTCGACATCTTCGTTATCGTGTTCATCGATGACATCCTAGTATATTCCAGGACGGAGGAGGAGCATGCTGGGCATCTAGCACTAGTATTGAGGAAGCTGAGAGAACACCAGATGTATGCGAAGTTCTCCAAGTGTCAGTTTTGGCTACGGGAGGTGGATTTTCTGGGACACATCATCAGTGGAGAAGGACTGGCAGTGGATCCGGCCAAGGTGCGGGCCATTCAGGAGTGGCCTCGCCTGCAGTCAGCTTCAAACGTGCGGAGCTTTCTAGGATTGGCGGGCTATTACCGGAAGTTTGTGGAAGGGTTCTCCAAGATTGCCCTTCCGCTCACTTCTTTGACCAAGAAGGACGCCCCATTTGTCTGGTCTCCGCAGTGTGAGGCGGCCTACTTGGAGCTGAAGGGCCGACTCACCTCTTCCCCCATCCTTGCCCTTCCATCTGGGAAGGAAGGACTTCAGGTTTACACAGACGCATCATTTCAGGGGTTGGGAGCAGTGTTGATGCAGCATGGTCACGTGGTCGCGTACGCTTCCCGTCAGTTGAAGGTACATGAGAGGAACTACCCAGTGCATGACCTCGAGCTCGGAGCGGTCATCTTCTCCTTGAAGACATGGAGGCACCACCTATATGGGGTTCATTGTGAGATCTTCTCAGACCACAAGAACCTCAAGTATATTGATGCACAGAAGGACTTGAACCTACGTCAGCGGAGGTGGTTAGAGTTCTTGTGCGACTACAGTTACACATTGTATTACCATCCAGGCAAGGCCAACACCGTAGCGGATGCTTTGAGCAGGAGAGGAGGTACACCAGGAGCAGAGAGCCATGTGATGGATATGGAGCTGACTCAGGCATTGGAGGACATGCACATTACAGTTGTATCCAGGGCCGACCCCGATACGTATATGGAGTATCTATCATCCTTGAATATTGTCTGCGATATTCGGGACCGCATTCAGGAGGCACAGTTGCAGGACCCTGCCTTGGAGCCAGTATTCAGATCGTTGGTGGACGGTGTGGCAGGGGACTATTCATTGAGGGAGGATCTTATTCACCATTGAGACCGAGTCTACATCCCAGCTGGAGGAGGTATTAGAGAGGAGGTGCTTAGGGAGGCTCATTGCTCCCAATATTCAGTGCATCCAGGGATCACGAAGATGGCAGCAGACCTTCGGAAGGTTGTGTTTTGGCTGGGGATGAAGAGGGATATTATCCAGTATGTGACGCACTGCGAGGGCTGCCAGCGCGTGAAGGCGGAGTGCAGGAGCCCGGGAGGAATGTTACAGCCATTACCAGTACCTGAGTGGAAGTTTGAGGACATATCGATGGACTTCGTGCATGGTCTACCTTGCTCCCGCTCTGGGAATGACTCGATATGGGTGATAGTGGATAGGCTGACGAAGGTAGCTCGGTTTATTCCGGTACGAAAGGAGGGGCCGGTCGGTGACCTTGTAAGGGTGTTTGTGGAGCAGGTGGTCAGATATCACGGGGTGCCCAAGACGATAGTTTCAGATAGAGACGGACGCTTCACTTCGAGGGAGTGGAAGGCGGTTCAGGCTTACTTGGGATCCCGGTTGACATTCAGCACGACATTTCATTCACAGACTGACGGTCAGACTGAGTGCACCAACCGGACTATGGAGGACCTACTGCGTTTGTGCATTTTAGACACCGACAAGCCCTGGGAGAGACTGTTGCCCTTGATAGAGTTTTCCTATAACAACAGTCACCAGGCTAGCATTGGGATGGCACCTTATGCCGCATTGTATGGGAGGAAGTGCCGCACACCACTTTCCTGGATCCAGAACGAGGACCCGAGGTCGTTAGGTTCAGATTATATTGAGGAGACGGATGCGCAAGTGAGGCTGATCAGGGAGCGGATGCTGGAGGCCCAGAGCAGACATGCGAAGTACTATGATGCGAGGCATCGTATGGTGGAGTTCCAGGTGGGAGAGCGAGTGTTCTTGAAGATTCGGCCTATGCACGGGGTTTCTCGAGTGCGGGGGGCACAGGAAGCTCAGTCCTCGGTACGTGGGGCCTTATTTGATCCTGGAGTGGATCGGTCCTTTGGCGTACATGCTAGAGCTACCGCCAGAGTTGGAGAAACTGCATGACGTCTTCCACGTCTCTTCGCTTCGGAGAGCCCTGCTTCGTCCTGAGCAGCATGTTACATCTACATCAGGCCCGGTGGCGCCCGATCGGTCAGTCCTACTAGAGCCCATTCGGATCGATGATACGGAGGTCCGAGTCCTGCGACGGAAGAGTGTACCATTGGTGAAGGTGTTGTGGTCCAACCACGGACGAGAGGAGCACACATGGGAGCCCATGGACCTCATGCAACAACGCTACCCGGAACTCTTCACTTCAGGTACAACCTAAACCTCCTTGCAAATTTCTTTTACCTTATATGGCGTAGAACCCGTAGACCCAATCTTAAATTTCGGGGACGAAGTATTTTTTTGTTTATTAGGATTTGTAACATCCCCAATCCTGCTAGACCCATTGGAAATGTTAGGGCATAGTGGTGAGATGAGTGGCCACAAGGGCCTTAGGCAAGGGTAGAAATGGCTAAGTGCACACCAAAGCTCAAAAACCAACCTAGCCCTAAGCCCTCAACTAGGTCAATTGACCCTCAATTGTCCAAATTGACCTCACATATGTTGCCCTAACAACTAAGGGAGACCAATAGGATGGAAATTGCACTTGGGTGGGACCCAATTGCATGAAATTGACCAAAGTCAAACTTTACCTAATTTTGGTCAAATCTACACCCTTTGATTAAATTGAACCAATTAGGGCCCCACCATGGACCAACCAATGTTGGGTGATGTTAAGGGACCCATGACCCCCCAAGTGGGGTCAACCCACTCACCTTGTTGACCAAAGTCAACCATGGTCAACATAGCTCATTAAGGGGAATTCTAAGCCTAATCTGAATGGAACCCAACACCCATCAATTAATCAATTATTTATGGACTTAGGACATGCCCTTATCAGCCTTGGACTGAGCCCAAACCATGGGTTTGATTAACCAAATGAGAGGGGGACCAAAAGTAATTAAAAAGCAAAAGATAAGGTAAAAAGCAATCCCCCTCTAACACTCCATCCCCAATCAGTGTTGGGCACTCCACCCTTGATTACTAAGCCTCAGGAGGAGACCAGAAGGCCCAGCAAGGACAGGGGTGCAGGAGGGTGGCAGCAAGGAGCAATCCGAGAAGGCTTGGATTCAAAACCAGCAATAGAAGCCTCCCCACCTCATTCCAGCCACACCATCAGCTTTAGAAGGGAGAGGCAGTCAAGAACGACACCTGGAGCAAGGCCATAGCCGTAGAATCGAAGTCGGGAGAAGGCTTGCCGGAGCAAAGCTAAACCATGGTGAACCTCCGCCGGAGCCGCCGCCACGCCCCAATCACAGTTCGTTTCTCCTCCTCTCCCCCACGCTAGCTTTCTATAACAAAACGAAGAAGGATCGGGGCTCAATTGAGCCCGAATCCATTCCTTAAAATCGAGCTTTTCCGCTCGAAACGAGAAGCCTGGGGATCGCCGGGAACCGCCGCCTCCGGCCGCCAGTCGCCGATAAATGGTAGCCCCGACCACCACGAAGGTGTCAGTGGTGTTGGCCGGCGGTGGTGGTGGCTGGATCGCTGGCAATCTCGGTCGCAACATCGCCCAGCACGGCTCGATCTCAGCCATTGGCTGGAGGAGGAAGATAACTCCCTGGCCGCGAGATCTGCGTCAAGATTCGTGCGTGCCTTATTTATTTAAATTAACTTAATGTTTTGGATTCATTTCCCCTCTAGTGTGCAGCCTCCTTCTAATATTAATTAGAGGCACTTAATGACTGAATTAGAAAAAGTGCCCAACATGAAATTTGTAGGCCTTGAACTTAGCTTTCATTTGGGCTTGAGTTCAGGTCATTTGGTGACCCACAGCTCCCTGGGGGGGGGGGCTGTTTTTCTAGGCTGGTCCTACACTAGGGCAGCCCACTAAAACTTTTTTTTCGCCTAGATCTCTCAAGCTTTAAAGATGAGATTTTAACCATGGTTAGGTATACCCTAGGGATACCCCCTGCCCAAAGATCAGTATTTGATGGGCACTTTTGCCTATAGTTTTTGTGGTAATTAATATAATTAAATATTGTTGATTTTTGGAGCATAAGAAGTCCAAATGACACCAAATTTTGGTGGCATGCTCTTTATTTCATGAGTAGTGCCTGTCTAAATTTTCACTTCATTTGGAGTTGATTTGGTATGGAAAATGGGAAACACTAATGAGGGTCCTTAAGGGTCAAATTAGGGTTTATGCTACTTTGAGGAGTTGAGTGAGTTGGCCTCCTCCAATCATGATGACTTTATAGGTAATGATATATAGATACATGTGACACCCCCTAATGGAGCATTTGGAACCATTAGGGTAGTGTGTCCTAAAACACTAAGGGTAAACCCTTAGGGTTGTAATTTAGGGTTTGTGAAGGACATAGGACCAAATGTCCTTGCCTTGGCTCAGAACTTGGTAGACATATTTTTAGGAGCAAGAAATGGCTTAGATAATTTAATGAGAATATTTAGAGTCATTTATGTATTTTTCTCTTATTAAATGAAATTGACACTATTTCCTTAAATAAATGAAATGCATGGTCAGATGACCTTGTCTGGTTCTGAGATTTTAACTGTGGCTGAATTGTGATGAATATAGGCTATGGTAATTTTATTATGATTTGTTGAAGTGTTATTCTTTGTGGAGGAATTTTTAAGTGCTTACTAGCTTAGAGGAATTTAATTATGAAAAATGTCAAATCACTGAGCAAAATTATGAAATTTGGTTATCTGTCATTTTATGTTGATATATGCCCATAATAAATATTTGGAAGCCTGTGGATTTGTATTTCCTGTACATCATGTAAAAATTGGTTTTTACTACACTTGGATGTTAAATCATTTTAATTAGTAAAACATATGGTAATGATATAAATATTTGGCAGAGGACTCTAGACCCCCCTTTGAACTCATGGTAATTTTTTATAGAATTTTCAGATGTGAAATATTATTTTTCCTAATTATAGTGGCATTTTGGTAATTATACAACTATGATGATATAGTAGGCCACATGACATCCTAGGGTCATGAAACTCAGTGAAACACCTTGTTATGGAATATTACCTTACTGATAATTTTCAGGTAGCTTGTAGAAGCATTTTGAGGATAGATCTTGTGTAATTTGGCCTAAGGCCTTATCTACTTTAATTAATAATAAATACCAAATTAATATGGAAAACTATGGAAATTAGAACACACCTTATTAAGGTCAGTGGGAGTCTAGTATAATTATACCATACCATGGTGATGAGTTTTTAGAAGGATCCCCTTATGGGGTTTGAGGTTAGTTCAACTTAGTGGTCTGCATTTAGTAAAAACCAGAATTTCGATTTTAATACAATTCAGACCCATAAGTAGTGTTTAGAAGTTATGACCATTCAGTATTTGAGTTATAGTTCACAATGATTCAAGGAGGGTCAAACCTAGGATTAACATTGAGATTGTGCTAGGGTTGGTGTGTGAGGTGTGGAGGTACGTCCAACCCAATTGGGTGGGACGGGTGTTGAGCTAAGTCACTTTAATTATATGAAATAATGAGGGGTGAACTAAATGTTAATCACCAACTAAAGTAATTGTCTTGAGAAAGTGGATGGTGGGATTGAGCCCATTAAATCCTTAGTACCGTTGGGGGCCCATTTACGGGGTATACCGCGGGAAGTCCAAGATTCACCTGAAATATAATACTAACTTAATTGTAGGCAAGAGTAGCCTAATTTGGAAAACGAACTAGTATGGATTTCCTTCGGAAAGGAGATGGGTTGGAGAAACTTGTGTGTTAGTCCCTGAGCCGGAGGCTCGAGTGGACTTGATGACTTCTGTTACTTATGCAATTAGTGGCGAGTCTTCGGTACTAGGCTAGTCGTGTCACCAACGATAGTACGTTGAATCAGGTGAGGGTGAGGTTTAGAGGGCCGGTAAGATTGAGTACCGCGGTCTGGAGGACAATCCCTAATAACCCACCCCGACCTTAAAGTCTGGTGGATTCCAGCAAGAGTACGCAGGGGCTCCGCTGTTGTGTTCTTAGCGTTGAGGCGTACGTGAGGTCTAGGCTTGGTAGTGAGCATACCCGCCTAGGATGTGGAGTGCCCGATCCACTGCCACCGTGAGCCACGACGGTCGGTACCCGAAAGGTTGGCTTCCTTTCTAACAAAGTGGGAACTATAAAGGTCTGTGCGCATGGAGTCGTGTGGGTGAGTCACTTTGCATAAACACATTAAATCATCATAAGCATATCATAGCATAACATACACATTAGCATACCCTATCATATAAATTAGTATGGGCTCTTTTATATGATGGGTTACCTGGACATCTTAACTTATATGTCGTATGGGCGTTCATATAAGTTAAGGTACGAATCTGTGATGGTAGATTAGTTTTACTTACTGCACCGCATTTTTTATATTACTGTTTACTTTATGCTCTACTTTACTGTCATTTATTTGCACTATACTGCTAGCTAGTTTTACCGCTTTACCTTTACTTGCTAGAATAGTGCCATGTCACCTCTTTCCATGTTTACCCCTTGTTGTCCTCCGCTTCTTCCTCCCGCTCGGTACCTAGGAGTCGTGGAGGGAGGCGAGGAAAAACGACTTAGTCTTTATGACTAACGGTCGGATGTGGCCGTAACAGGAATTCGAGGAGACGGAGTTGTCCCGCGCGCAGCTGGACGAGATGGCAGGACCTGAGCAGCGGATGCAGCGCACTACCATGATGCCACAGGTTGATGACTAGATAGTTAGATTTCAGCTTTGAGAGTTTGTAGTTTCCGCATGTTGTAGAGAAAGAGTACTCATTTTGGATATTTATCAGGCTTAAGCCCTTTTTGCTTGTACTGTCTCTTTTTGGACATTTCTGTTTTCATTATATATCTATATGATGTTGTGAGATGTGGACATGCCTTTACCTCTGTACCTACTTTTGGCATATATTTACTTATGATCATATAGCCGTCAGAGTCGGTGCTGAGCGGTGTTAGCCAACCCGAGTGTTGGTGACACCGCAAGGCAGCGATTCTGGGCGAAGATCCACCTCAACCGTACGATGCGGGAGAGGTTTGAGTTTTTCATGTACCCGAACGGGTTTTGAGAAAAGAGATCTTACACATATGCTCCTATGTCCTTCACAAGGCTTAAAGTGCAACCCTAAGGTTAAAACTAGGGTCCTAGGTCATATCCACCTCACATCACCCCAAATTACTCATGGGGGTGTCTTATGTGATCCTAAACAAGGGGCCAAAGTTTCACACCACTTTGATGAGATTTGACCACCTAATTCCATTATGTGCACTTTTGACCTAGTTTGACCTAGTTTGACCAAACTTAGGTTAACCAATTATCCAACCAAATCAGTCCCAATTGGGATGAAATTTTTACCAGGGTCATGTAATAACCCTAAAAAGCACCCACCAAAATTTGGAGGGGATTTGAGGTTAAATTTTTACAAAAACCTTAGAAAAATATTCTCCAAAAATTCCCATCTTTGGATATGTTAAGGGTGTAGGTAAAAATAGCCTAATTTTCAAGTTTCAAGTCAATATCATTTCTCAATCAAAAGTTATTCAAGAAATAGTGGCTGTCCTACTCTAGGGATCAATCCCACTAAAATGGCCCTACAGGGAGCTACTGTGCTCCTTTTGGCCTGAAATAAATTTTAAATTATAGTACACACCAAGGGCTACAACTTTTATGTTGACTACGTTTTCTGTAGAGGGGCCTAAGTATTTTTAGTAATTAAATCTAGGTACAACAAAATATGTGACAGAAATATATATATCATAACATTTAAAATGAAGATCTTGCACAGATCTTGAAGCAGAACGGACGACATCCGTTTGTCTTCTTCCTCTGGCCGACGGCCAGGATTAGCCGCGCCTGGAGATCCTTCATCCCCAATTTCTCGACCACCTGAGCGCCGCCCCGGCCGACCAATGCCACCACCACCTTCGTTGAGGTGGTGGCCGGCGATTAGCGGTGGTTGGCCGGCCGGAGGTGGCTGGAATGGGGCTTTTGAGCGGGATCAAAAGCTCATTTTATGGAGCTTTCGGTGAGCCCGATCCACAACCAATTGGCCCTGAATCAAGCCCCCGACGATGAAAGATCTCACCACAGAGAGAGAGGAGAAGAACCAGACCTGTGTGGAGGGGTGATTCCTTGCCGATCTCCTGTTGGCCATGGCCGACCTTGAAGCTCTTGGAGCCATTGCATCCTCCACACCAACAAGATCGATTCCTTCAAGTGAATGGGGGAACACAATCCTCTCAGTCCTCTGAAGGTTTTTAATTAGCCAATTTGGGGAGAGGGAGGGTCATGACATCAATTGCCATGAAGGCCATTAATGACCATTTTCGGCCATGGTGGAAACCTCCCAATTCAGCCCCCATGTGGGCTGGAAAACCCCCTAAAATTCTTGTAACAGCCAGATGAGATGAATCCCCATCAATTGGGAGATCAATGGCCTCCCTTGGCCATGAATGCCATTACTCCTTTCTTTCACTCTCCACCATTATTGGGGAAAATGGGATTTCTCTCTCCTAGCCATCATTTACAGAAATTGAGTGGCAACTCCTAGTAATTATCATCCTCCTAAGCTAATGGACTACTCCAATTAGGCCTAGCCCAAGTGGATTGGGCTTGATTAGGTCAAATAGGTCATTTTGACCTAATTTAGGGTGGAGTTGACTTTGGTCAATTAGACCATTTGGGTTGGCCCCAATGGGTGGGTAGTGACCCATTGGTCTCTCTTAAGGGTTAGGAAGGTCTAGGTAGGGTTAATTTGGCAAGGTGGAGGCAATTGACCCACAATAGGGCAATTTGACCAAAATAAGGCTAGAGTTGACTTAGGTCAAATTGGCCAAATTGGTGGCCCCATGATGGGGTTTTTTTTAGTCCATTGGTTCCTAATATCCTTTTAAGAGTAGGGGAAAGGTTAATTTGGCATGGTGGAGGCCAATTGACCCTAATTAGGATACTTTGACGAATTTAAGGTTAGGGTTGACTTTGATCAACTTGGCCAAGTGGTCTCTTCAAGCTTCCTAGGGTTTTGTCATGACCTAGTCATGAAAAAACCACTCTAAGGGTCTAGTTGTTTGGGGGATGTTACAGGGGGGGCACACCAAATAAATGGGGAGGACAGTCGCAAGGACCGATTGGTGTCCCAGTGCCCGTGCGAGGGATAAGTGTGGGTGACCGGAAGCACCTCCATAACTGAAAGAGCACGAACCAGGGGTGGAGGCACCTCTTGGACATGCGTCTTGGCATTGCGGCCCCACCAATTTTGATAAATCACGTAGCAAAGAACGCGGATAGAGGGAAGGGACTTAGCATGGCCTGTGCTAGCCGCCGCAACGAAATCTTCCCAAGATGCAAACGTTGAGAACCGGACCCCCAACGACATAGGACAGCCTGTACAACCCAAATCTGCACGCATTCCCAAAGTAAATGGCTGTGTCCTTCCGCATTCGGACATCCCAAAGGGCAGTCAATAAATCCGTGAGGCCACGACGAGATAACCATTGATGAGTGGGGAGAGCGTCCCAAGCAAACCGCCACCAAAAAAATCTTCTCCCGAGGCTAGAGTTTTAACCAGTCGAGCCACTTGAATTCCCTCCCAGCATTCGGGAATCGCGCCCCATACGCCATTGCCGAAATGGATTGGCCGCTGAATTAAACTTAAGTTCAGGAACATCATGGTCCAAGCTATGATCAATGGGAGTTTGCAAGATGAGATCAACTAGCGGGTCGCCAAAGTGTAGACACAACATCGGAACGTGCCATCGCCGATCCATCCCAATCAACACCGCAACCAACAAGGAGTCCGGAGAGCTACTGTTAGTAAGAGAGGGCAATTCAGATAATAGGTGGTCCAAAATCCATCGGTGGGAGAACACGTTAACTGAAGTACCATCCCCAATACGCCATAGAATGATACTATTTAGACTTCGTCTGCCATCTTTGATAATGCACCATGCCGACGAGTCACCATGGCACAGCTCCGTACTCGCCATACGCCCCGCATATTTGTGTTGAAAAAGTTGCTGGAATAGGGATCTAGCTGGAGTCATCAAAGCCCAGGCGAACTTAAACCGCAATGGCCCTTGCCACCGGGCGGTAGAGTGGAATCCGAGCCCCCCCAAAGCAGCTGGGTAGAAAATATTGTCCCACGACAGGTAGTGCATGGAGTGGTGAGGCGCATTTGCTTGCCATAGAAACGTTCGGGCGAGTTTATACAGAAGATCCAAGGTGCCGCGCGATATCTCTGAGTGAGTTTCTTGGAAAATCGGCATAGACAACAGAGCTGAGCTAATCAAAGTTGCCCAGTCGGCCAGCGAGAGGTTGGCGGCTACCCCAAGTTTTAATCTTAGAAGTCGCTGAATGGATAAGGTTCGTAAAGTCTCTCTTCCTAAGCTTTCACAGTGCAAGCTTAACCCCAAATAAGTCATCTCATTCACACATCGAAAACCTAGGCCCCGAGCAATACAGTTGCCTATCCACTGCGACAAAGCTTTGCTAAACATATCGACCGACTTCGCAGTATTGATGCATTGCCCCGTCCACGCACAATAGTCCAGCAAGACCGTGAGGCACGCCGAGGCCGCCGTTGCTGTCGCCTCTGAGAAAATAAGAATATCATCCGCATAGAGTAGGTGCGAGATCCGAGGACCCCCACGCGAAAGGGAGATTCCGAGAGTACCATGCTTCCGGTGAAAAGCCCGAGATAGCAGCTCAGAACATAAAATGAATAGATACGGCGAGAGGGGCCAACCTTGTCTGAAACCCCAGTTAGCATTAATCCACTGAGTTCCCTGTCCATTGAGAAGCAAGGAGAAATGAGGGCGAGCACACATTGCATAATCCAAGAGGAGAAAATAGTGGGAAATCCAAGTAAATCGAGAACCTGTGAGAGGGAGTCCCAATACATCCGATCGTACGCCTATTTCATACCCACTTATAGTGCCCTATAGCCTTTTTTTGAAGTAGATAGTTTGAGCAAGTTAACTGCTTCCTGAGCTATTAGACCGTGGTGAGAGATCGAACGCCCGAAGATAAATGCGCCCTGTTCATCCGAGATCAACCGGGGTAGCAGCCCTTTTAAACGACCCACAATAATTTTTGCGGCAATCTTGTAGATCGTGGTGCATAAACTAATGGGCCGGTATTTCTCCAGCGTTGTAGCATTCGGAACCTTGGGAATAAGCACCACCAAGGTCTCTTTCTATGATGCCGACATAGACTCCAATTGGAAGAACTCAAGCAAGGCCCTGCAAACATCCAACTTAATAATTTCCCAATAATTTTGAAAAAATGAGGCCGTGATACCGTCATCCCGGCGCACGGTTAGGTGGTAGAGAATGGATTGCCGCCCAGATTTCCTTCTCCGTGACCACCTGAGAGATCGCCAACGCTTCCTCACTAGAAATGAGATCAGACGCGGAGAATGCCAGCCATCCTGCCAGATCCGACGTCACCCACACCATTTTTGATCAAAAAACTCCAAGAAAGCATGCTCAGTTATCGCAGGATCATCAGAGGACTCTCCATCTGCAATCTCAACTTGCACAATCCTGTTGCCTCTTCTCCTGCCAGAAGCAACAACATGGAAGAACGCCGAGTTCGCATCCCCCTCCTTGAGCCAGCAGTCCTTTGCCCTATATCTCCACCACGTCGCAATTTAGGCCAACGTACTATTGTAATCCTTCACTTTTCCGATAAGGGACAACGTTTGAACCTCACTCAGCGCAGAGCCTGACCCTTCAATGGCCTGGAGCTCCGCCACCCGACTATCAAGCCGCTCTTTAGTCAGGCCCAACTCCCGCAGCTTGTTTTTACTCCAAAAAAAAGCACACGGAGGGTGTGCCGGCATTTCCGATCTAGGACAACATCCCCATCCCTGAAGTCTGGCCGAGCCCAACACTTTGAGACAATGCGTGATGCCATTGGGTACAACAACCATACGTCTTCGAAATGAATCATTCGGGGGTATGCAACACCAGATTTGCTGCGAGCTGGAGGAGAACTGGGCAGTGATCTGACCCAACCCACGACAAGTGCCGGACTGTAGCATTTGGCAGCACCCCCAACCCAGCCGCATTGAGGAAGAATCTATCCAGCCGTCTCAACACACGAGAAGCTCCCAATTGATTATTATACCATGTGAATTGCAGACCCACAAACTTCAGTTCTTGGAGCTCCGAAGCTATCACCCATTCATCCATTTCCCTTGAGCCCGACGAATAAACAAACGGCCACAAGTTCATTCTTCCTCCGCCCACAGCAAACAGTTAAAATCGCCCCACAAGAAGAGGACCCGCCATCTCCAGCCTTGGGGAGAGGAGCTCCCACACCCTTCACCGCAGATAATAATCTTTGTTAGCGCATATGAATGCCATTGTCCAAGTGTGGTGATCTGGTGTAACAACCCGACATAACACACATTGACTAGAAGCCTAGAGAATATCAACCGTATAGAGCTCTGCACGCCACAGAACCGCAATGCCCCCTGACGTCCCACAACCGGGAAGTGGTAAAAATCCCAACGCCGACCAGCAACTCTGTCCACCTCTCTACGAGTTAAGTTTTCCACTTTTGTTTCGAAAAGACCCACAAGCCTAACATCGTTGTTTTGCTATTGCATGCCTTTATTTATTATTTCATGAAGTGCTTGCAGGGTAAGGTAGTTCCTTGGGGTCTACTAGGTGGCCCGAGATTAAGGGAGTCATTACACCGTCGTTGGCCAACTTGAAATTGACCCTCATTTCCCTATAATAGGCAAGCATAAGTGTAGGCACCAAAAGAAAATAAATCATGGATTTAGCCTCAGGAAGAGTTCATCTTATCTTTGAATAGTTTTGTTTTCTTTGATGTGTCAGGTCGAGTGACCAAGACTATGTATTTATTATTTGCTTGGATGCTTTGAACTATCCATAAGGCCTTGATACAATTAAGTTATGTAAATTGTAATAATTTTAGTGGTGAACATTCTTTTATAGTATTGTTTCAGCTTAGCTTACTCCTTTGGTGTGGGTGATTGGATCAAGGTTGCAGATGTCGGGAACACGTTGGTTTGAGTTTTTTTAATGTTGAGAGATATATCAGGAATACTTCATATTAAGTTTTAATATTTAATTATGTATATGCATAATTATTATATATATAATCATTTTTTAGTTATATATATTGATATTTTAATAATTTAACATTTATTTAACTTCTAAATCTATCAAATTAATATAAACATTTTATGTTACACAAGTAGTAACAGTATAATGTTGGGAAGAAAGTCTGAGGAAGCAACAAGCCAAGAAGTTGTCGACAATAAAGGACGATAAGGAACCCTCAATCCAAAATCTGAAGGCCAGGCAGAATCGTCGACGACTAATGGGTGCAAGAAAGAAAGCCAGAGAAATCAGTTAGAGAGTCGATAGTTATGACAAAGTGTTGGGAAAAATCCCTTGATATATTAGATTAACAAAGTGATATAAGAAGGCACATCTTTGTATAAATGACATTTGTATATAACCTGAAATACAGAGTCATTTAGAATAACAATGAAGTGAATTAAAGCTTTGGGAGATCTCAGAGTATGGCTAACTAAAGAAGTTTAGTTTGAGAAGATGTCGACGTACGTCTATAAGTAATAAAAACAAAAGTCAACGTACGTTGATAAGTTCAAAATCATATCTTGACTATGATACTAATACTTAGAGCACAAGTATATATTGAGATATCATCTTGTCTACTCCATCTCCATATACTTATACTTCCAAGTTAGAGTTCAAGATTTCTTGAGTCGACATCCATGCAGAGCAAATTCAAATTGAGACAAGCAGATCAATGCAACAAATCAGGTCTGATTATTGCCGTTGATATTTGAGCATGGAAGGCAACTCTCTTTGAAACAAATCTGGCAAAGGGATAATCGTTGACAATCTGTATCTATATACGTACATTCCTATTCTAAGATAATTGAGACATACTATGACAAAGTGATTGTGCAAAAAGAAAATACGATCTCTCTCTCATTCTCTCCTTTCTGATCTAATTATTTCTTCTTCCCTTCTTCCTGTAAGTCTCAAGAAAATGAACAGCAATCATCAAAGATCATCTTCTCTCGATCAATAGATTACTCATCAAGAAGAATCACACGAGGATTCATTGAATATAGTCTCACAATAGATTCAACCTTCTACTTATTGAATCTGATCTAACAAGAAAAGTCTAAATCAACTTCTCTCTATTCAAAAAGTGCTGAATAAAACCAAGTCCGAGATTGCTGAGTGGACAATAATAGTGGAAGACAAATTTCCTACATCTATTGTCGTTCAACTCCAACTTTCTGACAGAGTTATAATAATCATTCTTCAATACATTTTGTGGTTTTTGATCCAACTTATCAAAAAGATCTAAGGGTGGTTTTGATTCGATCTTATCAAAAGGCTTTATTTTGGTTTTATCCACCTTATCAAAAGAATTCTTGTTTGGTTCAACCACCTTATCAACATGCTATTAGTTTGAGAGACCTTATCAAAATCTTCCGTGGTTCTTTGAATTTCCTTATCAAAAGATTCAATTATAATCGGTTCTAGGAGTCTCCTTTTCAAAAGACTCAGCACTGTCTATAGTGGATAGCCTACCAGGGGTAGAAGAGGGGACATACCCAAATTGAGGGAACCTCTATAAAAACTTTGTGTCATCTGGATTGCACAACTCTTGTTGTTTTGTTTGTTTATCTTAATTACTTTTCCGCTACATAATAAATAATAAACAAAATAATCCGTGATGTGCTCTGAATGATTAAAATCCAAAAAGAAAATTTAAATACTCTATTAATCCCTCTTTAGAGTAATTCTTAGCATCCCACCCTACCTTTCAATTGGTATCATATGGAGGTTGATCATAAAAAGGCTAACACCTTGATCAAGATCCAAGGGTATTAAGAATTACTAGTGTAATTTTTTTATTTTAATCACGAGCTCTACACAAAATAGAGACTATGCATCCACCAGACCTTCAGTCTGTAATCTAGAAAAATCTACTCTATGGAAATCTAGAATAAAGTTATATATGAATTCGATTGATGAAGATATCTGTGAATCAATCATTGCAGGTCTAGTAAGTCTTACCAAGACTGATGTAGATGGAAAACTTGTGTAAGTAACAATGGGTGAATTGACAGAAGATCAAAAGAAGGCTAGTGCATGTGATGCCAAAACCATGAATATTCTGGTGTAAACAATGCAGATGACATATCCAAAAAGTTGTTGAGTGTTAGTCAGCAAAAGAGATTTGGGATTCACTAACAAATCTAGTTGAAGGAAGTTTAGATTAGAGGAAGGACAAGAAGTCCTCATTGATCTCACAATATGAGAACTTCAAGAAAAGTTCTGAAGAATCTACGACAGATATGTATTCCAGATTCAGTCTCATAGTCAATGAACTGAAGGGACTTGAAAAAGACATCTCTGTGATATATATAAATGATAAGCTCCTAATGTGCTTCCCAAACTCATGAGATGCAAGGATCTGAGCCATAAGAGAGGCAAAATCAAAATGAGATCACGACATATGCTCTCCTTGGCAAAATAAAATCTTATGAACTTCTCCTCAAAACAAGAGCAGTAGGAGAAGCAAAGAAGAACACCTCCTCAACCTCCAAAGAAAAATCCATAGCACTCAAGGCTGTTGATGAAGAAAGCCAGTCTATGGATGGTGAACTGATGAGTCTTCTAGCCACGAGATTCAAGAAATGGATAATAACTGAAGACTTTACAAGGAAGGAAAGAAGTAATTCCAAGCCAAGGTATGATAAAAATCCTTCTAAGGAAATAATATGTTTCTCATGCAAAAAACTGGACATATTGCACCAGTGTCCTGATGAAATCAAAGAAAAAATCTAGAAGAAGGATAATGATCATAAGAAGAATTATGATCCTAAGAAAATGAACAAAAAGAAAGGCAAATGATTCATTGCAGAGACTTGGAGTGATACTGAAGATAGTTCTTCAACCTCTAATGAAGATGAAAGTAAAGTAGAAGAAGTCTGCATGATGCCTCTAGAAGTCACTAAAAGGAAGGTGATCTTACAGAAGAAAATGATGAAGCAACTTATTTTGAAAATTTTGATTTCTCTTATGAAGAATTAAAACAACATTTAAAGGCCTCTGTCAAGACCAATTGGCTGCATAAACTCAAATAAAAGCTTTAAAAGTAGAAATAGCTCATCTCACTAAAAAATTAGAAGAAAAACATTCGGTTGTAATAAACTGCGAATTACAAGTGGAGAATTTTAAGTTGAAAGAAGAAGTTGATTCAATGAAATCAGAGAATGAAAATTAAAACCTGAACTCAATAAAGTAAAGCTCTTTGAGGACGACTTGAATGGGAGGAGCCAACAGCTGAAGGCAATATTTAAAAACCTCCCAATTAGGTTCAAAAACTTAGAACTAGGTGCCAACTCTCCACAAAAGGCTGATTCTCCTAGCATATAAGCCTGGAAAAATCCAATGAAATTTATCAGTGCTAAAGGAAAAGAACCAGCAGACTCATCGATTGACATTCCTTCTACTTCAAAAGATGATAGAAGGAAAGTATCTTATAAAGAAAACGATGAACAAATGAATCAGGAGAAGATAAATTTAGTTCCTCTAAAACAAAGAGGAGTCATGAGAAAGACTCCCTCAAATAAAAACAAAAGTTAGTATATCGGTTTTAATAAAAACAATATAAGTCTAATTCATCTTGAAGTACACCGAGATATACATTTTTTGCATCAACTAGTACTCGACGTATGAATGATTCAATGCAAAATCATAGAATGGAGAAATTATCTATCAAACCTCCTCTCTATTCTAATCATGCCATTAATGGAAATATGTATAATAAATATAAATATTTTTGCTATAATAAAATATGACATTATATGAAAGATTGATGATATAATCAACCAACAATCTCCCATCCTAAGGGGTACAAGGATAAACCCTCTTACTCCTTTGTTACCCCATATAATGGAAGAATTGGACTCAAGGTAACTTGAGTTCTACCTAACTATTAATTCTTTTGCAGGAAAGGAACTGTCTAGTCACAAACCAACCGTGGTACTTGGACAGTGGTTGCTCTAAACATACGACTGGAGGCAACAATTACTGGAAAACTATAGGGTTAAGCAATGACCAAAGGTAATGTTTGGTGACTCCAGCTGTGGTCAAACCCAAGGGTATGGAATGATCAGAGTTAGGTCAACTACATTTGACAAGGTTGCTCATGTTGAAGGATTGAAGCACAACCTAATCAACATAACCTATTTGTGTGACAAGGAATACAAGGTTGTATTCAATCACACTCAATGTCTTATAATTTCATCAACCACAAGCTGGAGAGCAAGATTATGCCACTTAAATCTAAAAATAACTTCCAAAATCTATAAGGATAATATTGTTAGAGGTTTAACAGAAGATAGATATGTAAATAAAAAGCCTTGTAGAGCCTGCCAATTGGGTAAGCAAACTAGGGATTCATTTAAAAGTGCAAATAAGAATGACTCCTCAAGAATCCTGTATCTTTACATATGGATCTATTTGGACCCATTGCTGTCCATAGCTTAGGAGGAAAGTCATACTCATTGGTCATTGTTGATAATTTTTGTAGAGACCTAAACCTGAGTTCTTTATGAGACCTAAATCTGACAACTTCAGGATTCTCTCATGCTTCATCAAAAAAATTCAAAATGAACTGAATACTTCAGTTGTAATGATCATAAATGATCATGACACTGAGTTTGAGTCTCATAGAATGTTTGAATTCTGTGAGAATGAAGGGATCATGCATAGATTCTCTGCTCATAGAACTCCATAATAAAATGGGATTGCTGAGAGAAAGAATAGAACCCTGATTGAATCAGGAAGAACATTATTAGTTGATGCTAACTTGTCTATGTCCTTCTGGACAGAGGCAGTGAACACAATCAACTATGTTCTCAACAGAAGACTAATTCATGAAACTGAGCGTAAGACCCCTTATGAGCTGTTGAAAGACAATACTCAAAATATATCATACTTTAAGATATTTGAGTGCACTTGCTATATACATAACAATGGAAAAAGCCATCTTGCCAAATTTGATAAGAAAATAGATGTTCAAATCTTCATTGGCTATTTCACATCCAGTAAGGCTTATAAATGTTATAATAAAAGAACCTTTAAAATTGAAGAAATAATGCATGTAGTATTTGATGAGACTAACATGTTGGATGAAGGAATGAATACCTCCATAAACTGACTTACAGATAAGAGAATTAATAAGTCAGATGGAAGATTTGGTTGTGCAACAAACTTTTCAAAGTTCATCAAATTCTCCTATGCAATCTAAATTACTTCAAAAGACTATTGAGCTCAACCGGGAAGAATTAAATGATGAGACGGATGATTTATCTGAAGAAGCCAGTTAGGTTACTGCTCAAAATGATGAAAGACATATTGAAGCTATTGAAGATGTTCATGTAGTTGTTCTTAATCCTCAATAAGCTGAAGCAGAAGTTACTCAACTAGAGCTTGGTACTCTGAGAGATCACCCCTCATGACAAATAATTTGGGATATCTTAGCTGGCGTTCAAACTATGAGTAAATTTACCAATAAAATGGGTGCTCCAATGCTTTTTCTCACAAGTTGAGCTCAAAAAGTTTTAGAAAGCAAACAATGATCCACACTGGATTATAGCCATGCAAGAACAACTTAGTCAATTTGAAAGGAGTAAAGCATGATCACTAGTTGAAAGTACAAGGAATTACCTAGTCATTGGAACTAAATGGGTATATAGAAATAAGCTATATACTGAAGGAACTATTGTTAGAAACAAGACCAGACTAGTTGCTCAAGGCTATGGATAAGAAGAAGGAATTGATTATGATCAGACCTTTGCTCATATAGCCAGAGGATGTATTTAGCCTATGCAGCATATAACAGAATAAAGGATTCAATCTTGATTTGATTCCTTCGCAAGCACATATAAGAAGTTTCTTGAGATTCTAAATATGTTTATCTCTCAAGGCTTGAAGTCGCTGCTCTCTAGCCACTCTCGGCTACAACATGATGAACTCAAGGGGTTATATGCATCCATTAATCTGTCAGAGGATCGTGTTATCTCAAGGTCAATCCATGGAGTTACCATTCAGATCACATATGTTGAATTATCAGAAACTTTTAATCTACCAGATGGTTATGATGAAACAGTTCTCACGAATGAGGAAATTGGTGTTGTTCTGCACACGATGGGTTTTAAAGGAATGAACCCCCAAATATGAAAAAGAAGGAAGTCTTAGAAGAATTTTAATTCTCGTTGCTATTTGCGGTAAGGTTTTGTTGTGCAAAGTGTCAGCACGTGATGCCATTCCCAGGGTACAACTACATGTCATGAGAATCTTGGTCTTAAGAAAGCAGAAAAACTAGGGAAGATATTCAGGACTAGAGACACTGTCTCAGGGGATCCTCAATTTCACGGGGAGTCTCCTAAGATGCAGCATGACTCTCCTCTTACACATACTCCTGAAGACAACATGCATGATGATTCCAAAATAGATCATCATATGAGTGAAACTATTTCTGTTGAAAACAAGATTATCATCTTCCAAAGAGTAGATGATATGGTGACACCACCAGATACCTATACAGTTGTTTCTCCTATTAATACAACCACTTCAGAAATAAGGTTTTCTTCTACTTATTCTCCAGCATCTAGAAATGTACTTGTTAGAGGAAGAGGTGGAAGGTGAGGAAGAGGAAGGAATACTAAATGACAGAAATTTTCAAAACACAAAGGTTAGAATATAAAAAGGAGAAGTCTTATAATGCTCTTAATCCCTATGCACATATTAATATGGATCTAGATGTTCTCTCATATATATCTCATGATGATATAACCCTGGCGGAAGCTCTAACAAAAATTGGGGAAGACAGGCATGCTGAAGCTGAGGTTTACGAATAAGACATTCTAAACAAAAAGGCAGAATTGATCTCACAGCTTTAGGAAGACAATCCAAGGGAGTTAACAATTCAGATTCCAAGTAAAGTACTTAATCTTGAAGCTTACATGTTAAAGAATCCCTGTGTAGTTAGTGTAATTGCTACTCAAAGAGATAAGAATTTGGGTCTGGGTGCTGATTTAAATATATATATATCTCTAATGTACAGAGATAGAAAGGGCCAGATGGACAACCTCTGCCTCCTCCACCTATTAAATTTGTACATGCTTCTGATCCTCTTATTAAGGACAAAATATCTGAAATACTAGCTAATTCTGAGCCAGAATTGTTGAGACCAGTCACACATGGTAAAGAAATTGAATATCTTGACAGATTAGTGGAAATGATGATTAAAATAGGGTATACAGTTAGTAATGTGCATTGGAATGCTGAAAAGGACCTGGACAAATTATATTATGTATTGCAAAAAGATTCAAGAACATACAAACAAGGCTAGGTATATGCACCATGAATATATTGACAAAAAACTAAAGGCACTTATCTCATCCTTCATTGCATTCTTAAAGTCCAAACAAAGTTATCTTTATCTTAATGTACTTACTTCTTCTTCTGATTCACATGTAAAAGCTTTGTGATGAGAAAATCTTAAGGAATGAAAATGGGGGAGTATAGATTCTCATGTTTATCTATTCTCTATATTTTTATTTCTGCATTCATCTAGAAGTTTGCGATGATTTCTTCTCTTGTTCAAAATTACTTAAATCTGTAAAATCAGATATATCAAATAAGGGGGGATTGATGGGAAAATCCCTTCATAATTTGATATATCAGATTATCAAAGTGATATAAAAAGACACCTCTTTGTATAAATGTCATATTGTATATAACCTAGAATTCAGAGTCATTCAGAATAGAAAGATAGTGAATTAAAAGCTTTGGAGATCTCAGAGTATGGCTCACTAAAGAAGTTTAATTCGAAAAGAAGTTGACGTATGTCTACAAGTAATAAAAACAGAAATCAACGTACGTTGAGAAGTTCAAAATTATATATTGACTATGATACTAATATTCATAGCTCAAGTTTTATGGAAGTCAGAGCACAATAATATATTAAGATATCCTCTTGTCTACTCCATCTCTATATACTTCTGCTTACAAGTCAGAGTTCAAGATTTCTTGAGTCGACATCCATGTAGAGAAAATTCAAATTGAGCACAAGAAAATTAAGGCAACAAATCAGGTCTGATTATAGCCGCTGATATTTGACTATGGAAGGTTATTACTCTCTTTGAAACAAATTTGGCAAGGGATAATCGTCGACAATCTATATCTATATATGGACATTCCAATTCTAAGATGATTGCGACAGAATATAGCAAAGTGATTGTGCAAAAAGAAAATATGAGATCTCTCTCTTGTTCTCTCCTTTCAGATCTAATTCTTTCTTCTTCCCTTCCTGTAAGTCTCAAGAAAATGAACAACAGTCACCAAGGATCATCTTCTATCGATTAATAGACTTCTTATCAAAAAGAAATAGTCTCACAACATATTCAACCTTCTGCATATTGAATCTGATCTATCAAGAAAAATTTACAACCACTTCTCTCTATTCACACAGTGCTGAAAAGAACCAAGTCTTCAGAGATTGATGAGAGGATAACAATAGTGGAAGACATATCTCCTGCTTCTATTCTCTTTTAACTCCAACTTTCTGCTTTTTGTTGTTTTGTTTGTTTATCTTAATTATTTTTCTGCTGCATAATAAATAACAATAAAATAATCTGTGATGTGTTGTGAATGATTAAAATCTGAAAAGAAACTTTAAATACTATATTTACCCCGTCTAGAGTAATTCTTAGCATCCGACCATACCATTCACAAAGCATCTCAAAAAAATGAAATGAGCTGATATATTACTAGGATATATCGACCTATATCGACAATCGACCGACAGCTGATATACCAATATATTTCAAAAACATATTTTGTAAAATATACCAGAAACATGTTATTTTTCCATAAAAATCTTTATTTCAATTGAGTGCCATCCAATATCTATAACACTGCAATGTGATAAATGCGAGGTGTTACAATTTGGTATCAAATATAATATAGATATATCTATACCGTTAGGAGATGTCCGTGTAGGATTATATGTTTGGAATTTTGAATGTTCTCTTACTTGTGATGATTGATTGACATTAGCGTGTTGGCGTCAGATCTCTCATTTGATTTAGGTTGCTTGAGGTGACATAGAGTAGTCGTGACCTCATGTGGATATCATGTGTGGTAGTAATACCACACAAGAATTCTCGAACATATCACTGGTTGAGCTCTTTCAGATGATCACAGGCTCTATAGTTGCAACTCAGGTTGCGCATCTAGCCTGATTGGTTGCTAACACCGCTCCTGTAACCCTAAATAACACCCGCATGCTTCCTGCTAATGATGAATTCCCTGAATAACACCCATGTGCTTCCTACTAATGATGACCGGTTAGCCCTAATCAAGTAATTGTTGGACGCGATTGAGACTTGAGAACATCAGAAGGTGACTCTCATCACTTACAATACACTAAGTGTGTGGCAATGAAGCATGAGGGGCATTTTGCTAGGCGCCTAATTTAACACCCGATACATTAATGTTATTTAAATTTTTTTGTTTCTAACAAATGTTTTGTGATAGGTATTTTTGGTCGTTTTCGGATTTGTGCAATATTTTTGAGGCGATTTACTTACGACAGCCTTGGTCGGTTTGATTTATTGGCTCAAATTAATGAAATGAGTGATGTGTTGCATAAGATAATTCATTTTGGATAATCATAAGCTGGTTAATTGAATATGGCTGATTGGGTAAGGCTATACCAAACCTCTTGATATCTCTAAACTTAATAGGATGAAACCTAAGTCGGCTCAAAATAGACATCACATGACATAAGTGTTGGGTTTCTTAGGCATCACATGCGCATCAGAATATTTGTAAGAAACTCATTTTATTGGACCATGTAAAAACCAATATATCAAGAATCGAGATCATACCTGTGTCGAAATCAATATTTCGAGAAAGATAACTGTCGTGGGAGAACCATAATGTAGAACGAGATATACATATCTGTAAAGGTCCACACAAATGCCGGAAACACTTCATTGTTCATCCAACAAATTTGAGTTGGAAGATGACCGTCCTCTTTCATCTACACGTAATACTAGTTTCATTTTTTATAGAGGATGCAACTGCAGGTGCTTCAGTTGTTGTAAGAGTCGCACTCTAAAGAGAAGTAACTGAAAAACCCTAATACACTATTTATAGTAGTTTCACAAACTATTTATTTGTGCGTAGAGAGGGAGAAATTTGCGCATCGAGTTATAATTCACTAGTCTACGTACGTTGACTTCACAAAGTTGACGCGCGTCGACTACTATCTCTTTGTATAGAAAATAGTTATCCACACACCAACTCGACGTATGTCGACTTCATAAGTCATTATACGTCGAGTACTATCTGGTTACTCACAACTACGACATACATCGACTTCATAAGTCTACGTATGTCAAATAGTTTCCAAAAATGTTTGTATTGATGTTAAACACACACCATGTCGACGTAAGTCAACTTCACAAGTCAACATACATAGAGTAGTCATTTAACATCCTCATTTAGACTCCAATTCAACATGAAGTTACTCTCAATCATTATTTAATTAATTCATATTAATTAAACATTATTTTAGGCTTGGTTCTTCACTTATGTCCAATATAAGTAAAAACCAATACGATCATTATCCTTTTTTCATTCGTTCTTATGTGCAACCCCATATGCTCATATATACATTGGCATTAATACTAAATCCTTGATTACCTCTAGATCACAGAAGAATTTAACAATTTCCCACTTGATCTAGAATGTATCAACCATAGTCTCGCAAACAATGAGCCGCATCTAGTCTTGCATCATTGCTACCCAAGTAATATAAGACTTGGCAAATCAATGAAACCTGTCAGTGACCAATGCACCAGTGTAGTTAAGTCCCTTTGTCCTTTACAACCACACTGAATTCGAGGCATGGAGCGTGTCACCCTCTTAATAATTCAATCCATGCTTCTTGATTTGGAGTAGATTATCTGAAATAAGTGAGCTCAATATCATATATTGACTTGACTTAACATGTCTATGCATTTCATAGTCTCACTCCATCAAGGGGACTATGGATGCAACTCCTATCATATAGGAGTACAAATCCCATCTACTCCAACTGGCAATCACCTACATGATTCTTAACGTACCCAATAACCACCCTTATCATCAACCTTTCTCAAGGAATATTTTAGATGGCATCAAAGTATGCTCCTTCTCACATAATGATTGTAGTGACTTTAGGTCAAAGAACCACACATACTATTGTCACTATGAGAACTACTTGGACATGTTCATATAACAATCCACAAAGTAATCTCATGGTGGGTCTATCGAGTACAAATTGTTCTCTAACAAGTACCGTATGATGACTTGATATCCAATGTTTACCCAAAAATTGGCGATCCCCTCTGAGCTGACTGTTTCAGGCCCGGGCGATCTCAACATCCCGGTCGGTCTCAGCGTCCCGGGCTGTCTCAGGAGCCTAGGCAGTCTCTACAGCCTGGCGGTCTCTGCGTCCCAGGCGATCTCAGCATCCCGGGTGGTTCAGCAGCTTGGGCGGTCTCAGGAGCCTGGGCGATCTCAGCAAGTGCGGACTTGGTACATTTTTTTTTCGAACAACACAGGACCTTCTGATCTTGAGTAGTCAACGAACAAGCAGTCACAATGGAGATGCCAGAGGCTCAAGAAGAAGTAACTACAACTCTGTTGGATCGATTGGCGCCCTTAGAGGGGGGGGGGGGAGGGTGAATAAGGGAATAAAATTCTTTATAAATTTTTAGACGATTTACTAAATTGTTTATAGTAAATTAGAATGAAATAACAAGTTAACTTAAAGGAAGAAACAATTGTAATTTGCAATTTTATAACTTACGCCAAATGATCGAAATCAAGTAAGCACAAAAAGAGACATGATTATATTATATAAAAAAGGTGTTTACATAAATTTGATTTCAATATCGCTAGAAATCGGAGGCGTACAAAGTAAAACAATTTTCCTTTTCTATACCGACTTGTATCCCCACAAATCGGTTGGCTTTAGCCTATCCTTCCCCGGATATGTCCTCAAGCCGCTCTAGCCAATCCTTCCCGGATATGGCCTCGAGCACCCCTAGATCTAATCACCTAGACCTAGTCGCCACACAAGGCCAATTCCTCCCTAAGTCCTACCCAGACCTAGTCCCCAACACAAGGCGAATTCTCTAAATGGTTACAAAAAAAA